>CM055817.1:50079244-50196744 GCA_029582265.1 Zoroaster sp. YZ-2022
AATGGGGCCAATATAATTGTAAAATCATACAATGCATCATTTGTCATGTCAGAAACTGTTTCTTCTTGAGGTGGTTTTTTCGCCTAGCTATATGAACATGTTTCTGGTCAAGAATGTAAAGTCAGAAACAATTTTCAAGCCGTGTTCGCCAAAGTATAATTAAAAAAATAAGTGGGCAAATCCCATTGGTGGATCCGTAGAGGGTGGTGGCAAAGAGGGAATGGCCCCCTTTTTTTGTATGTGACCTTTTGTGCCATTTGCCCCCCTTTTTGAGACTTTGGATCCGCCCCTTGTCAACACCAGAATCGTTTCATCCTAGATATCACCAAGGTTCGTTTACAAGACGTGTCCCCAGACGTCCCTAATGCTGGCAGGGTACAAGTGCAGGAGGGAGGCAGATGGAAGGATATTTGCAGTGCTCGCTGGAATGTTCGAGATGTCACTGTGGCCTGTAAACAGCTTGATTCCTGGGGAGCAATCGCTAGCAAGTCGCGGTCATACCTCACCAATGAGTCTGTTACCAGCTTTAGCTGTGAAGGAAGTATGTATAATTATATATCAGCAAGCGCGAAGTCGTACTTTATATCCATTCGAAAGCTCTTTTAAAAAGGACTTTGGGGAGCCAATACCAGACAACTCGACCCTTGTGAGTCTACTGATATTGGCCTGTGCTTTGGACATACCGTACCGGGCCCTTGGAGGGAGTACAACGGTCGACTTGTCACACAGGTCGATCTGCCACAATGGTCGAGTTGTCACAAGGGTCCGATTATTGGGCCAATATTAATCATTCACCATTCTCAGTTCCGTGCATAGTACCCATGTGTCGTGGAGTGTCGTGGCCGAGCGGTCTAGCGCACCGAACTCAAGTTCTGGTGTTGCCAGCAGCAGGGTGTGGGTTCGAGCCCCGGTCGTGACACTTGTATCCTTGAGCAAGGTACTTAACCATAATTGCTTCGTCCTTCGGATGGGACGTAAAGCCGTAGGTCCCGTGTGTTGTATAATGCACGTAAAGTGGATTGTCGTGGCTGAGCGGTCTAGCGCACTGAACTCAAGTTCTGGTGTTGCCAGCAGCAGAGTGTGGGTTCGAGCCCCAGCCGTGACACCTGTGTCCTTGAGCAAGACACTTAACCATAATTGTTTCTCTCCACCCAGGGGTTAAATGGGTACCTGTGAAGGCAGAGATGGTTTGCTCTCTATGCGCTAGAAATGGCAGCAATTGAGCTGTATACTCCCCAGGGAGCTGAGATGGTTTCAGGAATGATTTATGAGCCTTATGAGCCTTATGAGCAGGGATAATAATATAATGCGCCTTGAGCGCCACTTAGTTGGTGGATACGTGCGCTATATAAATCTATACATTATTATTATTATTATTATTATGTGTCGCATGCTGTAGTGATTCAGCAGCTAAACCAAACATCTGTACCCTCACAGGTACCCATTTATACTCCTGGGTGGAAATAAGCAATTAAGGTATTGTTTATCACCCGACACAAGAATTACACCAACCTATATATGCACAGTTGTAACCTCCAGTTCTTTTCAGAACTAATTACTACTCAATAGAGAATTTCACGTGGTGTCACCGCAATTAGTCTTTTAATACCTGTATATCCACAGTCGGCAATCATAGCCGTGCGTGTTTAATACAACATTTGACTTAAAAGTCCAAGTGGTAGCCGATGTCTTATGAAATACGGCATCTATGAAATATCGCCTCTTTTCATTGTTCAGGTTTATACATTTTTTCCTGGATGCAATGTTGTTACAATGCTCGTTTAATGGAAAGATTTCATGGAGACCGTATTTCATGTGCAAGCAAGTAGATGTGTCATACGCGCGCGTATGTCAGCACGCGTTCTCTTTGTTCAACTTTTGGCTTCAGGGCAAGAAGATTTCACTGTCTAATTTATACATTTATTTCATTTTTTTAATTCTAAAAAGAAAAGAAAAAATGGCAATGATTTTTTGTACATAAGCAGAATTATTTTGGAACCACTACATGTGAATGAGACGTGGCTTATGCTGACATGACGTCACACGTACCAACTAGATACTCGATTATGACACACCAGCCATAACAATGTAGTCGATGACACTTCATCTGCCTCGGGAAATGTCTGTATTTCTGTATTTGTAATAGTACACCGCACTCATTTGTATTATAATAGAGAGAAATAAAGGGTAATTTGGTATTTGTTATTTTCAGAAGAGTCGAGTTTGAATGACTGTTCGTTTGACGTCAACGAAGAATGCATTCACATGAAGTCAGCGGAGGCCATTTGTACGAGTGAGTTATACTACCCACATATTTTTGTGTTAAGCAATTTTTCTATTGAAATGATTGTGTCTAGTACATTGTGATATCGAGAAGTTAATGTTAATTTTGGTTTCCTACATGACTATAAAGATGTTTCTATTTTCTCATTGTACTACACATGATTAAAGTGGGGCGCCCTCACTCGAGAAGCTTGCTTATTGAGGGCCTCCACCACTTTATCATCATGACTGCTCTTCCATTAATTAATGGTCAACGTTTTGATAAAGTGAAATAAATATTGAATTGAATTGGATCGAATGGGGTCAATGTTACATTGAATAGGCCTAAGCGCAGCGTTATTTGATCACTCCTCAATGTGACCTCATACATTCATAAGCTAATGCATGCATGTAATGGCACATAATTCGTCGCATAGCTGACGAAGTGACGAATCTTCAATTTTGGTGGTTTTGAGTATAAATGTTCATCTCTACCGGTTGTTAAGTCATATAATTACATGGTTTTTGAGAGCAGAAATCATTCAAATGAGGAATCAGCACAATTTATAAAATCAGTTACTATCTGACGAAGTGACGAATTTTGGATGTCAACGTATCAGAAATTTTAGCTATTATTTCCATTAATGTTTAAGTAGGCCTAGTTTTATGCCTAAATTTTGTATCGCCACAATGATTACTTTGTTTATAATCAGTTTTTTTTTCATATGCATGTGTACTGAATACGCTCATTGAATTTAGATTGTCAAAATAAACACAAGTAAGGTCGGGTCAGCTCCAATTCTGTTTGTTTTGAGATTGTTTTATTTGCTTGGGGATAGAGGCGGTAACTGGAAATGAAGCTTTCATGATAAAACACATTGTTTGTCAGGAAATGTTTGTCAGGATGTCAGGATGTTTAAGGAAACAACTTACAATAATGTGGTTTTATAGGTTGTTATGTACATGTAAATGCTGTGGGGGCGGGTAACTGGGAAACGAACTTGTTCTTTTTTATTGGCAATGACTGTGGGAACGAAATGGACTTTCCCCAATGCAATTTGTTTCACAAAAAGCTTCCATGTTTAATCTTTAGGTATACAATCGCATGTGCATATTCATTCAAATTGAAGGCAACTTTATCTGCTTGAAGGGTCTGTTACTTTTTATAATGTATGAATATTTTAGCAGAGTCCTCTTCAAACCTGATGTATAAACGTTTACTTTTGGAAATTGTTATATCATTTCACCAGTCTTTACCAGTCTCTGGTCTGATGTTTTTCTTTTATATTTCTGAACCAACTTGATAGATTACGATAATACATTATGCATTACGCAACTAATTTGTTACGGTATAACTTATTTCAATATAGACGAGCACAACATTTTGCATACGGTGATTGGCTTAAATAAATTTGCATACATAAATTATTCATTTTGCTAGATGTTTATGAATAATTTAGTACAAGCGTCCTTGGAACGAACTGGTAAATGAGCTTGCGGCTTTGGAACTCGTGGGCGCGGTCTTTTTCTAGGCACTGTGTTCCGGGTTGCCGCGTTGAGATGAAGCGCGTGCCTTTTATATTAATAGCTCACGAATGCGTTTTAATGCTTGTATAAAGAAAATAGAAATGTTTACGGCTTTGGAAGAAAACAATAAAAAACAAATTCGGCTATTTAATTAAAAAAAAGTTGTGTAAGTGTAAACAGATGGGAAGAATTAACACCGAAAATGTGCTGCCAAAATGAGTCCAACTTTTTTTACCGATTCGTCACTTCGTCAGCATTGAGACGAATTACTGTCAAACCGAGCTCCCGACAACTATTTTGTGAAATATTAGGGGAGTGCGTTTTCGGATATTTTTGGAACCGGATACCCGAAATCAGAAAACTTCGGATACCCGGATTCCCGTTTTCATTTTTTGTTGAAATCATGCCTCCAGTGGTGTACAAATACATGTACTGTAAATGGTAACATATTGACTTTTACAATACAGAAGATCCATACTTAAATCGTTCTTTTCTTTATTGGAGTGCAATGTCTTGAATTTAAAGATAATTGTCTGTAAAAGTGTCAACATTACATTGTTCAAGACTCACAGATTTCTGTTTGCGCCGCTCAAATGTTAAGTCCGAATTAAAAAAATGCGTTTACGGGTAACTGGAACCGAAAAATGGAACCGGGTAATGGCCGTTTCGGTCGGGTATACCTGGATACCCAGCACAGCCCTAAAATATATCAATAACATGTATTTGTTTTCCTTCCAATAAGACCAACAAAATAATTAGTAGAATGGCGAACATACGGTGGATACGCTAGAACTGAAATAAAACTGTAGTTATAAGGCATGCAATGTATTAATGCTACCAATTCTCTGCACAGTTCCTGGCTACAAGGGTTGCTTCTTGGACGCGACTGAATCAGCAGACAGCATATTTGGAAATTACGTCAGCAAAAATGACACAATGACTGTGAGGAATTGTCTGCAACTATGCAAAGCGTAACACAAGAGGTTTGGAGGACTCAGGCAGCACGATCAGTGTCACTGTGGGTACTCTGTCGATGATGGAATGCGCAAGGTCGATTCTAAATGCAGTTTCCTGTGCAGTGGAAACGAAAATGAGATTTGTGGCGGGCAGTCCAGGGACATGAAGTCGACAAGAATGTCGATTTACGAAGGTAAACTGATATGCATAATACTCAAACGTAATGAGTTCGTCATGGGTGCAATTTATGGGAACCAACTTGAGGCTTGTGAGGGAGCTAGGCAGTGACAAACACACAAATTATTGAACATATTCCTCGGTAAAGCATTTTAACGGACCTAAGGATAACTTAACTTGAAAAAAAATAATGCGTGTAACTCCAAATCCATATTGATAGCACTATAGTCCATGGGCTGCAGACCGAACCCTCCCCGGGGATTTTTGGAGACTACTTTTTTTGGTCAGCCTATTGTATCCCATTGCAATATCTGCTTGTCTGCAAAAAATACTGGTGGGTTAAGGATTGGGAGAGGGGTCAAATTTACCCCCAAAATATCCCCCAACGCACATCACATGTATGTAGTTCGGCTCTATGTGTCTTCCCCATGATGGATTGAGCATCTGGGAAATGATCTAGGAATAATACATTGGTATTTAAGGTCCTCCTTACCCCGTCATATCACACATATCACAACCCTCAACTCTCAGAATTTATTTGAATGAGGAATGAACTAACGAAGCTAGATATGTATAGAAAACAACATCTTCAAAAGAAAAAACGCTTACATACGATTTTAAGAGGCTTTTGCAATGTTCTTATTATTTAGTTAGTGTTAGCTTTTGGATGAGGGGATAACTATGCTTCTTCATTGAGTCAATTGAAAACATCTCTCAAGACTCATTTATTTTAGGCACTGTGTATTTTTAAATTGTACTTGCAGCTCACTGTAAAGCACTGTGATACCGTTTGTGTAAGAGCGCTATATAAATGCCTTCATTGTATTGTATTGTATTGTAACTACCGGTACAGTACCAAACCCTTGTTTGTGTTGTATCTGTGTAATCATTTGAATTTTTATACAGTTTCGTCTAGTGAATGTCAGCATCCTGGAATCCCAGCCAATGGCTTCATAGAAGCAGACGATTTCTGGTTCGGGTCAAAGGTCACTTTCCAGTGCAACACCGGCTACGAGCTACATGGCCACCAATCGGCGCGATGCATCCTGGACCGTGACGAATTTGGAAACATCACGTGGTCGAGAGCGACTCCAACATGTGTCTTTTTACAAGGTCAGTATCCTCTTCGTATCCTGCAAATACAATGCAGGCCTGCTGTGCGCGAATCAACGCGCGCTTGTGTACCATTATTTGCAACGCACTTCCAACTCTATGCAAAGTCACAATTACGAACAGGGGTCAATTTTATAGAGATACTAAGAACCACGCAAATTTACTAAGCACATGCTGCATGTCAGCAGAAAATAACACAGGTATGGAATCAGTCGGACCTTTGCTTTGTAAGAGCTTTAAATGGGTTTTATTGGGGATGGGGAAATGATGGTGAATGTACGTATACCGCCTAGCGTTGTGGTTAATGCAGATTATTTGAATGCTGTATACAATGGACCCTATGTCTGTCAAAATGACGCTCCTGGTGCAACAGAAACGAAAAGTTTTTACATAAACGTTTGTAATGTATAAAGCATACTCATAGAAGCAGTTTTGCCAACAAGTTACCAATGATATGCCCCACCTTTAACATTTTACAGGGACTGTAGTTGGTATATCCGTATCGGCGATACTTGTTGCTATTCTTCTGGCCGCCATATTGGGATTCTACGTTTTGAAACGGTAAACAGCTTCACATTTTCTTAATCGAAGAAAAATGTAGAGAACTAACCCAGAAGTAATGGAAATTTTGATCAATTATCCTTTCCACTTCCTTTAATTCGCAGCCCCTGTGTCATGAATGTGTGGCACCATTTTATTACTGTCCATTGTGTTTACAAAACGCCATATTCCGTACACGCAATAAATCATACTTTATATTCAGCAAAAACTCTTCCCTGGTAACCGTTTACAACTGAACGTAAATGAAGTCAATAGGGCACGCCAACCAGCGATATGCCAAATGCCCTAGCAATTTGCTGCTTACGTGAAGGGCGCCCTCAGCTGGACGTGCGCAGATCGGATAGCAACAATTATGATTTTCATGAATCTTAGGCCTACTTTATATTCTAAATTAGAGAATGCAAATTAACACACTCACTTTGCTACAGAGACTAGAATTAGAACCAAAATGGCTGCTAGAAAAGATTCTTTTTTCATTCAAGCCTGGTTTTCGTGTAACATTTTGCGCAACGCGATCTTCTAAAAATTATATTATAGGGACGACAATTGTACAAAAAAAATGCAACCCAACCCTTAAAGTATTTAATATTCTTGAAGTATGTACATAACACACATGTAAATGGAGTCAATAGTACACACCAGCCAGCCATATGCGTATAAGCTAAATGCCCCAGCGACAGCTGTTGACGTATCAACGGCGCCCTCAACAGGTCGGGCACGAAGCGGTTACTAATCCAGTGTGGTTTTGAATTGAATTAAGCATTTTGTTTTATACTAAAACAGGAGAAAACATGAACAAAGGACAAAACCTCGCGCTGGTAGTGTCTCTGAGGTTCTCCAGGCAACGACAAGGGATACTTCAGGGTCGGGTGTCAGGGATGATCAGCAGCGCCAGCAGGATTACGAAAATGTAGCCGTTGCCATGGAGTCGTCAGGAGACGACTTTACTGATGATGATTTTACTGATGATGGTGAAACAGTTCAACGTGATGAGGCCGAGGCAGAGACCATCAGTGTCGAGGCCGACAGAACCAATCAGGAGAACGATGACGATGGCGATGACGATGGCGATGGCTTTCATATATATCATACCGTTGTCATGGAGACGGAGACAAGTGAAGAAAGTGGAGAAAAAGTCACCGAGGAAGGCGAACGAACCAATCGGAACAGAGGTGACGACGATGACAATGACGGTGACGAAGTCCCAGCAGACGATGATTTTCATGTATATCAGGCAGTTGCCATGGAAACAGAGACAACTGAAAAAAAGGCCCAGCGGATTTAAAGATCGTGGGAGACAATGAGAGGAACACTGATGAACGGTTGTGCACCAGTGGTGGCAATATCCCCTCCAAGTCAAGCGCCGATGGCGAATACCAGGAGATCTCAACCAATGCAAGTTTCACTGCTGGATCGGACGAAGAAGGATGGGTGGACAACATCATATATGGAAGCAATGGGCTATATGATCCGCTCTATCAAAATCAGGAATAAGTCACAGGAGCTGTTTTGATTAACCAGTCCCTTTAAAGGGAAGGTACAACCTTGGTAAATACCAGATTATCAAATGAACGAATTATTACCAAATAAACTAACTTGCTTTCAGAAGAAACAAGTTGTTATAGACCTTTATCGCACTGCCGCTATCTTGGTCAGATTCCCTGTGTACACAATGACAATGACAGTTCTAATTCTCATTTGATAAAAAAATGCCAGACTATTTTTTCCTTCCAGCCGCGGTTTGGTTACATTGATTTGAATGGAAGAAAAAAACAAGATGGCTTTACCATGATAAAGGTCTATGTCGAATTTACTAAAAACAAAATGGCGTCTGGCAACTTTGAATAGTTTTTCGCCATTTTCTCAAACACGTGAGCTCTATTGTAATGAAACTTTCACAGATTAGTTTTATAACCAACTCTGTAGTATAAATGCAAAATAATGGTTATTGGCCTTACGTTTCGAACCTAACAGGTTCTTTCTCAAAGGCAAAATGAGACAGAATACAAACACACATACATACATGAACACAAGACTGAGCAGAAGTTAGTCAGGTGTGAAATGAACACAAAAGAAGAGGGTACAAGAAGCAGAGTCAGGTTCTGGTCCTGGGACCGGACATAAGAGGGCTTACACATGAATAGATAGAGGTACACAAATAGTTTTATGATATTCTTTACAATTAAAGGGTTGAAAATAATTATTTATGAACGATACCAAATACTAATGTTGTACCAGTATATTTTATGTTCAAAGGGTCAAACATTCAGCACAGATGCTCTCCCCCAATTTACCTGGCGTCCCTGCCTGTTGTCCCCTTCTCTCAATACCCTGTAACCTTTCCACTTGCCTGCTTCCCCCTTCCCTTTTCGTACGAGTATGTGTTTTTAATTTCTCCTTACGTTTTATTATAGAACAATTTATATGTATAATTATTTATAACTTTTTATAGTATTTTTAACTATGTAAATTTGTCCCACCGGCTGCTTTGTCAGATTTTAATAAACCATCAATAATAAAATAATAATATATGTTCTGGGCCCAATTTCACAGAGTCGCTAAGCAACCGATTGTTTGGCTTACTGTACATTTTTCATTTCACAGCACTGCTAACCGTTAAGCATAAAGAAAGGCACGCTAACTTGCCCATGTTGGTAAGCGTGACGTAATTCCAACATAATTGGTGTCCTAGTTTAAGATGAACTTAGAGATTGTAAATAATACACCACAATCGCGCTCTGGTCTAGAAAATCGGACGCGATAAGATCGGACGCGATAAGATCGGGCGCGATAAGATCGGGCGCGATAAGATCGGGCGCGATAAGATGGGGCGCGATAAGATGGGGCGCGATAAGATCGGGCGCGATAAGATCAGACGCGATAAGATCAGACGCAATAAGATCAGACGTGATAACATTGGGCGCGATATTACTGTGACTGGTGCATAGTATCATTATTACGCAGCCATTGGCTGATTATTTATGCATCAGTCACGGTAGTATGATCTTATCGTTCCTTGTTATCTAGGCCAGCGCGCGCTCATGTAAACAGCAGCTTTCGTTAGGGAACCATGTGGGAAATTCTCTTTTGAGTAGTAAATGGTTCTGAAAAGAACTGGTTTGTTACAACTCAAAAGAGAATTGTTCAGCCAGTGTCACCGCAAACAGACTTTACTTATCCTTTTCACCGTGCAAAACTACAACTACAAGTCTTAGTTAAAAATTATATTGACAATTAGAACAAACATTATTTAAACAAAAACACTTTGTACATAGTCATTTGCTTGCCATGCCAAGAGTGAAAACTAAATATTTCTGTAAAATAATAATAAGACAAACTGTTTTAAAGTAAACTCGCATAATCTCTAATGGTATGCCAATAATTTGTGTGAACTATGTGGAGTGGCAGATACATGACTTTTATTGTAAAAATGTTAAGATTTCGTTTGTTTGTTTGTTTATTATAATTAAATGGATGGTACATAATGAGGTATGTTGGCAAAACTGCTTCTATGAGTATCCTTACTCTCTTTGAATCAAGATATACATTGAAGGGAAGGTACAACATTGGTAATGTCGGCAAAACTTCTTCTATGAGTATGCTTACTCTCTTTGAATCAAGATATACATTGAAGGGAAGGTAGAACATTGGTAATGTTGGCAAAACTGCTTTTATGAGTATGCTTACTCTCTTTGAATCATTTTTGATCTGTCTATGTACCGTTCATTCGTTTATCTTTTTAAATTGAGTAAATTAAAAAAAGTTTTTGTTTTAAACCGAGAACCAAAGAAAAGCGACATATTTTCTTTTTTGGAGTAGATATATATACATACTACCTGTTTAAGGGAAGTAAACGGAAAACTAAATCAATTAACTTTTCAGCCGAAGTGAAAAAGTAAAAAGTACGCGGGAATAAAAAATTAACCCACCTAAAAGTCTCTTCAGAGACGTATACTGGTCAATGTGTGCATTCGAGTAGCTGTAGCTGATCCCCGGGAGTCAACCCGGATACCAGCCGGGTCAGACCCGTATCGTTCGAGTTACTCATGACGTCATCTGGGGCACTAAACTGGGTCAGCTTAGGGAAAAGGAAAAGTGTGGTGTCAGGAAATTGTCTAGACGTGGCGGCTGTTTTATTTTTACTGGATGGTCGGTTTTGTGTCAACATAGGTATATATAGACCAATTGGTTACCACTTAAAAATTTTCATTTTAATTTCCTTGTTCTTTCGCTTTTATTTGTATCTTATTTTCTATGTAATCATTGGGTTAGTCTTGATTGGTATGTTCAATTGTTCATTCATAAAGGGCTTGTTACGCCAGGTGACATCTATTAAAATCAAATTATTTACAAGAACGTTTCGAGGGTATAGATTCTTTTTAGGTGTTCGCGCCACAGCGCGAACACCTTTTTGTACGCACACAATTTTTAAGCATGCTTAAAAAATTATTTCTGCCTCAGCATATGCCAGCGTATGCCACCGTGCTTGAAACGTATACAACCTATGCCTAACGTACCCCTAGCGTATGTCACCGTATACCAGCGTATGAGTGATAATTTTCATACGCTGGCATACGCTAGTACGATACGCAACAGTGTGACAGGGCCATAATGACCAAGCGTCGACGACGTACAACGGGTTGTTATGGAACGCCAAAGAGGCATTTAATGTGAACCTCGTATCGACTATGTGCTTGTATTGTGGGATCGGTGCATTTTTGATCCGTCTGTGTACAGTTCATTCGTTTTTCTTTTTAAATTGGGTTAATTTTTGTTTTTGTTTTAAACCAAGAACCAAAGAAAAGCGATATATTTTCTTTTTTGGAGTAGATATATATATATATACATACTACCTGTTTAAGGGAAGCAAACGGAAAACTAAATCAATTAACTTTTCAGCCGAAGTGAAAAAGTAAAAAGTACGCGGGAATAAAAATTAACCCACCAAAAAAGCCGGGTCAGGCCCGTATCGTTCGAGTTACTCATGACGTCATCTGGGGCACTAAACTGGGCCAGCTTAGGGAAAAGGAAAAGTGTGGTGTCAGGAAATTGTCTAGACATGGCGGCTGTTTTGTTTTACTGGATGATCTGTTTGTGTCAACATAGGTATATATATAGACCAATTGGTTACCACTTTAAAATTGTCATTTTAATTTCCTTGTTCTTTCGCTTTTATTTGTATCTTATTTTCTATGTAATCATTGGGTTAGTCTTGATTGGTATGTTCAATTGTTCATTCATAAAGGGCTTGTTACGCCAGGTGACATCTATTAAAATCAAATTATTTACAAGAACGTTTCGAGGGTATAGATTCTTTTTAGGTGTTCGAGCCACAGCGCGAACACCTTTTCGTTCGTTTTTTTTTTAGGTGTTCGAGCCACAGCGCGAACACCTCTTGATATTGTTTGGTCTTTTTTTAGGTGTTCGAGCCACAGCGCGAACACCTCTTGATATTGTTCGTTTTTTTTTAGGTGTTCGAGCCACAGCGCGAACACCTCTTGATATTGTTCGGCTTTTTTACGTGTTCGAGCCACAGCGCGAACACCTCTTGATATTGTTCGTTTTTTTTTAGGTGTTCGAGCCACAGCGCGAACACCTCTTGATATTGTTCGGCTTTTTTAGGTGTTCGAGCCACAGCGCGAACACCTCTTGATATTGTTCGTTTTTTTAAATACTTTTTCTTCTCCTTCTTTTCGGTGAATATCCAGAGCAAAAATCATAGTTGCAGAGTTCACAGAACCTTAAAACTTCACACATAGTTAGACCTTAACATGTAGTTGTATCTTAAGTTGTGACGTCATAGTGAGGTCATCAGATATCGAATTACACTCAATCAAAGTTTAATATTTCAAAACATGATATCTCATGAACCACATAAGATATTTTCACAATATTTACACCATGTTATAGATCTTACTTCCTGTCCACACCGGAAGTCAAAGTTTAATATTTAAAAAAGTCATATCTCAACAACTACAAGAGGTAAATTGACATTTTTTGCACCATTGTATAGACTGTTAATTGTCGAAAAAAAATTACACAAAGGTGACCCCAATTTGACCTTACTTCCTGTCCAAACCGGAAGTCAAAGTTTATTATTTAAAAAAATCATATCTCAACAACTACAAGAGGTAAATTGAAATTTTTTGCACCATTGTATAGATTGTTAATGGTCAAAAATATTTACAAAAATATGACCCCAATTTGACCTTTACTTCCTGTCCAAACCGGAAGTGAAAGCTTAATATTTAAAAAAGTCATATCTCAACAACCGCAAGAGGTAAATTCAAAGTTTTGCACCTTTGTACAGATTGTTAATTGTCAAAAATATTTTCAAAAACATGACCCCAATTTGACCTTTACTTCCTGTCTAAACCAGAAGTCAAAATTTAATATTAAAAATATCATATCTCAACAACCACAAGGGGTAAATTCACAATCTTCCACCATTGTATAGATTGTTAATAATTGACGAGAAATATTTACACAAAGGTGACCCCAATTTGACCTTACTTCCTGTCCCAACCGGAAGTCAAAGTTTAATATTGAAAAAAATCATATCTCAACAACCACAAGAGGTAAATTCACAGTTTTTGCACCAATGTACAGATTGTTAATTTTCAAAAATATTTACAAAAACATGACCCCAATTTGACCTTTACTTCCTGTCCAAACCGGAAGTCAAAGTTTAATATTAAAAAATCATATCTCAACAACCACAATGGGTAAATTCACAATCTTTGCACCATTGTATAGATTGTTAATTGTGGAAAAATATTTACACAAAGGTGACCCCAATTTGACCTTACTTCCTGTCCAAACCGGAAGTCAAAGTTTAATATTTAAGAAAATCATATCTCAACAACCACAAGAGGTAAATTCACAGATTTTGCACCATTATACAGATTGTTAATTGTCAAAAATATTTACAAAAACGTGACCCCAATTTGACTTTTACTTCCTGTCTAAACCGGAAGTCAAAGTTTAATATTAAAAAAATCATATCTCAACAACCACAAGGGGTAAATTCACAATCTTTCCACCATTGTATAGATTGTTAATTGTCAATAAATATTTACACAAAGGTGACCACAATTTGACCTTTACTTCCTGTCCTAACTGGAAGTCAAACTTTAATATTAAAAAAATATTTTCAAAATCGTACATTATTAGTGAGGACGACGGTTTCGTCAAAATAACAATTCGTATCTGGAACTACATGAAAACGGGTTGTAAAAACTCGCCAAAAAATAATGCCTTCTCTCAAATAATTTCGGTACCAAAATTGACCCTTATGTAGCAGAACAGTTGTTTTTCACATTTGAACTGTTTTTTCAAGAATAAATAATGTGATTAAGTTCAAATCATTGAAATGAACTTCAAACAAATCATCGTTGGTAACCACATCATATTTTACAGGGTACTCTTTAATATAAAAAAAAACTAATACTGCAAAGTTTCTTTAAAAAACATTCTGACGTCATCATCACTGCCCTGACAAAACTCGAACACCTATGTGTTTGTAATATCACAAACACTTCCATCTAGTTTCTTTTGATTTTGCTGTGTTTGGTTCAGCTGACCAATATCGTTCGACATTCCAGTGATCGCTGACTATAAACTGTGTAAGCTTCTGGATTTTCATGTGGGTCCGTCCCCCTGTATTCCTCTCATCCATAGTACTATTTAGTCGACAACGGTTCAGTTGACCCATATCTTTGTATGCTCCAGTGATCGGTGACTACCGTGTTTAAGCTTCTGGATTTTTCATAGGGGTTCGTCCCCTGTATTCCTCTCATCCATAGTACTATTTAGACGACAACGGTTCAGTTGACCCATATATATCTTTGTATGCTCCAGTGATCGGTGATTACCGTGTTTAAGCTTCTGGATTTTTCATAGGAGTCCGTCCCCTGTATTCCTCTAATCCACAGTACTATTTAGATGATAACTTTTCAGTTGGCCCATATTTGTCTTTGGAGACCAGCGAAAGCTGATTACTGTGTTTAAGCTTCTGGTTTTTCATAAGGGTCCGTCCCCATGGATTCCTCCCATCCACAGTAATATTTAGATCATCGCTGACTACTGTGTGTAGGATTCTGGATTTCCATAGGGGTGTGTCCCCCTGTAACCGGCCCTGTTACCACAAAGACCATACAGACTGAACGGGAAGGTACAACGCTGGTAATGTTCGCAAAACGTCTAAGGGTAAGTATATTTTGGTCTGTATAATATGCTAACTTTGAATCAAGAAAATGCAACCTGTGAAAGTTTAACGACACAATGAAATATAAAGCTGAAACTTCACAGGTTTGTTATTATACATGTCTTTCGATTGTATTGATGCCTTTACCAAAAACGTACACTGACTTTAGATGTATAACGTCCTGCTGTTATCTGTTTTTCTTCGAGTAGAATTGACACGAAAATAGCCTTTTCGTTTTGAAGTAAACATTCTATACTTTTGAATGAATGTACCAACAATCTGAATGTATTTTCATTAATCTCTTGTTAACGACACAATGAAATAAACCGAAACATTCACAGACTGGTTGTTATACATTTCCTTTCATTAGACCCCCCTCTCCCCCAAAAGAAGAAAAAAAAGAAAAGTGTCTCCGGTTTCTGGTCATCGGTCGGCTTCAAAATCGGTGCGGTGACGCGCTTTTTTCGGCCATCGTTTTGTTGCCAGCAGGGAAATACGTGACACATTGTATACGCGGGAACCAAATTTCCCATTTACAAAGTACGGTGGCTAAGAGAGGCCTCACAAATCGGGCAAACGTTCATACCCCAATGTGAAAAAGTTGTTTAAAGCACATCACGGCAGAATTCCAATTGATCCAGCAATTTTAGCTGCAATTGGACATTATACAAATATAACATGGTTTGAGGGTGGACAGTCGATATTATCTCCCCGAGGTATTGGAAGTTGAGAAACTAGTTTCTCAACTTCCAATACCGAGGGGAGCCAATATCGACTGTCCACCCGAAATAAACCATGTTATATTTGTTTTACTATACCTCATACATATTCAGTTGCCATTATAATGAGCAAGGGGAAAGGCAATATAACCACTGTGAAATAAAATGCATCCAGGATATATATTTTTTTCATGAACTTTTTATTTTATTTCTGCATTTGAAACACGAAAACTGACTGAATCTGTTCTGATTCATTTAAACACAAGAATGTAGTTGAAAAAAGCCTCTCTTAGATCAGTTCATTGCTGTTCAGAGTACTAATGTCTCAGCTGTTGTAAATGTTTACTTGGCAGTTGTGAAAGTGAAAATTAGATGCTGTTTGGACAAGATCAACCTGGCGAGAAATTCCAATGTTCAAGGCTTGTCCAAAGTTAGGTGAATTTGTCAAGTCATTCAGAATTGCTTCCTCTTGGGAGCTTGACAGCAACTGGAATTGTGGTGAATGTGGCAACTGCATATCAGACTCATTGATGGTGGAAGTTGAAGTGGATGCCTGATGATCTTGGTCTGTAGGTGTAGCACTGCTTTGCAATGAACAAGTTGGAGTGGTAGTTAATTTTGGGCAAGTTTTTGTTGACAGAATTCGGCTCATTTTGCGTTTTTCTTCCTCACTAGTTCTACTGTAACTTCTGATACTTGTTTCTGACCGATGTCCTGACACAGTCATGATGTGGCGGGCCTCACATTCGGCAGCATCTAGAATTGTGACACCTGTTGCTCGTAGACAGTGATTGGTGTAATGTTTGGAACATTTTGCCCGCAGCGATATATCATTCATTTTGTTGTAGAGCTTGTTTTTCCCCCAGAGGCATGTTGTCATACCAAACGACGCTGTCAACAATGAATTTTTTCGGGCGTTGCCAAAAAAGCCTCACAGTTTGGGTTGAGAACAGATACATACTTCTCAAATGAGAGCACAGGACACCGTTGTGGATTGTCTGGAGTTTCATACATTCTTCCTCTATGACTATCGTCATCAGTACGATGATTTTTGGTCAGACGATCTCTGGTTCTACAGACATAACGCTGATTAGTAGGATCGGTTTTAATCTCAAAGTCGTCTTTGGCCATTTCACGGAGATTCTCGCGACCTCTGTTACACATATGCAACATTATGTCTATGAAAACTTTATTCTGAAGGCCCTGCGGTGTTTTCTGATCAAGAGCGTCACAGTTTTGAATTTTCTCCATATCCTCGTTATTAATAGGTTCTTTGTGTTGAACAGCACCCTTGCCTTCATTTTTAAGTTTAACTATCATGCTCTGAAACATGATATTGGCATCGCCAAAGGCTTTGTCTTTTATAATGTCAATCTGATGGAGTTTGTTAAAGTGTCTTTGCAAACCAAACCTCAATATCTGCATCGTCTTCTTAGCGTAGAATTTTCCCGTTGCAGTACGCACCTCCGCATAAAATCTTCGGAGAAACTTGTCTAACTCACCAGGAAAATATTCCTCCACCTCAGAAATGTTCAGTTGTTTTGCAATGCAGTAAGTCTTCAGAATTTCTACCGCATTGCGGACAATTTTTTTTCGTAGAGAAGGCATCTTTATTGTCCACAATATTCTCTAGTTCGGCATCATTGAGCTCGGGAAAACGCGAATTTACATTTACATGTGCCGCCATCTTTTCATGTATATAATATGTAGCTAGGGCGATGTTCGCGCGTGCGTACTACGCCCGTGCGACTGTTCCCCGCGCGCCGCGGCGCACGGGGAAAAGATCGTTGGGACTATTTCCCCGCCGGGACTGTTCCCCGATGCGACAGTCTACTACGCACTACTGCGCATGCGTATTTACCCTGTGCGTGAATACTCGCGGGCGCGAGGTAAATAGCAAAAATAGCATCTGGCACGTGACGGTGAATGGACCAGTGAGAATTCGGCTCTCGATCATGAATATGTATGAGGTATAGTAATGTTTCATAGCCAAAAAAAATTAAAATGCCGACGCGCGGGTCTGAGGCGACGCGCGCAGAGACCAGAAACCAGAGACTTTTTTGTGCGTCATATTCATACGGATGACAGACATGTGACCAAAATGTACACTGACTTTACATGTATAACGACATGGGCCCAATTTTACAGAGCTGCTTAGCAGATACAATTGCTTACCAGAAAGATTTGCTGAGCAGATTTGTGTGGTTACCAGCCAAACTTTCATACAAAATGTATGCATTGTGACTGGTTGTCTGCTTTATATTGCTTAGCACAAATTAATATTTTCTGTTTTCCTTCTGATTTTTTTCAATTTTAATTTTTTTTTTACAATTATGCCTCTTAAGTTCTACCAAACCAAAAGTGTACGCTACCTTTAAAGAAGCGTAACATCCATAATGTCCAAAGGGACAGCCCTTTTGATTTTCTTTATATGAATAAAATTATACTTTCTAGATATTGTTGTGTCATTTGTTTCAGTTAAATTTATCAGTAATAAACTAATAAATGACACAGACAGGTCTTTTCAAACCTGACATTGTCTAGACCTGCTTAAACACAACCTTTCAACCATTCTTATTATCTTGAACTGCGTTCTTGGCAGTACATTCCCCCACACCTGAGGCCTATGAATCCCCCATCTCAGAATTCATACAAATCCAAGGGATTTTAAACAAAAGTATGGTCTCAAGTCTCACCTTACCAAAATTCGATTATTAACTAAAATATCTGGGTCTGCTGTTTTTACATAGGCCTCTCAAGTTCGCCCGAATAGAAAGTTGTTTCCAGACACAAAAACGATGGCACTTGTCTTAAATCTCTACGTGATTCTCTGCATGTTTGGAGCAAGTCACCAGAAAACTCGTGAGTAGTTCTCTTGAGTAGTTTCAGGGTCGGATCCAGTATTAGGAGGTACAAGATTCACCTCTTTTTGACTGCCATTTATTAGCTTACCAAGTGTGACTGGCTCTGGCAAAACCCTAAATTTGGACCCAAATTTTCAAAAGTGACCTCCCAAATTTATCGTGAAAATTAACAATGTTCCCAACAACGTTTCAGGATTTTTCTTTTTCCATCAAAATCTAGAGAAAATGCTCTAACTCTATATGGCGACATGAAAATCTCAAACTGGTCCCTGGGGTAAGTTTTTGACCTTTTTATGGCTGTTAGGCATTATGGTAAATGCCCAGAAGTTTCGGTTTTTTCTAGAGCGGGTCACAAGTATCATACAGAGACCAAAATAAGTTTTAAACAATTAAAAACTGATATTTTGTATCTAAAACGCACGGTTTGGAGTATCGTCTGGAACCCCTTTAAAAATGCTGGATCCGCCCCCTGAATGGGACTATATTTCATATTGCGTTGACAGAAGAAGGGGCGGATCTAACCTGAAGATCTGACGTCACGCTTTGAGGCTCGTGAATTACGCCAGATACTGGCCGCGGCCGCCATGTTTTCCCTGAGATTCAACTTTGACCTTTGGTAGCTAGCGCCTCGAAGCGTGATCTTCAGTACAGTGTATCCAAAGAAACCCCTTGAATGGTGTACGCCAGGAGCCTGTCTTTATCCTCGAGGATATCCTTGAGTATATCCTCGAGGATAAAGACAGGGCATCAGTCTAGGGCGGATCTCGAATGGCAAAATTGGGGCTGGACAAACGAATAAAAATGAGTATAGATTGTCTCCCTAGACGTAAAAATTGTGTGTGCATACGTGTACAGGTATACGCATTCAAACCAAGGATTTATAACAAAAGGGACAATTGGTCCTCGGTTCACAATGGAGAACAATATGGTCATCGGTTGCCAGGGCAATAGAGGAGAACAATAGGAGGTCCTCAGTTTACACCTTAAAAAACAGATGTGTGTGTTTGTGGGGGAGGGGGAACATGTCAATTGGTAAAAACTCTTTTAAAATAGGCCAATATAATTGTAAAATCATACAATGCGTCATTTGTCATGCCAGGAACTGTTTCTTCTTGAGGTGTTTGTTTCCCGCGTAGCTATGTAAACATGTTTCTGGTTAGAATGTAAAGTCAGAAACAATTTTCAAGTCGTGTTCGCCAAAACACGTCCCAGTATAATAAAAAATAAGTGGGCAAATCCCGTTGGTGGATCCGGAGCGGGTGGTGGCAAAGAGGGAATGGCCACTTTTTGTGCCATTTCCCCCCCCTTTTTGAGACTTTGGACCCCGCCTTGTCAACACCAGAATCGTTTCATCCTAGATATCACCAAGGTTCGTTTCCAAGACGTGTCCCCCGACGTCCCTAATGCTGGCAGGGTACAGGTGAAGGAGGGAGGCAGATGGAAGGATATATGCAGTGATGACTGGGATGTTCGAGATGTCACTGTGGCCTGTAGACAGCTTGGATATCCAGGGGGAGCAATCGCTAACGAGTCGCGGTCAAACCTCACCAATGAGTCGGTTACCAGATTTAACTGTTCAGGAAGTATGTATAATTATATATATATTAGCAAGCGCGAAGTCGTACTTTTTATCCATTTGAAAGCTCTTTTAAAAAGGACTTTGGGGGAACAAATACCAGACAACTCGACCCTTGGTCGGGCCCTTGGTGGGAGTACAACGGTCGACTTGTCAAACAGGTCGAATTGTCACACAGGTCGATCTGTCACAATGGTCGAGTTGTCACAAGGTTCCAATTATTGGGCCAATATTAATCCTTCACTATTCTCAGTTCCGTGGATAGTACTCTTGTGTTGCATGCTGTAGTGCTTCAGCAGCTAAACCAAACATCTGTACCCTCACAGGTACCCATTTATAACTCCTGGGTGGAAATAAGCAATTAAGGTAAAGTGTCTTGCTCAGTGACGCCATGGCAGTTTCTAGGATTGGAACCCATATTTTGACAATTCAGCCATCTGATGCACTCATTATTATACGAGACAGATAGAGGGTTATGCGCTTGCAATGTAGCCACCGGATGCCATATTGCCGCTCTCATAAACCAAGCATGGCAGCGCTTACGGAGAGAATTGGCTCTACCGTTTTAAGTGCATCCCTTGTGCATTCTTTTTGTATGTGGAGTGGTAAACTGGTCCAACCGTGGCTTCACTGATTTGTTAGGTACCCTCCATCAATTCAGTATAAGAGAGATCAGTGGATGTACCATTCCAACTGAAAACGTGGCTTTCATTAAATGTGCGTAGCTGGTATACGTGTATATCTATCCACAGTCGTGTACTGTGTATCCAAACTGTAGGGCAAAATTACATCAATTGTTTATCACCCGACACAAGAATTACACCAACCTATATATGCACGGTTCATCAGGTCAGAGCAGAAAGGACTTAAGAGATCTATACATGCAATGTGTGAGCAGAAAGGACTTATAAGGCCTATAAATTATGTATAATTTCATTATGTTAAGAAAACTTAATTATTTAGGTTTATGTTTTATTTAACAATGGGAGTACTCACAATTTATATTTAGCAGTCACGACCCATTATCTTGTACTTAATTAGGTAATTACACTTAATTAATCTGATAAGACCTTTTTTCTTTTAACAATAAAATTGTCATCAAGTGTGTATAAGTCCTTACTGCTCTGAGCAGACGAGTTATAACCTCCAGGTCTTTTCAGAATTAATTACTACTCAATAGAGAATTTCACGTGGTGTCACCGTAGTTAGTCTTACCTATATATCCACAGTCGGCAATCATAGCCGTGCGTGTTTAATACAACATTTGACTTAAAAGTCCAAGTGGTAGCCGATGTCTTATGAAATACGGCATCTATGAAATATCGCCTCTTTTCATTGTTCAGGTTTATACAATTTTTCCTGGATGCAATGTTGTTACAATGCTCGTTTAATGGAAAGATTTCATGGACACCATATTACATGTGCAAGCAAGTAGATGTGTCATACGCGCGCGTACGTCAGCACGCGTTCTCTTTGTTCACTGTCTAATTTATACATTTATTTCATGTTTTTTTGTAATTCTAAAAAGAAAAAAAAATTGGCAATGAATTTTTGTATATAAGCAGAATTATTTTGGAACCACTACATGATGTGAATGAGACGTAGCTAATGTTGACATGACGTCACATTTACCAACTAGATACTCGATTATGACACATCAGCCATAACAATGTAGTCGATGACACTTCATCTGCCTTGGGAAATGTCTGTATTTCTGTATTTGTAATAGTACACCGCACTCATTGCCATTATAATAGAGAGAAATAAAGGGTAATTTGGTATTTGTTATTTTCAGAAGAGTCGAATTTGAATAACTGTTCGTTTGACGTCAACGAAGAATGCATTCACATGAAGTCAGCGGAGGCCATTTGTACGAGTGAGTTTACTACCCACATGTTTTTGTGTTAAGCAATTTTTCTATTGAAATGCTTGTGTCTAGTACATTGTGATATCGAGAAGTTAATGTTAATTTTGGTTTCCTATATGACTAAGATGTTTCTATTTTCTCATTGTACTACACATGATTAAAGTGGGGCGCCCTCACTCGACAAGCTTGCGTATTGAGGGCCTCCACCACTTTATCATCATTACTGCTCTTCCATTAATTAATGGTCAACGTTTTGATAAAGTGAAATAAATATTGAATTGAATTGGATCGATTGGGGTCAATGTTACATTGAATAGGCCTAAGCGCAGCGTTATTTGATCACACCTCAATGTGACCTCATACATTCATAAGCTAATGCATGCATGTAATGGCACATAATTCGTCGCATAGCTGACGAAGTGACGAATCTTCAATTTTGGTGGTTTTGAGTATAAATGTTCATCTCTACCGGTTTTTAAGTCATATATTTACATGGTTTTTGAGAGCAGAAATCATTCAAATGAGGAATCAGCACAATTTATAAAATCAGTTACTATCTGACGAAGTGACGAATTTTGGATTTCAACGTGGCAGCAATTTGTAGAAATTATTTCCATAAATGTTTAAGTAGGCCTAGTTTTATGCCTAAATTTTGTATCGCCACAATGATGACTTTGTTTATAATAGCTTGTTGTTTTTCATATGCATGTGTACTGAATACGCTCATTGAATTTAGATTGTCAAAATAAACACAAGTAATGTCGGGTCAGCTCCAATTCTGTTTGTTTTGAGCTTGTTTGTATTTGCTCGGGGATAGAGGCGGTAACTGGAAATGAAGCTTTCATGATAAAACACATTGTTTGTCAGGAAATGTTTGTCAGGATGTCAGGATGTTTAAGGAAACAACTTACAATAATGTGGTTTTTATAGGTGGTTGTGTACATTGCTGTGGGGCGAGTAACTGGAAAACGAATTTGTTCTTTTTTTATTGGCAATGACTGTGGGAACGAAATGGACTTTCCCCAATGCAATTTGTTTTACAAAAAGCTTTCATGTTTAATCTTTAGGTATACAATCGCATGTGCATATTCATTCAAATTGAAGGCAACTTTATCTGCTTAAAGGGGACTGTATTTTTTATAATCTATGAATATTTTAGCAGAGGAAATACAAACGTTTACAGCTTTGTAAGAAAACAATAAAAAACAAATTCGGCTATTCAATAAAAAACAAAAGGTTGTGTAGGTGTAAACAGATGGGAAGAATTAACACCGAAAATGTGCTGTCAAAATGAGTCCAACTTTTTTTTATCGATTCGTCACTTCGTCAGCATTGAGACGAATTACTGTAAAACCGAGCTCCCGACAACTATTTTGTGAAATATTAGGGGTGTGCGTTTTCGGATATTTTTGGAACCGGATACCCGAAATCAGAAAACTTCGGATAACCGGATACCCGTTTTCATTTTTGTTGAAAACATGCCTCCGGTGGTGTACAAATACATGTACTGTAAATGGTAACAAATTGACTTTTACAATACAGAGGATCCATACTTAAATCGATCTTTTCTTTATTGGAGTGCAATCTCTTAAATTTAAAGATAATTGTCTGTAAAAGTATAAACATTACATTGTTCAAGACTCACAGATTTCTGTTCGCACCGCTCAAATGTTAAGTCCGAATTTTAAAAAGGCGTTTACGGGTAATTGGAACCGAAACTGAATGGAACCGGGTAATGACCGTTTCGGTCGGGTATACCTGGATACCCGGCACAGCCCTAAAATATATCAATAAAATGTATTTGTTTTACTTCCAATAAGACCAACAAAATAATTAGTAGAATGGTGAACATACGGTGGATACGCTAGAACTGAAATAAAACTGTAGTTATAAGGCATGCAATGTATTAATGCTACCGATTCTCTACACAGTTCCTGGCTACAAGGGTTGCTTCTTGGACGCGACTAATTCAGCAGACAGCATATTTGGAAATTACGTCAGCAAAAATGACACAATGACTGTGAGGAATTGTCTGCAACTATGCAAAGCGAAACACAAGAGGTTTGGAGGACTCAGGCAGAGAGATCAGTGTCACTGTGGGGACTCTGTCGATGATGGAATGCGCAAGGTCGATTCTAAATGCAGTTTCCCGTGCAGTGGAAACGAAAATGAGATTTGTGGCGGGCAGTCCAGGGACATGAAGTCGACAAGAATGTCGATTTACGAAGGTAAACTGATATGTATTATACTCAAACGTAATGAGTTCGTCATGGGTGCAATTTATGGGAACCAACTTGAGACTTGTGAGGGAGCTATAGACAGGGGCGAACACACAAATTATTGAACATATTCCTCGGTAAAGCATTTTAACGGACCTAAGGATAACTTAACTTGAAACAATAATGCGTGTAACTCCGAATCCATGTTGATAGCACTCGTCCATGGGCTACGGACCCCCCCCCCCCGCGATTTTCGAAGACTACTTTTTTGGGCAGCCTATTGTATCCCATTGCAATATCTGCAAAAAAATACTGGTGGGTTAAGGATTGGGGCGGGGTCAAATTTACCCCCCTAAAAATAAATACCCCAACGCACATCACATGTATGTAGTTCCCCATGATGGATTGCCCACCAACAGGCAATTTGCAGACAACCTGATTTCAATAGCTCTATGGTCAAGGTTTACAAAAATACTTGTCCTGAAAAATCCCCAGAAATTATGTGGCACGGTCTATTTTACTGGGAATTTGGCGGCCATTTTGTTTACTGAGGAATAAATTAATGAAGGTAGATATGTGTAGAAACCAACATGTAAAAGTCTCAGTTTACTTCGATCGTTGTGTCATTAACGAGAAAATAGTTAAAAACGCTTACATACGATTTTAACAGGCTTTCGCTTATTGTTTAATTAGCGTTAGCGTTTGGAGGAGGGGATAACTACAGGACCAATCCTTGTTTGTGTTGTGTTGTAATCATTTGAATTTTAAATACAGTTTCGTCTAGTGAATGTCAGCATCCTGGAATCCCAGTCAATGGCTTCATAGAAGCAGACGATTTCTGGTTCGGGTCAAAGGTCACCTTCCAGTGCAACACTGGCTACGAGCTACATGGCCACCACTCGGCGCGATGCATCCTGGACCCTGACAAAATTGGAAACATCACGTGGTCGAAAGCGACTCCAACATGTGTCTCTTTACAAGGTCAGTATCCTCTTCGTATCCTGCAAATATAATGCAGGCCTGCTGTGCGCGAATCAACGCGCGCTTGTGTACCATTGTTTGCAACGCACTTCCAACTTTATGCTAAGTCACAATAGGCCCTTCCCATGAAATATGCTAATTACATTCACGCATGCGCTCAAGCAGCACTGGTTGGTAAACTCAATAGTGGGATCGTCACGCAATTAACGCCTAGCGCACGTTATAGCTTGCACAATAGCCATTGGTTTCCATTATATTGACTGAATTTAGCGTGCGCTAGGCGCTATAGTGCGCGCATGGCGTTGCGTGACGATCCCGTATTTGAGTTTGCCAACCAGTGGTGCTTGAGCACATTCGTGAATGTAATTAGCATATTTCATGGGAAGCGCCCATTACGAACAGGGGTAAATTTTATAGAGCTACTAAGAACCACGCAAATTTACTAAGCACAGACAAATGGTGCTTAGCAAGAAAAGGTTACCAGCCAAATGGCTACGTAATGTATATTGCTTCCGGCAGAGGCTCAGCTTAATTTTGCTTAGCAGATAATCAAATGTGCTAAACAATATTTTCTGCTAATGAGCAGCTCTATGAGATTGGGCCCAGAATTAAGGCTAGTTTTTCTGTTGATAAAGTTTGCTCCACACTCAGTAGTGCCTGGACAAGGAACTAATAATTGGTAGATTATCGGTATAGGTTTTTTAGGTGTTCGGGTATGTGCCCGAAACACCTATTGTTTTTGTACGTTTTTTTTTAGGTGTTCGTGTATGTGCCCGAAACACCTATTGTTTTTGTACGGTTTTGTACTTCTTCTTCTTCTTCTTCTTCTTCTTCTTCTTCTTCTTCTTCTTCTTCTTCTTCTTCTTCTTCTTCTTCTTCTTCTTCTTCTTCTTCTTCTTCTTCTTCTTCTTCTCCCCAATCTTGTCCGCTAACTAAAACATACTTGCCAAGTTTAAAAAACCTTCAAACTTCACACATAGTTAGACCTTAACTTGTAGATGAAACCTAGTGACGTCATGATAATCAGGAAACCGCAACAGTGACGTCATGATGACGTCAAGCCAACATACATAATGACCCACATTCAGTGTCCACGATTGTGCGTTAGAAATTCTAACTATAGAGGGCGCTATACAACTTTAGTGGTCTTTACACAATCGGTGCAAAAGAAATTAATTCGTCTTATTCTATCAATGCCAAGTTTAGCGTGAAGTTTCCCGTTACGCTAATCGGATTGCTTAATAGTGGACATGGAATGTAAAAGGGGGTTTCACCGAGAGGTGATCCCAATTTGACCTTACTTCCTGTTCAAACCAGAAGTCAAAGTTTAATATTTAAAAAATCATATCTCAACAACCACAAGAGGTAAATTGACATTTTTTGTACCATTGTATAGATTGTTAATTGTCGAAAAATATTTACACAAAGGTGACCCCAATTTGACCTTACTTCCTGTCCAAACCGGAAGTCAAAATTTAATATTTAAAAAAATCATATCTCAACAACCACAACAGGTAAATTCACAGTTTTTGCACCATTGTACAGATTGTTAATTGTCAAAAACTACTTACACAAAGGTGACCCCAATTTGACCTTACTTCCTGTCCAAACAGTAAGTCAAAGTTTAATATTTAAAAAAATCATATCTCAACAACCACAACAGGTAAATTCACAGTTTTTGCACAATTGTACAGATTGTTAATTGTCAAAAACTACTTACACAAAGGTGACCCCAATTTGAGCTTACTTCCTGTCCAAACCGGAAGTCAAAATTTAATATTGAAAAAAAATCATATCTCAACAACCACATGAGGTAAATTGGAATTTTTTGCACCATTGTATAGATTGTTAATTGTCAAAAAATATTTACACAAAGGTGACCCCAATTTGACCTTACTTCCTGTCCAAACCGCAAGTCAAAGTTTAATATTAAAAAAAAATCATATCTCAACAACCACAACAGGTAAATTCAGTTTTTGCGCCATTGTACAGATTGTTAATTGTCAAAAAATATTTACACAAAGGTGACCCCAATTTGACCTTACTTCCTGTCCAAACTGGAAGTCAAAGTTTAATATTAAAAAAAAATTATATCTCAACAACCACAAGAAGTAAATTAAAAACAATTGTACCATTGTACAGATCGTTAATTGTCAAAAAATATTTATACCCCAATTTGACCTTACTTCCTGTCCAAACCGGAAGTGAAAGTTTAATATTTAAAAAAAATCATATCTCAACAACCACAAGAGGTAAATTCACAGTTTTTGCACCATTGTACAGATAGTTAATTGTCAAAAGTATTTACAAAAACATGACCCCAATTTGACCTTTACTTCCTGTCCAAACCGGAAGTCAAAGTTAAATATTAAAATAATTTCTAAATTCACTATTGTATTGTATTCAAATAAACTTCTCGCGAGAACTTCAGCAGACGTTAACATTTGACTTCTCCAACACTTCGAATTGATGACGTAACCATTTTAACTTCAACCGAACACCTTGTTTTTGTTGTGACAAAAACTTATATCTAGTTCTTCTTATTTTACATTGGTCATTCTGGCAAAACTGCTTGGAGGAGTATGTTTTAAATTTTTGAATCAAGATTTCAATTCACTATCACATTGTGTCGTTAACAAGCAAACATAGTGGCATATGCATTGAAGTAGTTCGTTTGTATTCATTCCAATGCGGAATTAATTTGATGAAATTGCGGGCAGATTATTTGACTTTTCTTAAAATGAAAAGTGAAAGCACCTGAAACAAAACTATTTATGAAAGATTGATATCATCATCAGCTTTATGGCCTAAAGTACACCAAGTACGTTTTGCTTTAACAGTTCGATAATTTAGTTATTTTTCAAAAAAACAATGCTGTAGTCTCCACATTGTCAGTATTTTAGTGCTGGGGGCGCTAGTCATCAGGTGCCATTAAACCCATGCATGTCGAGTATATTATGCGACCTTTCCTAAAGTTACACTGCTAAACCTATTAAATTTTAAGAAATATATAGAAAAGTTCTTTAAACAATTTTCTCCCAAACGTTCATCAGAAGGCCTACATCTACTTATAATTTGGTTATATTGAGTGACAAGAAACCGCAGACGTTTTTGTTCGCAATGCAATTCCGCTAATACCCTTCTAAATCTATTAAATTTTAATATAGAAAACATATATTTTTTTTTATTATTATTTTTTTCATAACATTTAATCAGAAGGCCTACATCTACTAATTATTTTGTGTTGAGCCCAACTCTATGCAATATTTTCCCTTTAAACAGCAACGACAAGTCAACTGGGATTGGCGAATAGAGATAACGGGCCAACAGAATACACCACATCAGGTATAAACTATAAGATTGTTACTAGACACTATGCATTATACCGCGGTGCTTTATTCTTCTTCAATGGGCAGACCTACAGTAAAAACATTTCAATAGTTGTTGTCCAGCAACGGAGATTATGTTGTGTGGAGCTTATGTTGTGACCCTCAGAGCGCCCTCTGTTGATTTTATGCTCCAATTACTTATGGCGTTTGGTATTGGTAAATGCCTGAACCGAATTCAAATGAAATTTAATTATGTTCTAAATCCTTTGAATTGGTTGAATTCTTGAAATTTTTCTTACCATTTTAGGGTTATTTCAAAAATATATCTATATAATTAAATAAAATAATTAAATTCATAAATATCTGACGACTACATCACTAATACATTTTTGTTTGATCAATCGCATGTCACGGCAACAACGGATCTATTCTGGCATATTGACCACAGACAATGAAGACAGCAAGTCAGCAGAAAATAACACAGGTATGGAATTAGTTGGGCCATTGCTTTGTAAGAGCTTTTAATGGGTTTTATTGGGGATGGGGAAATGATGGTGAATATACGTACACAGCCTAGCGTCGTGGTTAATGCAGATTATTTGAATGCTATATGCATTAGACCTATTTTGTCTTAAAGCTGAATAATAATAATGTTTATATAACACCCAAGTAGATCCTTGCCATTTGATTGGAGGATTGTAAGTCACGCGGCATTCATTAATCAAACCATTACATGACCTACGTCATAAACTGTGCATTTTGGTTCCATTCACCGTGCATTTTTGTTCTATTCACCGTCCATTTTTGTTCCATCCCATTTGATCTACTGCACACTAGACCACATCATGCGTTATATACACAGCAGTACAAGACCCCCTATTTTGACAAGACACAACCATTCGAGCAAACCGTGCGTCAAAAGCCGAAAAATAAAGTAGTGTATGCCAGAATAGAATCTTGTATGTTTTGGTTATTCTTATAGTTTTATCCTCCAATCAAATGACAAAGATCTACTTGGATGTTATATAAAACAAATATTGAATGTTTTGCATTCGTGCAATGGAGAGAATATTTTCATTTGTTGAAAGATGGAATGTTCCATTCAACTCGGCCTCGCCTCGTTGAATGGAACATTCCATCTTTCTCATGAAAATAAAAATGAAACTCATGAAAATATTCTCACCATTGCACTCGTAAACAATCATTTTTTGTATAATAATGCGCCATGTCTGTAAAATATGACGCTCCTGGTGCAACGAAAAAAGAACAATTGTTTTCCATAAAACCTTGTAATGTTTAAAGCATACTCATAGAAGCAGTTTTGCCAACACGTTACCGATATTGTACCGGTACCTTAACTTTAATGTTTTACAGGGACTCTTGTTGGAATATCAGCATCGGCCGTATTTGTTGCCATTCTTCTACTGGGATTCTTCGTTTTTAAACGGTAAACAACTTCCTGTTTTCTTAATCTCAAAATAAGTAGAGAACATACACTAACCCAGAATGCTGTATATAGTAAACGGATGTTGCATGTCGCGATAATTCGGGATAAGTAAATCAAGTCACTACAGAACTAACCCAGAAGTAATGGAAACCTTGATCAACCTTTCCACTTCATTTAATTCGCAGCCCCTTTGTGATGAGAGTGTGATGTCATTTTATTACAATGAGTTTACAAAACATCATATTCCGTACACGCAATAAACCATACTATATATTTGGCGAAAACTCTTCCCTGGTAACCATTTACAACTGAATGTAAATGAAGTCAATAGCGATATGCTAAACGCCCTAGCAATTAGGTACTTACATGAAGGGCAGGGCGTGCACAGATCGGTGAGCAACAATTATGAATTTCACGAGTGTTAGACTTACTTATTCTAAATTAGAGAATGCAAATTAATACACTTGCTATAACCAAAATGGATGCCAGAAAAGATTGTTTCTTTCATTCAAGCCTCGTTTTCATGTGACATTTTGCGCAACGCGATCTTCCAAAAATTAAATGGCAAAGGAGGCTATATTTTTCACGAAAATAATGAATATTTTCAATCCGTGCTCATATCGTAGCCTTCAAATGGTGAAAATTCAAAGCCCTGAAAATTCACCGAGTTAACCGATGCTAGGGCATTTCGTGGAGCAAGTGTACAAAACCCAACCCTTAAGGTATTTTATTTTCTTGAAGTATGTACATAGCACACATGCAGATGGAGTCAATAGAACACACTAGCCAGCCATATGCATATAAGCTAAATGCCCCAGCGACAGCTGTTGACGCATCAACGGCGCCCTCAACAGGTCGGGCACGAAGCGGTTACTAATCCAGTGTGGTTTTGAATTGAATTAAGCATTTCTTTTTTATACTAAAACAGGAGAAAACATGAACAAAGGACAAAACCTCGCACTGGTAGTGTCTCTGAGGTTCGCCAGGCAACGAGAAGGGATACTTCAGGGTCGGGTATCAGGGATGATCAGCAGCGCCAGCAGGATTACGAAAATGTAGCCGTTGCCAGTGTCGAGGCCGACAGAACCAATCAGGAGAACGATGACGATGGCGATGACAATGGCGATGACAATGGCGATGACGATGACGACGGCTTAGCAGACGATGGCTTTCATATATATCATACCGTTGTCATGGAGACGGAGACAAGTGAAGAAAGTGGAGAAGAAGTCACCGAGGAAGGCGAACGAACCAATCGGAACAGAGGTGACGACGATGACGATGACGGTGACGAAGTCCCAGCAGACGATGATTTTCATGTTTATCAGGCAGTTGCCATGGAAACAGAGACAATTGGAAAAAAAGGCCCAGCGGATTTAAAGATCGTGGGAGACAATGAGAGGAACACTGATGAACGGTTGTGCACCAGTGGTGGCAATATCCCTTCCAAGTCAAGCGCCGATGGCGAATACCAGGAGATCTCAACCAATGCAAGTTTTACTGCTGGATCGGACGAAGAAGGATGGGTGGACAACATCATATATGGAAGCAATGTGCTATATGATCCGCTCTATCAAAATCCGGAATAAGTCGCAGGAGCTGTTTTGAGTAACCAGTCCCTTTTAAAGGGAAGGTACAACCTTGGTAATTACCAGATTATCAAATGAATGAATTATTACCAAATAAACTAACTTGCTTTCAGAAGAAACAAGTTGTTATAGACCTTTATCGCACTGCCGCCATCTTGGTCAGATTCCCTGTGTACACAATGACAATGACAATTCTAATTCTCATTTGATAAAAAAAATGCCAGACTATTTTTTCCTTCCAGCCGCGGTTTGGTTACATTGATTTGAATGGAAGAAAAAAACAAGATGACTTTACCATGATAAAGGTCTATGTCGAATTTACTAAAAACAAAATGGCGTCTGGCAACTTTGAATAGTTGTTCGCCATTTTCTCAAACACGTGAGCTTCTATTGTAATGAAACTTTCACAGATTAGTTTTATAACCAACTCTGTAGTATAAATGCAAAATAATAGTTATTGGCCTTACGTTTCGAACCTAGCAGGTTCTTTCTCAAAGGCAAAATGAGACAGAATACAAACATACATACATACATGAACACAAGACTGAGCAGAAGTTAGTCAGGTGTGAAATGAACACAAAAGAAGAGGGTACAAGAAGCAGAGTCAGGTTCTGGTCCTGGGACCGGACATAAGAGGGATTACACATGAATAGATAGAGGTACACAAATAGTTGTATGATATTATTTACAATTAAAGGGTTGAAAATAATTATTTATGAACGATACCAAATACTAATGTTGTACCAGTATCTTTTATGTTCAAAGGGTCAAACATTCAGCACAGATGCTCTCCCACAGATGCTCTCCTCCCTCCCTGTTGTCCCCTTCTCTCATTACCCTGTAACCTTTCCACTTGCCTGCTTCCCCCTTCCCTTTTCGTACGAGTATGTGTTTTTAATTTCTCCTTACGTTTTATTATAGAACAATTTATATGTATAATTATTTATAACTTTTTATAGTATTTTTAACTATGTAAATTTGTCCCACCGGCTGCTTTGTCAGATTTTTAATAAACCATCAATAATAATATAATAATATGTTCTGGGCCCAATTTCACAGAGTCGCTAAGCAACCGATTGTTTGGCTTACTGTACGTTTTTCATTTCATAGCACTGCTAACCGTTAAGCATAGAGAAAGGCACGCTAACTTATCCATGTTGGTAAGCGTGACGTAATTCCAACATAATTGGTGTCCTAGTTTAAGATGAACTTAGAGATTGCAAATAATACACCACAAGCGCGCTCTGGTCTAGAAAACCGGACGCGATAAGATCGGACGCGATAAGATCGGGCGCGATAAGGTCGGGCGCGATAAGATTGGACGGGATAAGGTCGGTCGCGATAAGATCGGGCGCGATAAGATCGGACGCGATAAGATCGGGCGCGATAAGATCGGGCGCGATAAGATCGGGCGCGATAAGACCGGGCGCGATATTACTGTGACTGGTGCATAGTATAATTATTACGCAGACATTGGCTGATTATTTATGCATCAGTCACGGTAGTATGATCTTATCTTTCCCTGTTATCTAGGCCAGCGCGCGCTCATGAGGTATTATTTTCAGTTACTGAGTTCATATGAAAATAGGACACTGACTCATGTCCTGTCGTAAGTCGGCTCTGATCGTGACGATATTGTCCCTTTAATGAAAACCTCGGACTAGTCATTTTTAGTTTTGCTTTACTCCTTACTGTCATAAGTAAATAAAACCACTTTGTAAATAGCAGCTTTCGTTAGGAAACCATGTGGAAAATTCTCCTTTGAGTAGTAAATGGTTCTGAAAAGAACTGGTTTGTTACAACTCAAAAGAGAATTGTTCACCTGGTGTCACCGCAAACAGACTTTACTTATCCTTTTCACCGTGCAAAGCTACAAGTCTTAGTTAAACATTTTATTGACAATTAGAACAAACATTATTTCAACAAAAACACTTTGTACATAGTCATTTGCTTGCCAAGCCAAGAGTGAAAACTAAATATTTCTGTAAAATAATAATAAGACAAACTGTTTTAAAGTAAACTCGCATAATCTATAATGGTATGCCAATAATTTGTGTGGACTATGTGGAGTGGCAGATACATGACTTTTATTGTAAAAATGTTAAGATTTCGTTTGTTTGTTTGTCTGTTTGTTTATTATTAATTAAATGGATTGTACATAATGATGTATGTTGACAAAACTACTTCTAAAAGTATACTTACTCTCTTTGAATCAAGATATACATTGAAGGGAAGGTACAACATTGGCAAAACTGAAGGGAAGGTACAACATTGGTAATGTTGACAAAACTGCTTCTATGAGTGTGCTTACTCTCTTTGAACCAAGATATACATTGAAGGGACGGTACAGCATTGGTAATGTTGGCAAAACAGCTTCTAAAAGTATCCTTACTTTCTTTGAAGCAATATATACATTAAACAGCCAACCTGTTAAAGTGTCAGGTAAACACGTTTCGGCAAAACATTGGAAACATTCAATTCCAAGTGTTGACGTTTTCACCACACTAGCCAATAGAGGGCGCTATTTCGTTCCGAAAGTGGACGGTATTGAAATTAGGACTTGGTACCAAGTGTTAAATTCCAACCAAAAGAAATAATTTCTTTTTTCTTAAAAATGACAGTACCTCAGTCAACATGTTTGGAATTATTTTAGAATTACCCTGAATATTATAACTTTATACCATTAACTGTTGTCGTTGTTGCTGTTGCTGTTGTTGTTTGTTTTGCTTTGTTTTTTATGAATAAAATAATTTATGATATGATAATGGCCCTCGCCTCAGTCCATTATCACCGGTGGTCAGGCCCCATCGACTCCTAACCGGGGAATGGATAACGAGTTATTAAATGAATAAGTGATTTTTTTAAAACGGTCTCTACTTTGGAAATAAATGTTCGTCGAGTGGTTTTTCCCAAGGGGTAATTGCCGCTTTTGGGCGCGCGTGACAAAAGGTGATAATGATCGACCCGAAGGCGACGTTCTTTATCGCTTGTGGCCACGTCCAAATCCGGTCATTATCCTGCAGTAAAGACCAAGCGTCGTTGACATACAAGGGGTTCTTATGGAACGCCAAAGAGGCATCTAATGTGAACCTCGTATCGATGATGTTCTTGTATTGTGGGATTGGTGCATTTTTGATCCGTCTATGTACCGTTCATTCGTTTATTTTTTTGAAACTGGGTAAATTAAACAAAAAATTGTTATAAACTGAGAACCAAGGAAAAGCCGCATATTTTCTTTTTTGGGAGTAGATATTGCCCCATACTTCCTGTTTAAGGGAAGCAGACGGAAAACTAAATCAATTAATTTTCAGCCGAAGTGACAAAGTAAAAAGTGCGTGGGAATAAAAATTAACCCACCCAAAAAGTCTCTTCAGAGACGTATACTGGTCAATGTGTGCATTCGAGTAGCTGTAGCTGATCCCTGGAGTCAACCCGGATACCAGCCGGTTCAGACCCGTATCGTTCGAGTTACTCATGACGTTATCTGGGGCACTAAACTGGGCCAGCTTAGGCAAAAGGAAAAGTGTGGTGCCAGGAAATTGTCTAGACATGGCGGCTGTTTTGTTTTTACTGGATGATCTGTTTTGTGTCAACATAGATATTTATAGACCAATTGGTTACCACTTTAAAATTTTCATTTTAATTTCCTTGTTCTTTCGCTTTTATTTGTATCTTATTTTCTATGTAATCATTGGGTTAGTCTTGATTGGTATGTTCAATTGTTCATTCATAAAGGGCTTGGTACGCCAGGTGACAGCTAGTAAAATCAAATTATTTACAAGAACGTTTCCGGGTATAGATTCTTTATTTCTTTTGATTTTGCTGTGTTTAGTTCAGCTGGCCAATATCTTTGGGCATTCCAGTGATCGCTGACTAATAACTGTGTAAGCTTCTGGATTTTCATGTGGGTCCGTCCCCCTGTATTTCTCCCATCCATACCACAGTATGACCATTTCGACGACAACGGTTCAGTTGACCCATATATATCTTTGTATAATAATAATAATAATTTATTACATTTATAGTGCGCCTTCTCCATCCGAAGATGTTCGAGGGCGCAATTACATCAAGACTCAATAATACATATACAATAAAGCCAAAAAATCATACAATATGAATCTAAAAGTCTATACAAATTCAGCATAAAAATACACACAATTACAGTCAGACACCATCACCCCTAAAGGGGAGGGGAAAATTCCATTTAAAAAAATTCCATTCTAAAAATTCCATTTTTAAAAACCATAATATACTATACAAATCCAGCAGGGGAGACAAGGCAAGAATACACAATTAAATTAAACTAGATATAAGTTTTTGTCACAACAAAAACAAGGTGTTCGGTTGAAGTTAAAATGGTTACGTCATCAATTCGAAGTGTTGGAGAAGTCAAATGTTAACGTCTGTTGAAGTTCTCGCGAGAAGTTTATTTGAATACAATACAATACTGAATTTAGAAATTATTTTAATATTAAACTTTGACTTCTGGTTGGGACAGGAAGTAAGGTCAAATTGGGGTCACCTTTGTGTAAATACTTTTGACAATTAACAATCTGTACAATGGTACAAAAATGTCAATTTACCTCCTGTGGTTGTTGAGATATGATTTTTTTAAATATTAAACTTTCGCTTCCGGTTTGGACAGGAAGTAAGGTCAAATTTGGGTATAAATATTTTTTGACAATTAACGATCTGTATAATGGTACAAAATTTGTGAATTTACCTCTTGTGGTTGTTGAGATATGATTTTTTGAAAATATTAAACTTTGACTTCCGGTTTTGACAGGAAGTAAGGTCAAATTGGGGTCACCTTTGTGTAAATATTTTTCGACAATTAACAATCTGTATAATGGTACAAAAATTGTGAATTTACCTCTTGTGGTTGTTGAGATATTATTTTTTTTAAATATTAAACTTTGACTTCCGGTTTGGACAGGAAGCAAGGTCAAATTGGGGTCACCTTTTTGTAAATATTTTTTGACAATTAACAATCTGTATAATGGTACAAAAATTGTGAATTTACCTCTTGTGGTTGTTGAGATATGATTTTTTAAATATTAAACTTTGACTTCCGGTTTGGACAGGAAGTAAGGTCAAATTGGGGTCACCTTTTTGTAAATATTTTTTGACAATTAACGATCTGTACAATGGTACAAAAATTGTGAATTTACCTCTTGTGGTTGTTGAGATATGATTTTTTAAATATTAAACTTTGACTTCCGGTTTGGACAGGAAGTAAGGTCAAATTGGGGTCACCTTTGTGTAAATATTTTTCGACAATTAACAATCTGTATAATGGTTCAAAAATTGTGAATTTACCTCTTGTGGTTGTTGAGATATTATTTTTTTTAAATATTAAACTTTGACTTCCGGTTTGGACAGGAAGTAAGGTCAAATTGGGGTCACCTTTTTGTAAATATTTTTTGACAATTAACGATCTGTACAATGGTACAAAAATTGTGAATTTACCTCTTGTGGTTGTTGAGATATGATTTTTTGAAAATATTAAACTTTGACTTCCGGTTTTGACAGGAAGTAAGGTCAAATTGGGGTCACCTTTGTGTAAATATTTTTCGACAATTAACAATCTGTATAATGGTACAAAAATTGTGAATTTACCTCTTGTGGTTGTTGAGATATGATTTTTTTTAAATATTAGACTTTGACTTCCGGTTTGGACAGGAAGTAAGGTCAAATTGGGGTCACCGTTTTGTAAATATTTTTCGACAATTAACGATCTGTACAATGGTACAAAAATTGTGAATTTAACTCTTGTGGTTGTTGAGATATGATTTTTTTTAAATGTTAAACTTTGACTTCCGGTTTGGACAAGAAGTAAGGTCAAATTGGGGTCATGTTTTTGTAAATATTTTTCGACAATTAACAATCTATACAATAGTGCAAAAAATGTCCATTTACCTGTTGTGGTTGTTGAGATATGATTTTTTTAAATATTAAACTTTGACTTCCGGTTTGGACAGGAAGTAAGGTCAAATCGGGGTCACTCACAACTGGAGTTTCATCTACTTGTTAAGTTCTAAGTACATGCCAAGTTTCAAGTTCATGTGAAGTTTGCAAGTATGTTTTTGTTTGCGGACAAGATGGGGGAGAAGAAGAAGAAGAAGAAGTAAAAAAAAATAAATAAAAAAAAACCGAACAAAAACAATAGGTGTTTCGGGTGCATACCCGAACACCTAATTAAAATTAAGAATAAAGAATAAGTATTTACAGACTGTAGGCTTCTTTAAACAAGTAAGGTTTTAATTTCTCCTTAAAGGACCCCAGTGAATGAGCCCCCCCTAACAGATGAAGGTAGTGCATTCCACAACTTTGGGGCAGCCGAAGCAAATGCTCTATCGCCAAAAGTGTGCACCATTCTACCCCTCTGGTACTCCAGTAACATTTCGCCTGTTGACCTAAGGCTATATCTGTGCCGTCTTTTGACGGTAAAAAGGTCACAGACATAGTCAGGTGCTAAACAGTTAATACATTTAAAAACAAGCAATAACATTTTAAAATGAATTCGAAATTTAATAGGCAACCAATGCAGATCCTTAAGAATGGGGGTAATATGACAAAATCTATGTGTATTTACAACTACCCTGGCAGCAGCATTCTGTATCCTTTGTAACTTTGCTAGTTGAACAAGTGGCAGACCATAAAATAAACTATTACAATAATCTAGACGACTGGTGATGAACGCATGAATTAAAATGATAAGAGAATTATGCGATAAATATTTACTAATACATTTTATATTATGGAGATGGTAAAAACTGGTAGAACAGACTTTAGTGATATGAGAATTCATAGACAAATTGGAGTCAAACCAGAAGCCCAGATTTCTAACATTTAAGACAGGCGTGATATTACTACCCCCCCACTGTAATATGAGAAATATTGATCTTAGACAATTGTTGTTTGGAACCCAGAATAATAAACTCAGTCTTACTATCATTCAACATAAGTCTATCATGTAACATCCACTCTCTGATATCTTTGATGCAATTCTCCATCGCCAAGATGGCAACCTGTTGATTAGCCAAACTAACCGGTTTAAATGATATGTACAATTGTGTATCGTCTGCATAACAATGAACATCAGGTAAGTGGGTTTCAACAATATCAAATAACCTTGAGGAGTACATGACAAACAGCAGGGGCCCGAGACATGAACCTTGTGATACGCCACAGGTAAGATCAAACTTATCTGACTTGGATCCCTGTATCAGTATACGCTGACTCCTGCCAGTTAAATACGATGCAAACCAATCCATTGCAAGTCCACATATCCCAAATTTAGATTTAAGACGATTTAAAAGTATGCTCCAGTGATCAGTGACTACCGTGTTTAAGCTTCTGGATTTTTCATAGGAGTCCGTCCCCTGTGTTCCCCTCATCCACAGTACTATTTAGATGATAACGGTTCAGTTGGCCCATATCTGTCTTTGAAGACCAGCGAAAGCTGATTACTGTGTTTAAGATTCTGGTTTTTCATAAGGGTCCGTTCCATCGATTCCTCCCATCCAATGTATACAAATATAACATGGTTTGAGGGTGGACAGTCGATATTAGCTCATATCGACTGTCCACCCGAAATAAACCATGTTATATTTGTTTTACTATACCTCATACATATTCAGTTGCCATTACAATAATAAGAAGCATCATTGAGCTCGGGAAAACGCTTATTGACATTTACGTGTGCCGCCATCTTTTCATGTGTATGTAGCTAGCTAGGTCGATGTTCGCGCGTGCGTACTACACCCGTGCGACTGTTCCATGATTGCTTCGTAAAGCGCATGCGTAGTAGACTGACGCATATGCGACAGTCTACTACGCATGCGTATTTACTCTGTGCGTGAATACTCGCGGGAGCTTGGTAAACAGCCAAAATAGCATCTGGCACGTGATGCGATGGTGAATGGACCAGTGAGAATTCGGCTCTCGATCATGAATATGTATGAGGTATAGTAATAATATTTAGACTATCGCTGACTACCGAGTGTAGAATTCTGGATTTCCATAGGAGTGTGTCCCCCTGTAACCGGCCCTGTTACCACAAAGACCATACAGACTGAACGGGAAGGTACACCGCTGGTAATGTTCGCAAAACGTCTAAGGGTAGGTATATTTTGGTGTGTATAATATAACTTTCTTTGAATCAAGAAGATACAACCTGTGAAAGTTTAACGACACAATGAAATATAAAGCTGAAACTTCACAGGTTTGTTATTATACATGTCTTTAGATTGTATTGATGCCTTTACCAAAAACGTACACTGACATTAGATGTATAACGTCCTGCTGCCAGTACCTGTTTTTCTTCCAGTAGAATTGACACGAAAATAGCCTTTTCGTTTTGAAGTAAACATTTTATACCTTTGAATGAATATACCAACAATCTGAATGTATTTTCATTAATCTCTTGTTAACGACACAATGAAATAAACCGAAACATTCACAGACTGGTTGTTATACATTTCCTTTCATTAGCCCCCCCCCCCCAAAAAAAAAATTGTCTCCGATTTCTGGTCATCGGTCGGCTTCAAAATCGGTGCGCGTGCGGTGACGCGCTTTTTTCGGCCATCTTTTTGTTGCCAACAGGGAAATACGTGACACATTGTATACGCGGGAATCAAATTTCCCATTTATTTTATTTTATTTTATTATTTTATTTTATTACATTTTACACTGGCAATCAGATTACATCAATTAAATATAAAACCAACCCCTAATAAACTAAAAATTCATTTTAAACAAAGCCAGTGAGTGGTAAGATAGAACAGGTGACCAGCACCTCTACAAGGCCATCCTACCACAAGAAACCCACTAAACATTATATACCTCTTTACACCCCATCCCCCCCGCCCGCCCCCGTTACACCACTGGAGGGCCGCTGAAGCAAGTTAGGACGGAAAAGACAACATTAAGCAACAAATTAAATACGCCGACAGAGAGAGCAATGGCAAAAAGACATCCATGTACAAATATTATCTATCGAAAAACTGGAAGAAAATTTTGTTCTGTAAAACTGGGACACTTGAGATTTAAACGACGAAAGTGAAGTGGCAGATCTTGCTGCCAAAGGAAGTTGATTCCAGATTGGAACAATCCGCTGAAAATAAAAATAATTATGTGATTCAGTTTTATACCTAGGAACAGTTAACATATGAGGATCAGAAGAAAGTCTAGTGGTAGGACGGCTTTGAGTTACATTAAAACTAACATAACGATCAATATTAAAATGTGTAATTTTACAATTAAACAATATATAAGATCACCAATTTCTCTTCTAAAAGACAACGGTAAAATGTTAAGACGATCCAATCGTGACTTATAGTCTTCCTCAGGATAATGCAGGATAAATTTTGTAGCCCGTCTTTGAACACCTTCAATTAAGCTAATGTTACGTTTTGACGTTACACTCCACACAGAACTACAATATTGAAGGTTACTTCTAATCAAAGTAGAATAAAGTGTTTTTGAAACTCGAACAGGAGCTTCATAGCCAATAGTACGTTTAATCGACCCCATCATCTTATTACATTTGCCAACAATTTTATTAACATTCCAAACAAAACCCGAGGAAATCTCCACACCGAGATCCCGAACAGAATCAACCCGTTCGAGAGAAATGTTATTTAATTTGTAATCAAAATTTACCATTTTTTTACGCCTAGATATGGAAATAATTTGGCACTTCGAAATATTAAAATGCAAATCCCACTTAACACAGGGAATCAATATCCTTCTGTAATAATTTACAATCAGATATATTCTTAATGGAATTAAAGCACTTGGAATCGTCGGCAAACAGTGCCACTGTAGAATTTTGGACAGTGCTGGGCATGTCGTTAATATACAGAAGAAACAATAACGGACCCAATACGCAACCCTGTGGCACACCTGCCACAACCGGCAGCCAATCAGAGTTGCATCCCTCGACAACCACCCTTTGTTGACGATTATTCAAGTAAGACTTAAACCAACCGAGTAAATCCGAATGAATACTAAAAGACTGTAATTTGTGAAGGATTAATTCACGAGAAACACTATCAAAAGCTTTGGAAAAATCAAGATAAATCACATCAACTTGTCCAGCACTGTCCAAAACACAACTGACTTCTTGCAATACTGTTAAGAGTTGTGAAACCGTAGAGCGACCTTTAACAAACCCATGTTGGAGGTTGTATATATCATCCCGAACAACTGGAAAAATAGCATTAAAAACAACCCTTTCCATAACCTTGGCACATACACTGAGTAAAGACACTGGCCTATAATTTTCAACTTTAACTTTGTCTGATTTTTTAAAAACTGGAACAACATTTGCTCTTAGCCAATCACTGGGTAATACTTGAGTTCTAAGAGACAAGTTAAAAATATGACACAAAGGAGAAATAATCTGTTGAGCACTTGAGGGGATAATCCGTCAGGACCCACTGCTTTAGTTATGTCTAAATGATAAAGGATGTCTAAAACTTCACTCTCATTAACATATATTGACCCCAATTCAGCATGTTTATAAACAGGAATATCGGGTAAGAAATCATAATCCCTTGGTTGGGTCAAAACGGAGTAAAAATAATTATTAAACAAAGTAGCTTTATCTTTAGCATTAGTAGCAGTTTGACCAATACCACTTTTTACCGTGTTGGGTAATGATTTAGTTTGTTTTTTGCCTTAAAAATTTCCAAAATCTCTTAGGGTTATCCACAAGAGTTGACCCAAGATTATTCAAATACTGCTTATACTTATAAGACAAAAGATTCTTAAAACTGTTACGCAACTTTCGAAAAAGCTGTCCAGTGTTGGGTTAAATTAGATTTTTTAGCCTTCCTCCAGGCCGATTTTTTTTAAATTTTGAGCATGTCGGACTTCTGCATCTATCCACCCAGGAGCTGTGGGATCCTTAATTTTTATTTTAGGAACAAATCTATCCAATACACTCAGAAATATATCAACAAAATTAGACCACGCCACATTCACATCATCAGCATCATAAATAGTATGAAAATCAGTACTAGAGAGAACGGATCTGACAACCTCAAAATTTGCACACTTAAAGTTACAAACAAAACGAGGAGCACTTTTGATTTTTCTAACGCTAGTATTAATATTAAATTCAAGCAGCCTATGGTCAGTGAGGAAACCCTCATGAGAAATACACATGTTAGTAAAACTAATACTATCAGGAAAAGAGGTAAAAACTAAATCCAAAATATTATTACAGTTGTCTCTAGATGGGAAGTGATTCAGTTGAGTAAGAAAAAAATTATTAAATGTATCGCAAAAATCCTGCTCAACATTTGATATATTAATCAAAACAGAGTCATGGCAACCGTTGACCTTTGGCAGGTTAAAATCACCTAGAACAATAACATGATCATAATAAGTTGATATTTTTATAAGAGCAGAATTAATGTTCGTGACGAAAGTTCCAATATCACCATGTGGAGGTCTATAACACAGGAGAACTGCAATCTTATGGATCCTGTCCGGTCTAATATCAACTATTAGAATTTCATCATCCGGTTCCAAGTCAGCTCGACGTGTGGATAAAACCGAGTCCTTGATGACACACAATAACCCCCCTCCTCTGGTCTTGTTGTTAGTTCGATCCTTACGGTACTGTGTATACCCAGGCTCAGACAACTCAGCATCTCCCACAGATGAATTAAGCCACGTTTCAGTAACACAGACACAGTCATGAGTGCCATTAGACAGGATAGCTTCAAAGTCTCTCAGCTTACTCATCCTGGATCTCCGTATTGCTTTTTTAGGCTGCGAGCATTCATATACAAAAAATTAAACCCTTCATGTTCAGTTGTTGATATGTTTCGAGGGCCTGGACATGGATGTATATCTCCACACACTAAAAGTGCCAAAAAAGTAGTAGACTATGTTTATTTACATGTGGTGAACAGTTCAGGTTCTTACGCAAAGACATCCTTAACTCCCTCCTTGATCTTTTCTCAACATGAATAATAAAATGCGACAAAAGTTCGTGTCCCATCGGTAGTATTCCATTTAGCCTAACAGCAGACATACTGGAGGCGGGAGATATAATGGTATTATTGATGGGCGATAAAAAATAAATACCGTCAAAATCAATGTCGTTGAAACCACATTTACATGAAGAAAGCAGCATACAGTACAAAAGTATTGCATATAAAGTACCCTGCAATCCAGCCGCCATGTTGAATTATTACCGGTATGTGATGAAATCCCGATGGTGATAATCGATCAACATCCACTCGCCATCAGCGAAAAAGTACGTAAAAAGGTGGATATATAGAAGCTCCATAGTTAACTACATAAAACTGATTAAAAAGTTGAAATAAATTCACACAGATGAAGAAATTCACAGCAAAAACTGACGAACAACACAGACGATAAATAAAACCACGTCCAACCCTTGCGAACAGCGCCCTCACAAAGTACGGTGGCTAAGAGAGGCCTCACAAATCGGGCAAACCGTGTTCATACCCCAATGTGAAAAAGTTGTTTAAAGCACATCACGCCAGAATTCCAATTGATCCAGCAATTTTAGCTGCAATTGGACATTGTTTCATAGCAAAAAAAAAATTAAAATGCCGACAGGCGCGTCTGAGGCGACGCGCGTGGAGACCAGAAACCAGAGACTTTTTTGGGCGTGATATTCATACGGATGCATTGACAGACATGTGACTAAAATGTACACTGACTTTACACGTATAACGATATGGGCCCAATTTTACAGAGCTGCTTAGCAGATACAATTGCTTACCAGAAAGATTTGCTTATCAGATTTGTGTGGTTACCAGCCAAACTTTCATACAAAATGTATGCATTGTGACTGGTAGTCTGCTTTATATTGCTTAACACAAATTAATATTTTCTGTTTTCCTTCTGATTTTATTAATTTTTATTATTTATTATATGCCTTTTAAGTTCTACCAGACCAAAAGTGTACGCTAGCTTTAAAGAAGAATAACATCCACAATGTCCAAAGGGACAACCCTTTTGATTTTCTTTATATGAATAAAATATACTTTCTAGATATTGTTGTGTCATTTCTTTCATTTATCAGTTAAACTAATAAATGACACAGACAGGTCTTTTTAAACCTGATGTAGACATTGTCTAGACCTGCTTCAACACAACCTTTCAACCACTCTGATTATCTTGAACTGCGTTCTTGGCAGTACGTTCCCCCACACCTGAGGCCTGTGAATCCCCCATCTCAGAATTCATAACAATTCAAGGGCTTTTAAACAAAAGTGTGGTCTCAAGTCCCACCCTACCAAAATTCGATTATTAACTAAAATGTCTGGGTTTACTGTTTTTACATAGGCCTCTCAAGTTCACCCGAATAGAAAGTTGTTTCCAGACACAAAAACGATGGCACTTGTCTTAAATCTCTACGTGATTCTCTGCATGTTTGGAGCAAGTCACCAGGAAACTCGTGAGTAGTTCTCTGGAGTAGTTTCAGGTTCGAATACAGTATAGGAGGTACAAGATTCACCTCATTTTGACGGCCACTTATTAGCTTAACAAGTGTGACTGGCTCTGGCAAAACCCTAAATTTGGACCCAAATTTTCAAAAGTGACCTCCCAAATTTCTCGTGAAAATTAACAATGTTCCCAACAACTTTTCAGGATTTTTCTTTTTCCATCAAAATCTAGAGAAAATGCTCTAACTCTATATGGCGACATGAAAATCTCAAACTGGTCCCTGGGGTCAGTTTTTTACCTTTTCATGGCTGTTAGGCATTATGGTAAATGCCCAGAAGTTTCTGGTTTTTCCAGAGCGGGTCACAAGTATCATACAGAGACCAAAATAAGTTTTAAACAATTAAAAACTGATATTTTGTATCTAAAACGCACGGTTTGGAGTATTTTCTGGAACCCCTTTAAAAATGCTGGATCCGCCCCTTGAATGGGACTATATTTCATATTGCGTTGACAGGAGAAGGGGCGGATCTAACCTGAAGATCTGACGTCACGCTTTGAGGCTCGTGAATTACGCCAGATACTGGCCGCGGCCGCCATGTTTTCCCTGAGATTCAACTTTGACCTTGGTTGGTAGCTAGCGCGCGAGCCTCGAAGCGTGATCTTCCTGTACAATGTATCCAATGAAACCCCTTGAATGGTGTACGCCAGGAGCCTGTCTTTATTCTTGAGGATATCCTTGAGGATATCCTTGAGGATAAAGACAGGGGATCAGTCTAGGGCGGATCTCGAATGGCAAAATTGGGGCTGGACAAACGAATAAAAATGAGTATAGATTGTCTCCCAAGACGTAAAATTTGTGTGTGCATACGTGTACAGGTATACGCATTCAAACCAAGGATTTATATCAAAAGGGGCAATTGGTCCTCGGTTGCTATCACAATGGAGAACAATATGGTCCTCGGTTGCCAGGACAATAGAGGAGAACAATAGGAGGTCCTCGGTTTACACCTTAAAAAACAGATGTGTGTGTTTGTGGGGGGAGGGGGCACATGTCAATTGGTAAAACTCTTTTAAAATAGGCCAATATAATTGTAAAATCATACAATGCATCATTTGTCATGCCAGGAACTGTTTCTTCTTGAGGTGGTTTTTTCGCCTAGCTATGTAAACATGTTTCTGGTTAGAATGTAAAGTCAGAAACAATTTTCAAACCGTGTTCGCCAAAGTATAATAACAAAAATAAGTGGGCAAATCCCATTGGTGGATCCGTAGAGGGTGGTGGCAAAGAGGGAATGGCCCCCTTTTTTTGTATGCGACCTTTTGTGCCATTTGCCCCCATTTTTGAGACTTTGGATCCGCCCCTTGTCAACACCAGAATCGTTTCATCCTAGGTATCACCAAGGTTCGTTTACAAGACGTGTCCACAGACGTCCCTAATGCTGGCAGGGTACAAGTGCAGGAGGGAGGCAGATGGAAGGATATTTGCAGTGCTCGCTGGGATGTTCGAGATGTCACTGTGGCCTGTAAACAGCTTGGATTTCCCGGGGGAGCAATCGCTAGCAAGTCGCGGTCATACCTCACCAATGAGTTGGTTACCAATTTTAACTGTTCAGGAAGTATGTATAATTATATAAGCGCAAAGTCGTACTTTATATCCATTCTAAAGCTCTTTTATAAAGGACTTTGGGGAGCAAATACCAGACAACTCGACCCTTGTGAGTCTACTGATATTGGCCTGTGCTTCGGACATACCGTATTGGGCCCTTGGAGGGAGTACAACGGTCGACTTGTCACACAGGTCAATCTGTCACAATGGTCGAGTTGTCACAAGGGTCCGATTATTGGGCCAATATTAATCATTCACCATTCTCAGTTCCGTGCATAGTACCCCTCAGTCGCATGCTGTAGTGATTCAGCAGCTAAACCAAACATCTGTACCCTCACAGGTACCCATTTATACTCCTGGGTGGAAATAAGCAATTAAGGTATTGTTTATCACCCGACACAAGAATTACACCAACCTATATATGCACAGTTGTAACCTCCAGTTCTTTTCAGAACTAATTACTACTCAATAGAGAATTTCACGTGGTGTCACCGCAATTAGTCTTTTAATACCTGTATATCCACAGTCGGCAATCATAGCCGTGCGTGTTTAATACAACATTTGACTTAAAAGTCCAAGTGGTAGTCGATGTCTTATGAAATACGGCATCTATGAAATATCGCCTCTTTTCATTGTTCAGGTTTATACATTTTTTCCTGGATGCAATGTTGTTACAATGCTCGTTCAATGGAAAGATTTCATGGATACCGTATTTCATGTGCAAGCAAGTAGATGTGTCATACGCGCGCGTATGTCAGCACGCGTTCTCTTTGTTCAACTTTTGGCTTCAGGGCAAGAAGATTTCACTGTCTAATATATACATTTATTTCATGTTTTTGTTTTATTCTAAAAAGAAGAAAAAAATGGCAATGAATGTTTGTACATAAGCAGAATTATTTTGGAACCACTACATGTGAATGAGACGTGGCTTATGTTGACATGACGTCACACGTACCAACTAGATACTCGATTATGACACACCAGCCATAACAATGTAGTCGATGACACTTCATCTGCCTTGGGAAATGTCTGTATTTCTGTATTTGTAATAGTACACCGCACTCATTGCCATTATAATAGAGAGAAATAAAGGGTAATTTGGTATTTGTTATTTTCAGAAGAGTCGAATTTGAATAACTGTTCGTTTGACGTCAACGAAGAATGCATTCACATGAAGTCAGCGGGGGCCATTTGTACGAGTGAGTTATACTACCCACATATTTTTGTATTAAGCAATTTTTCTATTGAAATGCTTGTGTCTAGTACATTGTGATATCGAGAAGTTAATGTTAATTTTGGTTTCCGTCATGACTATAAAGATGTTTCTATTTTCTCATTGTACTAAACATGATTAAAGTGGGGCGCCCTCACTCGACAAGCTTGCTTATTGAGGGCCTCCACCACTTTATCATATTTACTGCTCTTCCATTAATTAATGTCAACGTTTTGATAAAGTGAAATAAATATTGAATTGAATTGGATCAAATGGGGTCAATGTTACATTGAATAGGCCTAAGCGCAGCGTTATTTGATCACTCCTCAATGTGACCTCATACATATTCATTAGCTAATGCATGTACTCTTATTTCTAAGCGTAGCGTTATTAAAAATGGGCACATAATTCATAGCTGACGAAGTGACAAATCTCAAATTTTGGTGGTTTTGAGTATAAATGTTCATCTCTAACGGTTTTTAAGTCATATATTTACATGGTTTTTGAGAGCAGAAATCATTCAAATGAGGAATCAGCACAATTTATAAAATGATTAATCAGTTACTATCTGACGAAGTGACGAATTTTGGATTTCAACGTATCAGAAATTTTAGCTATTATTTCCATTAATGTTTAAGTAGGCCTAGTTTTATGCCTAAATTTTGTATCGCCACAATGATTACTTTGTTTATAATAGGTAGTTTTTTTTTTCATATGCATGTGTACTTAATACGTCCATTGAATTTAGATAAACACAAGTAAGGTCGGGTCAGCTCCAATTCTGTTTGTTTTGAGCTTGTTTGTATTTGCTTGGGGATAGAGGCAGTAACTGGAAATGAAGCTTTCATGATAAAACACATTGTTTGTCAGGAAATGTTTGTCAGGATGTCAGGATGTTTAAGGAAACAACTTACAATAATGTGGTTTTATAGGTTGTTATGTACACGCAAATGCTGTGGGGCGGGTAACTGGGAAACGAACTTGTTCTTTTTTATTGGCAATGACTGTGGGAACGAAATGGACTTTCCCCAATGCAATTTGTTTTACAAAAAGCTTCCATGTTTAATCTTTAGGTATACAATCGCATGTGCATATTCATTCAAATTGAAGGCAACTTTATCTGCTTAAAGGGGACTGTATTTTTTATAATCTATGAATATTTTAGCAGAGGAAATACAAACGTTTACAGCTTTGTAAGAAAACAATAAAAAACAAATTCGGTTATTCAATAAAAAACAAAAGGTTGTGTAAGTGTAAACAGATGGGAAGAATTAACACCGAAAATGTGCTGTCAAAATGAGTCCAACTTTTTTTTACCGATTCGTCACTTCGTCAGCATTGAGACGAATTACTGTCAAACCGAGCTCCCGACAACTATTTTGTGAAATATTAGGGGTGTGCGTTTTCGGATATTTTTGGAACCGGATACCCGAAATCAGAAAACTTCGGATACCCGGATACCCGTTTTCATTTTTGTTGAAAACATGCCTCCGGTGGTGTACAAATACATGTACTGTAAATGGTAACAAATTGACTTTTACAATACAGAGGATCCATACTTAAATCGATCTTTTCTTTATTGGAGAGCAATCTCTTGAATTTAAAGATAATTGTCTGTAAAAGTGTCAACATTACATTGTTCAAGACTCACAGATTTCTGTTCGCACCGCTCAAATGTTAAGTCCGAATTTTAAAAAGGCGTTTACGGGTAATTGGAACCGAAACTGAATGGAACCGGGTAATGACCGTTTCGGTCGGGTACACCTGGATACCCGGCACAGCCCTAAAATATATCAATAAAATGTATTTGTTTTACTTCCAATAAGACCAACAAAATAATTAGTAGAATGGTGAACATATACGGTGGATACGCTAGAACTGAAATAAAAATGTAGTTATAAGGCATGCAATGTATTAATGCTACCGATTCTCTACACAGTTCCTGGCTACAAGGGTTGCTTCTTGGTTGCAAATAAATCAGCAGACAGCATATTTGAAAAATACGTCAGTAAAAATGACACAATGACTGTGAGGAATTGTCTGCAACTCTGCAAAGCGAAACACAAGAGGTTTGGAGGACTCAGGCAGCACGATCAGTGTCACTGTGGGGACTCTGTCAACGATGTAATGCGCAGGGTCGATTCTAAATGCAGATTCCGGTGCAGTGGAAACGAAAATGAGATTTGTGGCGGCCGCTACAGGGACTTGGAGTTTACAAGAATGTCGATTTACGAAGGTAAACTGATATGTATGTACTCAAACGTAATGAGTTCGTCATGGGTGCAATTTATGGGACAACTTGAGGCTTATGAGGGAGCTAGGCAGTGACAAACACACAAATTACTGAACATATTCCTCGGTAAAGCATTTTAACGGACCTAAGGATAACTTAACTTGAAAAAATAACGCGTGTAACTCCGAATCCATATTGATAGCACTATAGTCCACGGACCGAAACCCTCCCCCGGGGGATTTTTGGAGACTACATTTTTTGGGCTGCCTATTGTATGCCATTGCAGTATCTGCTTGTCTGCAAAAAAATACTGGTGGGTTAAGGATTGGGAGTGGGGTCAAATTTACCCCCCCCCCCAAAAAAAATACCCCCAACGCACATCACATGTATGTAGCTCGGCTCTATGTATCTTCCCCATGATGGATTGAGCATCTGGGAAATGATCTAGGAATAATACATTGGTATTTAAGGTCCTCCTTACCCCCTCGGCATCCCTACTCCTGCCCTCCACCTGCACCCCGCCCCTCCCTCCAAAATAAACAAAAACAAAAAATAATAATGTAACGTAAATGAGCTATGGCTTGCACATGGCGAATGGCGAGCTACAGAGGGCGGTGGAGTATTTGGTGCTGTGGGCATGCAATGTGCGCACGAGGACGTCAATTGCTGGTTGGATCTTGTCTGAGACGGACGTGCAAGTACTTCCTCCAGTACAGGAGACTCACCTCAAGTCTTATGACTCCTTACCTGGTACTCCGGCACTAGGTACTCATGGAGGCCCTTGGACCCCTCCTACAGGAATATTGAAAAAGGCAGGACGTGGATGCCATAGTCGCAGTCGACTGTGATTGAGGAGGGAGGATACAAAACCTCTAACGAAGGACTCTCCTGTGCGTGAGGAAGGAATTGCTGAGCATAGTGAAAAAGAGATGAAAGTCACTAAAGCCTCCGAGGATGTTCCTGGAAGCCTCGGGAAAGAGGAGCCTGTTGGAAACAAGCAACAAACTGCAGAGAAATTAAGGGGGTCGGGACGACCCCGGATTGTACCAGACCAATTCAAAGGGAAGGAGCCCTGGGAAAACTACCGGTACCTGGAACACTTTGAATCCTGCAAAATCGCCAATGCTTGAGACGACGACGAGGCATCTGTATTTCTCGCTGCGAGCCTCAAGGACTAAAGGTGCTACTTAATTTAGGAGAGGATGGAAAAAGAAAACAATATAGGGAGTTGCTTGACTTGCTGAATGCTCGCTTTGGACCCAGACAGAAGGCGGAGAACTTCTTAATGGAGTTGAAGAATCACAGACATGGTGCGAAAGAGACCATTCAGGAGCTGGGTCTGGCGATCAGTGAACTGACAGCATTAGCATACCCCGAGTTTTCAGAGACCGGTTTGCCCGAGGTCATTTTTCAGATGCGATTGCTAGCCAGACGATCCGTGAGGATATTTTCAGAGCCAATCCATCAACTTTGAAAGGATAGAGGCTCATAGGACAGGTAACAAAGAAGAAATGCAGGATGCAGGATTTGAATAAACAGAATCTTTGACACTGTGAAGACGCTAGTAGAAGTAGTTTTATTATAATTTTACACATGTGCTACAAGAGCTAGCTGTCCTTGAAAGTATTTTCTTGAGGTAGTTTAAGCATTTCAGACGGGTGAGAACATTTTGCCAATGTATATTTATAGGCGGCACTAAAAAAAAAAAAAAATCCTCATGGTCGATTACCAGGATTTTGGCGGCCATTTTGAAAAAGCGCCCTCACAGCCTCACCCACCAACAGGCAATTTGCAGACAACCTGATTTCAATAGCTCTATGGTCAAGGTTTACAAAAATAATTGTCTTGAAAAATCCCCAGGGGATGGGCACTAAAAATAAAAAGTCCTCCTATGTGGCACGGTCTATTACTGGGATTTTGGCGGCCATTTTGCAAAAGCCCCCTCACAGCCTCACCCAACAGGCAATTTGCCTACACCCTGACGTCAATACCTCTATGGTCAAGGTTTACCAAAATAATTGTTTTGAAAAATCCCCAGGGGGTGGGCACTAAAAAATAAAAAGGTCCTCCTATGTGGCACAGTCGATTACCGGGATTTTGGCGGCCATTTTGAAAAAGCGCCCTCACAGCCTAATACACCAACAGGCAACTTGCAGACAACCTGATTTCAATAGCTCTATAGTCAAGGTTTACAAAAATAATTGTCTTGAAAAATCCACAGGGGGAGGGGGTGCTGGTAGCCCACGAACTACACCTTTCACTTAGCAACAGACCGATCATTAAGCTCCGCCCACCATAGTATGCCGACGATACATATCTCTATCTGGTCTTTGATTCAAAAAATCGGGACAGTAAAATTCAGCGACTTGAGGATTGCATCCGCGGAGTGAAATCGTGGACTGCCGAAAACAAACTCCTTCTAAATGATTCAAAGACCGAGATAATACATATCACTTCGCGTTTCAAGAAGGCGCCAATTCAAATCTCTTCCATCAATGTTGGCATGTCTAAAGTTGAAATTTCTTTGGAGGCCCGTAACCTTGGTGCTATCAATCATAGATCGATACATGGCTCTTTCATCACATGTTACTAATGTTTGTCGTTCTGCGTCTCTTGCAATATCAAGGATAGGTCGTATTCGTAAATACATTGACCGTTCTACCGCAGAAAAATTGGTCCACGCCTTTGTAACTTCACGGCTTGATGCAAATATCTGCCTGCTGTACGGTCTTCCAAGTTCTGCCATTTCCAAACTTCAGCGGGTGCAGAATAGTGCTGTTAGGGTTGTCTTAGGAGTCAAGGGAAATGGTGTTGATGTGAACTCTTTGCGACGAAATGAGCTCCATTGGTTACCAATAAAGGATCGTATTGTTTTCAAAATCCTCATGCTCACCTACAAATGTCTCTACGGACTAGCTCCATCATATCTCGCAGATCTTCTGACTACATATCAACCAAATCGCTCACTACGCTCTGCCACACACTTTCTTCTTGACCCCCCGCGTCATATTGCAACATCTTACTATGGTGAGTGGGCCTTCTCCACTTCTGCACCTAAATATGGAATGCTCTACCTCAATCCATCAAGAATGCCACGTCACTTACCATCTTCAAAAAATGTTTAAAAACCCGCTTTTCAATAATCCAATTGTGTAGCTGTTTTTGGCATTGTAAAATCCTTATTCAAATGTTGAGTGCGATGCCGTCCATCGGATTTGTCTCCATTTACATGCTCCATATTAGCTAATATATTTCTCTTGTTTCGTCTGTATGGACAACATCCAATTAAAAATGGTGTTATAAATTTTTTTTTTGTGTGTTGGGTCATCCGTACTTTTTTAGAATTTTGTTTTTGATTTGTTCTTATAATGAACTTTACCGGGGTTTTCCCCGCGGTTTTTAGCATTTTTGTTCTATGCTCTATGCTTGTATAATTGTTTTTATAGTTTACTTTTAAGACTTATGAGTGCCAGCCACTCTTTTAATGTACATTCTATGGATTTCTTGGTATTTTTAGCTATGTAAATTTACAATGTGGAATGGTAATTTAATTATATTTGGTAGTTTTATGCATTTACATGTATATGTAAAGCGCCCAGAGGCCTTCATTGGTATTGGGCGCTATATCAAGCGCCTTATTATTATTATTATTATTATTATTATTATTATTATTATTATTATTATTATTATTATTATTATTATTATTATTATTATTATTATTATTATTATTATTATTATTATTATTATTATTATTATTATTATTATTATTATTATTATTATTATTATTATTATTATTATTATTATTATTATTATTATTATTATTATTATTATTATTATAGTAACTGCCTCAGCCCTCGATTGTCGACGAGTCGCCGACGTGGTCCATCCATGGGCACACGTTTTGTACAAAACTAATGGCGGCTTGTTTACGTCATCAATGCCATACAGCTATTTTAACATGTCGGTCTTTTGTCGCATTTTTAGACGTGTAATCACTGCTGTGATTGGTAAATACGTAATGGGGCGTGGCTTAATGGATCGGTCTATTTGTGGGTGCTTTGATTCCTGTGCTGTCACTTGTTGCAGTGACGCACCCTGGCTTTCCAGTTAGAAAGGGCTGACATTCTCAGCACTCGCCCTTTAATTCCTGTGCTGTCACTTGTTGCAGCAACGCACACAGGTTTTCCAGTTAGAAAGGGCTGACATTCTCATCACTCGCCCTTTGATTCCTGTGGTGTCACTTGTTGCAGTGACGCACCCAGGTTTTCCAGTTAGAAAGGGCTGACATTCTCATCACTCGCCCTTTGATTCCTGTGCTGTCACTTGTTGCAGTGACGCACCCAGGTTTTCCAGTTAGAAAGGGCTGACATTCTCATCACTCGCCCTTTAATTCCTGTGCTGTCACTTGTTGCAGTGACGCACACAGGTTTTCCAGTTAGAAAGGGCTGACATTCTCATCACTCGCCCTTTAATTCCTGTGCTGTCACTTGTTGCAGTGACGCACACAGGTTTTCCAGTTAGAAAGGGCTGACATTCTCATCACTCGCCCTTTAATTCCTGTGCTGTCACTTGTTGCAGTGACGCACACAGGTTTTCCAGTTAGAAAGGGCTGACATTCTCAGCACTCGCCCTTTAATTCCTGTGCTGTCACTTGTTGCAGTGACGCACACAGGTTTTCCAGTTAGAAAGGGCTGACATTCTCAGCACTCGCCCTTTAACGTGTGTCCCTTCCTCAATGTTGGGCCGCCAAACACACATCACAATCCCCAACTCTCAGAATTTTGTTTACTGAGGAATAAACTAATGAAGGTAGGTATGAAGGTAGTTTACTTCTATCGTTGTGTCATTAACGAGAAAATAGTTACATACGCTTACATACGATTTTAACAGGCTTTCGCTTATTGTTTAATTAGCGTTAGCGTTTGGAGGAGGGGATAACTACAGGACCAATCCTTGTTTGTGTTGTGTTGCAATCATTTGAATTTTAAATACAGTTTCGTCTACTGAGTGTCAGCATCCTGGATTCCCAGCCAATGGCTTCATAAAAGCAGACGATTTCTGGTTCGGGTCAAAGGTCACTTTCCAGTGCAACACCGGCTACGAGCTACATGGCCACCGATCGGCGCGATGCATCCTGGACCCTGACGAATTTGGAAACATCACGTGGTCGAAAGCGACTCCAACATGTGTCTCTTTACAAGGTCAGTATCCTCTTCGTATCCTGCAAATACAATGCAGGCCTGCTGTGTGCGAATCAACGCGCGCTTGTGTACCATTGTTTGCAACGCACTTCCAACTCTATACTAAATCACAATTACGAACAGGGGTCAATTTTATAGAGATACTAAGAACCACGCAAAGTTACTAAGCACATGCTGCATGTCAGCAGAAAATAACACAGGTATGGAATCAGTCGGACCTTTGCTTTGTAAGAGCTTTAAATGGGTTTTATTGGGGATGGGGAAATGATGGTGAATGCACGTATACCGCCTAGCGTTGTGGTTAATGCAGATTATTTCAATGCTGTATACACTGGACCCTATGTCTGTCAAAATGACGCTCCTGGTTCAACAGAAACGAAACGTTTTTACATAAACGTTTGTAATGTATAAAGCATACTCATAGAAGCAGTTTTGCCAACAAGTTACCAATGATATACCCCACCTTTAACATTTTACAGGGACTGTAGTTGGTATATCCGTATCGGCGATACTTGTTGCTATTCTTCTGGCCGCCATATTGGGAATCTACGTTTTGAAACGGTAAACAGCTTCACGTTTTCTTAATCGCAACAAATGTAGAGAACTAACCCAGAAGTAATTTTGATCAGTTATCCTTTCCACTTCCTTTAATTCGCAGCCCCTGTGTCATGAATGTGTGACGCCATTTTATTACTGTCCATTGTGTTTACAAAACGCCATATTCCGTACACGCAATAAATCATACTTTATATTCAGCAAAAACTCTTCCCTGGTAACCGTTTACAACTGAACGTAAATGAAGTCAATACGGCACGCCAACCAGCGATATGCTATATGCCCTAGCAATTTGCTGCTTGCGTGAAGGGCACCCTCAGCAGAACGTGCGCAGATCGGATAGCAACAATGAATCTTACGCCTACTTATTCTAAATTAGAGAATGCAAATTAACACACTTACTTTGCTACAGAGACTAGAACCAAAATGGCTGCCAGAAAAGATTGTTTTTTCATTCAAGCCTGGTTTTGCGTTACATTTTGCGCAACGCGATCTTCTAAATATTATATTATAGTATAATTGTACAAAAAAATGCAACCCAACCCTTAAAGTATTTATTCTTGAAGTATGTACATAACACACATGTAAATGGAGTCAATAGTACACACTAGCCAGCCATATGCGTATAAGCTAAATGCCCCAGCGACAGGTGTTGACGCATCAACGGCGCCCTCAACAAGTCGGGCACGAAGCGGTTACTAATCCAGTGTGGTTTTGAATTGAATTAAGCATTTCTTTTTTATACTAAAACAGGAGAAAACATGAACAAAGGACAAAACCTCGCGCTGGTAGTGTCTCTGAGGTTCGCCAGGCAACGAGAAGGGATACTTCAGGGTCGGGTGTCAGGGATGATCAGCAGCGCCAGCAGGATTACGAAACTGTAGCCGTTGCCATGGAGTCGTCAGGAGACGACTTTACTGATGATAAGTTATTCGATACAGACGGTGAAACAGTTCAACGTGATGAGGCCGAGGCAGAGACCATCAGTGTCGAGGCCGACAGAACCAATCAGGAGAACGATGACGATGGCGATGACGATGGCGATGACGATGACGACGGCTTAGCAGACGATGGCTTTCATATATATCATACCGTTGTCATGGAGACGGAGACAAGTGAAGAAAGTGGAGAAGAAGTCACCGAGGAAGGCGAACGAACCAATCGGAACAGAGGTGACGACGATGACGATGACGGTGACGAAGTCCCAGCAGTTGCCATGGAAACAGAGACAACTGAAAAAAAAAGGCCCAGCGGATTTAAAGATCGTGGGAGACAATGAGAGGAACACTGATAAACGGTTGTGCACTAGTGGTGGCAATATCCCCTCCAAGTCAAGCGCCGATGGCGAATACCAGGACATCTCAACCAATGCAAGTTTCACTGCTGGATCGGACGAAGAAGGATGGGTGGACAACATCATATATGGAAGCAACGGGCTACTTGATCCGCTCTATCAAAATCCGGAATAAGTCGCAGGAGCTGTTTTGAGTAACCAGTCCCTTTTAAAGGGAAGGTACAACCTTGGTAATTACCAGATTATCAAATGAATGAATTATTACCAAATAAACTAACTTGCTTTCAGAAGAAACAAGTTGTTGTAGACCTTTATCGCACTGCTGCCATCTTGTCGAATTTACTAAAAACAAAATGGCGTCTGGCAACTTAGAATAGTTTTTCGCCATTTTCTCAAACACGTGAGCTTCTATTGTAATGAAACTTTCACAGATTAGTTTTATAACCAACTCTGTAGTATAAATGCAAAATAATGGTTATTGGCCTTACGTTTCGAACCTAGCAGGTTCTTTCTCAAAGGCAAAATGAGACAGAATACAAACATACATACATACATGAACACAAGACTGAGCAGAAGTTAGTCAGGTGTGAAATGAACACAAAAGAAGAGGGTACAAGAAGCAGAGTCAGGTTCTGGTCCTGGGACCGGACATAAGAGGGCTTACACATGAATAGATAGAGGTACACAAATAGTTGTATGATATTATTTATAATAATAATAATAAGACGATTCTTATATAGCGCAGATCATCGTGAGGTTCCTATGCGCTTGAGAAAAAGAGAAAGAAAGACAAGAAAGGAGAAAACTAGTTTGCAATTCAAGTCTTCTCCACACAGTCAAAAGTTCACAAAGGACACTGAAAAAATGAGAGAATGAAAGAAGCTGAGAAGGCAGAAAATTTAATTAAATTAATTTAACTGTGATAACATTGATTGAACAGATGTGTTTTAACCCGGGTTTTAAATTGATCAGTAGTTTCAGCCAGTTTAACATTTGGTGGTAAACTGTTGCACAGCAGCAATTTGAAATGAGCGAGAACCATAGGATGTAGTTGTAATTGCTGGGGCTGACAGAAGATATTTGTTTTTAAAGCGTAGGTTTCTAGCTGGTAGATACTGTTGAACTAAATTCTGGAGGTAAGCAGGGGCTGTACCATGAAGACACTGATAAGTTAACAATAAAATCTTAAAATCAATACGAGACCTAATTGGAAGCCAGTGTAAATTCTGCAGTATAGGGGTGACGTGATCATGAGTGCGAGAACGAGTGACAAGCCTAGCTGCAGTGTTTTGAATCCGTTGTAATTTACTAATTTGAAGGTCAGGTAAACCGTAGAATAAACTGTTACAAGAATCAATACGGCACATAACTAAACAATGGATCAGTTTTTCAGCAGATTTCTGATCTAAATAGTGTCTTATGTTACCAATTTTATGAAGGGCAAATGAAGCAGGACGACAAACATTATTAATATGATTATTCATGGAAAGGTGAGCATCAAAGGTCACTCCAAGGTTGCGAGCTCTAGGAACTGAACAAATGGAGATATTATCCAAGGCAATATTTCTAATTGGAGAGCAAGATCTATGGCGACTGGTGACATGAATAATCTCAGTTTTACTATCATTGAGTTTCAGACCATTTTTTGTTGAGAAAACTTTGATGTCTTTCAAGTAATTTTGTACATTTAGAATGCTAGAAGATTTTTCATTTTGCTTGAAGGTGATGTATATTTGAGTATCATCAGCATACATCATGCAGCCGATTCCATGATGGTTAATGACATCTTCCAATGGAGAAGAATATAAGGTGAATATGAGGGGTCCGACAAATGACCCTTGTGGAACACCTTGACCTGGAAAATGCAATGAAGATTCATTTTTGCCGATCACCACAGATTGAGATCTGTTTATGAGGTAGGACTTGACCCAGTTCAACACACTGCCACAAATTCCGAATCTCTCCTGAAGGCGGTGAATGAGGGTATTATGACTGATTGTGTCGAAAGCAGCCGAATAGTCCAAGAGTACCAAGATGGCCTCCTGTCCTTTGTCGAGGGCCAGAAGTAGATCATTATAAACCCGTAGCAAGGCTGTCTCGCAACTATGATTTTTCCTGTAAGCTGATTGAGTAGCCGTATGTAGATGATTATTGGACAAATGATCCTGAATTTGTAGATGAGCCAGTCGTTCTATTGTCTTTCCTAAAAAATTTATATAAGCAATTGGTCGATAGTTTTTAAGCTCCTCAGGGTCAAGTTTGGGTTTTTTCAAGAGCGGAGAAATGTGAGCATGTTTGAGTGGGTCTGGGAAGTAGCCTGTCTCCAATGACATGTTAACGATGCGGGTCAGTATTGGAGCCAGTTCATTGATGCACAGCTTTATCAAGGAGGTAGGAACAGGATCGAGACTGCACGTTGTTGACTTCGATTTCGCAATAAGTGTCATCAGCTGCTCTTCTCGAACTGGTAAGAAACAGTCGAATATTTCCGCTGTAGTACGTATAGCTATTCCAGGAATGTCACGATGGGGGATTTCTTTCAGATCTCTGACTATGCTTTCAATTTTGTCAGAGAAATATTTTAGAAAGCGTTCGGTGAGCGGCATGATGTTGTCTTTATCTGAAGGAAGAACCTTAGTTGTTGTTGGAGTGCAGAGCCGATCAATTCTCTGGAAAACCTGCCTTGAGTCGCAGTTTTGCAGATGACCTGAACGGTAGTTCGTTTTTTTCTCGGATAGTAAGCGACTGTATTTTCGACACTCAGCTCTGAAGATTTGGCGATCAATTACCAAATTAGAAGATCGCCACCGACGTTCTAGTCGCCTAAGATTTTGTTTGACAATACGCAAGTCCCTGCAGTACCAAGGTGCGTGTGGTCGACAAGTTATCGATCTCTTTATAACTGGGGAGTGTTTGTCTAATAGACCAGTAAGGACAGATTCATAATGAGTGACAAGTTGATTTAGATCAGAACAAGCTAAGGAATTGAGATCAGACTCCATAATGTCATTGCGAAAGACTTCAATGTCTATTTCATGAAGTTTGCGAAATTGGATTTCCATTTTGACAGCATCTGGTTTGCCTATGCCAAGGGAGCATTTCAATGCAGCGTGATCTGATGACAGATAGTGCGTTGCAGAAACATCAAAAACAAATTCATCAGGTACACGCGTGAAAATAAGATCCAGCGTGTGACCTTGTTGATGAGTGGGGAAGATTATATGTTGCTTCAGATTTAATGCATTGACAAAATCAAGAAATTTCTGGGCCTCACGATTACTTTCATCGTTAACATGAAAGTTAAAGTCACCTGCAATGAGAAGGTAATTCTATTCAGTCAATAACTTCTCAATGAAAGAAGCGAATTCACGAAGGAATATAGGACCAGTCAATCGACGATCTTTTGTTATCTGGGGTCTATAGACGATAACCAAGCGAAGCGATTTTTGCTTCCGAGCTGAAATTAGGAGGTTAACAACATACTCAAATGACTCAAGCATTCCAAACTCCTTTGAACAAATGTCAAAGCTCTTGCGAATACAGATTCCGACGCCACCGCCTGATCTGTCCCTCCGAGGAACATGGAGCAATTGGTGCGTAGGCAAAGTAGCATTTAAATCTGCAAGTGATCGATTGTCTCGTTCATCTCCTCTCAGCCAGGTCTCAGTCAGAGCAAGAATGTCGAGACGATTGGAAATAATAAGGTCAGAAATCATGTGAATTTTATTTCTCATAGATCTAGCATTCCACAATGCAAAGTTGGAAAACATAGATTTTTGGCAATGTTCATGTGAGAGACAGAGTGACAGGAGTTTTATTAAGGTTGTGTTTTCTCTTTCTGTTTCTTTTTCCACCTCTTTTCCCTCGTCGAGTTGGACGTTTGGCGGTAATTCCAAGAGATCTTATGGTGGCCCATACAGTGGACTCAATTCTCGCATGACACTTGAGATTGATTAGTGTTGCCTGTTCATATTTTATTATAGACTGTTGTTGCCTGGTTCCCTGCAGCTGCTGTGGATACAAGGTGAGGTTCTTGTCATTAGAGGCGCTAGCCCCATGACGCCCTGGACCAGGGTTAGGATGTACATTGGCCATTGGCTGATTATTTATGCATCAGTCACGGTAGTATGATCTTATCGTTCCCTGTTATCTCTAGGCCAGCGCGCGCTCATGAGGTATTATTTTCAGTTACTGAGGTCATATAAAAACAGGACACTGATTCCATGTCCTGTCGTAAGTCGGCTCTGATCGTGACGATATTGTCCCATTAATGAAAACCTCGGACTAGTCATTTTTAGTTATACTTTAAACACTCCGTACATGAATACAATCCTGTATAATCCAACTTTGGTGTTTTCTGCGAGCTGCAGCAACCGGATCATCTGACCCCTTTAATCAACTTCTGTACAAAATTTATTTCACAATCCAATGTAAACCACTTGAACATGACATTGTGAAAACTATAATTACTTCTTTTCACTCAGTGGACAATCTTATGAAAATTGCCACTCTGGTTTTTATTAATATAATAACTTATGGTATTATGGTAATGACCTTAATTAAAGTCATCATCTGTTTCTCTTAACATTTATAGAGGTACACCCTACTCATTGCTGTGTTGACTGCCAGATACGAAAAACCACTTAAAACCAATTTGGGAAAAAATGAAACGTACACCTGATCTATGCAAGCCAACCCTTTCAGGCTCAAGTTAGCAATGTCATGACCTCCATACAAAGTGCATTTAATTAATGTAATTTACCAAACCCTTAATTAATATAATTGCTATCATATTACATCTTGATGTTTTAAAATGTATGTTATAGCTGCTGCTAGCAAGCGTGAAGTGACGCACTATACACTTACATCTCATAAACCCCACCTATGCAAATTTCCCACTGACCCACTGAACCATGTACTCCTATTACATAACCAGTATAAAGTAGATTTCTTCTAATTCGCTTGGTACTCAACCGAAAAAATCAACATTTATACTTTAAACACTCCGTACATGAATACAATCCTGTATAATCCAACTTTGGTGTTTTCTGCGAGCTGCAGCAACCGGAATGACAACAAAGAACGGGCCGATGAACTAAATACCCAAAGATTTAGAAACAGACATTAGACTGGTAAAGCTATCTTGGACATAGGTATCCTTCGCCGTTTCCGTCTTCCATCGCCCATGGCGCTTAAACAGCCTATCTGGCACTCCGGAATTAGCAGCCGCTGTGGCTCCTCCTGCTCTTAGACTGTGCAGGGCAAATTTTGATACATCTTCAACTATGGGAGAAAGCGCATCCATGATTAGCTCTCTAACCCGAGAGTATGACATAGGGTTATTACTTTTCCTGAGGGAATAACCTGTATTCCCTTTGGTTAAATTCCTGAAAATATAAAGATCACTATCTGTAGGGGAGATGTTTGCTAACTTTAGATATAATTCTAACATAGCTACTGGGCATGTTGATAATTTTGATCTAGCTATTATAACAGCGTCTCCCTGTCTGTAAACATCCGTCTTACTTGACTGGATAGAGATGGATAAATGAATGTTACTGAACTCCAAATCGCCCATTTTGATTTTGGCTAATTCATTGAAACGTAAAAATCCAGCAAAAGAAATAAGAGCCATAGCCAATGTTCTAATAATATTCAATAAGTTTTGAACCGTATTATCTTTACCATATCTCTGCACCAAATCTGAAAGAATTTCTGGTGTAATCGGCTCTTTTCTTTTCTTTGGTTTGGATAGAGTCCTTTTTATCCCTTCAGCAGTGTGTATTACTAAAGAATTTTTAGTGGGATCTTTAAAATCTGCCATCCGATGAGCCCAAGAAATAGCAGCTATCGAGCTTATAATGGGCGATGGTGAATTGCAGAATTACCTAGATGAATTAAGTACAACGCAATAATATATGAATCTGCCGGAAGAGGGGATTTCCCATGGGAATGTGCCCACAGTTGCCATCTTGTGAAATACGAGCTATATTGCGAAACCGTTGATGCTGCCCTCGATTTGATGATTGTTGGTGGAAGCTGTTTTGCGAGGTCCTTCAACTCCTGATTGTGTTCTGTATCCGCAAATCGCTCTGTCCAAATTCCACTGTTGAAGATTAGCTTTATAAAATAAATAATCATAAGAAATAACTGTTAGCCTTTAGATTACAAATTATTTTTTACTTTTCTTCAATGAAAATACGTACCGGTATACCACAACAATGCCCGATTCTGTGAGCAAATTGATTGTAGTCTTAAGAAATTTAAAACAACAAAAGCCCACCACTTCCCTGCTACTTTCTTCTGACTGTATAAACCTTTGTACCTGGTATTACACAATTTAAGAACACGCTCCACTCTGGAGACTTCACCACTATTAGTGTCTGGGCTTCAAAATTACCCTTATTCGCTAAACACATTGTTCCTTCTAGAACCATAGAATCTCACTGCTAAAATAGTACTATGAGAGATATTCTCAACAAACTTTGAGTTATTACCGCGGCCTTCTATTATCAACGGGAATGGGCTTGCAAATTGGAGTATGTCAGAAATTTCTGATCTAGGTGAAAAACCATCTGGGAACAAGATAACCCAAAACGGAGCAGATTGCCATGCTGGACAGATCAAAGTACTCTTATGAGTAACCCTTCTTCCTGGTAACTGTAATAAACCTTCTGTAAGGTTAATAACAAATCCCAACCATTCCGTCTCTGAGACCGGATTCCATGTACTTTTCTGTACATTCGGTACAAAACCTGCTTTTATTAAGTCCAGTTTGACTTCAGCACTGTGCTTGCAAGCTTTCTGAAAGCTATCCTCATAACCCAACCCGTCGTCTAGGAACACTACTATGCTTTTGCCTTCACTGCGCCATTTTTGCACAAGGGGTCTTACTACTTTGGTGAAAACATAAGGAGCGGTGGATAAACCAAAAGGAAGTACCTTGAACTTAAAGAAAGTTAACACCCTTTGAACATCCAACAGAAACCCAAGTATTGTTGATGTTCGGGAAGTATACTTATATGATGGTAGCCCGATTTCAAATCAAACTGAAACATGAATCCATGAGGTCGAAGAAACAAAAGAGCTGTACGTAAATCTTCGTACTTAACCGATTGTTTCCAAAGAAACTTATTGACATTCCTCAAATCTAGAATCAATCGTCTCTTGCCCGTTTTGTGAACTGAAACAGACAAAGGATTGACAATGAAAGGTTGTTGATTGCACAATGTCACGCAACCTGATTCAATTAATTCTGAAATTGCATTCGTAACGAAATTACTGTGACTGGATGTAGAAGCATTATTTCTTGCAATACCTGCTCTTTCTGGCATCAAGGGTGTTTGTGGAGGGGTTTAAAAGGGGAAGAGCATAACCGTACTCTATAACATCAAGAACAAACGAACTGGTGTGAAAAGTGCGCCAAAAGATTTTATGCGAAAACAAACGCCCAGCAATTTTGATTTTGCTAGAGGTTGAATTTTCCTCGTACTCAAAATAGGTTTCTGTAAATCCTTCGTCAATAACATTATATGGATTAGATAATATTGACTCAACTTTGCTCACTGTCTGCTGAATGTCATCCTTCTCCAATTTAGGCATTGGTTCCTTTGGCCGTGTAGCTTTGGTCCTGTCTTTTTGCGATGTTGGGGCATGCCTTCCGCCAGTGTCCTTGACTTCCGCAGGCGTAGCAGATGTCACGAGCGACGGGATATCGATGGGCTCGAAAAGAGTGATATTGACCAACAGTAGTGCTAGTAGAGGGAATAGGGCTAACGACAGATGCCTGATTATAGCTGGTTTTGAACCGCTTATTCGTGCTCGTCTTGATTGTGGCCTTGAGCTTTCTTGCTGCTCTCCCTTCTGCCCGTGTAATTCTCTTTTCATCGTCGGAGTCATATGCGAGCTCATTGGTTTCGTATTCTTCGACTGTTGCCCAGCCGGACGGGCTTGTATCAGCTAGCCTGATGAGCTTCTGTCTGTGTTCGACCAGCTTTTTGGTCTTGTCTAATTCAGCAGAAACCTCTGGAGAATGGTTAACACGTTCAGCTTGCATTAACTGGTCAAGCACACTCTGATTAAAGTTATATTGTCGTTTGTGCCCCTCTCTTTTCCATGTTAGTTTTGAACTAGCTGCCGACTTTAATTTTGAGTCAAAACTTGCAGAAATCTCGGCTAACTTACCCTCTAGTACGCTAGCTTGTCTTTGAGAGAATTGAGCTAACAAGTCTTGAATGTCCTCTTTGGTAGCTGGAGTAGACATGATATATCTATCACGTACAAACGTATATGTAGAATTGATAGAGGACAATCTTTTAAAATGTATGTTGTAGCTGCTGCTAGCAAGCGTGAAGTGACGCACTATACACTTACATCTCATAAACCCCACCTATGCAAATTTCCCACTGACCCACTGAACCATGTACTCCTATTACATAACCAGTATAAAGTAGATTTCTTCTAATTCGCTTGGTACTCAACCGAAAAAATCAACATTTTTGCTTTACTCCTTACTGTCATTAATTACAAAAAATATAAATAAAACCACTTTGTAAATAGCAGCTTTCGTTAGGAAACCATGTGGAAAATTCTCCCTTGAGTAGTAAATGGTTCTGAAAACAACTGCTTTGTTACAACTCAAAAGAGAATTGTTCACCTGGTGTCACCGCAAACAGACTTTACTTATCCTTTTCACCGTGCAAAGCTACAAGTCAAGTAAAAATTATATTGACAATTAGAACAAACATTATTTCAACAAAAACACTTTGTACATAGTCATTTGCTTGCCAAGCCAATAGTGAAAACTAAATATTTCTGTAAAATATATAATAAGACAAAATGTTTTAAAGTAAACTCGCATAATCTATAATGGTATGCCAATAATTTGTGCGGACTATGTGGAGTGGCAGATACATGACTTTTATTGTAAAAATGTTAAGATTTCGTTTGTTTGTTTGTTTGTTTATTATTAATTAAAGGGATGGTACATAATGATGTATGTTGACAAAACTGCTTCTATGAGTATGCATACTCTCTTTGCATCAAGATATACATTGAAGGGAAGGTACAGCATTGGTAATGTTGGCAAAACTGCTTCTATGAGTATGCTTACTCTCTTTGAATCAAGATATACATCGAAGGGAAGGTACAACATTGGTAATGTTGGCAAAACTGTTTCTATGAGTATGCTTACTCTCTTTGAATCAAGATATACATTGAAGGGAAGGTACAGCATTGGTAATGTTGACCAAACTGCTTCTATGAGTATGCCTACTCTCTTTGAATCAAGATACACATTGAAGGGAAGGTACAACATTGGTAATGTTGACAAAACTGCTTCTATGAGTATGCTTACTCTCTTTGCATCAAGATATACATTGAAGGGAAGGTACAGCATTGGTGATGTTGGCAAAACTGCTTCTATGAGTATGCTTACTCTCTTTGAATCAAGATAAACATTGAAGGGAAAGTACAATATTGGTAATGTTGGCAAAACTGCTTCTATGTGTATGCTTACTCTCTTTGAATCAAGATATACATTGAATGTTGGCCAAACTGCTTCTATGAGTATGCTTACTCTGTTTGAATCAAGATATACATTGAAGGGAAAGTACAACATTATTAATGTTAGCAAAACTGCTTCTAAAAGTATCCTTACTTTCTTTGAATCAATATATACATTAAACAGCCAACCTGTTAAAGTGTCTGGTAAACACGTTTGGACGAAAATTGGAAACATTCAATTCCAAATGTTGAAGTTCTCACCACACTAGCCAATAGAGGGCGCTATTCGTTCCGAAAGTGGACAGTCTTGAAATTAGGACTCGGTACCAAGTCTTAAATTCTAACCAAAGGTAATAATTTAATTTTTCTTAAAAATGACAGTACTTCAGACAAAACTTATTTTTCAGGGAAGATTGATACTACCATGAGCTTTTATAGCAAGTAAAGTTGACATTATAAGTCAACAATTTTGGAATTATTTTAGAATTACCAATATTATAACTTTATACCATTAACTGTTGTCGTTGTTGCTGTTTGTTGTTGTTCTTTTTTGTTTTGCTTTGGTTTTTTTATGAATAAAATAATTTATGATATGACAATGGCCCTCGCCTCAGTCCATTATCACCGGTGGTCAGGCCCCATCGACTCCTAACCGGGGAATGGATAACGAGTTATTAAATGAATAAATGATTTTATAAAAACGGTCTCTATTTAGGGAATAAATGTTCGTCGAGCGGTTTTTCCCGAAGGGTAATGGCCGCTTTTGGGCGCGCGTGACAAAAGGTGATAATGACCGAACCGAAGGCGACGTCCTTTATCGCCTGTGGCCACGTCCAAATCCGGTCATTATCCTGCAGTAAAGACCAAGCATCGACGACGTACATCTGGTTCTTATGGAACGCCAAAGAGGCATTTAATGTGAACCACGTATCGATGATGTTCTTGTATTGTGGGATCGGTCCATTTTTTATCCGTCTATGTACCGTTCATTCGTTTATCTTTTTAAATTGGGTAAATTTAAAAGAATAGTTTATCTTTTTAAACCGAGAACCATTAAGAAAAACGTCATATTTTGTTTTTGGGAGTAGATATTGCCACAAGCAGACGGAAAACATAACTTTTCAGCTGAAGTGACAAAGTAAAAAGTACGTGGCAATATAAACGGAGTTTCTTATATATATTTGTGTTATTGACAAGAAAAATCTGACGTACATAAAATATTTGAGATTTTGTTTTTCGTTTTACAATATGTAACGTTGACAAATGACGTCACGAGATCTACAAAAATACACACTGCACACAATCACTTATAACCCTTATCGGAAATGCAGCGCGCATGCGTATTGACTTGTGTGACGTAGTAGCATGGCATTTAGGTAAATAACTGATGAAGGAAACGACGGCTGTCGTGGACATTTGTATATCATTTAGTAGAATTACACACAAGGTAACCAGGAGAAAGCCCCTGGTGCGCATGCTCTCAAATAGCATAAGGTTATATCACTCCCTCGCGGTGTGGATAACATTCGTACTGTTGCGTACGAGGGTGTGTACAAAGACAATGGGGCGAGTTTTATGGGTGATAAAGTTTCATGTGTTATGGACATTTCTCTTTTGGAAATTGATTACATCGTAAACATAATACTTTAAATATTATATATTCAACCAATTTCAAAGAATGATTTTCCATATTAATGTCATAATGCAGCTCTAGGAAATTGGCCCCTGGTGTCACGGAATTGACCAAGTGTCGATTGGTAAATGGAATTAAAATAAATGAATGAGCTGATTACTGCATGTTGGGCGAGCCAAAAAAAACACACAAAAAACAAAAACAGGAAATTGTGGTTTCAGCAAACGGTGTAGCATTTGGGGCAAACTTCCTTTTAATTCGCCAATAGAATTTGCACAAGAGTGGATTAGTACGGAAGCCCATCGGTGCCACGGTGTGTTTTTCTTTCAAGTTGGATTGTTTCTCTTTCACAGCAGAGCGTTTCTCTTTGAACTGGTTGGCGCCACTTAATTAACTGGTGGAACACGCGGTCGCGATGCACATCAGGTAACGCGACTTGTTCTCATGCTTCAGCAATGCAACTTGGAAAGAGTCAGATCCCTTCATTCGGTTTTAAAGCCAAGTGGAAAAAACTTTGTCCAAAGTCTCAAATGAACTTTAACCCCCCTCCCATACCACCACCACCACCACCATCAAACAAAATATTATATTATAAAAAAATTGAGGGTTTTAAATATCAGAATTAACCACATATTTGGGAGAATTCTGGACATTTTATGATCAAAGAAAAATTTGAAACAAAACTTTATGGAAAATATCAGGAGATTTTTTGAAATTTGGGGTGAAAAAAAAAGAAGGAATATTTTGCAATAATTTTAAGAATTTATGGGAAATTTCAGGAAATGTTTCAAGTTTGGGGACAATATGTTGAGACAGAAAAATTCCAGCCTAAATCTGATTAATAACACTAATAACCCCAAAATCAATCTTTTTTAATCATGTAATTTAATTTGTGATTTAAATCACTTATTTCAATCAGCTTACTCTCTACATGTAATAGTTTGCATTTAAAAACAACGAGGCATGATCAATACTTTTTAAAACAAGATCATCAAGATTTACATTTTTTATGTTAAACAGTTAAACAACCATTTTATTTGTGTAAATATCATAGAAGAAACTAAAGTTAACGTTTTCATTAAAATAATAGTGGCAGCCGCCAGGCGGCAACCAGTTGAAAGAGAAACACTGCTGTGAACGAGAAACACCCAACTTGAAAGAGAAACGCACTGCTGTGAAAGAGAAACACTCCCACTTGAATGAGAAACGCACCGTGGCACCAATGGGCTTCCGTAGTAGGGATGAAAGGAAAGTGCAGTGTCAGGAAACTGTCCATATACGGGATGCGGTCTTGTTTTTATTGCTTTGGTGTCGGTATATTACTAGACCGAATGATCATGAATAAACACTTTTCTCTTTTCCATTTTATTTTCTTGTTCTTTCGCTTTTATTTGTTGAATGGGATGATGATGATTTGTACAGTAATTACCCGTCGGGTTAAGCATGATTAGTTTGTTCATTCTTATTAAGCTTTGTTACGCCACATGATCGATGACGATTGTTCCCACGACAGTCCGTGCTCAATGTTCCCATGACAATCTGTGCTCGGTGTTCACATGACAGTCCGTACTCAGTACTTACAAGTACGTGGATTGTTTAGGATAGATTCGTTATTTCCTTGTACAGATTTCCTTACATTGTTTTGCTGTATTTGATTTCGACGATAATGACGTCATAGGGCCCGTCCACCTATATTCCACAGTACGACTATTATATTCAACGATAATGGTTCATGCAGTTGGCCAATATCTTTGGACACTCCAGTGATCGCTGACTACCGTGTAAGTTTCTGGATTTTCATAGGGGTCCATCCCCCTGTATTCTTCCCATCCACAATACTATTTAGACGATAACAGTTCAAGTTGGCCCATAATACCTTTGGATACTCCAGTGATCGCTGACTACCGTGTACACGATTCTGGATTTTCATAGGGGTGCGTCCCCTGTATACCTCCAGGTGCGGTTTCTGTTTAATATAAACATCCACTGAAAGGGAAGGTACAACATTAGTAATGTTTGCAGTAAACTGCTTCTAATGAAAAGTATGAATCAAGATAAAACGTCGTGTGAAAATTTCAGCGTATTACATGAAGCTTCCTTGAGGTTTTTCCTGTACTTATAGTATAGTCATCCACAGTAACTGAAAGGGAAGGTACAACATCAGTAATGTTAGCAAAACTGCTTCTAATCTAAGGAAAACGTATGAATACTAATGTTTACTTTGTATATTCTGTTTTTATATAGGCCTCTTAAGTTGTATCCAAAGTTTTTCCAGACAGAACAACGATGGCCCTTGTCTTAAGTCTTTATGTGCTTCTCTGCATGTTTGGAGCAAGTCACCAGGAAACTTGTGAGTAGCTGTTTTCTTGAGTAATTTCAGAGGTTGATCCGGACGGGGAAGGGGGGGGGGTACAGGGGTTCTTCCCGTTTTTGGCTGCCATTTAACAAAATTCTTCATATAGAGACCATAATACGTTTGAAACAAATACATTTTTACCTAAAAAGCACGGTTTGAAGAAGTCTTCGTCGAAACACATGAATTCCAACCATCTGGAACCCCTTAAAAATACTGGAGCCGCCCCCTGAATGGGACTATATTTCATATTGCATTGACAGGAGAAGGGGCAGATCTTGAATGACAAAATTGGGGTCGACATACGATTGATAGATGATGAAGTTAGATTGTGTCTCCGTAGATGTAAAATATGCCTGTGTGTACCAACCGAGGACTTATAACAAAGGTCCTCGGTCGCCGGTTCTTTTTTTCAGAGGTCCTCGGAAGGACGTCATGTGGAAAACCAATGTGGATTGCTCCAAACACAATACTGAGGAATAATAGAAGGATCCAAGGGGAGGGGTGGGGCATGGTCCCCTTTTTGTATCACGGTGCGTGTAAATTCATCATAACTTTTATTTGTGCCCTCTTTTGTGCCATTTCCCCCTTTTTTGAGACTTTGGATCCGCCCCTAGTCAACACCAGAATCTTTCCATCCTAGATATCACCAAGGTTCGTTTCCAAGACGTGTCCCCCGACGTCCCTAACGCTGGCAGGGTACAGGTGAAGGAGGGAGGCAGATGGAAGGAAATATGCAGTGATGGCTGGGATGTTCGAGATGTCACTGTGGCCTGTAGACAGCTTGGATATCCAGGGGGAGCAATCGCTAACGAGTCGCGGTCAAACCTCACCAATGAGTTGGTTACCAAATTTCGCTGTGAAGGAAGTATGTATCGCAACACGCGCGAAGTCTACTTTAGGCTGTATCCAGTCAAAAGCTCCTTTCAAGGGGGCTTTGGGGGAACAAATTATTTTAGGGTTGCTCATTATCAGACGACTCGACCCTTGTGAGTTTACTGATATGGGCCTGTGCTTCGGACATACCGTACCAAGTCGGTCGGTCGACTTCACGACCTGTCACAAGGGTCGCGTTGTCACAAGGGTTCATTTATGCCTTTTGGGGCAATATTAATCCTTTGAACTTTCTCAGTTCCGTGGATAGTATCCCTGTGCTGCATGCTGTAGTGCTTCAGCAGCCAAACCAAATACATCTCTACTCTCACAGGTACCCATTTATACTCCTGGGTGGAAAGAAGTAATTAATTAATGACGCCATGACCCATATTTGTCAATTAATCATATATTTATTGTTCTTTGTCACTAACAAAATGTATTTATGTACCCAGTCACTTTCCTTAGTCAGCTGGTGGTTTATTTTAATGATGTTATTATTATTAATAAGCTCATTATAATTGAGCTTAACCATGGTAAAGCATGTTTAATATCGTTTCGGTTTGCGGTAACACCACGTGTTTGTCTCAACTAACGCGAAGCTGAGGTACAGGTTCTGAAAAGAACCTTATCGCACAACTCGTATCTCAACTTTCGTTACGTGAGAAAGGTTCAAGGGAGAACCAATGTCGGGCAACTCGTTTTTTCTCTACTGTCGCTAAGTGAAAAATATGGTTCAGGGAGAACCATGGGGACTTCACGGGTTAATATGGTTCAGGGAGAACCATGGGGACTTCACGAGTTATTCTCAACGTTTCGACTAGCCTGCTCTAATCTTCGTCAAGAGAATGAAGATGTTTGGAGATGCAGCTCCTTAAGTAGTATTTGCTGGGATTATGTGTAGAAAGGGAAGTGTTCCGATTGGTGCCACTGTTGTGTGATGTGTTGTGATTGGCTGCCACCGTGGCATTGTGCTTGTTGTGTGTGTTTCCTGCAGTGTGTGAGTTGCCTGCTCGCTGAGGCGTGTCAGTTGACTGTGGGGTGTGAGTGCTGATGTTTAAAGCATGTTTAAATTATGTGATAGATAATTTACAAACGGCGCGCCATACTTTATCCCATGCTTCTTTCCAAAACCACGATTTCGATATGGCTCATTTGGTTTTCAGCTGAGTCGAATCTGAATAACTGTTCGTTTGACGTCAACGAAGAATGCAGTTCCAGGAAGTCAGCGGAGGCCATTTGTACGAGTGAGTAATTATTCTACCCTCATGTTTTCAAGAGTAATGAATGTACAGCGGTGAATTTGCGCAGCGTTATTTGATCAATGTGACCTCATACATATTCATAAGCTAATACATGTATGCTTATTTCATTGGTCAATATTCTTTCTTATCGGAAAAGTAAAACTAGTAGCGGAATTTCCTGGATAGTCTTTTTCGGACTAACAACCATGAACGTGGCATGTATTATAGATTATTCGTGGTACCTGATTAAAAGCCAGTCTATCAAGCTGTGATCTCAATTATATTGAATGGATTACCTTGATATGTGACTGGCTCTGGCAAAACGTTGACCCAGTTTTCAAAAGTGAGATTTTGGTATAGTTTGATTGTCTAGATTTTCCTCTTACATTTGATATCAGATTTGTAGAAATCAGAAAAAATGTTTTTCTTATAATATAAGAAATTTATTTTTACTGATTTCTACAAATCTGGTATCAAATGAAAGTGGAAAATCTAGAGAATCAAACTATATCAAAATCTCACTTTTGAAAATTGGGTCCAAGTTTAGGGTTTTTCCAGAGCCAGTCACATATAATGGAAGATCAATGGTAATATGCTTCTGCTGGCCGGTGTCCTCACACTATACAAACACAAAATCAGGTTAGAATGGTTGAAATGTTGTAATAATTTGATCGATTTTAAAATGCTCGATTAAAAGCAGTGTATATTGACGAAGGAAATGGGCAGACACTTTCACAGATTGGTTTTTATTCATACCCCCCCGCCACCCCAAAAAAATAAAACAAACAAACAAAAGTTTCCGGTTTCTGGTCCTAGGTCGGCTGTTTTTTTTAAATTTTTGTAATCTTTTTTTTTAGCCAACAGGGAAATACGTGATACATGGGGACCAAATTTCCCATATACAAAGTATGGTGGCTAAGAGAGGCCTAACAAATCGGGCAAACGTTCATACCCCTATGTGAAAAAGTCCAGCAATTTTAGCTGCAATTGGACAATCGTTTCATATGGAGTTTCATATGGAGTTTCATATGGAGTTTCATATGGAGTGTAGCGCATATGGAGTGTAGCGCATCGAAATCAAGTTCTGGTGTTGCCAGCAGCAGGGTGTGAGTTCGAGCCCCGGTCGTGACACTTGTGTCCTTGATCAAGGTACTTAACCATAATTGCTTCGTCCTTCGGATGGGACGTAAAGCCGTAGGTCCCGTGTGTTGTGTAATGCACGTAAAAAAGAATGCGCCTTGAGCACCACTTAGTTGGTGGATACGTGCGCTATATAAGTCCACACATTATTATTATTATTATTATTATTATTATTATTATTATAGCAAAAAAAATACAATTAAAAAAACCGGCGCGCAGGTCTGAGGCGACGCGCGTGGAGACTATAAACCGGACCATTATTGCATTTACATTCCTAGTTTTGTGTCAATATACATCGCCCGTGTTTTCAAAATATTTATAATATTTACAGCTTTTTGTTTTGATGTGTAAATAAATTGATTAATCTTGACGAAGGTTTGTTGGCACTGAATGACTGCATACAGCATGCATGGTTTATTCATTGTACTGATGTCAAAGGTCACCTAAGTATAATGTAATATTATAGTTGTAAAATACATAGAGCACAAGGAGGTCTGCAAATAAAGTAATGGTACTGTTGCATATATTATGAACATTACAATATTATTTTTTTCAATACAGTTCCTGGCTACAAGGGTTGCTTCAAGGACGCGACTAAATCAGCAGACAGCATATTTGGAAAATACGTCAGTAAAAATGACACAATGACTGTGAGGAATTGTCTGCAACTATGCAAAGCGAAACACAAGAGGTTTGGAGGACTCAGGCAGCACGATCAGTGTCACTGTGGGGACTCTGTCAACGATGGAATGCGCAGGATCGATTCTAAATGCAGTTTCCCGTGCAGTGGAATCGAAAATGAGATTTGTGGCGGGAACTACAAGAACTCAACGTTTACAAGAATGTCGATTTACGAAGGTAAACTGATATGTATATACTCAAACGTAATGAGTTCGTCATGAGGGAGCTATAGACAGGGGCGAACACAGAAATTATTGAACATATTCCTCGGTAAAGCATTTTAACGGACCTAAGGATAACTTAACTTGAAAAAATAATGCGTCCATGGGCTGCAGACCGAACCCTCCCCGGTGATTTTTGGAGACTACTTTTTTGGGCCAGCCTTTTGTATGCCATTGCAATATCTGCTTGTCTGCAAAAAATACTGGTGGGTTAAGGATTGGGGGCGGGGTAAAATTTACCCCCCAAAAATACCCCCAACGCACATCATGTGTCTTCCCCATGATGGATTGAGCATCTGGGAAATGATCTAGGAATAATACATTGGTATTTAAGGTCCTCCTTATCCCCTCCCCTGCCCTTTCCCCTGCACCCCGCCCCTCCCTCCAAAAAAAATAAAATAATAATAATGTAACCCAAATGAGCTATGGCTTGCACATGGCGAAGGGTGAACTACAGAGGGCGGTGGAGTATTTGGTGCTGTGGGCATGCAATGTGCGCACGAGGACGTCAATTGCTAGTTGGATCTTGTCTGAGACGGACGTGCAAGTGCTTCCTCCAGTACAGGAGACTCACCTCAAGCCTTATGACTCCTTAGTCCTTACCTGGTACTCCGGCACCAGGTACTCATGGAGGCCCTTGGACCCCTCCTACAGGAATATTGAAAAAGGCAGGACGTGGATGCCATAGTCGCAGTCGACTGTGATTGAGGAGGGAGGATACAAAACCTCTAACGAAGGACTCTCCTGTGCGTGAGGAAGGAATTGCTGAGCATAGTGAAAAAGAGTTGAAAGTCACTAAAGCCTCCGAGGATGTTCCTGGAAGCCTCAGGAAAGAGGAGCCTGTTGGAAACAAGCAACAAATTGCAGAAAAATTAATGGGGTCGGGACGACCCCGGATTGTGCCAGACCAATTCAAAGGGAAGGAGCCCTGGGAAGACTACCGGTACCTGGAATACTTTGAATCCTGCAAAATCGCCAATGCTTGGGACGACGAGGAGGCGGCTGCATTTCTCGCTGCGAGCCTCAAGGGCCAGACACTAAAGGTGCTACTTTATCGAGGAGAGGATGGAAAAAGAAAACAATATAGGGAGTTGCTTGACTTGCTGAATGCTCGCTTTGGACCCAGACAGAAGGCGGAGAACTTCTTAATGGAGTTGAGGAATCACAGACAAGGAGCAAAAGAGACCATTCAGGAACTGGGTCAGGCGATCAGTGAACTGACAGCATCAGCATACCCCGAGTTTCAAGAGACCGGTTTGCGCGAGGTCATTTTTCAGATGCGATTGCTAGCCGGTCGATCCGTGAGGGTATCTTCAGAGCCAATCCATCAACTTCGAAAGGATAGAGGCTCATAGGACAGGTAACAAAGAAAAAATGCAGGATGCAGGATTTGGATGAACAGATCTGTGACACTGTGAAGACGCTAGTAGAAGTAGTTTATTATAATTTTGACACAAGTTGTACAAGAGCTAGCTATCCTTGAAAGTATTTTCTTGAGGTAGTTTAAGCATTTCAGACGGGTGAGAACATTTTGCCAATGTATATTTATAGGTGGCACTAAAAAAATTAAAAGTCCTTTTACTGGGTTTTTGGCGGCCATTTTGAAAAAGCGCCTTCACAGCCTCACCCACTAACAGGCAATTTGCAGACAACCCGATTTCAATAGCTCTATGGTCAAGGTTTACAAAAATAATTGTCTTGAAAAATCCACAGAGGGAGGGGTGCTGGTAGCCCAAGAACTACACCTTTCACATAACAACAGACCGATCATTAAGCCCCACCCACCATAGTAACTGCCTAGCAACAGCACATGTGGGTACAATGCATGAGCCTCAGCCCTCGATTGTCGACGAGTCGCCGACGTGGTCCATCTATACATAACTAATGGAGGTGAGTTTACGTCATCAATGCGATACAGCTGTTTTAACATGTCGGACTTTTGTGGCACTTTTAGACGTGTAATCGCTGCTGCGATTGGTAAATACGTAATGGGGCGTGGCTTAATGGATCGGTCTATTTGTGGGGGCTTTGATTCCTGTGCTGTCACTTGTTGCAGTGACGCACACAGGTTTTCCAGTTAGAAAGGGCTGACATTCTCAGCACTCGCCCTTTAACACACATACCACAATCCCCAACTCTCAGAATTTTGTTTACTGACGAATAAACTAATGAAGGTAGATATGTGTAGAAACCAACATGTAAAAGTCTCAGTTTACTTCGATCGTTGTGTCATTAACGAGAAAATAGTTAATTTTAAGAGGCTTTTGCAATGTTCTTATTATTTAATTAGCGTTAGCGTTTGGAGGAGGGGATAATTACAGGACCAATCCTTGTTTGTGTTGTGTTGCAATCATTTGAATTTTAAATACAGTTTCGTCTAGTGAATGTCAGCATCCTGGAATCCCAGTCAATGGCTTCATAGAAGCAGACGATTTCTGGTTCGGGTCAAAGGTCACTTTCAAGTGCAACACCGGCTACGAGCTACATGGCCACCACTCGGCGCGATGCATCCTGGACCCTGACGAATTTGGAAACATCACGTGGTCGAAAGCGACTCCAACATGTGTCTCTTTACAAGGTCAGTATCCTCTTCGTATCCTGCAAATATAATGCAGGCCTGCTGTGCGCGAATCAACGCGCGCTTGTGTACCATTGTTTGCAACGCACTTCCAACTTTATGCTAAGTCACAATAGGCCTTTCCCATGAAATATGCTAATTACATTCAAGCATGCGCTCAAGCATCACTAGTTGGCAAACTCAAAAGTGGGATCGTCACGCAATTAACGCCTAGCGCACGTTATAGCTTGCACAATAGCCATTGGTTTCCATTATATTGACTGAATTTAGCGTGCGCTAGGCGCTATAGTGCGCGCATGGCGTTGCGTGACGATCCCGTATTTGAGTTTGCCAACCAGTGGTGCTTGAGCACATTCGTGAATGTAATTAGCATATTTCATGGGAAGCGCCCATTACGAACAGGGGTAAATTTTATAGAGCTACTAAGAACCACGCAAATTTGCTTAGCAAGAAAAGGTTACCAGCCAAATGGCTACGTAATGTATATTGCTTCCGGCAGAGGCTCAGCTTAATTTTGCTTAGCAGATAAAAAAATGTGCTAAACAATATTTTCTGCTAATGAGCAGCTCTATGAGATTGGGCCCAGAATTAAGGCTAGTTTTTCTGTTGATAAAGTTTGCTCCACACTCAGTAGTGCCTGGACAAGGAACTAATAATTGGTAGATTATCGGTATAGGTTTTTTAGGTGTTCGGGTATGTGCCCGAAACACCTATTGTTTTTTTCCTTTTTTTTTTAGGTGTTCGGGTATGTGCCCGAAACACCTATTGTTTTTGTACGGTTTTGTACTTCTTCTTCTTCTTCTTCTTCTTCTTCTTCTTCTTCTTCTTCTTCTTCTTCTTCTTCTTCTTCTTCTTCTTCTTCTTCTTCTTCTTCTTCTTCTTCTTCTTCTTCTTCTTCTTCTTCTTCTCCTCTTCTTCTTCTTCTTCTCCCCAATCTTGTCCGCTAACTAAAACATACTTGCCAAGTTTAAAAAACCTTCAAACTTCACACATAGTTAGACCTTAACTTGTAGATGAAACCTAGTGACGTCATGATAATCAGGAAACCGCAACAGTGACGTCATGATGACGTCAAGCCAACATACATAATGACCCACATTCAGTGTCCACGATTGTGCGTTAGAAATTCTAACTATAGAGGGCGCTATACAACTTTAGTGGTCTTTACACAATCGGTGCAAAAGAAATTAATTCGTCTTATCCTATCAATGCCAAGTTTAGCGTGAAGTTTCCCGTTACGCTAATCGGATTGCTTAATAGTGGACATGGAATGTAAGAAGGGGTTTCACCGACAGGTGACCCCAATTTGACATTACTTCCTGTCCAAACCGGAAGTCAAAGTTTAATATTTAAAAACATCATATCTCAACAACCACAACAGGTAAATTCACAGTTTTTGCACCATTGTACAGATTGTTAATTGTCAAAAACTACTTACACAAAGGTGACCCCAATTTGACCTTACTTCCTGTCCAAACAGGAAGTCAAAGTTTAATATTTAAAAACATCATATCTCAACAACCACAACAGGTAAATTCACAGTTTTTGCAGCATTGTACAGATTGTTAATTGTCAAAAACTACTTACACAAAGGTGACCCCAATTTGACCTTACTTCCTGTCCAAACCGGAAGTCAAAGTTTAATATTGAATAAAAATCATATCTCAACAACCACAAGAGGTAAATTGAAATTTTTTGCACCATTGTATAGATTGTTAATTGTCAAAAAATATTTACACAAAGGTGACCCCAATTTGACCTTACTTCCTGTCCAAACCGGAAGTCAAAGTTTAATATTTAAAAAAATCATATCTCAACAACCACAACAGGTAAATTCAGTTTTTGCGCCATTGTACAGATTGTTAATTGTCAAAAAATATTTACACAAAGGTGACCCCGATTTGACCTTACTTCCTGTCCAAACTGGAAGTCAAAGTTTAATATTAAAAAAAATTATATCTCAACAACCACAAGAAGTAAATTTAAAAAAATTGTACCATTGTACAGATCGTTAATTGTCAAAAAATATTTATACCCCAATTTGACCTTACTTCCTGTCCAAACCGGAAGTGAAAGTTTAATATTAAAAAAAAATCATATCTCAACAACCACAAGAGGTAAATTCACAGTTTTTGCACCATTGTACAGATAGTTAATTGTCAAAAGTATTTACAAAAACATGACCCCAATTTGACCTTTACTTCCTGTCCAAACCGGAAGTCAAAGTTTAATATTAAAATAATTTCTAAATTCACTATTGTATTGTATTCAAATAAACTTCTCGCGAGAACTTCAACAGACGTTAACATTTGACTTCTCCAACACTTCGAATTGATGACGTAACCATTTTAACTTCAACCGAACACCTTGTTTTTGTTGTGACAAAAACCTATATCTAGTTCTTCTTATTTTACATTGGTCATTCTGGCAAAACTGCTTGGAAGAGTATGTTTTCAATTTTTGAATCAAGATTTCAATTCACTATCACATTGTGTCGTTAACAAGCAAACATAGTGGCATATGCATTGAAGTAGTTCGTTTGTATTCATTCCAATGCGGAATTAATTTGATGAAATTGCGGGCAGATTATTTGACTTTTCTTAAAATGAAAAGTGAAAGCACCTGAAACAAAACAATTTATGAAAGATTGATATCATCAACAGCTTTATGGCCTAAAGTACACCAAGTACGTTTTGCTTTAACAGTTCGATAATTTAGTTATTTTTCAAAAAAACAATGCTGTAGTCTCCACATTGTCAGTATCTTAGTGCTGGGGGCGCTAGTCATCAGGTGCCATTAAACCCATGCATGTCGAGTATATTATGCGACCTTTCCTAAAGTTACACTGCTAAACCTATTAAATTTTAAGAAATATATAGAAAACTTCTTTAAACAATTTTCTCCCAAACGTTCATCAGAAGGCCTACATCTACTTATAATTTGGTTATATTGAGTGACAAGAAACCGTAGACGTTTTTGTTCGCAATGCAATTCCGCTAATACCCTTCTAAACCTATTAAATTTTAATATAGAAAACATATTTTTTAATTTATTTTTTCATAACATTTAATCAGAAGGCCTACATCTACTAATTATTTTGTGTTGAGCCCAACTCGATGCAATATTTTCCCTTTAAACAGCAACGACAAGTCAACTGGGATTGGCGAATAGAGATAACGGGCCAACAGAATACACCACATCAGGTATAAACTATAAGATTGTTACTAGACACTATGCATTATACCGCGGTGCTTTATTCTTCTTCAATGGGCAGACCTACAGTAAGAACATTTCAATAGTTGTTGTCCAGCAACGGAGATTATGTTGTGTGGAGCTTATGTTGTGACCCTCAGAGCGCCCTCTGTTGATTTTATCCTCCAATTACTTATGGCGTTTGGTATTGGTAAATGCCTGAACGAATCCAAACGAAATTTAAGTATGTTCTAAATCCTTGGAATTGGTTGAATTCTTGACATTTTTCTTACCATTTTATGGATATTTTTGTTATTTATCTATATAATTAAATGAAATAATCAAATTCCTAAATATCCGACGACTACATCACTAATACATTTTTGTTTGATCAATCGCATGTCACGGCAACAACGGATCTATTCTGGCATATTGACCTCAGACAATGAAGACAGCAAGTCAGCAGAAAATAACACAGGTATGGAATTAGTTGGGCCATTGCTTTGTAAGAGCTTTTAATGGGTTTTATTGGGGATGGGGAAATGATGGTGAATATACGTACACAGCCTAGCGTCGTGGTTTATGCAGATTATTTGAATGCTATATGCATTAGACCTATTTTGTCTTAAAGCTGAATAATAATAATGTTTATATAGCACCCAAGTAGATCCTTGCCATTTGATTGGAGGATTGTAAGTCACGCGGCATTCATTAATCAAACCATTACATGGCCTACGTCATAAACTGTGCATTTTGGTTCCATTCACCGTGCATTTTTGTTCCATTCACCGTGCATTTTTGTTCCATCCCATTTGATCTACTGCACACTAGACCACATCATGCGTTATATACACAGCAGTACAAGACCCCCTATTTTGACAAGACACAACCATTCGAGCAAACCGTGCGTCAAAAGCCGAAAAATAAAGTAGTGTATGCCAGAATAGAATCTTGTATGTTTTGGTTATTCTTATAGTTTTATCCTCCAATCAAATGACAAAGATCTACTTGGATGTTATATAAAACAAATAATGAATGTTTTGCATTCGTGCAATGGAGAGAATATTTTCATTTGTTGAAAGATGGAATGTTCCATTCAACTCGGCCTCGCCTCGTTGAATGGAACATTCCATCTTTCTCATGAAAATAAAAATGAAACTCATGAAAATATTCTCACCATTGCACTCGTAAACAATCATTTTTTTAATAATAATGCGCCATGTCTGTAAAATATGACGCTCCTGGTGCAACGGAAAAAAGAACAATTGTTTTCCATAAAACCTTGTAATGTATAAAGCATACTCATAGAAGCAGTTTTGCCAACACGTTACCGATATTGTACCGGTACCTTAACTTTAATGTTTTACAGGGACTCTTGTTGGAATATCAGCATCGGCCGTATTTGTTGCCATTCTTCTACTGGGATTCTTCGTTTTTAAACGGTAAACAGCTTCCTGTTTTCTTAATCTCAAAATAAGTAGAGAACATACACTAACCCAGAATGCTGTACATAGTAAACGGCTGTTGCATGTCGCGATAATTCGGGATAAGTAAATCAAGTCACTACAGAACTAACCCAGAAGTAATGGAAACCTTGATCAACCTTTCCACTTCATTTAATTCGCAGCCCCTTTGTGATGAGAGTGCGATGTCATTTTATTACAATGAGTTTACAAAACATCATATTCCGTACACGCAATAAACCATACTATATATTTGGCGAAAACTCTTCCCTGGTAACCATTTACAACTGAATGTAAATGAAGTCAATAGCGATATGCTAAACGCCCTAGCAATTAGGTACTTACATGAAGGGCAGGGCGTGCACAGATCGGTGAGCAACAATTATGAATTTCACGAGTGTTAGGCTTACTTATTCTAAATTAGAGAATGCAAATTAATACACTTGCTAGAACCAAAATGGATGCCAGAAAAGATTGTTTCTTTCATTCAAGCCTCGTTTTCATGTGACATTTTGCGCAACGCGATCTTCCAAAAATTAAATGGCAAAGGAGGCTAGAAGGGACGATATTTTTCACGAAAATAATGAATATTTTCAATCCGTGCTCATATCGTAGCCTTCAAATGGTGAAAATTCAAAGCCCTGAAAATTCACCTAGTTAACCGATGCTAGGGCATTTCGTGGAGCAATTGTACAAAACCCAACCCTTAAGGTATTTTATTTTCTTGAAGTACGTACATAGCACACATGCAGATGGAGTCAATAGAACACACTAGCCAGCCATATGCATATAAGCTAAATGCCCCAGCGACAGCTGTTGACGCATCAACGGCGCCCTCAACAGGTCGGGCACGAAGCGGTTACTAATCCAGTGTGGTTTTGAATTGAATTAAGCATTTCTTTTTTATACTAAAACAGGAGAAAACATGAACAAAGGACAAAACCTCGCGCTGGTAGTGTCTCTGAGGTTCGCCAGGCAACGAGAAGGGATACTTCAGGGTCGGGTGTCAGGGATGATCAGCAGCGCCAGCAGGATTACGAAAATGTAGCCGTTGCCATGGAGTCGTCAGGAGACGACTTTACTGATGATGAGTTATTCGATACAGACGGTGAAACAGTTCAACGTGATGAGGCCGAGGCAGAGACCATCAGTGTCGAGGCCGACAGAACCAATCAGGAGAACGATGACGATGGCGATGACAATGGCGATGACAATGGCGATGACGATGACGACGGCTTAGCAGACGATGGCTTTCATATATATCATACCGTTGTCATGGAGACGGAGACAAGTGAAGAAAGTGGAGAAGAAGTCACCGAGGAAGGCGAACGAACCAATCGGAACAGAGGTGACGACGATGACAATGACGGTGACGAAGTCCCAGCAGACGATGATTTTCATGTATATCAGGCAGTTGCCATGGAAACAGAGACAATTGGAAAAAAAGGCCCAGCGGATTTAAAGATCGTGGGAGACAATGAGAGGAACACTGATGAACGGTTGTGCACCAGTGGTGGCAATATCCCCTCCAAGTCAAGCGCCGATGGCGAATACCAGGAGATCTCAACCAATGCAAGTTTTACTGCTGGATCGGACGAAGAAGGATGGGTGGACAACATCATATATGGAAGCAATGTGCTATATGATCCGCTCTATCAAAATCCGGAATAAGTCGCAGGAGCTGTTTTGAGTAACCAGTCCCTTTTAAAGGGAAGGTACAACCTTGGTAATTACCAGATTATCAAATGAATGAATTATTACCAAATAAACTAACTTGGTTTCAGAAGAAACAAGTTGTTATAGACCTTTATCGCACTGCTGCCATCTTGGTCAGATTCCCTGTGTACACAATGACAATGACAGTTCTAATTCTCATTTGATAAAAAAGTGCCAGACTATTTTTTCCTTCCAGTCGCGGTTTGGTTACATTGATTTGAATGGAAGAAAAAACAAAATGTCTTTACCATGATAAAGGTCTGTGTCGAATTTACTAAAAACAAAATGGCGTCTGGCAATAGTTTTTCGCCATTTTCTCAAACACGTGAGATCTATTGTAATGAAACTTTCACAGATTAGTTTTATAACCAACTCTGTAGTATAAATGCAAAATAATGGTTATTGGCCTTACGTTTCGAACCTAGCAGGTTCTTTCTCAAAGGCAAAATGATACAGAATACAAACATACATACATATATGAACACAAGACTGAGCAGAAGTTAGTCAGGTGTGAAATGAACACAAAAGAAGAGGGTACAAGAAGCAGAGTCAGGTTCTGGTCCTGGGACCGGACATAAGAGGGCTTACACATGAATAGATAAAGGTACACAACTAGTTGTATGATATTATTTACAATTAAAGGATTGAAAATAATTATTTATGAACGATACCAAATACTAATGTTGTACCAGTATCTTTTATGTTCAAAGGGTCAAACATTCAGCACAGATGCTCTCCCCCAATTTACCTGGCGTCCCTCCCTGTTGTCCCCTTCTCTCATTACCCTGTAACCTTTCCACTTGCCTGCTTCCCCCTTCCCTTTTCGTACGTACGAGTATGTGTTTTTAATTTCTCCTTACGTTTTATTATAGAACATTACGTTTTATTATAGAACAAAACTGCTTCTATGGGTATCCTTACTGTAAATTTGTCCCACCGGCTGCTTTGTCAGATTTTAATAAACCATCAATAATAAAATAATAATATATGTTCTGGGCCCAATTTCACAGAGTCGCTAAGCAACCGATTGTTTGGCTTACTGTACATTTTTTATTTCATAGCACTGCTAACCGTTAAGCATAGAGAAAGGCACGCTAACTTACCCATGTTGGTAAGCGTGACCCACAAGCGCGCTCTGGTCTAGAAAACTGGGCGCGATAAGATCGGGCGCGATAAGTTGGGCGCGATAAGATCGGGCGCGATAAGACCGGGCGCGATAAGATCGGGCGCGATAAGATCTGGCGCGATAAGATCGGGCGCGATAAGATCGGGCGCGATAAGATCGGGCGCGATAAGATCGGGCGCGATAAGATCGGGCGCGATATTACTGTGACTGGTGCATAGTATTATAATTATGCAGCCATTGGCTGATTATTTATGCATCAGTCACGGTAGTATGATCTTATCGTTCCCTGTTATCTAGGCCAGCGCGCGCTCATGAGGTAAAATTTCCAGTCACTGAGTTCATATGAAAATAGGACACTGATTCCATGTCCTGTCGTAAGTCGGCTCTGATCGTGACGATATTGTCCCATTAATGAAAACCTCGGACTAGTTATTTTTAGTTTTGCTTTACTCCTTACTGTCATTAATTTAAAAAAATAAAATAAAACCACTTTGTAAATAGCAGCTTTCGTTAGGAAACCATGTGGAAAATTCTCCTTTGAGTAGTAAATGGTTCTGAAAAGAACTGGTTTGTTACAACTCAAAAGATAATTTTTCACCTGGTGTCACCGCAAACAGACTTTACTTATCCTTTTTCACCTACAAGTCTTAGTTAAAATTTTTATTGACAATTAGAACAAACATTATTTCGACAAAAACACTTTGTACGTAATCATTGACTTGCCCAGCCAAGAGTGAAAACTAAATATTTGAGTAATACGACAAAATGTTTTAAAGTAAACTCGCATAATCTATAATGGTTACAAAAATGGTATGCCAATAATTTGTGTGGACTATGTGGAATGGCAGATACATGACTTTTATTGTAAAAAAAATTGTTTGTTTGTTTGTTTGTTATTATTATTATTATTATTATTTATTCGGCATGTCATCAAAACAAAACAAAAAAACAACAATACAAACAAAAAACAATTAACCAGTGGCACATGCCTGGAGTTAAAAAAGTTTACTTAAAAACTATGACCCGAAGGCCTTCAACTCCAATGCCACTGGCTTACAAACATAAAAATATATAATTAGATTTCTATTGTACAAAAAATGATAAACATTTAAAATAGTAAATGTACTGTAAATAAAATTACACTTATTGCACGGTAACATACAATAAAAAGGGAAAGGAAACACACGTTACACGTATGTAAAAATAAAACAATTTAGAACACCAAGAACAACGAAGTAAACCCCCCCCCCCCAAAAAAAAAAAAAAAAAAATCACACACACAATAACACCTAGCACCCCCACACACAAACACACACCCAATACACTATTTAAAACAACATTTCACTACATTACATGATTTCGCTACATTAAAAAGCCACCCACCAGCCGAAACCTACACAAAACACCAACAATCCAATTCATTGTGAATAGCAGACATGACACCTCAGCGAATTGGCCCACCCTCGAAACAAAAGCTCAACCACCCCAGACCTCAGTGAATTAGGCAGTTCATCCCAATAACGTGCAAAGACATTCACCGCAGAGCAGTGAAGTCTTTGCATACGAGCTCTGAGGTGGTTGAACCTTACAGTCTCTGTGTGCCGACCACTCACCGAGATGTCTCGCCTGACTATATCGCACGTAATAAAACCATACAATGCTTTCATTACATAACTTATTAATAAAAACTTCCTTCTGGAATTAAGGGAAGACCAATTAAGAAGTTTGAGTCGGTTATCATAATCCATTTCCATCCTTCTTTGTCCAAGTATTAAGGGCCGGTCACACTGCAGCGATTACAAGTAACGATAACGAAAACGACGCAAAAGAACGCATTCTATTGGTTAAATTGTACCGCGCGGAATACGCACACGCTTATTTGACCAATCGATGACGTTCATTAGCAGCGTTCTCGTTCTCCTTACTCGTTATCGCTGCAGTGTGACCGGCCCTTAATACTGGTGGCACGACGCTGCACTTTTTCTAATTTGTCAACAATAGTGGAAGTGTAAAGGTGCCATACCGGTTGGCCATATTCTAAAATTGGCAAAACAAGAGCCTTATAAAGGGATAATTTGGCATTTAGGCATAGGTCTCTAGCAACACTAGTTATGTAACCCAACATTTTGTTAGCCTTAATAACAACATACTGCACATGATTATCCCAAGTCAGTTTGTTGTTTAGAACACCCAAGTATTTATATTCTGTTACAACATCAAGATGAGCATTGTTTGTTTGTTTGTTTATTATTAATTATAGGGATGGTACATCATGATGTATGTTGTCAAAACTGCTTCTAAAACTATGCTTACTCTCTTTGAATCAATATATACATTGAAAGGAAGGTACAACATTGGTAATGTTGGCCAAACTTCTTCTATGAGTATGCTTACTTTGTTTGAATCAATATATACATTGAAGGGAAGGTACAGCATTGGTAATGTTGGCCAAACTGCTTCTATGAGTATGCTTACTCTCTTTGAATCAATATATACATCGAAGGGAAGGTACAACATTGGTAATGTTGGCAAAACTGCTTCTATGAGTATGCTTACTCTCTTTGAATCAAGATAATTGAAGGGAAAGTACATCATTGGTAATGTTGGCCAAACTGCTTCTAAAGGTATCTTTACTTTCTTTGAATCAATATATACATTAAACAGCCAACCTGTTAAAGTGTCAGGTAAACACGTTTGGGCGAAAATTGTAAACATTCAATTCAATATGTTGAAGTTTTCACTACACTAGCCAATAGAGGGCGCTATTTGTTCCGAAAGTGGACAGTATTGAAATTAGGACTCGGTACCAAGTCTTAAATTCTAACCAAAAGTAATAATTTCATTTTTCTGAAAAATGACAGTATCTCAGACAAAACTTATTTTTCAGGGAAGATTGATACTACCATGAGCTTTTACAGCAAGTAAAGTTGACATTATAAGTCAACAATTTTGGAATTATTTTAGAATTACTAATATTATAACTTTATACCATTAACTGTTGTCGTTGTTGCTGTTTGTTGTTCTTTTTTGTTTTGCTTTGGTTTTTTTATGAATACAATAATAAATGATATGATAATAGCCCTCGCCTCAGTCCATTATCACCCGTGGTCAGGCCCCATCGACTACTGACCAGGGAATGGATAACGAGTTATTAAATGAATAAATGATTTTATAAAAACGGTCTCTACTTAGGGAATAAATGTTCGTCGAGCGGTTTTTCCCAAAGGGTAATGGCCGCTTTTGGGCGCGCGTGACAAAAGGTGATAATGACCGACCCGAAGGCGACGTCCTTTATCGCCTGTGGCCACGTCCAAATCCGGTCATTATCCTGCAGTAAAGACCAAGCATAGACGACGTACATCTGGGACCTTATTCACGAAGCATCCGCTATTACCGGGTCCGTAACATCCTTTGCGGATGGCCTAACGGATACATTAGAATTGCGCTACGCCGTATTCACGAAAGGTTCCGTTAGGTATCGGTAAACTTGCGGAGCTCCGCTAATAATGGGGGTGTCGTTCAACGAGCTTTGAAGGGCAGTTGCGACCCGGGTAACAATTCGAGAAGTTGACGGCTGACTAATTCCACTTAAATCTCCACTTGTTAATTGGAAAGAACCTTCGGCGAAAAATCGGAGGGCTGTTATGATCTGCAGCGTGGCGGGTATTACATGTGACCTCTTTGTTGGATGTTCAACTTGATCACGGATCAAATCTATCACCTCCAACAGTACATGCCTTGGCATTCGATACCTCTTTATCAGTTCCACATCGTCATAAATGTCCAGTGGCTGTAACCTATCCCGAAATACTCGCTGGCGGCGAAGAGCACGCCTGTTTTCCTCCTCCGGCAGAACCACAAACACTGCCGCCATTTCATTTTAGCGCTATGCGGAGACCCGTAAGCATTTACGGGAACCCTGGAGTTCCCGCAAAACAATTGCTCTTTTACGGACGTGTTATGCGGATGCGCTATTATGTGGTTACTTCGTGAATATGGCGCAAACCATAACGGAGGCTTAACGGATCCGTTAAAGCGTGCGGATGCTTCGTGAATAAGGTCCCTGGTTCTTATGGAACGCCAAAGAGGCATTTAATGTGAACCTCGTGTCGATGATGTTCTTGTATTGTGGGATCGGTCCATTTTTAATCCGTCTATGTACCGTTCATTCGTTTATCTTTTTAAATTGGGTAAATTTAAAAGAATAGTTTATCTTTTTAAACCGAGAACCATTAAGAAAAACGTCATATTTTGTTTTTGGGAGTAGATATTGCCACATACTTCCTGTTTAAGTGAGGCAGACGGAAAACTTTTCAGCTGAAGTGACAAAGTAAAAAGTACGTGGCAATATAAACGGAGTTTCTTATATATTTTTGTGTTATTGACAAGAAAAATCTGACGTACATAAAATATTTGAGATTTTGTTTTTCGTTTTACAATATATAACGTTGACAAATGACGTCACGAGATCTACAAAAATACACACTGCACACAATCACTTATAAGCCTTATCGGAATTGCCGCGCGCATGCGTATTGACTTGTGTGACGTAGTAGCATGGCATTTAGGTAAATAACTGATGAAGGAAGCGACGGCTGTCGTGGACATTTGTATATCATTTAGTAGAATTACACACAAGGTAACCAGGAGAAAGACCCCTGGTGCGCATGCTCTCAAATAGCACAAGGTTATATCACTCCCTCGCGGTGTGGATAACATTAGTACTGTTGCGTACGAGGGTGTGTACAAAGACAATGGGGCGAGTTTTTTGGGTGATAAGTTTCACGTATTATGGAAATTTCTCGTTTGGAAATTGATTACATCGTAAACATAACACTTTAAATATTACACTCACTGGCCAAAAGTATTGCAACATGCTCAAAATAGCACTTTACAGTAACAGGTGAGATAATAATAATAATAATAATTAATCTGATTTCATCGATCGTGTATTACATAATTTTCGAGCAAGAACAGTAAAAAGAACACTGACTTCAAAACACAGGCACTTTCAAGAAGTCTTAATTAAGTAGTGTAAATAAAATAAAATAAATTATTGTAACACAGTTCTCCAAACTGAAATTTGGTGTGTGTTGCAATACTTATGGCCAGTTAGTGTATATTTAACCAATTTCAAAGAAAGATTTTCCATATTTTTTGTTAAGCGCCCAGGAGCATGTTTCATGGATGGACGCTATATAAATGTTCATTATTATATTAATGTCATAATGCAGCTTTAGGTAATTGGTCCCTGGTGTCACGGAATTGTGGTTTCAGCAAACAGTGAGCATTTGGGGCAAACTTCCTTTTTATTTGCCAATAGAATTTGCACAAGAGTGGATTAGTGTAGTGTCAGGAAACTATAATACGGGATGCGGTCTTGTTTTTATTGCTTTGGTGTCAGTATATATATATATAGACCGAATGATCATGAATAAACACTTTTCTCTTTTCCTTTTTATTTCCTTGTTCTTTCGCTTTTATTTGTATCATGTAATGATGATGATTTGTACGGTAACCGTCGGGTTAGGCATGATTAGTTTGTTCATTCTATAAAGGTTTTGTTACGCCACGTGATCGATGACGATTGTTCCCACGACAGTCCGTGCTCAATGTTTCCATGACAGTCTGTGCTCGGTGTTCACATGACAGTCCGTAACTCAGTACTTACAAGTAACCTACGTGGATTGTTTAGGATAGATTCGTTATTTCCTTGTAGAGATTTTCTTAAATTGTTTTGCTGTATTTGATTTCGACGATAATGACGTCATAGGGGCCCGTCCCTCTATATTCCACAGTACGACTATTATATTCAACGATAATGGTTCATGCAGTTGGACAATATCTTTGAACACTCCAGTGATCGCTGACTACCGTGTAAGTTTCTGGATTTTATAGGGGTCCACCCCCCTGTATTCTTCCCATCCACAATACTATTTAGACGATAACAGTTCAAGTTGGCCCATAATACCTTTGGATACTCCAGTGATCGCTGACTACCGTGTACATGTACACGATTCTGGATTTTCATAGGGGTGCGTCCCCTGTATACCTCCAGGTGCAGTTTCTGTTTAATATAAACATCCACTGAAAAGGAAGGTACAACATTAGTAATGTTTGCAGTAAACTGCTTCTAATGAAAAGTATGAATCAAGATAAAACGTCGTGTGAAAATTTCAGCGTATTACATGAAGCTTCCTTGAGGTTTTTCCTGTACTTATAGTATAGTCATCCACAGTAACTGAAAGGGAAGGTACAACATCAGTAATGTTAGCAAAACTGCTTCTAATCTAAGGAAAACGTATGAATACTAATGTTTACTTTGTATATTCTGTTTTTATATATAGGCCTCTTCAGTTGTATCCAAAATTTTTCCACACAGAACAACGATGGCCCTTGTCTTCAGTCTTTATGTGATTCTCTGCATGTTTGGAGCAAGTCACCAGGAAAGATGTGAGTAGCTGTTTTCTTGAGTAATTTCAGAGGTTGATCCGGACGGGGGGGGGGGTGGAGGTGGGGTATATGGGTTCTTCCCCTTTTTGGCTGCCATTTAACAATATTCTTTCATATAGAGACCACAATACGTTTGAAACAAAGAACCGTGTTTACCTAAAAAGCACGGTTTGAAGAAGTCTTCGTCGAAACACATAAATTACAACCATCTGGAACCCCTTAAAAATACTGGAGCCGCCCCCTGAATGGGACTATCACCATATTTCATATTGCGTTGACAGGAGAAGGGGCGGATCTCGAATGACAAAATTGGGAGTCATCATACGATTGATAGATGATGAAGTTAAATTTTGTCTCCGTAGATGTAAAATATGCCTGTGTGTACCAACCGAGGACTTACAACAAAGGTCCTCGGTTGCCGGTTCTCGGAAGGACGTCATGTGCAAAACCAATGGGGATTGCTCCAACAATTGGAATAATAGAATAATCCAATGGGAGGAGGTGGGGCATGGTCCCCTTTTTGTATCGCGGTGCGTGTAAATTCACCATTATAACTTTTATTTGTGCCCTCTTTTGTATGCCATTTCCCCCCTTTTTTGAGACTTTAGATCCGCCCCTAGTCAACACCAGAATCTTTCCATCCTAGATATCACCAAGGTTCGTTTCCAAGACGTGTCCCCCGACGTTCCTAACGCCGGCAGGGTACAGGTGGAGGAGGGAGGCAGATGGAAGGATATATGCAGTGATGGCTGGGATGTTCGAGATGTCACTGTGGCCTGTAGACAGCTTGGATATCCAGGGGGAGCAATCGCTATCGAGTCGCGGTCAAACCTCACCAATGAGTCGGTTAGCAGATTTAGATGTGAAGGAAGTATGTATCGCAACACGCGCGAAGTCTACTTTAGGCTGTATCCAGTCAAAAGCTCCTTTCAAGGGGGCTTTGGGGGAACAAATTATTTTAGGGTTGCTCATCATCAGACGACTCGACCCTTGTGAGTTTACTGATATTGGTCTGTGCTTCGGACATATGTGTGCGCTAAAATCTTTCTTATTATTATTATTATTATTATTATTATTATTATTATTATTATTATTATTATTATTATTATTATTATTATTATTATTATTATTATTATTATTATTATTATTATTATTATTATTATTATTATTATTATTATTATTATTATTATTATTATTATTATTATTATTATTATTATTATTATTATTATTATTATTATTATTATTATTATTATTATTATACCGTACTAAGTCGGTCGGTCGACTTCTCACACAGGTCGATCTGTCAGAAGGGTCGTGTTGTCACAAGGGTTCATTTATGCCTTTTCGGGCAATATTAATCCTTTAAACTTTCTCAGTTCCGTGGATAGTATCCCTGTGCTGCATGCTGTAGTGCTTCAGCAGCCAAAACAAATACATCTCTACTCTCACAGGTACCCATTTATACTCCTGGGTGGAAAGAAGCAATTAATTAATGACGCCATGACCCATATTTGTCAATTAATCATTTATTTATTGTTCTTTGTCACTAACAAAATGTATTTATGTACCCAGTCACTTTCCTTAGTCAGCTAGTGGTTTATTTTAATGATGTTATTAGTAATAAGCTCATTATAATTGAGATTTACCATGGTAAAGCATGTTTAATATCGTTTCGGTTTGTGGTAACACCATGTGTTTGTCTCAACTAACGTGAAGCTGAGGTACAGGTTCTGAAAAGAACCTTATCGCACAACTCGTATCCCAACCTTCGTTAAGTGAGAAAAGTTCAAGGGAGAACCAATGTCGGGCAACTCGTTTTTCTCTACTGTCGCAAAGTGAGAAATATGGTTCAGGGAGAACCATGGGGACTTCACGGGTTAAATATGGTTCAGGGAGAACCATGGGGACTTCACGGGTTATTCTCAACGTTTCGATTAGCCTGCTCTAATCTTCGTCAGGAGAATGAAGAGGTTTGGAGATGCAGCTCCTTAAGTAGTATTTGCTGGGATTATGTGTAGAAAGGGAAGTGTTCCGATTGGTGCCACTGTTGTGTGATGTGTTGTGATTGGCTGCCACCGTGGCATTGTGCTTGTTGTGTGTGTTTCCTGCAGTGTGTGAGTTGCCTGCTCGCTGAGGCGTGTCAGTTGACTGTGGGGTGTAAGTATTGATGTTTAAAGCATATTTAAATTATGTGATAGATAATCTACAAACGGCGCGCCATACTTTTTCCCATGCTTCTTTCCAAAACCACGATTTCGATATGGCTCATTTGGTTTTCAGTTGAGTCGAATCTGAATGGCTGTCTGTTTACCGCCAACGAAGAATGCAGTACTGGAAAGTCAGCGGAGGCCATTTGTACGAGTGAGTAATTATTCTACCCTCATGTTTTCAAGAGTAATGAATGTATAGCGGTGAATTTGCGCAGCGTTATTTGATCAATGTGACCTCATACATATTCATAAGCTATTACATGTATGCTTATTTCATTGGTCAGTAGTCTTTCTTATCGGAAAAGTAAAACTAGTAGCGGAATTTCCTTGTTAGTCTTTTTCGGACTAACAACTATGAACGTGGCATGTATTATGGATTATTCGTGGTACCTGATTAAAAGCCAGTCTATCAAGCTGTGATCTCAATTATATTGAATGGATTACCTTGATATGTGACTGGCTCTGGCAAAACGTTGACCCAGTTTTCAAAAGTGAGATTTTGGTACAGTTTGATTGTCTAGATTTTCCTCTTACATTTGATACCAGATTTGATACCAGATTTTTTTTCTTCTTATAATAATTATAAGAAAAAACATTTTTTTAAACTGAAATCTGGTATCAAATGAAAGAGGAAAATCTAGAGAATCAAACGATACCAAAAATCTCACTTTTGAAAATTGGGTCCAAGTTTAGGGTTTTGCCAGAGCCAGTCACATAAAATAGAAGATCAATGGTAATATGCTTCTGCTGGCCGGTGTCCCCCCACTATACAAACACAAAATCAGGTTTATAGAATGGTTGAAATGTTGTAATAATTTGATCGATTTTTTAAATGCTCGATTAAAAGCAGTGTATATTGACGAAGGAAATCGGCAGACACTTTCACAGATTGGTTTTATTCATACGCCACCCCCCAAAAAAAACAAAAAAACAAACAAACAAATGTTTCCGGTTTCTGGTCCTAGGTCGGCTTTTTTCCCCTCTTTTTTCTGTAATCATTTTTTTTAGCCAACAGGGAAATACGTGATTCATAGGAAACAAATTTCCCATATACAAAGTATGGTGGCTAAGAGAGGCCTAACAAATCGGGCAAACGTTCATACCCCTATGTGAAAAAGTCCAGCAATTTTATAGCTGCAATTGGACAATCGTTTCATAGCAACAAAAACAATTAAAAATACAATTAAAAAAGCCGACGCGCAGGTCTGAGGCGACGCGCGCGGAGACCAAACCGGACCATTATTGCATTTACATTCCTAGTTTTGTGTCAAGATACATCGCCCGTGTTTTCAAAATATTATTTTTTCAACAGTTCCTGGCTACAAGGGTTGCTTCTTGGACAAGACTCAATCAGCAGACAGCATATTTGGAAATTACGTCAGCAAAAATGACACAATGACTGTGAGGAAGTGTCTGCAACTATGTAAACAGAATAACAAGAGGTTTGGAGGACTCAAGCAGCACGACCAGTGTCACTGTGGGGACTCTGTTAACGATGGAATGCGCAGGGCCGATTCTAGATGCAGATTCCGGTGCAGTGGAAACGAAAATGAGATTTGTGGCGGGCACTACAGGGACTTGAACACAACAAGAATGTCGATTTACGAAGGTAAACTGATAATACATATTATGTATATACTCAAACGTAATGAGTTCGTCATGGGTGCAATTTATGGGAACCAACTTGAGGCTTATGAGGGAGCTATAGACAGGGGCGAACACACAAATTATTGAACGTATTCCTCGGTAAAGCATTTTAACGGACCTAAGGATAACTTAACTTGAACAAATAATGTGTGTAACTCCGAATCCATGTTGATAGCACTTTGCTATCTTATTTAACAATAGACTGATCATTAAGTCCCGCCCACCATAGTAACTGCCTATTGGCCCCGTCTATGGCCATATGAGGGCGCCATCACATATGATACAGGGGTTCGCGGAGGGCATTTTGTATAGACGGCCATCAGTGAGCAAAAATTTTAAACATGGTTAGCAAGAGATACTGCCCATAGTTAAACATTTTACACCGGAGGTAATTAAGAGGAATATATCTTGATAAAGTATGTAAAATAAACATTGAATTTTTCCGTTTTATTTTGCACTAGCAGCCGCCCATAGTTTGGCAACCGTAACTATGGCTGTGACGTAGGAAGTTAGTATAATCATTATCACTGGTTAACCGTTCGCGTGCACTACTGGCTCTATTCTAGTCATAATGGTTACCAGGGAAAGTTTTCACTTGGAAATTTCTAACAAAATGGCCGCTGAGATCTGCTTTTTCAGGTAGAAAAACTTCTCATACTTAGACGCATAGTCGCTGCTGTGATTGGTTAATACTAAATGGGGCGGGGCTTAATGGATCTGTCTATTTTTTTATTTTTTATTCCTGGGATGCCACTTGTTGCAATGACGCAACCATTTTTTTTAATTAGAAAGGGCTGACATTCTCATCACTCGTCCAGTAATGTACGCCTCTTCCCCTATTTTGTTGGGCCGCCAAACGCGCATAGCACAACTCCCCGATTCCCAGAATTTTATTTAAGGAGGAATGTTTAAGGAGGATATTTATAGAAAACAACATGTTCATTCGAAAATATTGAAAAACGCTTACATACAATTTTAACAGCTTTTGCAATGCCCTTGTTGTTTAATTATGAGGAGGAGGGGATAACACAAGTCGACCAACACTTGTTTATGTTGTATCTATGCAATCATTTGAATTTTAAAATCAGTTTCTTCAAGTGAATTTGAGCATCCTGGAATCCCAGCCGATGGATTCATAGAAGCAGGAGGGGATAATTACAGGACCAATACTTGTTTGTGTTGTCTCTATGTAACCATTTGAATTTTTATACAGTTTCGTCTAGTGAATGTCAGCATCCTGGAATGCCAGTCAATGGCTTCATAGAAGCAGACGATTTCTGGTTCGGGTCAAAGGTCACTTTCCAGTGCAACGCCGGCTACAAGCTACATGGCCACCACTCGGCGCAATGCATCCTGGACCCTGACGAATTTGGAAACATCACGTGGTCGAAAGCGACTCCAACATGTGTCTTTATACAAGGTCAGTATCCTCTTCGTATCAGATCCAGCAAATATAATGCAGGCCTGCTGTGCGCGAATCAACGCGCGCTTGTGTACCATTGTTTGCAATGCACTTCCAACTCTATGCTAAATCACAATTACGAACAGGGGTCAATTTTATAGAGATACTAAGAACCACGCAAATTTACTAAGCACAGACAAATGGTGCTTAGCAAGAAAAAGTTACCAGCTAAATGGCCATGTAATGCATATTGCTTCTGGCAGGGGCTCAGCTAAATTTTGCTTAGCAGATAAAACATTTTCTAAACAATATTTTCTGCTAATGAACAGCTCTATGAGATTGGGCCCAGAGTTAGGGCTAGTTTTTCTGTTAATAAAGTGTACTCCACACTCAATAGTGCTTATAACCATAATAATATTAACCTACACCATGGGAAAGGAAAACTGATACCGCTATTAATGGGAAGGCACAACTTTGGTAATTTTGGCAAAAGTGATTAGAGGAGTATGTTTTCTCTTTTTGAATCAAGCTTCAATTAAATTCAATTCAATCCAATATCACATTAAACAACCAACCTGTGAAATGTTCAGCTTATTAGGTTGGGTTGTTAACAAGCAAAAATAGTGAATTGACATATGCATTGGCATTGGTATATTTATTCATTCTAATATCTTACTGGGGGAACTAGTCAACAGGAGCCATTAAACCATTGCATGTCGAGTGCATACGATCTGTTGTGCGGAGCTAATGCTGTGACCCTCAGAGCGCCCTCTGTTGAATGCCTGAACGAATATAAACGAATTTTAGTCATGTTCTAAATCCTTGGAATTGATTGAATTCTTGAAATTGTTCGTACCATTTTATGGTTTTATTATATAATGAAATCAAATAATCAGTTGAATGCAAATACATTTTTGTTTGTAACAGCAACGACGGTTCTATCAGGAGTAACAACGGACAATGAAGACAACATGTCAGCAGAAAATAACACAGGTATGAATCTGTTGTACCTTTGCTTTGTTTCAAATTTAAATGGGTTTTATTGTGGATGGGTTGGAAATGATGGTGAATATAATTTTTATGTAGACAGCCCAGCGTTGTGGTTAATGCAGACTGTTTGCATTGGACCCTATGTCTGTCAAAATGTCTGGTGCAACGGCAAACGAATTTTTTTTTACATAAACGTTTGTAATGCAAAAAACATACTCATAGAAGCCAACACGTTACCAATATTGTACCTTACCTTTAACATTTTACAGGGACTGTTGTTGGTATATCAGTATCGGCGGTATTGGTTGCAATGATTCTACTGGGATTATTCGTTTTGAAACGGTAAACAACTTTTCTTAATCGCAAAAGAAGTATAGAACATACACTAACCCAAAATGCTGTTCAGAGTAAACGGCTGTTGCAGGTCACGATAATTTGGGATAAGTAAATCAAGTCTCTACAGAACCAGCGGCGGCGCTACGAGGGGGGGGGGGGGCAAGGGGGGCAAATGTCCCCCGGTTACTTTCTTTGGCCCCAATTTGCCCCCAATTTTTCCCCGATGGTAAGTCAATGCTTTTTCAGCAGTACAAAATTACATTAAAGATTAATGTTGCCCCCCCTTAAATTTAAGCTTGCCCCCAGTTTAACAGGTCTGGTGCCGCCGCTGTACAGAACTAACCCAGAAGTAATGGAAACCTTGTTCAACTATCCTTTCCACTCCATTTAATTCCTAGCCTCTTTGTGATGAAAGTGCGGCGCCATTTTATTACATTGTGTTTACAAAACGCCATATTCTATACACGAAATAAATCATACTTTATATTTTAAATGCTAAACGCCCTAGCATTTTGGTTCTTGCATGAGCGGCAGGACGTGCACATATCGGATAGCAACAATTATGATTTTCACGAGTGTTAGGTCTACTTATTATAAATTAGAGAATGCAAATTAATACACTTTCTTTGCTACAGAGACTAGAACCAAAATGGCTGCCAGAAAAGATTGTTTCTTTCATTCAAGCCTCGTTTTCGTGTAACATTTTGCGCAACGCGATCTTCTAAAAATATATGGCGAAGGAGACTGGAAGGAACGAGATATTTTCACGAAGATAATGAATATATTCACTCTGCACTCATCGTAGCCCTCAAGTGATGGTGAACATTCAAAGCCCTGAAAATTCACACAGTTTTACAAAACGCAACCCTTAAAGTATTGTATATTCTTGAAGTACGTACATAACACACAAGTAAATCGAGTCAATGGCCACACTAGCCAGCCATATATGCTAAACGCCCTAGCGACAGCTGTTGCTGCGTTAACGGCACCCTCAACAGGTCGTGCACGGAGCGCTTACTAATCCAGTGTGGTAAAACAGGAGAAAACATGAACAAAGGACGAAACCTCGCACTGGTAGTGTTTCTGAGGTTCGCCGTGCAACGAGAAGGAATAATCCAGGGTCGGATATCAGGGATGATCAGCAGCGCCAGCAGGCGGAGTCATCAGGAGACAACTTTACAAAGGAAGGCGAACGAACCAATCGGGACAGAGATGACGATGACGATGATGATAACGAATATTTAGCAGACGATGGCTTTCGTGGCTATCATACCTTTGTCAAGGGGATGGAGACAAGGGAAAAAAGTGGAGAAGTCACTGAGGAAGGCGAACGAACCAATCAGGACAGAGAAGACGATGACGACGACGATAACGAAGGCTTAGCAGACGATGGCTTTCGTGGGTATCATACCTTTGTCACGGGGACGGAGAATAGGGAAGAAAGTGGAGAAGTCACTGAGGAAGGCGAACGAACCAATCAGGACAGAGAAGACGACGACGATGACGATGACGATAACGAAGGCTTAGTAGACGATGGCTTTCGTGGGTATCATACCTTTGTCAAGGGGACGGAGACAAGGAAGGAACGTAGAGAAGAAGTCACTGAGGAAGCCAAACTAACCAATCAGGTCAGAGATGACGACAACGAGGATGTCTACGAATACTTAGAAGACGGCGACTTCCATACTTATCAGGCTGTTGTCATGGAAACGGAGAACACCGCGGATATGAAGAACGTAGGAGGCAATGGAAGGAAGACTCGTGAACGGTTGTGCACCAGTGGTGGCAATATCCCTTCCAAGTCAAGTGCCGATCACGAGTACCAGGAAATCTCAACCAATGACAGTTTCACTACTGGGCAACATCATATTATATGGAAGCAATAGGCTATGACCCGCTCTATCAAAATCAGGAATAAGTAACAGGAGCTGTTTTGAGTAACCCGTCCCTTTAAAGGGAAGGTACAACCTTGGTAAATACCAGATTATCAAATGAACGAATTATTACCAAATATTAAATTAACTTGGTGTAAAGTTGGTTCACGTAGCAATCACAATGCCGCCATCTTGGTCAGATTCCCTGTGTACACAATGACAATGACAGTTCTAATTCTCATTTCATAAAAAAGTGCCTATTTTTCCTTCCAGCCTCGGTTTGGTTACATTGATTTGAATGGAAGAAAAAAACAAGATGGCTTTACCATGATAAAGGTCTATGTCGAATTTACTAAAATCAAAATGGCGTCTGGCAACTTTGAATAGTTTTTCGCCATTTTCTCCAAAACGTAAGCTTCTATTGTAATGAAACTTTCACAGTTTTAGAACCAACTCTGTAGTATAAATGCACAATAATAGTTATTGGCCTGACGTTTCCAACCTAGCAGGTTCTTTCTCAAAGGCAAAATGAGACAGAATACAAACATACATACATACATGAACACAAGACTGAGCAGAAGTTAGTCAGGTGTGAAATGAACACAAAAGAAGAGGATACAAGAAGCAGAGTCAGGTTCTGGTCCTGGGACCGGACATAAGAGGGCTTACACATAAGTTTTATGATATTCTTTACAATTAAAGGGTTGAAAATAAATATTTATGAACGATACCAAATACTAACGTTGTACCAGTACATGAAGGGTCAAACATTCAGCACAGATGCTCTCCCCAATTTACCCGGCCTCCCTCCCTGTTGTCCCCCTCTCTCGTTTCCCTGTAACCTTTCCACTTGCCCGCTCTCCCTCTAATTTACCTGGCCTTCTTCCCTGTTGTCTCCCTCTCTCGTTTCCCTGTAACCTTTTCCCTTGCCCGCTCTCCCCTAATTTACCCGGCCTCCCTCCCTGTTGTCTTTCTCTCTGGTTTCCTTGTATTCTTTCCACTTGCCCGCTCTATCCCTAATTTACCTGGCCTCCCTCCCTCTCGTTTCCCTGTAACCTTTCCACTTACCCGCTCTCCCTCTTACCCAGCCTCCGTCCCTGTTGTCTCCCTCTCTCGTTTCCCTGTAACCTTTCCACTTGCCCGCTATCCCCTTCCCTTTTCGTACGATTATGTGTTTTTAATTGCTCCTTATTAAAATGTTTGATTATAACCGTTAAGCATAGGGAAAGGCATGCTAACTTGCCCATGTTGGTAAGCGTGACGTAATTCCAACATAATCGGTGTCCTAATTTAAGATGAACTTTATAGATTGTAAATAATACACCACAAGCGTGCGCTGGTCTAGAACACTGGGAGCGATAAAATCATTATTACTGTGACTGATTCATAATATCCGTATGATGCATCCACTGGCTCATTATTTATGCATCAGTCACAGTAAAATGATCTTACCACGCCCTGTTATCTAGGCCCACGCACTCATGAGGTATTATTTTCAGTCACTGAGTTCATATAAAAATACAACACCGATTCCATGTCCTGTCGTAAGTCGGCTCTGATCATGACAATATTGTCCCTTTAATGAAAACCTCGGACTAGTCATTTTTAGTTTTACTTTAGTCCTTACTGTCATTAACTTTAATTACAAAAAAAATAAAACCACTTTGTAAATAGCAGCTTTCGTTAGGAAACCATGTGGAAAATTCTCCTTTGAGTAGTAAATGGTTCTGAAAAGAACTGGTTTATTACAACTCAAAAGAGATTTGTTCACCTGGTGTCACCGCAAACAGACTTTACTTATCCTTTTCACCGTGCAAAGCTACAAGTCTTAGTTAAACATTTTATTGACAATTAGAACAAACATTATTTCAACAAAAACACTTTGTACATAGTCATTTGCTTGCCAAGCCAAGAGTGAAAACTAAATATTTCTGTAAAATTATAATAAGACAAAAGTAAACTCGCATAATCTATATAATGGTATGACAATAATTTGTGTGGACTATGTTGAATGGCAGATACATGACTTTTATTGTAAAAATTTTAAGATTTCATTTGTTTGTTTGTTTATTATAATTAAAGGGATGGTATATAATGAGGTATGTTGGTAAAACTGCTTCTATGAGTATGCTTACTCTCATTGAATCAATATATACATTGAAGGAAAAGTACAACATTGGTAATGTTGGCCAAACTGTTTCTATGAGTATGCTTACTCTCTTTGAATCAAGATATACATTGAAGGGAAGGTACAACATTGGTAATGTTGGCAAAACTGCTTCTAAAAGTATCCTTACTCTCTTTGAATCAATATATACATTAAACAGCCAACCTCTTAAAGTGTCAGGTAAACACGTTTGGGCAAACAATTTAGAAACATTCAATTCCAAGTGTTGAAGTTTTCACCACACTAGCCAATAGAGGGCGCTATTTCGTTCTGAAAGTGGACAGTATTGAAATTAGGACTCGGTACCAAGTCTTAAATTTCAACCAAAAGTAATAATTTCATTTTTCTTAAAAATGACAGTACCTCAGACAAAACATGAGCTTTTATAGCAAGTAAAGTTGACATTATAAGTCAACAATTTTGGAATTATTTTAGAATTACCAATATTATAACTTTATACCATTAACTGTTGTCGTTGTTGCTATTTGTTGTTGTTGTTTTGTTTGTTTTGCTTTGTTTTTTTATGAATAAAATAATTTATGATATGATAATGGCCCTCGCCTCAGTCCATTATCACCCGTGGTCAGGCCCCATCGACTCCTGACCGGGGAATGGATAACCAGTTATTAAATGAATAAATGATTTTATAAAAACGGTCTATCGTCTGTGGCCACGTCCAAATCCGGTCATTATCCTGCAGTAAAGACCAATCGTTGACGACATACAACGGGTTCTTATGGAACGCCAAAGAGGCATTTAATGTGAACCTCGTATCGAGGACGTGCTTGTATTGTGGGATCGGTGCATTTTTGATCCGTCTGTGTACCGTTCATTCGTTTATCTTTTTAAACTGGGTAAATTTAAAAAAAAGATTTTGTTTTAAACCGAGAACCAAAGAAAAGCGGCATATTTTCTTTTTTGGAGTAGATATATATACATACTACCTGTTTAAGGGAAGCAAACGGAAAACTAAATCAATTAACTTTTCAGCCGAAGTGAAAAAGTAAAAAGTACGCGGGAATAAAAAGTAACCCACCCAAAAAGTCTCTTCAGAGACGTATACTGGTCAATGTGTGCATTGGAGTAGCTGTAGCTGATCCCCGGAGTCAACCCGGATACCAGCCAGGTCAGACCCGTATCGTTCGAGTTACTCATGACGTCATCTGGGGCACTAAACTGGGCCAGCTTAGGGAAAAACCGGGGAAAGTGTGGTGCCAGGAAATTGTCTATACATGGCGGCTGTTTTATTTTTACTGGATAATCTGTTTTGTGTCAACATAGGTATATATAGACCAATTGGTTACCACTTTAAAATTGTCATTTTAATATCCTTGTTGTTTCGCTTTTATTTGTATCTTATTTTCTATGTAATCATCGGGTTAGTCTTGATTGGTATGTTCAATTGTTCATTCATAAAGGGCTTGTTACGCCAGGTGACAGCTATTAAAATCACATTATTTACAAGAACGTTTCGGGTATAGATTCTTCTTTTCTTTTGATTTTGCTGTGTTTAGTTCAGCTGGCCAATATCTTTGGGCATTCCAGTGATCGCTGACTAATAACTGTGTAAGCTTCTGGATTTTCATGTGGGTCCGTCCCCCTGTATTTCTCCCATCCATGCCACAGTATGACTATTTCGACGACAACGGTTCAGTTGTATGCTCCAGTGATCGGTGACTACCGTGTTTAAGCTTCTGGATTTTTCATAGGAGCCCGTCCCCTGTGTTCCTCTCATCCACAGTACTATTTAGATGATAACGATTCAGTTGGCCCATATTTGTCTTTGAAGACCAGCAAAAGCTGATTACTGTGTTTAAGCTTCTGGTTTTTCATAAGGGTCCGTTCCATCGATTCCTCCCATCCACAGAATACAAATATAACATGGTTTGAGGGTGGACAGTCGATATTAGCTCATGTCGACTGTCCACCCGAAATAAACCATGTTATATTTGTTTTACTATACCTCATACATATTCAGTTGCCATTACAATAATAAGGAGCATCATTGAGCTCGGGAAAACGCTTATTGACATTTACGTGTGCCGCCATCTTTTCATGTGTATGTAGCTAGCTAGGGCGATGTTCGCGCGTGCGTACTACACCCGTGCGACTGTTCCCTGATTGCTTCGTAAAGCGCATGCGTAGTAGACTGACGCATATGCGACAGTCTACTACGCATGCGTATTTCCCCTGTGCGTGAATACTCGCGGGAGCTTGGTAAACAGCCAAAATAGCATCTGGCACGTGATGGTGAATGGACCAGTGAGAATTCAGCTCTCGATCATGAATATGTATGAGGTATAGTAATAATATTTAGACTATCGCTGACTACCGTGTGTAGAATTCTGGATTTCCATAGGGGTGTGTCCCCCTGTAACCGGCCCTGTTTCCACAAAGACTATACAGACTGAACGGGAAGGTACAACGCTGGTAATGTTCGCAAAACGTCTAAGGGTAAGTATATTTTGGTCTGTATAATATGATAACTTTCTTTGAATCAAGAAGATACAACCTGTGAAAGTTTAACGACACAATGAAATATAAAGCTGAAACTTCACAGGTTTGTTATTATACATGTCTTTCGATTGTATTGATGCCTTTACCAAAAACGTACACTGACTTTAGATGTATAACGTCCTGCTGCCAGTATCTGTTTTTCTTCCAGTAGAATTGACACGAAAATAGCCTTTTCGTTTTGAAGTAAACATTCTACACCTTTGAATGAATATACCAACAATCTGAATGTATTTTCATTAATCTCTTGTTAACGACACAATAAAATAAACTGAAACATTCACAGACTGGTTGTTATACATTTCCTTTCATTAGCCCCCCCCCAAAAAAAAAAGAAAAAAAAGAAAAGTGTCTCCGGTTTCTGGTCATTGGTCGGCTTCAAAATCGGTGCGGTGCTTTTTTTCGGCCATCTTTTTGTTTCCAACAGGGAAATACGTGACACATTGTATACGCGGGAACCAAATTTCCCATATACAAAGTACGGTGGCTAAAAGAGACCTCACAAATCGGGCAAACGTTCATACCCCTATGTGAAAAAGTTGTTTAAAGCACAGCACGGCAGAATTCCAATTGATCCAGATTTTGGCTGCAATTAGACATTGTTTCATAGCAATTTTTTTTTAAATGCTGACGCGCGGGTCTGAGGCGACACGCGCGTCTGAGGCGACGTGCGCGTCTGAGGCGACGCGCGCGGAGCCCAGAAACCAGAGACTTTTTTGGGCCTCATATACATACGGATGCATTGACAGACATGTGACCAAAATGTACACTGACGTTACATGTATAACTTTGAATATTTTTTCGCCATTTTCTCAAACACGTGAGCTTCTATTGTAATGAAACTTTCACAGATTAGTTTTATAACCAACTCTGTAGTATAAATGTAAAATAATGGTTATTGGCCTTACGTTTCGAACCTAGCAGGTTCTTTCTCAAAGGCAAAATGAGACAGAATACAAACATACATACATACATGAACACAAGACTGAGCAGAAGTTAGTCAGGTGTGAAATGAACACAAAAGAAGAGGGTACAAGAAGCAGAGTCAGGTTCTGGTCCTGGGACCGGACATAAGCGGGCTTACCCATGAATAGATAGTGGTACACAAATATTTTTATGATATTCTTTACAATTAAAGGGTTGAAAATAATTATTTATGAACGATACCAAATATTAATGTTGTACCAGTATCTTTTATGTTCAAAGGGTCAACCATTCAGCACAGATGCTCTCCTGCAATTTACCTGGCGTCCCTCCCTGTCGTCCCCTTCTCTCATTACCCTGTAACCTTTCCACTTGCCTGCTTCCCCCTTCCCTTTTCGTACGAGTATGTGTTTTTAATTTCTCCTTACGTTTTATTATAGAACAATTTATATGTATAATTATTTATAACTTTTTATAGTATTTTTAACTATGTAAATTTGTCCCACCGGCTGCTTTGTCAGATTTTAATAAACCATCAATAATAATATAATAATATATGTTCTGGGCCCAATTTCACAGAGTCGCTAAGCAACCGATTGTTTGGCTTACTGTACGTTTTTCATTTCACAGCACTGCTAACCGTTAAGCATAGAGAAAGGCACGCTAACATACCCATGTTGGTAAGCGTGACGTAATTCCAACATAATCGGTGTCCTAGTAAGATGAACTTAGAGATTGTAAATAATACCACACAAGCGCGCTCTGGTCTAGAAAACCGGGCGCGATAAGATTGGGCGCGATAAGATCGGGCGCGATAAGATCGGGCGCGATATTACTGTGACTGGTGCATAGTATAATTATTACGCAGCCATTGGCTGATTATTTATGCATCAGTCACGGTAGGATTTCGGGAAGGCTCCTGAAATCTTGTTGTAAAGAGCTTGCAGGGGTGTTCCGACACCTGTTCCAGTGGTCATTGAACAGTCACACTGTACCAAGTTTATGGAAATCATCTATCATCGTCCCTGTTCCTAAGAAAACCAACCCGGCAGTTCTCAACGACTATAGACCAGTAGCATTAACGGCCATAGTGATGAAGTGTTTCGAAACAATTATTAGAGACATTCTGACTGCAGAAACACTCAATTTCGCAGATCCTTTTCAGTTTGCATACAGAGCAAAACGTGGGGTAGTGGATGCCATGATCACTTTTTTGCATAATATTTATGATCATCTTGATAAACCGGGAAATTATGTTCGTACCTTATTTTTAGATTTTTCATCTGCTTTTAACACTATTAATGCTCTCCTCAGAAAAGTGCAGAACATTAACCCTTATCTTGCACTCTGGATTAATGATTTTCTATTGCAAAGATCACAAAGGGTTAGGTTGAATAATGTAATGTCAGATGTCGCCTATATCAACACAGGAGTACCTCAAGGCTGTGTTTTGTCACCTTTATTGTTTTCTTTGTACACTAGTGATTTTCGTCCTGAAAGTAGAGCATGTGTTATGACAAAATATGCTGATAACACCGCCTTATCTGGACTGATCACTAATAATTCTGAGGTGGAGTATAGGTGTGAAATTGATAAATTTGTGGAGTGGTGCAATATAAATCATCTGATTTTAAACGTACAGAAAAACCAAAGAAATTATTTTGATTTCCGGAAAATTAAAAATATGAAGGAACCAGTTGGAATTGATAACATCGATGTTGAGGTTGTTCAAGAGTTTAAATACTTGGGAACAGTTGTGGATGATAAATTAAATTGGAATGCTAATACAACTAGGATCCAGAAAAAAGCCAATCAACGGCTTTACTTTTTAAGGAAACTGAAATCTTTTAATGTGCATTGTCAGATTTTAAATCTGTTTTATCAGAGCACCATCCAGTCGACTGTGATTTTTTGTTGTATATCTTGGTTCAACCCACTTACTTTGTGCAGTCGTAAAAAACTCCAACGCATTGACAAGCAAGCTATGAAGATAATTGGCGCTTATGTTGAGAATATTCAGCAAATTGCAGAGAATCATCTTATCACCAAATTTAATGGCATTCTTTCTGATACAACCCATCCTCTTAATCCCTTCATTATTTGCAATCGATCTGGCAGAGTACGTCAACTTAGTCTGAAAACCAACAGGTTTAAATGTTCATTTTTACCATGGGCCATTCAGAATTTTAACTCAACCTTCACCAGATAGCTTTATCCTTTTCCCTTGCCGTACTTTAACCCAACCTTCCCCCTCCCCACATCCTACCCTGCCCTACCCGTTTCCTTTTCCCTCATTTCCTTCCCTAGTCACCCCATTGCCCTGAATCCCTATTGCTTCCTTAGTTTTTATGATTGTTTTGTAAGTAAATAATTTGTTTTTTCATTTTCATTTTTTTTAAATGTATATATTGTATTTTTAAATCAGTGTACACTGGGAAATCAATTTTCATGTGATGTTTTGCATGACAATAAATAAAATCTTAAAATCTTATCTTAATCTAGTATGATCTTATTGTTCCCTGTTATCTAGGGCAGTGCGCGCTCATGAGGTATTATTTTCAGTTACTGAGTTCATATAAAAATAGGACACTGATTCCATGTCCTGTCGTAAGTCGGCTCTGATCGTGACGATATTGTCCCTTTAATGAAAACCTCGGACTAGTCATTTTTAGTTTTGCTTTACTCCTTACTGTCATTAATTACAAAAAAATAAATAAAACCACTTTGTAAATAGCAGCTTTCGTTAGGAAACCATGTGGAAAATTATCCTTTGAGTAGTAAATGGTTCTGAAAAGAACTGCTTTGTTACAACTCAAAAGAGAATTTTTCACCTGGTGTCACCGCAAACAGATTTTACTTATCCTTTTCAACAAACATTATTTCAACAAAAACACTTTGTACATAGTCATTTGCTTGCCAAGCCAAGAGTGAAAACTAAATATTTCTGTAAAATATATAATAAGACAAAATGTTTTAAAGTAAACTCGCATAATCTATAATGGTATGCCAATAATTTGTGTGGACTATGTGGAGTGGCAGATACATGACTTTTATTGTAAAAATGTTAAGATTTCGTTTGTTTGTTTGTCTGTTTGTTTATTATTAATTATGTTGGCAAAACTGCTTCTATGAGTATGCTTACTCTCTTTGAATCAAGATATACATCGAAGGGAAGGTACAGCATTGGTAATGTTGGCCAAACTGCTTCTATGAGTATCCTTACTAGAGTATCCTTACTATGAGTATCCTTACTAGGAGTTGTACCTCCAGTTCTTTTCAGAACTAATTACTACTCAATTGAGCATTTCACATGGTGTCACCGCAATTACTCTTACTTATCCTTACTCTCTTTGAATCAAGATATACATTGATGGGAAGGTACAACATTGGTAATGTTGGCCAAACTCCTTCTATGAGTATCCTTACTCTCTTTGAATCACGATATACATTGAAGGGAAAGTACAACATTGGTAATGTTGGCAAAACTGCTTCTATGAGTATGCTTACTCTCTTTGAATCAAGATATACATCGAAGGGAAGGTACAACATTGGTAATGTTGGCCAAACTGCTTCTATGAGTATCCTTACTAGAGTATCCTTACTATGAGTATCCTTACTAGGAGTTGTACCTCCAGTTCTTTTCAGAACTAATTACTACTCAATTGAGCATTTCACATGGTGTCACCGCAATTACTCTTACTTATCCTTACTCTCTTTGAATCAAGATATACATTGATGGTAAGGTACAACATTGGTAATGTTGACCAAACTGCTTCTATGAGTATCCTTACTCTCTTTGAATCACGATATACATTGAAGGGAAAGTACAACATTGGTAATGTTGGCAAAACTGCTTCTATGAGTGTGCTTACTCTCTTTGAACCAAGATATACATTGAAGGGACGGTACAGCATTGGTAATGTTGGCAAAACAGCTTCTAAAAGTATCTTTACTTTCTTTGAATCAATATATACATTAAACAGCCAACCTGTTAAAGTGTCAGGTAAACACGTTTGGGCAAAACATTGGAAACATTCAATTCCAAGTGTTGAAGTTTTCACCACACTAGCCAATAGAGGGCGCTATTTCGTTCCGAAAGTGGACGGTATTGAAATTAGGACTTGGTACCAAGTGTTAAATTCCAACCAAAAGTAATAATTTCTTTTTCTTAAAAATGACAGTACCTCAGACAAAACATGAGCTTTTATAGCAAGTAAAGTTGACATTATAAGTCAACATGTTTGAAATTATTTTAGAATTACCAATATTATAACTTTATACCATTAACTGTTGTCGTTGTTGCTGTTTGTTGTTGCTGTTGTTTGTTTTGCTTTGTTTTTTTATGAATAAAATAATTTATGATATGATAATGGCCCTCGCCTCACTCCATTATCACCTCTGGTCAGGCCCCATCGACTCCTGACCAGGGAATGGATAACGAGCTATTAAATGAATAAATGATTTTTTAAAACGGTCTCTACTTTGGGAATAAATGTTCGTCGAGTGGTTTTTCCCAAAGGGTAATTGCCGATTTTGGGCGCGCGTGACAAAAGGTGATAATGACCGACCCGAAGGCGACGTTCTTTATCGCTTGTGGCCACGTCCAAATCCGGTCATTATCCTGCAGTAAAGACCAAGCGTCGTTGACATACAACAGGTTCTTCTGGAACGCCAAAGAGGCATTTAATGTGAACCTCGTATCGATGATGTTCTTGTATTGTGGGATTGGTGCATTTTTGATCCGTCTATGTACCGTTCATTCGTTTAACTTTTTAAATTGGGTAAATATTAAACAAAAAATTGTTATAAACTGAGAACCAAAGAAAAGCCGCATATTTTCTTTTTGGGAGTAGATATTGCCCCATACTTCCTGTTTAAGGGAAGCAGACGGAAAACTAAATCAATTAATTTTCAGCCGAAGTGACAAAGTAAAAAGTACGTGGGAATAAAAATTAACCCATCCAAAAAGTCTCTTCAGAGACGTATACTGGTCGATGTGTGCATTCGAGTAGCTGTAGCTGATCCCTGGAGTCAACCCGGATACCAGCCGGGTCAGACCCGTATCGTTCGAGTTACTCATGACGTCATCTGGGGCACTAAACTGGGCCAGCTTAGGGAAAAACCGGGGAAAGTGTGGTGTCAGGAAATTGTCTATACATGGCGGCTGTTTTATTTTTACTGGATGATCTGTTTTGTGTCAACATAGGTATATATATATATATAGACCAATTGGTTACCACTTTAAAATTTTCATTTTAATATCCTTGTTCTTTCGCTTTTATTTGTATCTTATTTTCTATGTAATCATTGGGTTAGTCTTGATTGGTATGTTCAATTGTTCATTCATAAAGGGCTTGTTACGTCAGGTGACAGCTATTAAAATCAAATTATTTACAAGAACGTTTCGGGGTATAGATTCTTCTTTTCTTTGATTTTGCTGTGTTTGGTTCAGCTGGCCAATATCTTTGGACATTCCAGTGATCGCTGACTAAGTGTGTAAGCTTCTGGATTTTCATGTGGGTCCGTCCCCCTGTATTCCTCCCATCCATGCCACAGTATGACTATTTCGACGACAACGGTTCAGTTGAGCCATATATATCTTTGGATGCTCCAGTGATCGTTGACTACCGTGTTTAAGCTTCTGGAATTTTCATAAGGGTCCGTCCCCTGTGTTCCTCTCATCCACAGTACTATTTAGATGATAATGGTTCAGTTGGCCCATATTTGCAAGGCTGCCACTCGTGGGGAAAAATCCCTACCATAGGGTATTTTAGTATTAAAAAGTGTAGGGAATAGGGGGGCCCCTACGGGAAAAATGGAAATACTGTAGGGGGGAGTAGGGGAATCCACACATATTGTAAAAAAATTCTATATTTATGTACGTGATATAGGCCTACTGCTTTAATCATATCAGTATAATATACCGCTTTATTTCTAGTAGATATTATATTCATTTCCTAATATCAAGTAGGCATACAGACTATCCCTTTAAGATTTCAGTTACCTCCTGCTGTGCAGAAGGCCCGGCCCCAACGGCGCACCCAGGATTTTGTCTTAGGGGGCTCAAAGAAAATTTTACTCTCACAAATCAACTAGGCCTAGTATGTATATGTACGTATGTATGTAATTTTGGGTTGTATATGGGGCATATATATTTAGTTCTAAACTTATTTATAATGGATGTTCGTCACATTGTCAATATAGGCTCAAAACTAGAAATAGGGCCCAAGTATATATGTTAGACTTATTGCCACTCATCTGGGTTAGGCTGGTGCCCGCATGGTTTCCCCAGAATGTTGTGTATGTTGGTGTAATCTGTGTACAGTGCTGCAAAAACAGCCCACTGTACTTCCAATTGATTATACTTACCGATGAAGCCAATCTCTGGAGTCTGGATTGCGATTTTTCAGTAATACTCCTCCCTCTTGATGAAAATGAACTTGAGTGTATATCGTCGGCAAGATTTTTTGCTTTAAATAATTGTGTAGCGGGCGTTGTTGAAGAGATCATTCTGGGGCGGTGCTACCTACTTTCCATCAATGGGCGGCAAATTCCATGAACAAGTGGGCGGCAAACCCAGATCCTACTGGTAATCTTTTTCTTTTTTTTGTTGCTAAAACGGTGTCACATAATAATTATTTATATCAGATTACTGTCAAAAAATAAAATTAAAACCCTAACCTGGGCATGTATGTGATGTGTAATTTGGAAAGGGTAGGATTGGAGGCCTTTTTAATGGCCTGCACATAGCCGAGAAAAATGGAGAAAAGGACAAATTGGCACGTTGGTTTCAAATGTTTATGTTATTGTTGCAAATTTAAACAATTATCAATTATAGTGAGATTTCATGAGACATCATAATAAAATAATTTTGGCAGAAAGAAGAAAAAAATATGCGAGTGGTATAAGATGAAAAGAAATCCACCCTGCCGCCGGGCCGGAAAAAAAACCATTTGCAACTTTTCTCCTCCCCTCTCCTTTTTTCCTTCTTTTTGTCCCTTTTTTTTCGGGGACCCTCTTGGAGGGGGGGGGGCTCAAGCCCCCCGAGGCCCCCCCTTGGGTGCGCCGTTGCCCGGCCCTAACAATACGCGCACCTAATATCGAGTGTCACACTACTATTGCAATACTTCAAGAATGCTGTTGCGGTTAATGTTACTCAAGCTATCTGCACACTGTACCAGGGTTGCCATTTGGCCTTTTTCACGTTAATCCGGGAAGACTATATATTCCCTTTAATTCATAAACGAAGGCCTACACATCTGGTCATTATGCCTAGTTATTTAATTCGAAGTTAGGCCTAATTAATAACTTATTCGTAGGGGAAAACAAAATTTTGTAGAGGAAAACGTTAATTAATAACTAATTCGTCGGGAAAAACGAAATTTTGTAGGGAAAAATTGATACTAAGTATGTAGGGATAATGTAGGGGAAATGCGCATGCGTGGTGGGGGAAAACAGCAAATCAAGAGTGGCAGCCCTGCATAATTATTTGTCTTTGGAGACCAGCGAAAGCTGATTACTGTGTTTAAGCTTCTGGTTTTTCATAAGGGTCCGTTCCCATGGATTCCTCCCATCCACAGTAATATTTAGATTATCACTGATTACCGTGTGTAGGATTCTGGATTTCCATAGGGGTGTGTCCCCCTGTAACCAGCCCTGTTACCACAAAGACCATACAGACTGAACGGGAAGGTACAACGCTGGTAATGTTCGCAAAACGTCTAAGGGTAAGTATATTTTGGTCTGTATAATATGCTAACTTTGAATCAAGAAAATGCAACCTGTGAAAGTTTAACGACACAATGAAATATAAAGCTGAAACTTCACAGGTTTGTTATTATACATGTCTTTCGATTGTATTGATGCCTTTACCAAAAACGTACACTGACTTTAGATGTATAACGTCCTGCTGCCAGTATCTGTTTTTCTTCCAGTAGAATTGACACGAAAATTTTCGTTTTGAAGTAAACATTCTATACCTTTGAATAAATATACCAACAATCTGAATGTATTTTCATTAATCTCTAGTTAACGACACAATGAAATAAACTGCTGCAACATAATTTCACAGACTGGTTGTTATACATTTCCTTTCATTAGCCCACCCCCCTTAAAAAAAAAAAAAAAAAAAACTAGACGTGCAGTGTTTGTCGATAAACAAACACGCAGGTGTTCGGGTTTGACGTGAAAATGATGACGTCATCAATTCGAAGTGTTGGAGAAAGTCAAACGTTAACGTCTGTTGGGGCAAAAACTGTGAATTTACCTCTTGTGGTTGTTGAGATATGATTTTTTTAAATTTTAAACTTTGACTTCCGGTTTGGACAGGAAGTAAGGTCAAATTGGGATCACCTTTTTGTAAATATTTTGCGACAATTAACGATCTGTACAATGGTACAAAAATTGTGAATTTACCTCTTGTGGTTGTTGAGATATTATTTTTTTATATATTAAATTTTGACTTCCGGTTTGGACAGGAAGTAAGGTCAAATTGGGGTCACCTTTTTGTAAATATTTTGCGACAATTAACGATCTGTACAATGGTACAAAAATTGTGAATTTACCTCTTGTGGTTGTTGAGATATTATTTTTTTAAATATTAAAATTTGACTTCCGGTTTGGACAGGAAGTAAGGTGAAATTGGGGTCACCTTTTTGTAAATATTTTGCGACAATTAACGATCTGTACAATGGTACAAAAATTGTGGATTTACCTCTTGTGGTTGTTGAGATATTATTTTTTTTAATATTAAACTTTGACTTCCGGTTTGGACAGGAAGTAAGGTCAAATTGGGATCACCTTTTTGTAAATATTTTGCGACAATTAACGATCTGTACAATGGTACAAAAATTGTGAATTTACCTCTTGTGGTTGTTGAGATATGATTTTTTTAAATATTAAAATTTTGACTTCCGGTTTGGACAGGAAGTAAGGTTAAATTGGGGTCACTCACAACTCATGTGTCATCTACTTGTTCAGTTCTAAGTGCATGCCTAGTTTCAAGTTCATGAGAAGTTTGCAAGTATGTGTTTTTTGCGGACAGTCGCGGGGGAGAAGAAGAAGAAAAAGAAGAAGAAGAAGAAGAAGAAGAAGAAGAAGAAGTAGAAGAAGAAGTAAAAACTAGACGGCAGTGTTTGTGATATTACAAACACATAGGTGTTCGAGTTTTGTCAGGGCAGTGATGATGACGTCAGAATGTTTTTTAATGAAACTTTGCATCATTATTTTTTTAAATATTAAACTTTGACTTCCGGTTTAGACAGGAAGTAAAGGTCAAATTGGGGTCATATTTTTGTAAACATTTTTGATAATTAACAATCTGTACAATAGTGCAAAAACTGTGAATTTACCTCTTGTGGTTGCTGAGATATGATTTTTTTAAATATTAAAATTTGACTTCCGGTTTGGACAGGAAGTAAGATCAAATTGGGGTCATCTTTTTGTAAATATTTTTTGACAATTAACGATCTGTACAATGGTACAAACATTGTAAATTTACCTCTTGTGGTTGTTGAGATATGATTTTTTTAAATATTAAACTTTGACTTCCGGTTTGGACAGGAAGTAAGGTCAAATTGGGGTCACCTTTTTGTAAATATCTTTTGACAATTAACGGTCTGTACAATGGTATAAAAATTGTGAATTTACCTCTTGTGGTTGTTGAGATATGATTTTTTAAAATATAAAACTTTGACTTCCGGTTTGGACAGGAAGTAAGGTCAAATTGGGATCACCTTTTTGTAAATATCTTTTGACAATTAACGGTCTGTACAATGGTACAAAAATTGTGAATTTACCTCTTGTGGTTGTTGACATATGATTTTTTTAAATATTAAATTTTGACTTCCGGTTTGGACAGGAAGTAAGATCAAATTGGGGTCATCTTTTTGTAAATATTTTTTGACAATTAACGATCTGTACAATGGTACAAAAATTGTAAATTTACCTCTTGTGGTTGTTGAGATATGATTTTTTTAAATATAAAACTTTGACTTCCGGTTTGGACAGGAAGTAAGGTCAAATTGGGGTCACCTTTGTGTAAATATTTTTCGACAATTAACAATCTATACAATGGTGCAAAAAATGTCAATTTACATCTTGTGGTTGTTGAGATATGATTTTTGTTAAATATTAAATTTGACTTCCGGTTTGGACAGGAAGTAAGGTCAAATTGGGGTCACCATTTTGTAAATATTTTTAACAATTAACGATCTCTACAATGGTACAAAAATTGTGAATATACCTCTTGTAGTTGTTGAGATTTGATTTTTTTTAATATTAAACTTTGACTTCCGGTTTGGACAGGAAATAAGCTAAAATTGGGGTCACCTTTTTGTAAATTATTCTTGACAATTAACGATCTGTACAATGGTACAAAAATTGTGAATTTACCTCTTGTGGTTGTTGAGATATGATTTTTTTTAAATATTAAACTTTGACTTCCAGTTTGGACAGGAAGTAAGGTCAAATTGGGGTCACCTTTTTGTAAATATTTTTTGACAATTAACGATCTGTACAATGGTTCAAAAATTGTGAATTTACCTCTTGTGGTTGTTGAGATATAATTTTTTTAAATATTAAACTTTGACTTCCGGTTTGGACAGGAAGTAAGGTCAAATTGGGGTCATCTTTTTGTAAATATTTTTTGACAATTAACAATCTGTACAATGGTACAAAAATTGTGAATTTACCTCTTGTGGTTGTTGAGATATGATTTTTTCATATTAAACTTTAACTTCCGGTTTGGACAGGAAGTAAGGTCAAATTGGGGTCACCTATTTGTAAATATTTTTTGACAATTAACGATCTGTACAATGGTACAAAAATTGGCGATCCATTTGTACACGAAATACAGTAACACACTGTAGTGTAACAGTGCGCGTCGATTCGATTGTACATGGAGCTCCATTGTAACCAAAGATCGTTGGCGATCCATTTTCACACGAATTCCAAGACCTAACACTAACAGCGTCGATTGTACATGGAGCTCCATTGTAACCAAAGATCGTGCAGCGCCGCGTATAGCTACTCGATTCATGCAACGTAAGTGAAACGTTTTATCTATTGTCCTTTGATTTATCGAAATTCGATATCTGATGACCTAATCATGAACGTAACAACTCGTGTTTCATCTACTTGTTGAGTACATGCCAAGTTTCAAGTTCATGTGAAGTTTGCAAGTATGTGTTTTTTGCGGACAGACGTCGGGGAGAAGAAGTAAAAAAAAAAAAAAACCTAAAAAAAATAAGAGGTGTTCGCGCTGTAGCTCGAACACCTAACTAGACATTCAGAGTTTGTCTCGACACAAACTCAAGGTGTTCGGGAGGTTGTAAGGTCAAATTGGGGTCAACTTTGTTTAAATAGTTTGTGACAATTAACGATCTGCACAATGGTGCAAACTTTTTAAATTTACCTCTTGTGGTTGCTGAGATATGATTTTTTGAAATATTAAACTTTGACTTCCGGTTTGGACAGGAAGTAAGGTCAAATTGGGGTCATCTTTTTGTAAATATATTTTGACAATTAGCGATCTGTACAATGGTACAAAAACTGTGAATTTACCTCTTGTGGTTGTTAAGATATGATTTTTTAAAATATTAAACCTTGACTTCCGGTTTGGACAGGAAGTAAGGTCAAATTGTGGTCATCTTTTTGTAAATATCTTTTGACAATTAACGGTCTGTACAATGGTATAAAAATTGTGAATTTACCTCTTGTGGTTGTTGAGATATGATTTTTTTAAATATTAAACTTTGACTTCCGCTTTGGAGAGGAAGTAAGGTCAAATTGGGGTCAACTTTTTGTAAATATCTTTTGACAATTAACGGTCTGTACAATGGTATAAAAATTGTGAATTTACCTGTTTTGGTTGTTGAGATATGATTTTTTTAAATATTAAACTTTGACTTCCGGTTTGGACAGGAAGTAAGGTCAAATTGGGGTCATCTTCTTGTAAATATTATTTGACAATTCACGATCTGTACAATGGTACAAAAATTGTGAATTTACCTCTTGTGGTTGTTGACATATGATTTTTTTAAAATATTAAACTTTGACTTCCGGTTTGGACAGGAAGTAAGGTCAAATTGGGGTCACTTTCTTGTAAATATTATTTGACAATTCAGGATCTGTACAATGGTACAAAAATTGTGAATTTACCTCTTGTGGTTGTTGAGATATAAATTTTTTAAATGTTAAACATTGACTTCCGGTTTGGACAGGAAGTAAGGTCAAATTGGGGTTATGTTTTTGTAAATATTTTTCGACAATTAACAATCTATGCAAAAAATTTACCTCTTGTGGTTGTTGACATATGATTTTTT
>CM055817.1:50201744-50554244 GCA_029582265.1 Zoroaster sp. YZ-2022
ACAATGGTGAAAGAATTGTGAATTTATCTCTTGTGGTTGTTGAGATATGATTTTTTTAAATGTTAAACTTTGACTTCCGGTTTGGACAGGAAGTAAGGTCAAATTGGAGTGATGTTTTTGTAAATATTTTTCGACAATTAACAATCTATACAATAGTGCAACAAATTTCCATTTACCTGTTGTGGTTGTTGAGATATGATTTTTTTTAATATTAAACTTTGACTTCCGGTTTGGACAGGAAGTAAGGTCAAATCGGGGTCACTCACAATTCGAGTTTCATCTACTTGTTAAGTTCTAACTACATGCCAAGTTTCAAGTTCGTGTGAAGTTTGCAAGTATGTGTTTTTTTGCGGACAGTCACGGGGGAGAAGAAGAAGAAGAAGAAGTAAAAAAAACCGAACAAAAACAATAGGTGTTTCGGGTACATACCCGAACACCTAAAAAACGAACAAAAACAATAGGTGTTCGGGCACATACCCGAACACCTAAAAAAAAATAAAAAAACCGAACAAAAACAATAGGTGTTTCGGGCACATACCCGAACACCTAACTAGAGATTAGAGTTTGTCTTGACATAAACTCTAGGTGTTCGGGAGATGTAAAGGTCAAATTGGGGTCACCTTTTTGTAAATATTTTTCGACAATTAACGATCTGTACAATGGTACAAAAATTGTGAATTTACCTCTTGTGGTTGTTGAGATATGATTTTTTTAAATGTTAAACTTTGACTTCCGGTTTGGACAGGAAGCAAGGTCAAATTGGTGTGACCTTTGTGTAAATATTTTTCGACAATTAACAATCTGTATAATGGTACAAAAATTGTGAATTTACCGCTTGTGGTTGTTGAGATATGATTTTTGTTAAATATTAAACTTTGACTTCCGGTTTGGACAGGAAGTAAGGCTAAATTGGGGTCACCTTTTTGTAAATATTTTTGACAATTAACGATCTGTAGAATGGTTCAAAAATTGTGAATTTACCTCTTGTGGTTGTTGAGATATGATTTTATTAAATATTAAACTTTGACTTCCGGTTTGGACAGGAAGTAAAGGTCAAATTGGGTCACTTTTTTGTAAATATTTTTTGACAATTAACTACTTGTACAATGATAGAACAATTGTGAATTTACCTGTTGTGGTTGTTGAGATATGATTTTTTTTAAATATTAAACTTTGCCTTCCGGTTTGGACAGGAAGTAAGGTCAAATTGGGTCATCTTTGTGTAAATATTTTTCGACAATTAACAATCTGTACAATGGTGCAAAAAATCTCAATTTATATCTTGTGGTTGTTAAGATATGATTTTTTTAAATTTTACACTTTGACTTCCGGTTTTGACAGGAAGTAAGGTCAAATTGGGGTCACTCACAACTCGTGCTTCATCTACTTGTTAAGTTCTAAGCACATGCCAAGTTTCAAGTTCATGTGAAGTTTGCAAGTATGTGTTTGTTACCGGACAGTCGCGGGGGAGAAGAAGAAGAAGAAGAACTAGAGCTTAAGTGTTTGTTTGAACAAACACACGGTGTTCGAGTCAACTTCCGGTTCAATCAAATTATCAACGATGATGTCAATATCATATTTTGCAAAGGTGTATCATATTTTATTATTTCAATATCAATTTCATATTCAAAAAATATATCAATTTTGCATTAGAATGTGTTGACTTTGGTCTAATTGTTTGAACCGGAAGTAAAGGTCAGAACAGGTGATTTGAAGGTCATATAATTATATGACACAATGAAACTTCCTCATGATCATGAAAAAATAACGTTAGTACTTGCTTTGGTTCAATTTCTGAGATTGGAAAATAATCCTTTAAAAAAAATGCCATTAGGGGGCGCTCTGAACTTTGATGATGTTATCAAACATTTTTTGAGAATATAAGATGTCACTATCACTTTATTCGCAGAAGTCATATTCAAATTTCCTATGACTTTTGAGATTATGTTGCCACAAAAGGGCAATGATATGTGATGACGTCATCAGTCATATTTAAAAAAAGGTCACATGTCAATAGTAATTTCGTCCACTGAAGGCATATACCATATCCAGTTTCGACCGGAAAGAGAAGTCTGATTGGATCATGTCTGTGTACGAAATGTCACATAATTCAAGATCTGTAAGATGATGCAAAGATTGTGTAAATATCTTTTGTGGTTCATGAGATATGATTTTTGGAAATATTAAAATTTTAGTGTATTTCGCTATCTGATGACGTCAACATGACATCACAACTTTACCTGAAACTATGTCATACATTTATTGACAACTACATGTTATGGTATAAGTATGTGTTAAATTTGAAGGCTGTGTGAATTTTGGAACTATGTTTTTTTGTTCAATAAGTCTCATCGAGAAGAGTAATGTGATAATATCTTTGTATGGTTCACGAGATATGATATTTTGAAATATTAAACTTTGATTTAGTGTAATTCGATATCTGATGCCTTAACCATGATGTCACAACCGAGGATACAACTACATGTTAAGGTCTATGTGTTAAGTTTTAAGGTTCTGTATCAGAATAATGCTTAAAACGTGTAGGCCTTAATCTTTTTAATTAATTAATTTATTAATGATAATGAAACATATAATTTGGTTATTACATTAATTAAAATGAAACAAAATTCACTGACCATTTAGAAATTTGCTAACCGGCTAACCAAAACCAATATTTAAAAGTAAACACCCAACAATTTGGAAAACAATACTTACCATTTTGTTGTTCTAGACTTTTTTTCTAGACTCTTTTTTGGTTATTAAACAATCATTGTGGGAAGTTCATTGATGCTTTTCGATTACAAATTTATACACATTATTCCATTTGCACAATCTGGATCTCTTGCCTCAAAATCAAAAGTAATTCATTTTGTATTTAAACTGCTGTGCCTGAAAACCTTTTTCACCCGATTTCAAATTCAAGCCACATTGTAAACAATTAAATTGCAAAAAATATGCTTGGGTGTCTCAGAATAATTTTTACCAAAGGTGCAATGCTGAGTGTTGACAATCTTAAAAACTTCTAATCTGGTCTGTGCTCTGACCATTTTGTTAAAAGTACGACTGTTCTTTCTGAATAATGGACACATCAGGGTATTTCACTGCAGTAGTAACTTCTAGTAGTAACATATCTTGTGAGTCACGTTGTACTTTGAGTGGTTTTCGTTTCTTCTTACGCTGGAAGATAATAAATAAATGATTTCAATTTCAAATGCTTGTTTACATCTACTCTTTCAATAAAAACACAGATCTATGTATTGCCAAAAGTAGAATTATGAGCCCATCAGTAACACTTATTCTGGAACTTCTGGCATACTTCTAACAATCAATTTCAATTTGTGAAATGTTTGATTTTAAGGTGATTAACTTCCTCACTACAAGGGGAATACAAGTAGCCATGGAAGAAACAAATACATGGACCATACATCACCTACTTTATGTGACACTGTAAAAGTATAGGTATCAACTAATTTTAATCTTAAAATTATGTAGTAAGATGATCCAGAGATGGATAAAATAAACAGCTTGATGAGACAGAAAATATGAGGTTTAACCTGCGCTTTTATATGGCATTTATATTGTTCTGACATCCAAGAAAAACCTAGTAAACACAATACATAAAATTATATTAGATACATGTGTGTACAATTCAATCCTAACCCATTATTAGCATAGGCATAATTCAATACATCATAACAGTAACTACTTACATGTACAGGAAAACATTTAATTTTAAATATTGCCATGGCCTGAAACCTACATGTTTTATGTCAATAAATCCTACTCATTTTACACTATTACTATATATGATCTACTCACAGTCGATGACAATTTAACTTCAAAGGTTTGATGACAAAACTCCCAAAAGTTTACACTTAACGCTGTCTACCAGAAAATGTGGCAGTCTGACGTGGGAAAACTCCCGGCCGCTTCACTCCAAAACAAGTAAACAAAACCCATGCGCGGCACTAAATTATAGGTTAAATCTAATTCAAATATAAAATCTACACTGGCTTTGGCTTTAAATAATGTTACAATAATTAGTGTGATGTAATAAACATCCTTCAATCGAAGTACTTAAAGAATATCATACCCGTTCAGAAATTTGTTTGGACTACTTGTTTCGTCATCACTCATTATAATCAGCATCCGAGGACCGTACATCATGAAATGCGCCCTCAATCGTCCCAAATTAAATGAAACTAACGCAATATTAAAATAATACCCTTAAAAACCTAAATCACCATAATTATAAGAAAAGTTACCTTTTGTAGATGTACTGGAAAGTCTTATATTGTAGGCACAACATCTGCTGTGACAGTCTGAGCCTTGTAACTGCCGTTTGACCCGTTCTATTTTAAAGCACGATTCTGCGAAGCAGTCTGAACAAAGCACAAATTTCACTGACGCTTCATACACAACACACATACTCATGTTACACTGCGGGACCGTACAAATGTACCGTACAAATGCCGCATTGAATGAGAACGGTGTAAATTTCCATGCATTTTCCCCCAAAAAATCTTCAGGTTTGTTATATTGAGAGGTGATGACTTGAGGAAGGAACATTTGTGACCCAATATCATGTAAAAAAGGAGAAATTTTCCACACTCATTTCATTCCGTTACGTTGTAGGCCTATATTAAACTCCGTATATTGCTGTGTTTACGTATTCTGTGCACGCGCGATATGGGCTATAGATCGTACATACAGGGAATAGTAATTCAGCATATTGTTTCACTTAACCGTCCGGTTTCGACCGGAAGGAAAGGTCAGATTGGGGTCACGTCCACAAACGAAATGTGACATAGTTCAAGATCTTTAAGATGATAAAAAGATTATGAAAATATCTTATATGGTTCATGAGATATGATTTTTTGAAATTTTGAAATTTTCAACTTCCGGTTTTGACCGGAAGGAAAGGTCAGATTGGGATCACATCTAAAAACGAAAAATTACATAATTCAAGATCTTTCAGATGATGCAAAGATTGTGAAAATATCTTTTGTGGTTCATGAGATATGATTTGTCGAAATATTAAACTTTGATTTAGCGTAATTCGACACCTGATGACGTAATCATGACGTCACAGAAAACGGTTTCGTCTGCTTGATATGTTCTGTTTATGTGTTAAGTTTGAAGGCTGTATATGCTTAGCAAGGATGCCTTTGTTACCGGACAGATCGCCACTGAGAAGAAGGAGAAGTAAAACAAAAAACAGTACAAAAACAATAGGTGTTCGCGCTGCGCTCTCGAACACCTAACTAGAGCTTAAGTGTTTGTTTGAACAAACACACGGTGTTCGAATCAACTTCCGGTTCAATCAAATTATCAACGATGACGTCAATATCATATTTTGCAAAGGTGTATCATCTTTTATTATAACAATATCAATTTCATATTCAAAAATATATAAATTTTGCGTTAGAATGTGTTGAATTTGAACTTCCTGTTTGGACAGGAAGTAAAGGTCACATTAGGTGGTTTGAAGGTCATATATGACTTCCTCATGATTATGAAAAAATAACAAATTTGTCAACTTACACATCAAATTGAAGCTATGAGATATGACCTTTTAAAATTTGTAAAAATCGTTACTTCGTGTGCCATTAATTGGACCATTGGCAAAGCATTTATGGTAACTCATTTCACAAGAATTACAAGTTATTAATGTAAGGAATTCAATTGTGTTTCTTGTTTTCTAATAGGCCATTTAGTTCTTGAGATATTGGCTGTTGAACTTGGAAAAGTTGTGAGATTTAAGCAATAAATTAGAAATTAACAAGTGTGACTTGGAACACAATGTTTTTTATTTTAAATATTGACACTAGCCCAACACATGCTTTTCAAAACCATGCTAGTTGATAAATCAACATTACAAATCACTCATATGAAAATAGTTTGCCAGGGTTGTAGGTAGCCACATCAACCTATTCAGCGTTATTATGGGCATAAAGTCACAAAGTTGATGTAGGGTAGAAGGGAACTGCATGTATAGTAACTGGATTAAACTTGGCTGCAAATTCAAAGAGCAGGAAGTGTGGGTTAAATTGTTTGTGGAGTTGGGTTACTGAAGACACTGAAGCATGGAAGAGCATATAAATATTTCCTTTTCCTTTCCTTCCTTCAGCTAATTAGCCTTTCATTAGAAAACAAGCTTATAACTACTACATAATAAAGTTGGAAGAAAGCTTGCATCTGTGCTTTCCATCCTTCCCTGCCCCTGCAGAAGAGTTGTCAAAAGTAATAATTCCCAATTCAAACAAAATTAAATGTAATTATATCCACTGGATCAAATCACTTTGTTTATGGAAAAACCTTTCAATTTTAGATTTAAATGAAGCCAACATTGGTATTTATCTCTTGGTATTAAGTCTTGTACAAAAATAAATTTAATCTTTATGTATAATATACTTCACTTTCAGGTTAAGTTTATAACAAAAATATAATGATAAATTGACAATGATAGTGACACTGTAATCAAGCATCTCCTTATTGTGACATGCTTATAAACTGTCTTTGTTTTCACCTTTGTTTTCACCTATATAATTTATAAAATTTGAAAACAAATTCTACATTGATTTTTACATTTTCAAGGTTGTACACATGATTGGCAAAATGTCTGTAGCTGCATCCATACTACAGAATTACAACCTAAAGATCAGATGCCATTTTGTACATAAATTGTTAGACATTGAAATAATCAATGAGTTGTATGGGTGCTTGTAAATTGGTAATAAAGCAATGAAATACATATTTATTTTACTTGTCTGTTGGGTTTCATGTTGACTTTTGTGGTTACACACTTCCCTCCCCCACAATCAATTGAAACCACTTTTTTGACCAGTTTAACCTACTTGTAACCAATCTAGAAATGAGTGTACATGGTCTTACATGAGTGTACATGTGAAATGACTTCAGTGTAAATGAACCCAACCATGATCCTTTGTTGACAAGAAAACATAATCAATATGCATTTATAATAAATGTACGCTCTGTATGTACGATTTAGTGACAGTTCAGAATGAGTGACATTCAGGGGTTGTCATTGGAATCGGTAATTTTGGAATAAAATGTCCGCCCCCCTCCCCCAAGTTCTTGGTGATGGCATATACTGCCACTGGTGATGAATCAACACATTTGTGTTTTTTTCTAAAATTATTTGGTCTATCATTGCAGCACTATAGAATCCAAGAACTAGGGAAGGGGAGGGGCAAACAAGCAATAAAAGTATAAGGGGCCCAAATTACCAATTCTATTGACTGACGACTAGTGCTTCAGTATGTCGAAAATCACACATCAATTCTGCATAGCTGAAGTTGCAAGATGTTTTTGTCCTTTCTAAAAAAGATTTAAAATTGAAAATAGGAGTAAGGGCTTAGATTTAAATAAATGTTGTTTAACTGACATGGATTGGAAAGGTGGTTATCAGATACACCCTTTCTCTTGGACTGAAATGCCAGTACTGCTATAGCAAAAAATAATAACAAATTAATTTTTGGTAATAAACAACCATTAAAACTAAATGAAATGTTCATCATTGGTATGAAGACCCCTTCTCAAACGATCTGTTAACATAAGACGTTAAACCGTACCATCGTGTAGCCTAGAAACTGAAGATTGTTGATGACTTGAACAGTTACGATACTGCATTTGGATGTGGTGTCAACGCCGTGTTGGGGTACTGTTGGCTGGAACTCAGTCTGAGCCATGATACATCGGAGTCAACATGCTGTAAAAAATAATAGTTAAGTTTTATGGAAGTACATGGAATAAAGTATTTGAAATTTCAGAGAAGTTCTAATTTATGTGAATGAGGAAAATAATGTCACAGTGAACATGCTGTAAAAAATAATAGGAAGGTTTTATAAGTACATGGACCAAGAATAAAGTATTTGAAAATTCAGAGAAGTTCTAATTTATGTGATGGGGAAAATAGTGTATAATTTTAGAGTAGCTGGACCATTGAAATTGAAAAGGGCATTGGTTTGTTTTCAAAATTGCACACAATTATTCTTGACAATGTGTAATAAATTAAAGAAATATTCTCGCACGAAACTCACATCAAAAGAGAAAGGTATTTAAGGAAATTGCAGAGTCTCATATACTCATATAATTTCATATTATATATTCTAAATACATTTTGGTGACATCTGTTCATATTTTGTTAGTTGTTTACTGTCCAAAGTATGTTTCACGTAGGCCTAACTAACGTTAGTCATGTTAGTTAAACAGGCACAATGCAACGACGAATGGACAGCTTAAAAAATGGTTTTTCTTGTATAAAAACACGAAGATAAATACAGGAAATTAGGGCTGTGCCAGGTATCCGGGTATCCGGATACCCGACCGAAACTGTCATTACCCGGTTCCATTTTTCGGTTCCGAGTACCCGTAAACGACTTTTTAAAATTGGGACTTACCATTTCAGTGGTGTGAACAGAAATCTTTTACTATTGAACAATGTAATGTTTACACTTTAGGAGCAATTTTATTCAAGAGATTAACACTCTGGTAACGCCTTTGTAGTATTTTACGGACATTTTCCATACACTTTTGTCCAACTATTTGTGATACATTAAAAACACACTTTCGTAGAGAATGTCCTCTATTACATTGTATACGACAACCCCATAGGAGTGGGTTTTGTACAGAAAAAGTTAAGCAAGTTAATCACTACCTTCACCCAAGGTTTGTTTATGCCACAGAGAATGTAGCGTGAGGTCAGTGTAATACAATGCATGCGGTTTTTTTGTGAGTGGGTTTTGTATACGAGTGTGTATGTGGGTTTTGTATACGAGTGTGTATGTGGGTTTTGTATACGAGTGAGAGTCATCGTCGTTAACATTTAATTTAAAGAACATAAAATAGTTATAGCCTAATTAGAACGTTGCTACGACTGTTACACGATGTATATAGAAACAATTTAATTATTCATGAAACGATCGACTACCGTATGAATTAAGCGTGTCATTGCTGCATGCTACGCGCGATATGCATGTGCCACTCACTTAAAACGACACCAATTGTAATCCAGACTACCAGATTATAATCTGTGCTTGTTGATAGCAAGATGAAATTGATCCTTTTGAGACGTTATCTACTGACACAAATTTGAAGAATACATGTTGCGATGAATAGGCTAAATAGGGAAGAAAACAGTGAATCCATGCCCGCGTGTTATTTTGTTCGTGGTACATGTATTAAGACAGTAAACTACCTGTAATTTATATTCAATAACACCCTAACAAATTAAACACCCTACTAATTGTTATCAATCCTATTTTCCTTTGAAAAAGAACCTGCTTGTAGGTTCGAAACGAATAACTACTAGTTTGCATTTATACTACATGTCCTTTAGGTTGGTAAGCGGTTTGCAACAGCTAATTCTCTGTTATCCAAAATTTTGCTTAATATTTAGATGTAATTTGAGATGCCATTTGAGATGTATAGTTCCTATTTAAAATAAACTATACTAAGAATGTGTTTGCAGATATCTCAAAATATCAGGATTTATAGTTTCTTGTCATACACCAGTGTACATTTGGTGGAATATTCTATTAAAAACCAGACATCCTCAGTTACCCCCAGACATCATTAATTATCCCTCAGTTTGCAGTTTGAAAGCTAAGTATGGCACGAAAGTCATCCGAGCGCAACGGCTCATTTCAATACGTTTCATATGACTAAAAATACTTTTTCTTTCACGCCAAAATAATTAAATGGGTAGGCCCAGGTTGTTTGTGTTAGTGCCTTTCCAAACATCAGTGTAGGCTATACATCACTATGTACATATAGCTTCAGACTTAAATTTCGATCCAAAACCTGAAAAAGATCGACGGATGAAAGCGCACCAAAATTTGCTGCCCATTACAACGCGCTGGGAAGACATAAACAAAAGTATTACTCCAAAAATATGACTCCCAAAGTTGATCTCAAAAGTGCTTATCGGTATATATATATATATATACCTGTCATACCGATGACTTATTTAAATGGCACTAAACTTCCATTTGGAGATACACGTGCGCCATGCATTTTTCATAGAATTACTCCGTCTGCATGTCTCTCGTATGATGCAACATCATGGTTGTAATGGGATCGTTGCTTACCTGGATGATTTTCTCATCAAAATTGAAAATACACGGGAGGCTTGTAAATGGCATTTCAATTACTTGTTTTACTTTATGGTTAGTATTTCATATAAATTGCTCAAATTCATACCAATGCTCGAACTCTTATATATAAATACCTCAGGAAAAACTAGATTGTTCATTGAACTACTTCAGGAGTGTTCGCAGCAATCTACTCTGCATATTATATTAAAAATCCCAGACATATTCAAAGTTATTCATCCGTCCAGTTGCGGTTTGAAAGCTATCGCTATGCTTTTTGCAAGCATGTGAGCGCAACCCTCATTTGTGACTCATTTCAATACGTTTCATATGACTAAAAAATACAACAAAGGATCTACTTTTTCTTTCACGCCTACATGTTGTGTTGCTTTTATGCGTCTATAGTATACACCATAAAAATGAGTGTTCACAGCCAAGTAAGAGCCAGCGATTTGATAGATTGGCTCTAAAGTAACTGTTAACTTTCTAAAAAATAAAATAAAAAAGGAAAAGGATATCAGGAAACAAACGAACTGAAATCACTTTTAGTCTTTAAACTTTCTCTGAACCCCCCTTTCTGCAAATTCCTGTTTTTGAATGCGGCCAAAACAAATCTGTTAAAAGCTTACCCGCTACAACACTACTTATTTGGAACAATACACTATGTAAAATGACGGAGGAAGGAAGGGAACTTTCCTCCATGATAAAATTAATGTCTTTATAGTTTTCCTTTCAAGAATTGATTTATTATTATTTAGGAGGAGTCATCATTTACAGCGATATAAAGCCACTAATCAGTGTAAAAGCAGACTCGAAGTTATGCGTACTAGATTATATTAAAAGTGCAACAGGATCTAGGATGGATTTACTGTTTTCTTTCCTGCAGGATTTTCATCTGAGCATGCGCATGACTCTATACCCCTTACATAACATGCTGCACACTCTTACAAAAAAACAACTCACACACACCCGCACGCATTGCATTGGATTACAGGTAGTGACCTCACGCCGTGTTGGCTACCGTGCGAGATTCAAACTAATTCGCCTTCAAATAAACTTTGGGTGAAGGTGCGAATTGAAGGGCGATTAACTTTTCTAACAAACCCCACTCCTAAGGGGGTTGTACATATACTGTAATAAAGGACATAACTGCCACCCCACCAAAGTGAATATGATTTATAACAATAATAAGTACCAATCAGTACACCGCAACCGATTTTGAAAAGAGAAATATTGGGTTCTGAAAATAATCTTAATTCTTAAAATCATTGTTTAGCTTTATTATTATTAGTAATAGTAGTAGTTGTTATTTTAATTATTCTAGCTAGGTCTCTTATAGTAAATTCATTCTTTCAGGAAACAAGGTTTATTGACAGGCCATTGACATTTAACTAAAATTCATTGTGATAGAAAGCAATTAATATTCAACTTCTGATTTTAGATTCGTAATATTTGGCAGTTTGTTAGTTTCATAATATTATTTTAGTACGCAAAATCAGTGTCCTTATCCAAAGCCAACATGACGTACGGGGTATCCTTATTTAGAAGGCAGGGGCTCGGCAAGGGTAAACACATGAATCGTTTTCCCACAACAGGTTAGTTCCGCCCTCATCGCCTTTGATCGACCAATGCCATTATTCATCACGTGTTTTGTGACATCATTCAAGTGTACTTGCTATACGCATGCGCTCTGATCACGCACACACCATCATTGTCTTCTGATGATATGATAGTCACTCCTGACACAGTCACGTGTGAGGCCACTGAAGCTGCGTGATGCACTGGCCGTGCGTGTGTGCACGTGTGATCATATCAATTGGGCTTTCTTTTGTACAGTGTATATGGTACATTGTAACTTGGGTTATTAAAGACACTTTTTTAGCAATTTTTACGGTTTTATTTCAGAAATAACTTTAAGTAAATACAATATTTTGTCACCAAGATGTTATACTTATATTATAAATAAAGATCGAATTAAATATTGTATCCTATGTATTATAAAGGTCAATTTTGTTAACATTTACATGTATTTGTACACCAAAGGAGGCATGTTTTCAACAAGAATGAAAACGGGTATCCGGGTATCCGAACTTTCCTGATTTCGGGTATCCGGTACCAAAAATATCCGAAAACGCACACCGCTACACGAAATCCTCTTAAAAAGTAACTTCAAGATGCTTACTCTTTATGGCCGTGTTGGCGATCCATTTTTACAGCCTAAAAAAATTACGTCTGGGCCATGGGCACCACACACGCAAACAGCGTCGATATCGATTGTACATGCAGCTCCATTGTAACCAAATATCGTGTACTACACGCTATTTGGTTACAATGGAGATACATGTACAATCGATATCGACGCTGTCATGTGTGTGCCCATGCCAGACTAGCCTTTCATGTATTGCGCCTTGCGGCGCTATACGATCTTTGATTCTTTCATGCAACGTATATGAAACGTTTTAAATATTAAACTTTTTAGCGTAATTCGATACCTGATGACATAATCATGACGTCACAGCAAACGGTTTCGTCAGCTTGTTATGTTCTGTTCATGTGTTAAGTTTGAAGGCTGTATATGCTTAGCAAGGATGCCTTTGTTGCCGGACAGCCGCCACTGAGAACAAGAAGTAAAAAAAAAAAAAAAAAGTACAAAAACAATAGATGCTCGCGCTGTCGCTCGAACACCTAAAAAACAGTACAAAAACAATAGGTGTTCGCGCTGCGCGCTCGAACACCTAAGAAGAAGAAGAAGAAGAAGAAGAAGTAAAAAAAAAAAAAAAAAACGTACAAAAACAATAGGTGTTTCGGGCACATACCCGAACACCTAAAAATGTGTCTCCAGTTTCTGGTCATCGGTCGGCTTCAAAATCGGTGCGGTGACGCGCTTTTTTTCGGCCATTTTTTTGTTGCCAACTGGGAAATACGTGACACATTGTATACGCAGGAATCAAATTTCCCATATACAAAGTACGGTGGCTAAGAGAGGCCTCACAAATCGGGCAAACGTTCATACCCCTATGTGAAAAGTTGTTTAAAGCACATCACGGCAGAATTCCAATTGATCCAGCAATTTTGGCTGCAATTGGACATTGTTTCATAGCAAAAAAAAATTAAATGCCGACGCGCGGGTCTGAGGCGACGCGCGCGGAGACCAGAAACCAGCGATTTTTTTTGGGCCTCATACAATGGAGTGCCATGGTCGAGTGGTTTAGTGCATCGGATTTGTGTTCTGGCGGCTGAGTCGTCAGAATGTGGGTTCGAATCCCGACCGCGACCATGGTACTTGTGTCCTTGAGCAAGACACTTTACCATAACTGCTTCTCTCCACCCAGGAGTAAATGGGTACCTGTGAGGGCAGAGTTGGTTGTTGTGTTTGATTAGCCCATATGCGCCGAAATGGCAGCAATTAAGCTGCATACTACCCAGGGAGCTGAGATGGTTTCTGGAATGATTTATGCGCCTGATGAGCAGGGTAAATGTACAGCGCTTTGATACCTTGTTTAAAGGTCCTAGGAAGAGTCAAATTGTGCTATTTATTTTCTTTTGTTATTTTATCAATTGATATGAATAAAAACAATTTTACGTTTAATTTTTGTCTGGATTGGGCTAATTATTTTAATTTGATTTTTACAAAAATTGCCTCATCTAATTTCAAATGCTGCCCAACGCGCGGTGGCGCTGTTCGTGACGTAGACCTAGGCACCAATGTTTGCCACTGTGTTTAGTTGCTCCATGGTTAAACCGTGGGATTATAAAAAGGGTCATAAACTGTGCGCAACGTACACATGTGTACAGTGTATGTGCACACGACTTGCAAGTTGCATAGTAAACATGACCGTATAGCACCGATAAATCTGTACTGTAGGCTCTACCGTAAAACGAAGCGCAAGGCCCTGTCGAATCAATGGCATGGATACACATGGCCAGGAGTCATTGGTGAATTGTGTAAGCCGTCGTTATGACCGTTTCAAAACATAATTCTGCACTCGATGATTTTTGAAACAAGATCCAAAAATCACACACATAATTAACATTGTCAAAAGAATTGTACAATGACATCTTTCAGTGACTTCACAATGAAACGACATTTTAGCGTTAATGTGGTGTGCGAAGTGTAACAATCGACCTCTAACGTTAGTAATAGGCCTATTGCTTGTGGGTGCACGTACACATGTAAGTTACACGGAAAACAAAGCAACTTACCCTGAGACTTTCTCGCTTCAAGAAAGCTCCTCTTTCTTTTCTGGACGTTTCTTGGCCTTCTGACTTAAGGAAATATTGTTGGCACTGCATCAGGGCGCAGCATGGCTTTAAATCTCATGCCAAACTGGCTCCTGGAGCCCCGGTCAAAGTATGTTGGCTCAAAGTGAGCGCTACATATCATAGAGTGCTCCGTTGGTCCTGACCATTTCGCCCTGGTCAGCTTCACACTCGCCGTCCAAATTCGCCTGTATTTAGGGTCTGTGTGGAAATCGGTGAAGGCTGACACCTTCCTTTGTGGTGTTGCTACACGCAGCAACAACACACCTACAAGGCATTTCCCAAAAATGTGGGATATCTACTAAATTTAGCTGAAAAGAAGATCTAATATGACACATCAACTTCAGTGGTTTTGAGTACGACTTCATCGCAGGCAGTGCTGGAACTTCCTAGGTCTACGCTCACGGATTTGCGGATTATAATATGATAATGAGGAGGTAGGGGAGGAGCGTGGCGCCCCCCTAATTTTAGAATTAATTTTTTTAATGGTGCAAAGGGGCGGGGATAAAATAGACAAATGACAAATATATGTTCCAATAGGTATACTTTATTGTTTTCACTGTTAAAAATTTCTATTTCCTAGGACCTTTTAAGAGCGCTTTAAAAATGCCCGACATTACTATGTACATACGGATGCATTGACAGACATGTGACCAAAAATGTACACTGACGTTACATGTATAACGACATGGGCCCAATTTTACAGAGCTGCTTAGCAGATACAATTGCTTACCAGAAAGATTTGCTTAGCAGATTTTTGTGGTTACCAGCCAAACTTTCATACAAAATGTATGCATTGTGACTGGTAGTCTGCTTTATATTGCTTAGCACAAATTAATATTTTCTGTTTTTCTTCTGTTTTTTATATTTTTTATATTTTTTATATGCCTCTTAAGTTCTACTCAGACCAAAAATGTACGCCAGCTTTTAAAGAAGGTAACATCCACAATGTCCAAAGGACAGCCTGTTTGATTTTCTTTATAATTTATGAATAAAATTATACTTTCTAAATATTGTTGTGTCATTTGTTTCAGTTAAATTTATCAGTTAAACTAATAAATGACACAGACAGGTCTTTTCAAACCTGATGTAGACATTGTCTAGACCTGCTTCAACACAACCTTTCAACCACTCTGATTATATTTAACTGCGTTTTTGGCAGTACGTTCCCACACCTGGGGCCTGTGAATCCCCATCTCCAGAATTCATAAAAATTTGGGGATTTTAAACAAAAGTCCCAAGTCATACGTCACCCTACCAAAATTGATTATTAACTAAAATATCTGGGTCTGCTGTTTCACATAGGCCTCTCAAGTTCACCGAATAGAAAGTTATTTCCAGACACAAAATTATGGCACTTGTCTTAAATCTCTACGTGATTCTCTGCATGTTTGAGCAAGTCACCAGGGAAGCATGTGAGTAGTTCTCTTGAGTAGTTTCAGGGTCGAATCCAGTATAGGAGGTGCCAAGATTCAATTCTTTTTGACTGCCACTTATTAGCTTAACAAGTGTGACTGGCTCTGGCAAACCCCAAATTTGGACCCAAATTTTCAAAAGTGACCTCCCAAATTTATCGTACCAAAATTAACAATGTTCAACAACGTTTCAGGATTTTTATTTTCCATAAAAATCTAGAGAAAATGCTCTTTGTGGTGACATGAAAAACTGGTCCCTCAAACTGGTCCCTGGAGTCAGTTTTTGACCTTTTCGTGGCTGGTACGCATTATGGTAATTGCCAAGAAGTTTCTGGTTTTACCAGAGCGGGTTACACGTATCATACAGAGACTAAAATAAGTTTTAAACAATTAAAACTATTTTGTATCTAAAACGCACGGTTTGGAGTATTTTCTGGAACCCCTTTAAAAATGCTGGATCCGCCCCTTGAATGGGACTATATTTCATATTGCGTTGACAGGAGAAGGGGCGTATCTAACCTGAAGATCTGACGTCACGCTTTGAGGCTCGTGAATTACGCCAGATACTAGCCGCGGCCGCCATGTTTTCCCTGAGATTCAACTTTGACCTTGGTTGGTAGCTAGCGCGCGAGCCTCGAAGCGTGATCTTCCTGTACAATGTATCCAATGAAACCCCTTGAATGGTGTACGCCAGAAGCCTGTCTTTATTCTTGAGGATATCCTTGAGGATATCCTTGAGGATAAAGACAGGGGATCAGTCGAGGGCGGATCTCGAATGGCAAAATTGGGGCTGGACAAACGAATAAAAATGAGTATAGATTGTCTCCCAAGACGTAAAAAGTGTGTGTGCATACGTCTACAGGTATTCGCATTCAAACCAAGGATTTATAACAAAAGGGACAATTGGTCCTCAGTTGCTATCACAATGGAGAACAATATGGTCCTCGGTTGGCAGGGCAATAGAGGAGCCCAATAGGAGGTCCTCGGTTTACACCTTTAAAAAAATGTGTGTGGTTGTGGGGGGGGGGGGAGGGGGCACATGTCAATTGGTAAAACTCTTTTAAAGTAGGCCAATATAATTGTAAAATCATACAATGCGTCATCTTCTTGAGGTGTTTATTTTCGCCCAGCTATATGAACATGTTTCTGGTCAAGAATGAAAAGTCAGGAACAATTTTCAAGTCGTGTTCACAAAAACACGTCCCAGAGGAATAATAGTGGGCAAATCCTGCTGGTGGATCCGTAGGGTGGCAAAAAGGGAATCCCCCTTTTTTGTATCGCAGTGTAAAATTTGTATGTGACATTTTGTGCCATTTGCCCCCCTTTTTGAGACTTTGGATCCGCCCCTTGTCAACACCAGAATCGTTTCATCCTAGATATCACTGAGGTTCGTTTACAAGACGTGTCTCCACACGTCCCTAATGCTGGCAGGCTACAGGTGAAGGAGAGAGGCAGATGGAAGGATATATGCAGTGCTCACTGGGATGTTCGAGATGTCAATGTGGCCTGTAAACAGCTTGGATATCCAGGGGGAGCAATCGCTAGAACAACATCACGGTCAAACCTCACTAATGAGTCTGTTACCAGATTTAACTGTGAAGGAGGTATGTATTAGCAAGCGCGAAGTCGTACTTTATATCCATTCTTAAGCTCTTTTAAAAAGGACTTTGGAGAGCAACACCAGACAATCCTCGACCCTTGTGAATTACTGATATTGGCCTGTGCTTCGATGCCCAAACCAGGCCCTTGGTGGGAGTACAACGGTCGACTTGTCACACAGTTCGATCTGTCATAATGGTCGAGTTGTCACAAGGGTCCGATTATTGGGCCAATATTAATCCTTCACCATTCTCAGTTCCGTGGATAGTACCTCTGTGTTGCATGCTGTAGTGCTTCAGCAGCTAAACCAAACATCTCTACCCTCACAGGTATCCATTTACACTCCTGGGTGGAAAAATAAGCAATTAAGGTAAAGTGACGCCATGGCAGTTTCTAGGATTGGAACCCATATTTTGACGATTCAGCCATCTGATGCACTCATTATTATACTAGACGGATAGAGGGTCATGTACTTGCAATGTCGCCACCGGATGCCATGTTGCCGCTCTCATAAACCAAGCATCCCTTGTGCATTCTTTTTGTATGTGGAGCGGTAAACTGGTCCAACGGTGGCCTCACTGATTTATATTAGGTACCCTCCATCAATTCAGTATAAGAGAGATCAGTGGATGTACCATTCCAACTGAATACGTGTCTTTCATTAAATGTATCACATGTGCGTAGCTGGTATACGTGTATATCTATCTACAGTCGTGTATTGTGTATCCACAGTGTAGGGCAAAATTACATCAATTATTTATCACCCGACACAAGACTTACACCAACCTATTATATCCACAGTTGTAACTTCCAGTTCTTTTTAGAACTAATTACTACTCAATAGAGAATTTCACGTGGTGTCACCGCAATTAGTCTTACCTGTATATCCATAGTCGGCAATCATAGCCGTGCGTGTTTAATACAACATTTGACTTAAAAGTCCAAGTGGTAGCCGATGTCTTATGAAATACGGCATATATGAAATATCGCCTCTTTTCATTGTTCAGGTTTATACATTTTTTCCTGAATGCAATGTTGTTACAATGCTCGTTTAATGGAAATATTTCATGGAGACCGTATTTCATGTGCAAGCAAGTAGATGTGTCATACGCGTGCGTATGTCAGCACGCGTTCTCTTTGTTCAACTTTTGGCTTCAGGGCAAGAAGATTTCACTGTCTAATTTATACATTTATTTCATGTTTTTTTGTAATTCTAAAAATAAAATAAATTGGCAATGAAAAATAATTCATAAGCAGAATTATTTTGGAACCACTACATGTGAATGAGACGTGGCTTATGTTGACATGACGTCACACGTACCAACTAGATACTCGATTATGACACACCAGCCATAACAATGTAGTCGATGACACTTCATCTGCCTCGGGAAATGTCTGTATTTCTGTATTTGTAATAGTACACCGCACTCATTGCCATTATAATAGAGAGAAATAAAGGGTAATTTGGTATTTGGTATTTTCAGAAGAGTCGAATCTGAATGACTGTTCGTTTGACGTCAACGAAGAATGCATTTCCAGGAAGTCAGCGGAGGCCATTTGTACGAGTGAGTTTACTACTCACATGTTTTTGTGTTAAGCAATTTTTCTATTGAAATGCTTGTGTCTAGTACATTGTGATATCGAGAAGTTAATGTTAATTTTGGTTTCCTACATGACTATAAAGATGTTTCTATTTTCTCATTGTACTACACATGATTAAAGTGGGCGCCCTCACTCGACAAGCTTGCTTATTGAGGGCCTCCACCACTTTATCATCATTACTGCTCTTCCATTAATTAATGGTCAACGTTTTGATAAAGTGAAATAAATATTGAATTGAATTGGATCGAATGGGGTCAATGTTACATTGAATAGGCCTAAGCGCAGCGTTATTTGATCACTCCTCAATGTGACCTCATACATTCATAAGCTAATGCATGCATGTAATGGCACATAATTCGTCGCATAGCTGACGAAGTGACGAATCTTCAATTTTGGTGGTTTTGAGTATAAATGTTCATCTCTACCGGTTTTTAAGTCATATATTTACATGGTTTTTGAGAGCAGAAATCATTCAAATGAGGAATCAGCACAATTTATAAAATCAGTTACTATCTAACGAAGTGACGAATTTTGGATTTCAACGTATCAGAAATTTTAGCTATTATTTCCATTAATGTTTAAGTAGGCCTAGTTTTATGCCTAAATTTTGTATCGCCACAATGATTACTTTGTTTATAATAGGTAGTTGTTTTTTCATATGCATGTGTACTTAATACGTCCATTGAATTTAGATAAACACAAGTAAGGTCGGGTCAGCTCCAATTCTGTTTGTTTTGAGCTTGTTTTATTTGCTTGGGGATAGAGGCGGTAACTGGAAATGAAGCTTTCATGATAAAACACATTGTTTGTCAGGAAATGTTTGTCAGGATGTCAGGATGTTTAAGGAAACAACTTACAATAATGTGGTTTGTATAGGTTGTTATGTACACGTAAATGCTGTGGGGGCGGGTAACTGGGAAACGAACTTGTTCCTTTTTATTGGCAACGACTGTGGGAACGAAATGGACTTTCCCCAATGCAATTTGTTTTACAAAAAGCTTTCATGTTTAATCTTTAGGTTAACAATCGCATGTGCATATTCATTCAAATTGGAGGCAACTTTATCTGCTTAAAGGGACTGTAACTTTTTATAATCTATGAATATTTTAGCAGAGTCCTCTTCAAACCTGATGTATAAACGTTTACTTTTGGAAATTGTTATATCATTTCACCAGTCTTTACCAGTCTCTGGTCTGATGTTTTTCTTTTATATTTCTGAACCAACTTGATAGATTACGATAATACATTATGCATTACGTAACTAATTTGTTATGGTATAACTTATATCATTATATACGAGCGCAACATTTTGCATACGGTGATTGGCTTAAATAAATTTGCATACATAAATTATTCATTTTGCTAGATGTTTATGAATAATTTAGTACAAGCGTCCTTGGAACGAACTGGTAAATGAGCTTGCGGCTTTGCAACTCGTGGGTGCGGTCTTTTTCTGGGCACTGTGTTCCGGGTTGCCGCGTTGAGATGAAGCGCGTGCCTTATATGTTAATAGCTGACGAATGCGTTATAATGCTTGCATAAAGAAAATACAAATGTTTACGGCTTTGGAAGAAAACAATAAAAAACAAATTCGGCTATTCAATAAAAAAAAGTTGTGTGTGTAAACAGATGTGAAGAATTAACACAGAAAATGTGCTGCCAAAATGAGTCCAACTTCAAACGTGTTTTTCTCAGAAGAGTATTTTTTACCGATTCGTCACTTCGTCAACAATGAGACGAATTACTGTCAAACTGAGTTTCTGACAACTATTTTGTGAAATATATCAGGGGTGTTTTTCGGATATTTTTGGAACCGGATACCGAAATCAGAAAACTTCGATACCCGGATTCCCGTTTTCATTTTTTGTTGAAAACATGCCTCCGGTGGTGTACAAATATATGTACTGTAAATGGTAACAGATTGACTTTTACAATACAGAAGATCCATACTTAAATCGTTCTTTTCTTTATTGGAGTGCAATCTCTTGAATTTAAAGATAATTGTCTGTAAAAGTGTAAACATTACATTGTTCAAGACTCACAGATTTCTGTTCGCGCTGCTCAAATGTTAAGTCCGAATTTTAAAAATGCGTTTACGGGTAATTGGAACCGAAAAATGGAATCGGGTAATGGCCGTTTTGGTCGGGTATACCTGGATACCCGGCACAGCCCTAAAATATATCAATAAAATGTATTTGTTTTCCTTCCAATAAGACCAACAAAATAATCAATAGAATGGTGAACATACGGTGGATACGCTAGAACTGAAATAAAACTAATTGCGGTGACACCATGTGGAATCTCAATTGAGTAGTAATTAGTTCTGAAAAGAACTGGAGGTACAACTCTACGTTTCGATCAGTATGCTCTGATCGTCCTCAGGAGAATGCCGGACTCTTGAAAATGCTGCTGCTAAGTAGGCTGCTGGAGGATCATCCCATGAATGGATGCTGGAGGATTAGTTCGTTGAGGCGCGCAGGCGGGAACTGTTGAGACTAGGATCATAGGGGATGGGGAGAGAGTGTATGCTCACTGAACTGAATCAGTTGTTAACAAGCACATGAGAAGGAGGGTGGTTGACTTAGGATATAGGAGATCCCTCAGTCTGGGGTGGGTTATGGACTTTGACATAGAAGATCCTTCAGTCCGTAGTAGTGGTCGCCAAATGTCGCTGATTTAGAAGCCGATGTCCTGTGGCACAGTGTCGTGTTTGACGATCTCAATGGCCTCTGATGCGTCTGGGGGTGCCATGTGTCGATGGGTGTTATGAGTTGGGCTGCCTGCCAGTCGATTTGGTGGTCCTCAACACCGCCGACCTCCAACCGCAGCTGAGGCTCCGATACGTGGATGACACCTTTGTGGTTTGGCCACATGGCAGAGACACACTCCAGGATTTCTACAACATCTCAACCATGCAGCAACACCTGAGCTTCAAGTTCACCATGGAAACAGAAGAAGACGGCAAGATCGCGTTCCTTGATGTTGGCATTTCCAGAAACCCAGACGGCTCCCTACACCACAACGTCTACAGAAAGCCCACTCACACAGATCGGTACCTGAACCAGCGCTCCTTCCATCACCCAAGCATCAAGTCATCGGTCAACCGTACCCTCGTACAACGCGCCTACAACATTTGTGACAAGGACAGCCTTCCCAAGGAACTACAGCACATCCGAACCACCCTCAAACGCAACGGTTACAATCCCAGCAAGATCAGCACAGCGAAGCCGGTTCCAAACCCCGAAAGCAAGGTAAGTAATCTAACCCTCTCTGCTTGTCTCCCCTATCTAGGTTCGACGTCTCACAAACTACAGCGCATCATCCGACGAGCAGGCATCGATGTGTTCCACTCAGCCCCCAGCAAACTCCAAGGACTTCTACACACCCACAAGGACAAACCGGACCCAAACAACAGAGCGGGAGTCTACCGGATCCCCTGTGAGTGCGGTAAGGTGTACATCGGCGAAACAGGACGCAACCTCCCCATCAGATTGAAGGAATACCGAGCACACGGCCGCAGAGGAGATTTCGAAAAGTCCGCCATCGTCAAGCATTCGCACATCAAGGACCACCAAATCGACTGGCAGGCAGCCCAACTCATAACACCCATCGACACATGGCACCCCAGACGCATCAGAGAGGCCATCGAGATCGTCAAACACGACACTGTGCCACAAGACATCGGCTTCTACATCAGCGACATTTGGCGACCACTACTACGGACTGAAGGATCTTCTATATCCAAAGTCCATAACCCACCCCAGACTGAGGGATCTCCTATATCCTAAGTCAACCACCCTCCTTCTCCTGTGCTTGTTAACAACTGATTCATTTCAGTGAGCACACACCTCTCCCCAACCCCAAGGATCCTAGTCTCAACAGTTCCCGCCTTCGCGCCTCAACGAACTAATCCTCCAGCATCCATTCATGGGATGATCCTCCAGCAGCTACTTAAGCAGCAGCATTTTCAAGAGTCCGGCATTCTCCTGAGGACGATCAGAGCATACTGATCAAAACGTCGAGTTGTACCTCCAGTTCTTTTCAGAACCACTACTACTCAATTGAGATTCCACATGGTGTCACCGCAATTAGTCTTACTTATCATCCAGTCTTACTAAATAAAACTGTAGTTATAAGGCATGCAAATGTATTAATGCTACCGATTCTCTACACAGTTCCTGGCTACAAGGGTTGCTTCAGGGACAAGACTAAATCAGCAGACAGAATATTTGGAAATTACGTCAGCAAAAATGACACAATGACTGTGAAGAATTGCCTGCTGCTATGTAAAGAGAAAAACAAGAGGTTTGGAGGACTCAGGCAGAGAGATCAGTGTCACTGTGGGGACACTCTCGACGATGTAACGCGCAGGGTCGATTCTAAATGCAGTTTCCCGTGCAGTGGAAACGAAAATGAGATTTGTGGCGGGCACTACAGGGACTTGAATTCAACAAGATTGTCGATTTAAAAAAGGTAAACTGATATGTATATACTCAAACGTAATTAGTTCGTCATGGGTGCAATTTATGGGACAACTTGAGGTGTGTGAGGGAGCTAGGCAGTGGCGAACACACACATTATCGAACATAATCCTCGGTAAAGCATTTTAACGGACCTAAGGATAACTTAACTTGAAAACATAATGCGTGTAACTCCGAATCCATATTGATAGCACTATAGTCCATGGGCTACGGACCGAAACCCTCCCCCCGGGGATATTTGGAGACTACTTTTTTGGGCAGCCTATTGTATCCCATGGCAATATCTGCTTGTCTGCAAAAAATACTGGTGGGTTAAGGATTGGGAGAGGGGTCAAATTTACCCCCAAAATATCCCCCAACGCACATCACATGATGGTAGTTCGGCTCTATGTGTCTACCCATGAGGGATTGAGCATCTGGGAAATGATCTAGGAATAATACATTGGTATTTAAGGTCCTCCTTACCTCCTCAGCATCCTCCTCCTGCCCCTGCACCCTCCCTCCTCCAAAAATAAACAAAAACAAAAAATAATAATGTAATGGAAATGAGCTATGGCGTGCACATGGCGAAGGGCGAACTACGGAGGGCGGTAGAGTGTTTGGTGCTGTGGGCATGCAATGTGCGCACGAGGACGTCAGTTGGATCTTGTCGCGTTCTCTTTGTTCAACTTTTGGCTTCAGGGCAAGAAGATTTCACTGTCTAATTTATACATTTATTTCATGTTTTTTTGTAATTCTAAAAATAAAATAAATTGGCAATGAAAAATAATTCATAAGCAGAATTATTTTGGAACCACTACATGTGAATGAGACGTGGCTTATGTTGACATGACGTCACACGTACCAACTAGATACTCGATTATGACACACCAGCCATAACAATGTAGTCGATGACACTTCATCTACCTTGGGAAATGTCTGTATTTCTGTATTTGTAATAGTACACCGCACTCATTGCCATTATAATAGAGAAAAATAAAGGGTAATTTGGTATTTGTTATTTTCAGAAGAGTCGAATTTGAATGACTGTTCGTTTGACGTCAACGAAGAATGCATTCACATGAAGTCAGCGGAGGCCATTTGTACGAGTGAGTTTACTACCCACATGTTTTTGTGTTAAGCAATTTTTCTATTGAAATGCTTGTGTCTAGTACATTGTGATATCGAGAAGTTAATGTTAATTTTGGTTTCCTACATGACTATAAAGATGTTTCTATTTTCTCATTGTACTAAACATGATTAAAGTGGGGCGCCCTCACTCGACAAGCTTGCTTATTGAGGGCCTCCACCACTTTATCATCATTACTGCTCTTCCATTAATTAATGGTCAACGTTTTGATAAAGTGAAATAAATATTGAATTGAATTGGATCGAATGGGGTCAATGTTACATTGAATAGGCCTAAGCGCAGCGTTATTTGATCACTCCTCAATGTGACCTCATACATTCATAAGCTAATGCATGCATGTAATGGCACATAATTCGTCGCATAGCTGACGAAGTGACGAATCTTCAATTTTGGTGGTTTTGAGTATAAATGTTCATCTCTACCGGTTTTTAAGTCATATAATTACATGGTTTTTGAGAGCAGAAATCATTCAAATGAGGAATCAGCACAATTTATAAAATCAGTTACTATCTGACGAAGTGACGAATTTTGGATTTCAACGTATCAGAAATTTTAGCTATTATTGCCATTAATGTTTAAGTAGGCCTAGTTTTATGCCTAAATTTTGTATCGCCACAATGATTACTTTGTTTATAATAGGTAGTTGTTTTTTTCATATGCATGTGTACTTAATACGTCCATTGAATTTAGATAAACACAGGTAAGGTCGGGTCAGCTCCAATTCTGTTTGTTTTGAGCTTGTTTTATTTGCTTGGGGATAGAGGCGGTAACTGGAAATGAAGCTTTCATGATAAAACACATTGTTTGTCAGGAAATGTTTGTCAGGATGTCAGGATGTTTAAGGAAACAACTTACAATAATGTGGTTTGTATAGGTTGTTATGTACACGTAAATGCTGTGGGGGCGGGTAACTGGGAAACGAACTTGTTCCTTTTTATTGGCAACGACTGTGGGAACGAAATGGACTTTCCGCAATGCAATTTGTTTTACAAAAAGCTTTCATGTTTAATCTTTAGGTCTACAATCGAATGTGCATATTCATTCAAATTAAAGGCAACTTTATCTGCTTAAAGGGACCGTAACTTTTTATAATCTATGAATATTTTAGCAGAGTCCTCTTCAAACCTGATGTATAAACGTTTACTTTTGGAAATTGTTATATCATTTCACCAGTCTTTACCAGTCTCTGGTCTGATGTTTTTCTTTTATATTTCTGAAGCAACTTGATAGATTACGATAATACATTATGCATTAGGTAACTAATTTGTTATGGTATAAATTATATCATTATATACGAGCGCAACATTTTGCATACGGTGATTGGCTTAAATAATTTGCATATACATACATTATTCATTTTGCTAGATGTTTATGAATAATTTAGTACAAGCGTCCTTGGAACGAACTGGTAAATGAGCTTGCGGCTTTGCAACTCGTGGGTGCGGTCTTTTTCTGGGCACTGTGTTCCGGGTTGCCGCGTTGAGATGAAGCGCGTGCCTTATATGTTAATAGCTGACGAATGCGTTATAATGCTTGCATAAAGAAAATACAAATGTTTACGGCTTTGGAAGAAAACAATAAAAAACAAATTCGGCTATTCAATAAAAAAAAGTTGTGTAAGTGTAAACAGATGGGAAGAATTAACACCGAAAATGTGCTGCCAAAATGAGTCCAACTTTTTTTTTACCGATTCGTCACTTCGTCAGCATTGAGACGAATTACTGTCAAACTGAGTTCCCGACAACTATTTTGTGAAATATTAGGGGTGTGCGTTTTCGGATATTTTTGGAACCGGATACCCGAAATCAGAAAACTTCGGATACCCGGATTCCCGTTTTCATTTTTTGTTGAAAACATGCCTCCGGTGGTGTACAAATACATGTACTGTAAATGGTAACAGATTGACTTTTACAATACAGAAGATCCATACTTAAATCGTTCTTTTCTTTATTGGAGTGCAATCTCTTGAATTTAAAGATAATTGTCTGTAAAAGTGTAAACATGACATTGTTCAAGACTCACAGATTTCTGTTCGCGCTGCTCAAATGTTAAGTCCGAATTTAAAAAATGCGTTTACGGGTAATTGGAACCGAAAAATGGAACCGGGTAATGGCCGTTTTGGTCGGGTATACCTGGATACCCAGCACAGCCCTAAAATATATCAATAAAATGTATTTGTTTTCCTTCCAATAAGACCAACAAAATAATCAGTAGAATGGTGAACATACGGTGGATACGCTAGAACTGAAATAAAACTAATTGCGGTGACACCATGTGGAATCTCAATTGAGTAGTAATTAGTTCTGAAAAGAACTGGAGGTACAACTCTACGTTTCGATCAGTATGCTCTGATCGTCCTCAGGAGAATGCCGGACTCTTGAAAATGCTGCTGCTTAAGTAGGCTGCTGGAGGATCATCCCATGAATGGATGCTGGAGGATTAGTTCGTTGAGGCGCGCAGGCGGGAACTGTTGAGACTAGGATCATAGGGGATGGGGGAGAGGAGTGTATGCTCACTGAACTGAATCAGTTGTTAACAAGCACATGGAGAAGGAGGTGGTTGACTTAGGATATAGGAGATCCCTCAGTCTGGGGTGGGTTATGGACTTTGGATATAGAAGATCCTTCAGTCCGTAGTAGTGGTCGCCAAATGTCGCTGATGTAGAAGCCGATGTCCTGTGGCACAGTGTCGTGTTTGACGATCTCAATGGCCTCTCTGATGCGTCTGGGGTGCCATGTGTCGATGGGTGTTATGAGTTGGGCTGCCTGCCAGTCGATTTGGTGGTCCTCAACACTGCCGACCTCCAACCGCAGCTGAGGCTCCGATACGTGGATGACACCTTTGTGGTTTGGCCACATGGCAGAGACACACTCCAGGATTTCTACAACATCTCAACCATGCAGCAACACCCGAGCTTCAAGTTCACCATGGAAACAGAAGAAGACGGCAAGATCGCGTTCCTTGATGTTGGCATTTCCAGAAACCCAGACGGCTCCCTACACCACAACGTCTACAGAAAGCCCACTCACACAGATCGGTACCTGAACCAGCGCTCCTTCCATCACCCAAGCATCAAGTCATCGGTCAACCGTACCCTCGTACAACGCGCCTACAACATTTGTGACAAGGACAGCCTTCCCAGGGAACTACAGCACATCCGAACCACCCTCAAACGCAACGGTTACAATCCCAGCAAGATCAGCACAGCGAAGCCGGTTCCAAACCCCGAAAGCAAGGTAAGTAATCTAACCTCTCTGCTTGTCTCCCTATCTAGGTTCGACGTCTCACAAACTACAGCGCATCATCCGACGAGCAGGCATCGATGTGTTCCACTCAGCCCCAGCAAACTCAAGGACTTCTACACACCCACAAGGACAAACCGGACCCAAACAACAGAGCGGGAGTCTACCGGATCCCCTGTGAGTGCGGTAAGGTGTACATCGGCGAAACAGGACGCAACCTCCCCATCAGATTGAAGGAATACCGAGCACACGGCCGCAGAGGAGATTTCGAAAAGTCCGCCATCGTCAAGCATTCGCACATCAAGGACCACCAAATCGACTGGCAGGCAGCCCAACTCATAACACCCATCGACACATGGCACCCCAGACGCATCAGAGAGGCCATCGAGATCGTCAAACACGACACTGTGCCACAAGACATCGGCTTCTACATCAGCGACATTTGGCGACCACTACTACGGACTGAAGGATCTTCTATATCCAAAGTCCATAACCCACCCCAGACTGAGGGATCTCCTATATCCTAAGTCAACCACCCTCCTTCTCCCTGTGCTTGTTAACAACTGATTCATTTCAGTGAGCACACACTCCTCTCCCCCAACCCCAAGGATCCTAGTCTCAACAGTTCCCGCCTTCGCGCCTCAACGAACTAATCCTCCAGCATCCATTCATGGGATGATCCTCCAGCAGCCTACTTAAGCAGCAGCATTTTCAAGAGTCCGGCATTCTCCTGAGGACGATCAGAGCATACTGATCAAAACGTCGAGTTGTACCTCCAGTTCTTTTCAGAACTAATTACTACTCAATTGAGATTCCACATGGTGTCACCGCAATTAGTCTTACTTATCATCCAGTCTTACTAAATAAAACTGTAGTTATAAGGCATGCGATGTATTAATGCTACCGATTCTCTACACAGTTCCTGGCTACAAGGGTTGCTTCGTGGACAAGACTAAATCAGCAGACAGCATATTTGGAAATTACGTCAGCAAAAATGACACAATGACTGTGAGGAAGTGTCTGCAGCTATGTAAAGAGAAACACAAGAAGTTTGGAGGACTCGGGCAGCACGATCAGTGTCACTGTGGGGACACTTTCGACGATGTAACGCGCAGGGTCGATTCTAAATGCAGTTTCCCGTGCAGTGGAAACGAAAATGAGATTTGTGGCGGGCACTACAGGGACTTGAATTCAACAAGATTGTCGATTTAAAAAAGGTAAACTGATATGTATATACTCAAACGTAATTAGTTCGTCATGGGTGCAATTTATGGGACAACTTGAGGTGTGTGAGGGAGCTAGGCAGTGGCGAACACACACATTATCGAACATAATCCTCGGTAAAGCATTTTAACGGACCTAAGGATAATTTAACTTGAAAAAATAATGCGTGTAACTCCGAATCCATATTGATAGCACTATAGTCCATAAGCTACGGACCGAAACCCTCCCCTGGGGGATTTTTGGAGACTACTGTTTTTGGGCAGCCTATTGTATTCCATTGCAATATCTGCTTGTCTGCAAAAAAATACTGGTGGGTTAAGGATTGGAAAGGAATCAAATTTACCCCCGAAAAAATACCCCCAACGCACATCACATGATGGTAGTTCGGCTCTATGTGTCTTACCCATGAGGGATTGAGCATCTGGGAAATGATCTAGGAATAATACATTGGTATTTAAGGTCCTCCTTACCTCCTCAGCATCCCTCCTCCTGCCCCCCTGCACCCCTCCCCTCCCTCCAAAAATAAACAAAAACAAAAAATAATAATGTAATGGAAATGAGCTATGGCGTGCACATGGCGAAGGGCGAACTACGGAGGGCGGTAGAGTGTTTGGTGCTGTGGGCATGCAATGTGCGCACGAGGACGTCAGTTGGATCTTGTCGCGTTCTCTTTGTTCAACTTTTGGCTTCAGGGCAAGAAGATTTCACTGTCTAATTTATACATTTATTTCATGTTTTTTTGTAATTCTAAAAATAAAATAAATTGGCAATGAAAAATAATTCATAAGCAGAATTATTTTGGAACCACTACATGTGAATGAGACGTGGCTTATGTTGACATGACGTCACACGTACCAACTAGATACTCGATTATGACACACCAGCCATAACAATGTAGTCGATGACACTTCATCTACCTTGGGAAATGTCTGTATTTCTGTATTTGTAATAGTACACCGCACTCATTGCCATTATAATAGAGAAAAATAAAGGGTAATTTGGTATTTGTTATTTTCAGAAGAGTCGAATTTGAATGACTGTTCGTTTGACGTCAACGAAGAATGCATTCACATGAAGTCAGCGGAGGCCATTTGTACGAGTGAGTTTACTACCCACATGTTTTTGTGTTAAGCAATTTTTCTATTGAAATGCTTGTGTCTAGTACATTGTGATATCGAGAAGTTAATGTTAATTTTGGTTTCCTACATGACTATAAAGATGTTTCTATTTTCTCATTGTACTAAACATGATTAAAGTGGGGCGCCCTCACTCGACAAGCTTGCTTATTGAGGGCCTCCACCACTTTATCATCATTACTGCTCTTCCATTAATTAATGGTCAACGTTTTGATAAAGTGAAATAAATATTGAATTGAATTGGATCGAATGGGGTCAATGTTACATTGAATAGGCCTAAGCGCAGCGTTATTTGATCACTCCTCAATGTGACCTCATACATTCATAAGCTAATGCATGCATGTAATGGCACATAATTCGTCGCATAGCTGACGAAGTGACGAATCTTCAATTTTGGTGGTTTTGAGTATAAATGTTCATCTCTACCGGTTTTTAAGTCATATATTTACATGGTTTTGAGAGCAGAAATCATTCAAATGAGGAATCAGCACAATTTATAAAATCAGTTACTATCTGACGAAGTGACGAATTTTGGATTTCAACGTATCAGAAATTTTAGCTATTATTGCCATTAATGTTTAAGTAGGCCTAGTTTTATGCCTAAATTTTGTATCGCCACAATGATTACTTTGTTTATAATAGGTAGTTGTTTTTTTCATATGCATGTGTACTTAATACGTCCATTGAATTTAGATAAACACAGGTAAGGTCGGGTCAGCTCCAATTCTGTTTGTTTTGAGCTTGTTTTATTTGCTTGGGGATAGAGGCGGTAACTGGAAATGAAGCTTTCATGATAAAACACATTGTTTGTCAGGAAATGTTTGTCAGGATGTCAGGATGTTTAAGGAAACAACTTACAATAATGTGGTTTGTATAGGTTGTTATGTACACGTAAATGCTGTGGGGGCGGGTAACTGGGAAACGAACTTGTTCCTTTTTATTGGCAACGACTGTGGGAACGAAATGGACTTTCCCCAATGCAATTTGTTTTACAAAAAGCTTTCATGTTTAATCTTTAGGTTAACAATCGCATGTGCATATTCATTCAAATTGGAGGCAACTTTATCTGCTTAAAGGGACTGTAACTTTTTATAATCTATGAATATTTTAGCAGAGTCCTCTTCAAACCTGATGTATAAACGTTTACTTTTGGAAATTGTTATATCATTTCACCAGTCTTTACCAGTCTCTGGTCTGATGTTTTTCTTTTATATTTCTGAACCAACTTGATAGATTACGATAATACATTATGCATTACGTAACTAATTTGTTATGGTATAACTTATATCATTATATACGAGCGCAACATTTTGCATACGGTGATTGGCTTAAATAAATTTGCATACATAAATTATTCATTTTGCTAGATGTTTATGAATAATTTAGTACAAGCGTCCTTGGAACGAACTGGTAAATGAGCTTGCGGCTTTGCAACTCGTGGGTGCGGTCTTTTTCTGGGCACTGTGTTCCGGGTTGCCGCGTTGAGATGAAGCGCGTGCCTTATATGTTAATAGCTGACGAATGCGTTATAATGCTTGCATAAAGAAAATACAAATGTTTACGGCTTTGGAAGAAAACAATAAAAAACAAATTCGGCTATTCAATAAAAAAAAGTTGTGTAAGTGTAAACAGATGGGAAGAATTAACACCGAAAATGTGCTGCCAAAATGAGTCCAACTTTTTTTTTACCGATTCGTCACTTCGTCAGCATTGAGACGAATTACTGTCAAACTGAGTTCCCGACAACTATTTTGTGAAATATATCAGGGGTGTGCGTTTTCGGATATTTTTGGAACCGGATACCCGAAATCAGAAAACTTCGGATACCCGGATTCCCGTTTTCATTTTTTGTTGAAAACATGCCTCCGGTGGTGTACAAATACATGTACTGTAAATGGTAACAGATTGACTTTTACAATACAGAAGATCCATACTTAAATCGTTCTTTTCTTTATTGGAGTGCAATCTCTTGAATTTAAAGATAATTGTCTGTAAAAGTGTAAACATGACATTGTTCAAGACTCACAGATTTCTGTTCGCGCTGCTCAAATGTTAAGTCCGAATTTAAAAAATGCGTTTACGGGTAATTGGAACCGAAAAATGGAACCGGGTAATGGCCGTTTTGGTCGGGTATACCTGGATACCCAGCACAGCCCTAAAATATATCAATAAAATGTATTTGTTTTCCTTCCAATAAGACCAACAAAATAATCAGTAGAATGGTGAACATACGGTGGATACGCTAGAACTGAAATAAAACTAATTGCGGTGACACCATGTGGAATCTCAATTGAGTAGTAATTAGTTCTGAAAAGAACTGGAGGTACAACTCTACGTTTCGATCAGTATGCTCTGATCGTCCTCAGGAGAATGCCGGACTCTTGAAAATGCTGCTGCTTAAGTAGGCTGCTGGAGGATCATCCCATGAATGGATGCTGGAGGATTAGTTCGTTGAGGCGCGCAGGCGGGAACTGTTGAGACTAGGATCATAGGGGATGGGGGAGAGGAGTGTATGCTCACTGAACTGAATCAGTTGTTAACAAGCACATGGAGAAGGAGGGTGGTTGACTTAGGATATAGGAGATCCCTCAGTCTGGGGTGGGTTATGGACTTTGGATATAGAAGATCCTTCAGTCCGTAGTAGTGGTCGCCAAATGTCGCTGATGTAGAAGCCGATGTCCTGTGGCACAGTGTCGTGTTTGACGATCTCAATGGCCTCTCTGATGCGTCTGGGGTGCCATGTGTCGATGGGTGTTATGAGTTGGGCTGCCTGCCAGTCGATTTGGTGGTCCTCAACACCGCCGACCTCCAACCGCAGCTGAGGCTCCGATACGTGGATGACACCTTTGTGGTTTGGCCACATGGCAGAGACACACTCCAGGATTTCTACAACATCTCAACCATGCAGCAACACCCGAGCTTCAAGTTCACCATGGAAACAGAAGAAGACGGCAAGATCGCGTTCCTTGATGTTGGCATTTCCAGAAACCCAGACGGCTCCCTACACCACAACGTCTACAGAAAGCCCACTCACACAGATCGGTACCTGAACCAGCGCTCCTTCCATCACCCAAGCATCAAGTCATCGGTCAACCGTACCCTCGTACAACGCGCCTACAACATTTGTGACAAGGACAGCCTTCCCAAGGAACTACAGCACATCCGAACCACCCTCAAACGCAACGGTTACAATCCCAGCAAGATCAGCACAGCGAAGCCGGTTCCAAACCCCGAAAGCAAGGTAAGTAATCTAACCCTCTCTGCTTGTCTCCCCTATCTAGGTTCGACGTCTCACAAACTACAGCGCATCATCCGACGAGCAGGCATCGATGTGTTCCACTCAGCCCCCAGCAAACTCCAAGGACTTCTACACACCCACAAGGACAAACCGGACCCAAACAACAGAGCGGGAGTCTACCGGATCCCCTGTGAGTGCGGTAAGGTGTACATCGGCGAAACAGGACGCAACCTCCCCATCAGATTGAAGGAATACCGAGCACACGGCCGCAGAGGAGATTTCGAAAAGTCCGCCATCGTCAAGCATTCGCACATCAAGGACCACCAAATCGACTGGCAGGCAGCCCAACTCATAACACCCATCGACACATGGCACCCCAGACGCATCAGAGAGGCCATCGAGATCGTCAAACACGACACTGTGCCACTAGACATCGGCTTCTACATCAGCGACATTTGGCGACCACTACTACGGACTGAAGGATCTTCTATATCCAAAGTCCATAACCCACCAGACTGAGGGATCTCCTATATCCTAAGTCAACCACCCTCCTTCTCCCTGTGCTTGTTAACAACTGATTCATTTCAGTGAGCACACACTCCTCTCCCCCAACCCCAAGGATCCTAGTCTCAACAGTTCCCGCCTTCGCGCCTCAACGAACTAATCCTCCAGCATCCATTCATGGGATGATCCTCCAGCAGCCTACTTAAGCAGCAGCATTTTCAAGAGTCCGGCATTCTCCTGAGGACGATCAGAGCATACTGATCAAAACGTCGAGTTGTACCTCCAGTTCTTTTCAGAACTAATTACTACTCAATTGAGATTCCACATGGTGTCACCGCAATTAGTCTTACTTATCATCCAGTCTTACTAAATAAAACTGTAGTTATAAGGCATGCGATGTATTAATGCTACCGATTCTCTACACAGTTCCTGGCTACAAGGGTTGCTTCGTGGACAAGACTAAATCAGCAGACAGCATATTTGGAAATTACGTCAGCAAAAATGACACAATGACTGTGAGGAAGTGTCTGCAGCTATGTAAAGAGAAACACAAGAAGTTTGGAGGACTCGGGCAGCACGATCAGTGTCACTGTGGGGACACTTTCGACGATGTAACGCGCAGGGTCGATTCTAAATGCAGTTTCCCGTGCAGTGGAAACGAAAATGAGATTTGTGGCGGGCACTACAGGGACTTGAATTCAACAAGATTGTCGATTTAAAAAAGGTAAACTGATATGTATATACTCAAACGTAATTAGTTCGTCATGGGTGCAATTTATGGGACAACTTGAGGTGTGTGAGGGAGCTAGGCAGTGGCGAACACACACATTATCGAACATAATCCTCGGTAAAGCATTTTAACGGACCTAAGGATAATTTAACTTGAAAAAATAATGCGTGTAACTCCGAATCCATATTGATAGCACTATAGTCCATAAGCTACGGACCGAAACCCTCCCCTGGGGGATTTTTGGAGACTACTGTTTTTGGGCAGCCTATTGTATTCCATTGCAATATCTGCTTGTCTGCAAAAAAATACTGGTGGGTTAAGGATTGGAAAGGAATCAAATTTACCCCCGAAAAAATACCCCCAACGCACATCACATGATGGTAGTTCGGCTCTATGTGTCTTACCCATGAGGGATTGAGCATCTGGGAAATGATCTAGGAATAATACATTGGTATTTAAGGTCCTCCTTACCTCCTCAGCATCCCTCCTCCTGCCCCCCTGCACCCCTCCCCTCCCTCCAAAAATAAACAAAAACAAAAAATAATAATGTAATGGAAATGAGCTATGGCGTGCACATGGCGAAGGGCGAACTACGGAGGGCGGTAGAGTGTTTGGTGCTGTGGGCATGCAATGTGCGCACGAGGACGTCAGTTGGATCTTGTCTGAGACGGACGTGCAAGTACTTCCTCCAGTACAGGAGACTCACCTCAAGCCTTATGACTCCTTACCTGGTACTCCAGCACCAGGTACTCATTGGAGGCCCTTGGACCCCTCCTATAGGAATATTGAAAAAGAACAGGACGTGGACGCCACCGTCGCAGTCGACTGTGATTGAGGAGGATACAAAACCTCTAACGAAGGTCACTCTCCTGTGCGTGAGGAAGGAACTGCTGAGGATAGTGAAAAAGAGATGAAAGTCAGTAAACCCTCTGAGGATGTTTCTGGAAGCCTCAGGAAAGAGGAGCCTGTTGGAAACAAGCAACAAATTGTACGAGACCAATTCAAAGGGAAGGAGCCCTGGGAAGCCTACCGGTACCTGGAACTATTTGAATCCTGCAAAATCGCCAATGCTTGGGACGACGAGGAGGCGGCTGTATTTCTCGCTGCGAGCCTCAAGGGCTAAAGGTGCTACTTAATCGAGGAGAGGATGGAAAAAGAAAACAATATAGGGAGTTGCTTGACTTGCTGAATGCTCGCTTAGGACCCAGACAGAAGGCGAAGAACTTCTTAATGGAGTTGAGGAATCACAGACAAGGTGCGAAAGAGACCATTTAGGAGCTGGGTCAGGCGATCAGTGAACTGATAGCATTAGCATACCCCGAGTTTTCAGAGACCGGTTTGCCCGAGGTCATTTTTCAGATGCGATTGCTAGCCAGACGATCCGTGAGGATATCTTCAGAGCCAATCCATCAACTTCGAAAGGATAGAGGCTCATAGGACAGGTAACAAAGAAGAAATGCAGGATGCAGGATTTGTATGAACAGATGTGTGACACTGTGAAGACGCTAGTAGGATTAGTTTTATTATAATTTTGACACAAGTTCTACAAGCTTTGAAAGAATCCTTGAAAGTATTTTCTTGAGGTAGTTTAATTATTTCAGACGGGTGAGAACATTTTGCCAATGTATATTTATAGGTGGCACTAACAAATAAAAAGTACCTCCTATGTGGCATGGTTGATTACCAGGATTTTGGCGGCCATTTTGAAAAAGCGCCTTCACAGCCTCACCCACCAACAGGCAATTTGCAGACAACCTGATTTCAACAGCTCTATGGTCAAGGTTTACAAAAAAAATTGTCTTGAAAAATCCCCAGGGGTGGGCACTGTGGCATACAATAATCACTTATAAGACAACAGTTCTCTATTAAACTCTGGGTCTTCATTAACATATGAATGTACTGTGTATATGCCCGTCTGTATAACTATAAGTCTACATAAAGTGAACACATTATTTTATGCTTTGATGATTCATAACAATTTTGACGAGTTAAATTAACCAAAGTGCTGCATATAAACTTAATTAACTGGTTGGCATTATCTGTGAACCTTATATTATCAATCAAGAAATAAACTTACGACATTGGGCTTTCGAAAACGAATTATCAACAGAGACGATCAGAATTGTGGCATGGCACAAACACATGTAACTACAGGAATGGAAGTTTACAGTCCCAAATAAACAGCGCCCTCAATTGACTCCAATGACTTCATTGACAAAAAATAATAATAAACTTGGCATACTGAACTAACAGGCACTAAAAAATAAAAAGTTCTCCTATGTGGCACGGTCTATTACTGGGATTTTGGCGGCCATTTTGAAAAAGCGCCCTCACAGCCTCACCCAACAACAGGTAATTTGCAGACAACCTGATGTCAATACCTCTATGGTCAAGGTTTACAAAAATAATTGTTTTGAAAAATCCCCAGGGGTGGGCACTAAAAAATAAAAAGTCCTATGTGGCACAGTCGATTACCGGGATTTTGGCGGCCATTTTGAAAAAGCGCCCTCACAGCCTCACCCACCAACCGGCAACTTGCAGACAACCTGATTTCAATAGCTCTATGGTCAAGGTTTACAAAAATAATTGTCTTGAAAAACCCACAGAGGGAGGGGGTGCTGGTAGCCCACGAACTACACCTTTCACTTAACAACAGACCGATCATTAAGCCCCACCCACCATAGTAACTGCCTAGCAACAGCACATGTGGTTACAATGCATGAGCCTCAGCCCTCGATTGTCGACAAGTCGCCGACATAGTCCATCCGCGGGCAGACGTTCTATACATAACTAATGGCGGCTTGTTTACGTCATCAATGCGATACAGCTATTTTAACATGTCGGACTTTTGTGGCACTTTTAGACGTGTAATCGCTGCTGTGATTGGTAAATACATAATGGGGCGTGGCTTAATGGATCGGTCTATTTGTGGGTGCTTTGATTCCTGTGGTGTCACTTGTTGCAGTGACGCACACAGGTTTTCCAGTTAGAAAGGGCTGACATTCTCATCACTCGCCCTTTAATTCCTGTGCTGCAGCATTTGGAGGAGGGGATAACTACAGGACCAATCCTTGTTTGTGTTGTGTTGCAATCATTTGAATTTTAAATACAGTTTCTTCTAGTGAATGTCAGCATCCTGGAATCCCAGTCAATGGCTTCATAGAAGCAGACGATTTCTGGTTCGGGTCAAAGGTCACTTTCCAGTGCAACACCGGCTACGAGCTACATGGCCACCAATCGGCGCGATGCATCCTGGACCCTGACGAATTTGGAAACATCACGTGGTCGAAAGCGACTCCAACATGTGTCTCTTTACAAGGTCAGTATCCTCTTCGTATCAGATCCAGCAAATATAATGCAGGCCTGCTGTGCGCGAATCAACGCGCGCTTGTGTACCATTGTTTGCAATGCACTTCCAACTCTATGCTAAATCACAATATTATGAACAGGGATCAATTTTATAGAGATACTAAGAACCACGCAAATTTACTAAGCACAGACAAATGGTGCTTAGCAAGAAATAGTTACCAGCTGAATGGCCATGTAATGCATATTGCTTCTGGCAGGGGCTCAGCTAAATTTTGCTTCGCAGATAAAACATTTTCTAAACAATATTTTCTGCTAATAAGCAGCTCTATGAGATTGGACCTAGAGTTAGGGCTAGTTTTTCTGTTAATAAAGTGTACTCCACACTCGATAATGCTTATAACCATAATTATATTAACCTACACCATGGGAAAGGAAAATTGATACCGCTATTAATGAAAAGGCACAACTTTGGTAATTTTGGCAAAAGTGCTTAGAGTAGTATGTTTTCTCTTTTTGAATCAAGCTTCAATTAAATTAAATTCAATCCAATATCACAACCAACCTGTGAAATTTTCAGCTTATTAGGTTGGGTCGTTAACAAGCAAAAATAGTGAATTGACATATGCATTGACATTGGCATATTTATTCATTCTAATATCTTTCTGGGGGAACTAGTCAACAGGAGCCATTAAACCATTGCATGTCGAGTGCATACGATATGTTGTGCGGAGCTGATGCTGTGACCCTCAGAGCGCCCTCTGTTGATTGTATCTCCAATTACTTATGGTGTTTGGGTAATGGTAAATGCCTGAACGAATCTAAACGAATTTTAGTCATGTTCTAAATCCTTGGAATTGATTGAATTCTTGAAATTGTTCGTACCATTTTATGGTTTTATTATATAATGAAATCAAATAATAAAATTCATAAATATCTACATCAGTTGAATGTAAATACATTTTTGTTTGTAACAGCAACGACGGTTCTATCAGGAGTAACAACGGACAAGTCTGACAACATATTGGTCCCAGACAATGAAGACAACATGTCAGCAGAAAATAACACAGGTATGAATCTGTTGGACCTTTGTTTTGTTTCAAATTTAAATGGGTTTTATTGTGGATGGGTTGGAAATGATGGTGAATATACGTACACAGCCCAGCGTTGTGGTTAATGCAGACTGTTTGCATTGGACCCTATGTCTGTCAAAATGTCTGGTGCAACGGCAAACGAACAATTATTTTTACATAAACGTTTGTAATGTATAAAGCATACTCATAGAAGCCAACACGTTACCAATATTGTACCTTACCTTTAACATTTTACAGGGACTGTTGTTGGTATATCAGTATCGGCGGTATTGGTTGCAATTATTCTCCTGGGATTATTCGTTTTGAAAAGGTAAACAACTTCCTGTTTTCTTAATCGCAAAAGAAGTAGAGAACATATACTAACCCAAAATGCTGTTCAGAGTAAACGGCTGTTGCAGGTCACGATAATTTGGGATAAGTAAATCAAGTCTCTACAGAACCAGCGGCGGCGCTACGAGGGGGGGGGGGGGGGCAAGGGGGGAAAATGTCCCCCGGTTACTTTCTTTGGCCCCCAATTTGCCCCCAATTTTTCCCCGATGGTAAGTCAATGCTTTTTCAGCAGTACAAAATTACATTAAAGATTAATGTTGCCCCCCTTAAATTTAAGCTTGCCTCCGCCCCATTTTCCCCCCCAGTTTAACAGGTCTGGTGCCGCCGCTGTACAGAACTAACCAAGAAGTAATGGAAACCTTGTTCAACTATCCTTTCCACTCCATTTAATTCCTAGCCTCTTTGTGATGAAAGTGCGGCGCCATTTTATTACATTGTGTTTACAAAACGCCATATTCTATACACGAAATAAATCATACTTTATATTTTAAATGCTAAACGCCCTAGCATTTTGGTTCTTGCATGAGCGGCAGGACGTGCACATATCGGATAGCAACAATTATGATTTTCACGAGTGTTAGGTCTACTTATTATAAATTAGAGAATGTAAATTAATACACTTTCTTTGCTACAGAGACTAGAACCAAAATGGCTGCCAGAAAAGATTGTTTCTTTCATTCAAGCCTCGTTTTCGTGTAACATTTTGCGCAACGCGATCTTCTAAAAATATATGGCGAAGGAGACTGGAAGGAACGAGATATTTTCACGAAGATAATGAATATATTCACTCTGCACTCATCGTAGCCCTCAAGTGATGGTGAACATTCAAAGCCCTGAAAATTCACACAGTTTTACAAAACGCAACCCTTAAAGTATTTTATATTCTTGAAGTACGTACATAACACACAAGTAAATGGAGTCAATGGCCAGACTAGCCAGCCATATATGCTAAACGCCCTAGCGACAGCTGTTGCTGCGTTAAAGGCGCCCTCAACAGGTCGTGCACGGAGCGCTTACTAATCCAGTGTGGTTCTGAATTGAATTAAGCATGTCTTTTTTAAATACTAAAACAGGAGAAAACATGAACAAAGGACGAAACCTCGCACTGGTAGTGTTTCTGAGGTTCGCCGTGCAATGAGAAGGAATAATCCAGGGTCGGATATCAGGGATGATCAGCAGCGCCAGCAGGCGGAGTCGTCAGGAGACAACTTTACAAAGGAAGGCGAACGAACCAATCGGGACAGAGATGACGATGACGATGATGATAACGAATATTTAGCAGACGATGGCTTTCGTGGGTATCATACCTTTGTCAAGGGGATGGAGACAAGGGAAAAAAGTGGAGAAGTCACTGAGGAAGGCGAACGAACCAATCAGGACAGAGAAGACGATGACGACGACGATAACGAAGGCTTAGCAGACGATGGCTTTCGTGGGTATCATACCTTTGTCACGGGGACGGAGAATAGGGAAGAAAGTGGAGAAGTCACTGAGGAAGGCGAACGAACCAATCAGGACAGAGAAGACGACGACGATGACGATGACGATAACGAAGGCTTAGTAGACGATGGCTTTCGTGGGTATCATACCTTTGTCAAGGGGACGGAGACAAGGAAGGAACGTAGAGAAGAAGTCACTGAGGAAGCCAAACTAACCAATCAGGACAGAGATGACGACGACGAATACTTAGAAGACGGCGACTTCCATACTTATCAGGCTATTGTCATGGAAACGGAGAACACCGCGGATATGAAGAACGTAGGAGGCAATGGAAGGAAGACTCGTGAACGGTTGTGCACCAGTGGTGGCAATATCCCCTCCAAGTCAAGCGCTGATCACGAGTACCAGGAAATCTCAACCAATGACAGTTTCACTACTGGGCAACATCATATATGGAAGCAATAGGCTACACTGTAAAAACGTTAGGCAACATGGGGTTGGGTAAGGTTATTTCTCCCAGAATTGGTCAGTATTTACCACAACTGTTCACATATTTTGGCAAAAAATTATCCAACATTAGGCAATGGTAAACCAACTGTGTAACCTGTTGATATGTTGACCAGTGCTGGACAACATATCAACCGTGTTTACCCAATATTTCTTACAGTGTATATGACCCGCTCTATCAAAATCAGGAATAAGTAACAGGAGCTGTTTTGAGTAACCAGTCCCTTTAAAGGGAAGGTACAACCTTGGTAAATACCAGATTATCAAATGAACGAATTATTACCAAATATTAAATTAACTTGGTGTAAAGTTGGTTCACGTAGCAATCACACTGCCGCCATCTTTGTCAGATTCCCTGTGTACACAATGACAATGACAGTTCTAATTCTCATTTCATAAAAAAGTGCCTATTTTTCCTTCCAGCCTCGGTTTGGTTACATTGATTTGAATGGAAGAAAAAAACAAGATGGCTTTACCATGATAAAGGTCTATGTCGAATTTACTAAAATCAAAATGGCGTCTGGCAACTTTGAATAGTTTTTCGCCATTTTCTCCAAAACGTGAGCTTCTATTGTAATGAAACTTTCACAGATTAGTTTTATAACCAACTCTGTAGTATAAATGCACAATAATAGTTATTGGCCTGACGTTTCCAACCTAGCAGGTTCTTTCTCAAAGGCAAAATGAGACAGAATACAAACATACATACATACATACATGAACACAAGACTGAGCAGAAGTTAGTCAGGTGTGAAATGAACACAAAAGAAGAGGGTACAAGAAGCAGAGTCAGGTTCTGGTCCTGGGACAGGACATAAGAGGGATTACACATGAATAGATAGAGGTACACAAATAGTTTTATGATATTCTTTACAATTAAAGGGTTGAAAATAATTATTTATGAACGATACCAAATACTAACGTTGTACCAGTACATGAAGGGTCAAACATTCAGCACAGATGCTCTCCCCAATTTACCCAGCCTGCCTCCCTGTTGTCCCCCTCTCTCGTTTCCCTGTAACCTTTCCACTTGCCCGCTCTCCCTCCAATTTACCCAGCCTCCGTCCCTGTTGTCTTCCTCTCTCGTTTCCCTGTAACCTTTCCACTTGCCCGCTCTCCCTCTAATTTACCCAGCCTCCGTCCCTGTTGTCTCCCTCTCTCGTTTCCCTGTAACTTTTCCACTTGCCCGCTCTCCCTCTAATTTACCCAGCCTCCGTCCCTGTTGTCTCCCTCTCTCGTTTCCCTGTAACCTTTCCACTTGCCCGCTCTCCCTCTAATTTACCCAGCCTCCGTCCCTGTTTTCTCCCTCTCTCGTTTCCCTGTAACTTTTCCACTTGCCTGCTCTCCCCCTAATTTACCCGGCCTCCCTCCCTCTCGTTTCCCTGTAACCTTTCCACTTTACCGCTATCCCCTTCCCTTTTCGTACGATTATGTGTTTTTAATTGCTCCTTATTAAAAAGTTTACTTATAACCGTTAAGCATAGGGAAAGGCACGCTAACTTGCCCGGCATGTTGGTAAGCGTGACGTAATTCCAACATAATCGGTGTCCTAGTTTAAGATGAACTTTATAGATTGTAAATAATACACCACAAGCGTGCGCTGGTCTAGAACACTGGGAGCGGTAAAATCATTATTACTGTGACTGATTCATAATATCCGTATGATGCATCCATTGGCTCATTATTTATGCATCAGTCACAGTAAAATGATCTTACCACGCCCTGTTATCTAGGCCCACGCACTCATGAGGTATTATTTTCAGTCACTGAGTTCATATAAAAATACAACACTGATTCCATGTCCTGTCGTAAGTCGGCTCTGATCATGACAATATTGTCCCTTTAAATATTTGAACCATATCCATGTACATTGTACTTCAATATCTTTAATCAAACACTCATAACTCAGAGAAATAAGGCACTGTTTAACCGCTTAGATTGCATATAGGAAATGTAAGCAAATATGGAAATTACTATACTTGTTTTGATTTTTTAAATCGTCCCTAATTTACCATAGTGATCAATCCGACTTTTTTTCAATTTTAAGTTTTCCCGCCCATTAGTACATTCAGGAAGAGACCTACCATTGTATCTAATCCACATACATGTATTCCTATAGATTTGGAGATAGAGCATGCATTTAAATGACGAATGCTCTAACTGGCTATTTTTGTAATTTGGCAAAGAGACCAATACCGCATTGGTCACTATGCCAACTTAATTTGGGATTGGTCACTATGGCAAATTAGGGACGAATTATGATACACTTTTTACACTCTATCATTATTTAAATATGCCAAGTTAAGATAATTATTTATGCATCAGTCACGGTAGTATGATCTTATCTTTCCCTGTTATCTATAGGCCAGCGCGCGCTCATGAGGTACTACTTTCAGTCACTGAGTTCATACAAAAATAGGACACTGATTCCATGTCCTGTCGTAAGTCGGCTCTGATCGTGACGATATTGTCCCTTTAATGCAAACCTCGGACTAGACATTTTTAGTTTTGCTTTACTCCTTTCTGTCATTAATTATAAAAAAAATAAAAGCACTTTGTAAATAGCAGCTTTGGTTAGGAAACCATGTGGAAAATTCTCCTTTGAGTAGTAAATGGTTCTGAAAAGAACTGGTTTGTTACAACTCAAAAGAGAATTGTTCACCTGGTGTCACCGCAAACAGACTTTACTTATCCTTTTCACCGTGCAAAGCTACAAGTCTTAGTTAAACATTTTATTGACAATTAGAACAAACATTATTTCAACAAAAACACTTTGTACATAGTCATTTGCTTGCCGAGCCAAGTATAAAAAATAAATATTTCTGTAAAATAATAATAAGACAAAAGTAAACTCGCATAATCTATAATGGTATGACAATAATTTGTGTGGCCTATGTTGAGTGGCAGATACATGACTTTTATTGTAAAAAGATTTCATTTGTTTGTTTGTTTATTATAATTAAAGGGATGGTACATAATGAGGTATGTTTGTAAAACTGCTTTTATGAGTATGCTTACTCTCTTTGAATCAAGATATACATTGAAGGGAAGGTGCAACATTGGTAATGTTGGCAAAACTGCTTTTATGAGTATGCTTACTCTCTTTGAATCAAGATATACATTGAAGGGAAAGTACAACATTGGTAATGTTGGCAAAACAGCTTCTAAAAGTATCCTTACTTTCTTTGAATCAATATATACATTAAACAGTCAACCTGTTAAAGTGTCAGGTCAACACGTTTGGGCAAAAAATTAGAAACATTCAATTCCAAGTGTTGAAGTTTTCACCACACTAGCCAATAGAGGGCGCTATTTCGTTCCGAAAGTGAACAGTATTGAAATTAGGACTCGGACCAAGTCTTAAATTCCAACCAAAAGTAATAATTTCATTTTTCTTAAAAATGACAGTACCTCAGACAAAACATGAGCTTTTATAGCAAGTAAAGTTGACATTATAAGTCAACAATTTTGGAATTATTTTAGAATTACCAATATTATAACTTTATACCATTAACTGTTGTCGTTGTTGCTATTTGTTGTTGTTTAGTTTGTTTTGCTTTGTTTTTTTTATGAATAAAATAATTTATGATATGATAATGGCCCTCGCCTCAGTCCATTATCACCCGTGGTCAGGCCTCATCGACTCCTGACCGGGGAATGGATAACGTATGAATAAATGATTTAATAAAAAACGGTCTCTACTAATAGGGAATAAATGTTCGTCGAGCAGATTTTCCCGAAGGCTAATGGCCGCTTTTGGGCGCGTGTGACAAAAGGTGATAATGACCGACCCGAAGGCGACGTTCTTTATCGCCTGTGGCCACGTCCAAATCCGGTCATTATCCTGCAGTAAAGACCAAGCGTCGACGACGTACAACGGGTTGTTATGGAACGCCAAAGAGGCATTTAATGTGAACCTCGTATCGATGATGTTCTTGTATTGTGGGATCGGTGCATTTTTGATCCGTCTAAGTACCGTTTATTCGTTATTCTTTTTAAATTGGGTAAATTAAAAAAAAAGTTTTTGTTTTAAACCGAGAACCAAAGAAAAGCGGCATATTTTCTTTTTTGGAGTAGATATATATATTAAGGGAAGTAAACGGAAAACTAAATCAATTAACTTTTCAGCCGAAGTGAAAAAGTAAAAAGTACGCGGGAATAAAAATTAACCCACCCAAAAAGTCTCTTCAGAGACGTATACTGGTCAATGTGTGCATTCGAGTAGCTATAGCTGATCCCCGGAGTCAACCCGGATTCCAGCCAGATCAGACCCGTATCGTTCGAGTTACTCATGACGTCATCTGGGGCATTAAACTGGGCCAGCTTAGGGAAAAACCGGGGAAAGTGTGGTGTCAGGAAATTGTCTATACATGGCGGCTGTTTTATTTTTACTGGATGATCTGTTTTGTGTCAACATAGGTATATATAGACCAATTGGTTACCACTTTAAAATTGTCATTTTAATTTCCTTGTTGTTTCGCTTTTATTTGTATCTTATTTTCTATGTAATCATCGGATTAGTCTTGATTGGTATGTTCAATTCTTCATTCATAAAGGGCTTGTTACGCCAGGTGACAGCTAGTAAAATCAAATTATTTACAAGAACGTTTCGGGGTATAGATTCTTCTTTTCTTTTGATTTTGCTGTGTTTGGTTCAGCTGGCCAATATTGTTCGACATTCCAGTGATCGCTGACTATAAACTGTGTAAGCTTCTGGATTTTCATGTGGGTCCGTCCCCCTGTATTCCTCCCATCCGTGCCACAGTATGACTATTTCGACGACAACAGTTCAGTTGACCCATATATATCTTTGGATGCTCTAGTGATCGGTGACTACCGTGTTTAAGCTTCTGGATTTTTCAGGAGTCCGTCCCCTGTATTCTTCTCATCCACAGTACTATTTAGATGATAACTGTTCAGTTGGCCCATATTTGTCTTTGGAGACCAGCGAAAGCTGATTACTGTGTTTAAGCTTCTGGTTTTTCATAAAGGTCCGTCCCCATGGCTTCCTCCCATCCACAGTAATATTTAGACTATCGCTGACTACCGTGTGTAGGATTCTTGATTTCCATAGGGGTGTGTCCCCCTGTAACCGGTTATGTTACCATAAAGACCGTACAGACTGAACGGGAAGGTACAACGCTGGTAATGTTCGCAAAACGTCTAAGGGTAAGTATAATTTGGTCTATATATGCTAACTTTCTTTGAATCAAGAAGATACATCCTGTGAAAGTTTAACAACACAATGAAATATAAAGCTGAAACTTCACATGTTTGTTTTGATGCCTTTATCAAAAACGTACACTGACTTTAGATGTATAACGTCCTGCTGGTATCTGTTTTTCTTCCAGTAGAATTGACACGTAAATAGCCTTTTCGTTTTGAAGTAAACATTCTATACCTTTGAATGAATGTACCAACAATCTGAATGTATTTTCATTAATCTCTTGTTAAACGACACAATGAAATAAACTGCAACATTCACAGACTGGTTGTTACGCATTTCCTTTCATTAGCCCACGCCCCCCCCCCACCAAAAAAAATGTGTCTCCAGTTTCTGGTCATCGGTCGGCTTCAAAATCGGTGCGGTGACGCGCTTTTTTTCGGCCATCTTTTTGTTGCCAACAGGGAAATACGTGACACATTGTATACGCGGGAATCAAATTTCCCATATACAAAGTACGGTGGCTAAGAGAGGCCCCACAAATCGGGCAAACGTTCATACCCCTATGTGAAAAAGTTGTTTAAAGCACATCACGGCAGAATTCCAATTGATCCAGCAATTTTGGCTGCAATTGGACATTGTTTCATAGCAACAACAAAAATTAAAATGCCGACGCGCGGGTCTGAGGCGACGCGCGGGTCTGAGGCGACGCGCGCAGAGACCAGAAACCAGAGACTTTTTTTGGGCGTCATATTCATACGGATGCATTGACAGACATGTGACTAAAATGTACACTGACTTTACATGTATAACGATATGGGCCCAATTTTACAGAGCTGCTTTGCAGATACAATTGCTTACCAGAAAGATTTGCTTAGCAGATTTGTGTGGTTACCAGCCAAACTTTCATACTGGTAGTCTGCCTTATATTGCTTAGCACAAATTAATATTTTCTGTTTTTTTTCTGATTTTTTTTATTTTTCATTTTTTTTTATATGCCTCTTAATTAAGTTCTACCAGACCAAAAGTGTACGCTAGCTTTAAAGATGCGTAACATCCATAATGTCCAAAGGGACAGCCCTTTTGATTTTCTTTATATGAATAAAATTATACTTTCTAGATATTGTTGTGTCATTTCTTTCATTTATCAGTTAAACTAATAAATGACACAGACAGGTCTTTTCAAACCTGATGTAGACATTGTCTAGACCTGCTTAAACACAACCTTTCAACCAGTTATCTTGAACTGAGTTCTTGGCAGTACCGTACGTTCCCCCACACCTGAGGCCTATGAATCCCCCATCTCAGAGCTTTTAAACAAAAGTCCCAAGTCCCACGTCACCCTGCCAAAATTCGATTATTAACTAAAATATCTGGGTCTGCTGTTTTTACATAGGCCTCTCAAGTTCACCCGAATAGAAAGTTGTTTCCAGACACAAAAACGATGGCACTTGTCTTAAATCTCTACGTGATTCTCTGCATGTTTGGAGCAAGTCACCAGAAAACTCGTGAGTAGTTCTCTTGAGTAGTTTCAGGGTCGGATCCAGTATTAGGAGGTACAAGATTCACCTCTTTTTGACTGCCATTTATTAGCTTAACAAGTGTGACTGGCTCTGGCAAAACCCTAAATTTGGACCCAAATTTTCAAAAGTGACCTCCCAAATTTATCGTGAAAATTAACAATGTTCCCAACAACGTTTCAGGATTTTTCTTTTTCCATCAAAATCTAGAGAAAATGCTCTAACTCTATATGGCGACATGAAAATCTCAAACTGGTCCCTGGGGTAAGTTTTTTTAAACTCTTCATGGCTGTTAGGCATTATGGTAAATGCCCAGAAGTTTCGGGTTTTTCCAGAGCGGGTCACAAGTATCATACAGAGACCAAAATAAGTTTTAAACAATTAAAAACTGATATTTTGTATCTAAAACGCACGGTTTGGAGTATCGTCTGGAACCCCTTTAAAAATGCTGGATCCGCCCCCTGAATGGGACTATATTTCATATTGCGTTGACAGAAGAAGGGGCGGATCTAACCTGAAGATCTGACGTCACGCTTTGAGGCTCGTGAATTACGCCAGATACTGGCCGCGGCCGCCATGTTTTCCCTGAGATTCAACTTTGACCTTTGGTAGCTAGCGCCTCGAAGCGTGATCTTCAGTACAGTGTATCCAAAGAAACCCCTTGAATGGTGTACGCCAGGAGCCTGTCTTTATCCTCGAGGATATCCTTGAGTATATTCTCGAGGATAAAGACAGGGGATCAGTCTAGGGCGGATCTCGAATGGCAAAATTGGGGCTGGACAAACGAATAAAAATGAGTATAGATTGTCTCCCTAGACGTAAAAATTGTGTGTGCATACGTGTACAGGTATACGCATTCAAACCAAGGATTTATAACAAAAGGGACAATAGGTCCTCTGTTGCTATCACAATGGAGAACAATATGGTCATCGGTTGCCAGGGCAATAGAGGAGAACAATAGGAGGTCCTCAGTTTACACCTTAAAAAACAGATGTGTGTGTTTGTGGGGGAGGGGGAACATGTCAATTGGTAAAAACTCTTTTAAAATAGGCCAATATAATTGTAAAATCATACAATGCGTCATTTGTCATGTCAGAAACTGTTTCTTCGTAAGGTGTTTGTTTCCCGCGTAGCTATGTGAACATGTTTCTGGTCAAGAATGTAAAGTCAGAAACAATTTTCAAGTCGTGTTCGCCAAAACACGTCCCAGTATAATAAAAAATAAGTGGGCAAATCCCGTTGGTGGATCCGTAGGGGGTGGTGGCAAAGAGAGAATGGCCACTTTTTGTGCCATTTCCCCCCCCTTTTTGAGACTTTGGACCCGCTCCTTGTCAACACCAGAATCGTTTCATCCTAGATATCACCAAGGTTCGTTTCCAAGACGTGTCCCCCGACGTCCCTAATGCTGGCAGGGTACAGGTGAAGGAGGGAGGCAGATGGAAGGATATATGCAGTGATGACTGGGATGTTCGAGATGTCACTGTGGCCTGTAGACAGCTTGGATATCCAGGGGGAGCAATCGCTAACGAGTCGCGGTCAAACCTCACCAATGAGTCGGTTACCAGATTTAACTGTTCAGGAAGTATGTATAATTATATATATATTAGCAAGCGCGAAGTCGTACTTTTTATCCATTTGAAAGCTCTTTTAAAAAGGACTTTGGGGGAACAAATACCAGACAACTCGACCCTTGGTCGGGCCCTTGGTGGGAGTACAACGGTCGACTTGTCAAACAGGTCGAATTGTCACACAGGTCGATCTGTCACAATGGTCGAGTTGTCACAAGGTTCCAGATTATTGGGCCAATTAATCCTTCACTATTCTCAGTTCCGTGGATAGTACTCTTGTGTTGCATGCTGTAGTGCTTCAGCAGCTAAACCAAACATCTGTACCCTCACAGGTACCCATTTATAACTCCTGGGTGGAAATAAGCAATTAAGGTAAAGTGTCTTGCTCAGTGACGCCATGGCAGTTTCTAGGATTGGAACCCATATTTTGACAATTCAGCCATCTGATGCACTCATTATTATACGAGACAGATAGAGGGTTATGCGCTTGCAATGTAGCCACCGGATGCCATATTGCCGCTCTCATAAACCAAGCATGGCAGCGCTTACGGAGAGAATTGGCTCTACCGTTTTAAGTGCATCCCTTGTGCATTCTTTTTGTATGTGGAGTGGTAAACTGGTCCAACCGTGGCTTCACTGATTTGTTAGGTACCCTCCATCAATTCAGTATAAGAGAGATCAGTGGATGTACCATTCCAACTGAAAACGTGGCTTTCATTAAATGTGCGTAGCTGGTATACGTGTATATCTATCCACAGTCGTGTACTGTGTATCCAAACTGTAGGGCAAAATTACATCAATTGTTTATCACCCGACACAAGAATTACACCAACCTATATAAGCACGGTTCATCAGGTCAGAGCAGAAAGGACTTAAGAGATCTATACATGCAATGTGTGAGCAGAAAGGACTTATAAGGCCTATAAATTATGTACAATTTCATTATGTTAAGAAAACTTAATTATTTAGGTTTATGTTTTATTTAACAATGGGAGTACTCACAATTTATATTTAGCAGTCACGACCCATTATCTTGTACTTAATTAGGTAATTACACTTAATTAATCTGATAAGACCTTTTGTCTTTTAACAATAAAATTGTCATCAAGTGTGTATAAGTCCTTACTGCTCTGAGCAGACGAGTTGTAACCTCCAGATCTTTTCAGAATTAATTACTACTCAATAGAGAATTTCACGTGGTGTCACCGCAGTTAGTCTTACCTATATATCCACAGTCGGCAATCATAACCGTGCGTGTTTAATACAACATTTGACTTAAAAGTCCAAGTGGTAGCCGATGTCTTATGAAATACGGCATCTATGAAATATCGCCTCTTTTCATTGTTCAGGTTTATACAATTTTTCCTGGATGCAATGTTGTTACAATGCTCGTTTAATGGAAAGATTTCATGGACACCATATTACATGTGCAAGCAAGTAGATGTGTCATACGCGCGCGTATGTCAGCACGCGTTCTCTTTGTTCACTGTCTAATTTATACATTTATTTCATGTTTTTTTGTAATTCTAAAAAGAAAGAAAAAATTGGCAATGAATTTTTGTATATAAGCAGAATTATTTTGGAACCACTACATGATGTGAATGAGACGTAGCTAATGTTGACATGACGTCACATTTACCAACTAGATACTCGATTATGACACATCAGCCATAACAATGTAGTCGATGACACTTCGTCTGCCTTGAGAAATGTCTGTATTTCTGTATTTGTAATAGTACACCGCACTCATTGCCATTATAATAGAGAGAAATAAAGGGTAATTTGGTATTTGTTATTTTCAGAAGAGTCGAATCTGAATGACTGTTCGTTTGACGTCAACGAAGAATGCATTCACATGAAGTCAGCGGAGGCCATTTGTACGAGTGAGTTTACTACCCACATGTTTTTGTGTTAAGCAATTTTTCTATTGAAATGCTTGTGTCTAGTACATTGTGATATCGAGAAGTTAATGTTAATTTTGGTTTCCTATATGACTAAGATGTTTCTATTTTCTCATTGTACTACACATGATTAAAGTGGGGCGCCCTCACTCGACAAGCTTGCGTATTGAGGGCCTCCACCACTTTATCATCATTACTGCTCTTCCATTAATTAATGGTCAACGTTTTGATAAAGTGAAATAAATATTGAATTGAATTGGATCAAATGGGGTCAATGTTACATTGAATAGGCCTAAGCGCAGCGTTATTTGATCACACCTCAATGTGACCTCATACATTCATAAGCTAATGCATGCATGTAATGGCACATAATTCGTCGCATAGCTGACGAAGTGACGAATCTTCAATTTTGGTGGTTTTGAGTATAAATGTTCATCTCTACCGGTTTTTAAGTCATATATTTACATGGTTTTTGAGAGCAGAAATCATTCAAATGAGGAATCAGCACAATTTATAAAATCAGTTACTATCTGACGAAGTGACGAATATTGGATTTCAACGTGGCAGCAATTTGTAGATATTATTTCCATTAATGTTTAAGTAGGCCTAGTTTTATGCCTAAATTTTGTATCGCCACAATGATTACTTTGTTTATAATAGGTAGTTGTTTTTTCATATGCATGTGTACTTAATACGCCCATTGAATTTAGAAAAACACAAGTAAGGTCGGGTCAGCTCCAATTCTGTTTGTTTTGAGCTTGTTTTATTTGCTTGGGGATAGAGGCGGTAACTGGAAATGAAGCTTTCATGATAAAACACATTGTTTGTCAGGAAATGTTTGTCAGGATGTCAGGATGTTTAAGGAAACAACTTACAATAATGTGGTTTTATAGGTTGTTATGTACATGTAAATGCTGTGGGGGCGGGTAACTGGGAAACGAACTTGTTCTTTTTTATTGGCAATGACTGTGGGAACGAAATGGACTTTCCCCAATGCAATTTGTTTTACAAAAAGCTTTCATGTTTAATCTTTAGGTATACAATCGCATGTGCATATTCATTCAAATTGAAGGCAACTTTATCTGCTTGAAGGGTCTGTAACTTTTTATAATCTATGAATATTTTAGCAGAGTCCTCTTCAAACCTGATGTATAAACGTTTACTTTTGGAAATTGTTATATCATTTCACCAGTCTTTACCAGTCTCTGGTCTGATGTTTTTCTTTTATATTTCTGAACCAACTTGATAGATTACGATAATACATTATGCATTACGCAACTAATTTGTTATGGTATAACTTATTTCAATATAGGCGAGCACAACATTTTGCATACGGTGATTGGCTTAAATAAATTTGCATACATAAATTATTCATTTTGCTAGATGTTTATGAATAATTTAGTACAAGCGTCCTTGGAACGAACTGGTACACGAGCTTGCGGCTTTGGAACTCGTGGGCGCGGTCTTTTTCTAGGCACTGTGTTCCGGGTTGCCGCGTTGAGATGAAGCGCGTGCCTTTTATGTTAATAGCTCACGAATGCGTTTTAAAGCTTGTATAAAGAAAATACAAATGTTTACGGCTTTGGAAGAAAACACTAAAAAACAAATTCGGCTATTCAATAAAAAAAAAGTTGTGTAAGTGTAAACAGATGGGAAGAATTAACACCGAAAATGTGCTGCCAAAATGAGTCCAACTTTTTTTTACCGATTCGTCACTTCGTCAGCATTGAGACGAATTACTGTCAAACCGAGCTCCCGACAACTATTTTGTGAAATATTAGGGGAGTGCGTTTTCGGATATTTTTGGAACCGGATACCCGAAATCAGAAAACTTCGGATACCCGGATTGCCGTTTTCATTTTTTGTTGAAAACATGCCTCCAGTGGTATACAAATACATGTACTGTAAATGGTAACAGATTGACTTTTACAATACAGAAGATCCATACTTAAATCGTTCTTTTCTTTATTGGAGTGCAATGTCTTGAATTTAAAGATAATTGTCTGTAAAAGTGTCAACATTACATTGTTCAAGAATCACAGATTTCTGTTTGCGCCGCTCAAATGTTTAGTCCGAATTTTAAAAATGCGTTTACGGGTAACTGGAACCGAAAAATGGAACCGGGTAATGGCCGTTTCGGTCGGGTATACCTGGATACCCAGCACAGCCCTAAAATATATCAATAACATGTATTTGTTTTCCTTCCAATAAGACCAACAAAATAATTAGTAGAATGGTGAACATACGGTGGTACGCTAGAACTGAAATACAACTGTAGTTATAAGGCATGCAATGTATTAATGCTACCAATTCTCTGCACAGTTCCTGGCTACAAGGGTTGCTTCTTGGACGCGACTGAATCAGCAGACAGCATATTTGGAAATTACGTCAGCAAAAATGACACAATGACTGTGAGGAATTGTCTGCAACTATGCAAAGCGAAACACAAGAGGTTTGGAGGACTCAGGCAGCACGATCAGTGTCACTGTGGGGACTCTGTCGATGATGGAATGCGCAAGGTCGATTCTAAATGCAGTTTCCTGTGCAGTGGAAACGAAAATGAGATTTGTGGCGGGCAGTCCAGGGACATGAAGTCGACAAGAATGTCGATTTACGAAGGTAAACTGATATGTATTATACTCAAACGTAATGAGTTCGTCATGGGTGCAATTTATGGGAACCAACTTGAGGCTAATGAGGGAGCTATAGACAGTGACGAACACACAAATTATTGAACGTATTCCTCGGTAAAGCATTTTAACGGACCTAAGGATAACTTAACTTGAAAAAAAATAATGCGTGTAACTCCAAATCCATATTGATAGCACTATAGTCCATGGGCTGCAGACCGAACCCTCCCCGGGGATTTTTGGAGACTACTTTTTTTGGTCAGCCTATTGTATCCCATTGCAATATCTGCTTGTCTGCAAAAAATACTGGTGGGTTAAGGATTGGGAGAGGGGTCAAATTGACCCAAAAAATATCCCCCAACGCACATCACATGTAGTTCGGCTTTATGTGTCTTCCCTATGATGGATTGAGCATCTGGGAAATGATCTAGGAATAATACATTGGTATTTAAGGTCCTCCTTACCCCTTCATATCACACATATCACAACCCTCAACTCTCAGAATTTATTTGAATGAGGAATGAACTAATGAAACTAGATATGTAATGGAAACCACATCTTCAAAAGAAAAACGCTTACATACGATTTTAAGAGGCTTTTGCAATGTTCTTATTGTTTAATTAGTGGAATAGCTTTTGGAGGAGGGGATAACTATGCTTCTTCATTGAGTCAATTGAAAACATCTCTCAAGACTCATTTATTTTAGGCATTGTGTATTTTTAAATTGTACTTGCATCTCACTGTAAAGCGCTGTTATACCGTTTGTGTAAGAGCGCTATATAAATGCCTTCATTGTATTGTATTGTATTGTATTGTAACTACCGGTACAGTACCAAACCCTTGTTTGTGTTGTATCTGTGTAACCATTTGAATTTTTATACAGTTTCGTCTAGTGAATGTCAGCATCCTGGAATCCCAGCCAATGGCTTCATAGAAGCAGACGATTTCTGGTTCGGGTCAAAGGTCACTTTCCAGTGCAACACCGGCTACGAACTACATGGCCGCCAATCGGCGCGATGCATCCTGGACCCTGACGAATTTGGAAACATCACGTGGTCGAAAGCGACTCCAACATGTGTCTTTTTACAAGGTCAGTATCCTCTTCGTATCCTGCAAATACAATGCAGGCCTGCTGTGCGCGAATCAACGCGCGCTTGTGTACCATTATTTGCAACGCACTTCCAACTCTATGCTAAATCACAATTACGAACAGGGGTCAATTTTATAGAGATACTAAGAACCACGCAAATTTACTAAGCAGATGCTGCATGTCAGCAGAAAATAACACAGGTATGGAATCAGTCGGACCTTTGCTTTGTAAGAGCTTTAAATGGGATTTATTGGGGATGGGGAAATGATGGTGAATGCACGTATACCGCATAGCGTTGTGGTTAATGCAGATTATTTCAATGCTGTATACACTGGACCCTATGTCTGTCAAAATGACGCTCCTGGTTCAACAGAAACGAAACGTTTTTACATAAACGTTTGTAATGTATAAAGCATACTCATAGAAGCAGTTTTGCCAACAAGTTACCAATGATATACCCCACCTTTAACATTTTACAGGGACTGTAGTTGGTATATCCGTATCGGCGATACTTGTTGCTATTCTTCTGGCCGCCATATTGGGATTCTACGTTTTGAAACGGTAAACAGCTTCACATTTTCTTAATCGCAACAAATGTAGAGAACTAACCCAGAAGTAATGGAAATCTTGATCAATTATCCTTTCCACTTCCTTTAATTCGCAGCCCCTGTGTCATGAATGTGTGGCGCCATTTTATTACTGTCCATTGTGTTTACAAAATGCCATATTCCGTACACGCAATAAATCATACTTTATATTCAGCAAAAACTCTTCCCTGGTAACCGTTTACAACTGAAAGTAAATGAAGTCAATAGGGCACGCCAACCAGCGATATGCTAAATGCCCTAGCAATTTGCTGCTTGCGTGAAGGGCACCATCAGCAGGACATACGCAGATCGGATAGCAACAATTATGATTTTCATGAATCTTAGGCCTACTTATTCTAAATTAGAGAATGCAAATTAACACACTTACTTTGCTACAGAGACTGGAACCAAAATGGCTGCCAGAAAAGATTGTTTTTTTCATTCAAGCCTGGTATTCGTGTAACATTTTGCGCAACGCGATCTTCTAAATATTATATTATAGGGACGACAATTGTACACAAAAATGCAACCCAACCCTTAACGTATTTAATATTATTGAAGTATGTACATAACACACATATAAATGGAGTCAATAGTACACACTAGCCAGCCATATGTGTATAAGCTAAATGCCCCAGCGACAGCTGTTGACGCATCAACGGCGCCCTCAACAGGTCGGGCACGAAGCGGTTACTAATCCAGTGTGGTTTTGAATTGAATTAAGCATTTCTTTTTTATACTAAAACAGGAGAAAACATGAACAAAGGACAAAACCTCGCGCCGGTAGTGTCTCTGAGGTTCGCCAGGCAACGAGAAGGGATACTTCAGGGTCGGGTGTCAGGGATGATCAGCAGCGCCAGCAGAATTACGAAAATGTAGCCGTTGCCATGGAGTCGTCAGGAGACGACTTTACTGATGATGAGTTATTCGATACAGACGGTGAAACAGTTCAACGTGATGAGGCCGAGGCAGAGACCATCAGTGTCGAGGCCGACAGAACCAATCAGGAGAACGATGACGATGGCGATGACGATGGCGACGGCTTAGCAGACGATGGCTTTCATATATATCATACCGTTGTCATGGAGACAGAGACAAGTGAAGAAAGTGGAGAAGAAGTCACTGAGGAAGGCGAACGAACCAATCGAAACAGAGGTGACGACGATGACGATGACGGCGACGAAGTCCCAGCAGACGATGATTTTCATGTATATCAGGCAGTTGCCATGGAAACAGAGACAATTGGAAAAAAGGGCCCAGCGGATTTAAAGATCGTGGGAGACAATGAGAGGAACACTGATGAACGGTTGTGCACCAGTGGTGGCAATATCCCCTCCAAGTCAAGCGCCGATGGCGAATACCAGGAGATCTCAACCAATGCAAGTTTCACTGCTGGATCGGACGAAGAAGGATGGGTGGACAACATCATATATGGAAGCAATGTGCTATATGATCCGCTCTATCAAAATCAGGAATAAGTCGCAGGAGCTGTTTTGAGTAACCAGTCCCTTTAAAGGGAAGGTACAACCTTGGTAAATACCAGATTATCAAATGAACGAATTATTACCAAATAAACTAACTTGCTTTCAGAAGAAACAAGTTGTTGTAGACCTTTATCGCACTGCTGCCATCTTGTCGAATTTACTAAAAACAAAATGGCGTCTGGCAACTTAGTATAGTTTTTCGCCATTTTCTCAAACACGTGAGCTTCTATTGTAATGAAACTTTCACAGATTAGTTTTATAACCAACTCTGTAGTATAAATGCAAAATAATGGTTATTGGCCTTACGTTTCGAACCTAGCAGGTTCTTTCTGAAAGGCAAAATGAGACAGAATACAAACATACATACATACATGAACACAAGACTGAGCAGAAGTTAGTCAGGTGTGAAATGAACACAAAAGAAGAGGGTACAAGAAGCAGAGTCAGGTTCTGGTCCTGGGACCGGACATAAGAGGGATTACACATGAATAGATAGAGGTACACAAATAGTTTTATGATATTCTTTACAATTAAAGGGTTGAAAATAATTATTTATGAACGATACCAAATACTAATTGTTGTACCAGTATCTTTTATGTTCAAAGGATCAAACATTCAGCACAGATGCTCTCCCCCAATTTACCTGGCGTCCCTCCCTGTTGTCCCCTTCTCTCATTACCCTGTAACCTTTCCACTTGCCTGCACAAATAGTTTTATGATATTCTTTACAATTAAAGGGTTGAAAATAATTATTTATGAACGATACCAAATACTAATGTTATACCAGTATATTTTATGTTCAAAGGGTCAAACATTCAGCACAGATGCTCTCCCCAATTTACCTGGCCTCCCTTCCTCTCATTACCCTGTAACCTTTCTACTTGCCTGCTTCCTCCTTCCCTTTTCGTACGAGTATGTGTTTTTAATTTCTCCTTACGTTTTATTATAGAACAATTTATATGTATAATTATTTATAACTTTTTATAGTATTTTTAACTATGTAAATTTGTCCCACCGGCTGCTTTGTCAGATTGTAATAAACCATCAATAATAATATAATAATATATGTTCTGGGCCCAATTTCACAGAGTCGCTAAGCAACCGATTGTTTGGCTTACTGTACGTTTTTCATTTCATAGCACTGCTAACCGTTAAGCATAGAGAAAGGCACGCTAACTTGCCCATGTTGGTAAGCGTGACGTAATTCCAACATAATCGGTGTCCTAGTTTAAGATGAACTTAGAGATTGTAAATAATACCACACAAGCGCGCTCTCGTCTAGAAAACCAGGCGCTATAAGATCGGGCGCGATAAGATCGGGCGCGATATTACTGTGACTGGTGCATAGTATCATTATTACGCAGCCATTGGCTGATTATTTATGCATCAGTCACGGTAGTATGATCTTATCGTTCCCTGTTATCTAGGCCAGAGCGCGCTCGTGAGGAATTATTTTCAGTTACTGAGTTCATATAAAAATAGGACACTGATTCCATGTCCTGTCGTAAGTCGGCTCTGATCGTGACGATATTGTCCCTTTAATGCAAACCTCGGACTAGTCATTTTTAGTTTTGCTTTACTCCTTTCTGTCATTAATTACAAAAAATAAAACCACTTTGTAAATAGCAGCTTTGGTTAGGAAACCATGTGGAAAATTCTCCTTTGAGTAGTAAATGGTTCTGAAAAGAACTGGTTTGTTACAACTCAAAAGAGAATTGTTCACCTGGTGTCACCGCAAACAGACTTTACTTATCCTTTTCATCGTGCAAAGCTACAAGTCTTTGTTAAAAATTATATTGACAATTAGAACAAACATTATTTCAACAAAAACACTTTGTACATAGTCATTTGCTTGCCAAGCCAAGAGTGAAAACTAAATATTTCTGTAAAATAATAATAAGACAAAATGTTTTAAAGTAAACTCGCATAATCTATAATGGTATGCCAATAATTTGTGTGGACTATGTGGAGTGGCAGATACATGACTTTTATTGTAAAAATGTTAAGATTTCGTGTGTTTGTTTATTATTAATTAAAGGGATGGTACATAATGATGTATATATGTTGGCAAAAAAAATCAATATATTCATTGAAGGGAAGGTACAACATTGGTAATGTTGGCAAAACTGCTTCTATGAGTATCCTTACTCTCTTTGAATCAAGATATACATTGAAGGGAAGGTACAACATTGGTAATATTGGCAAAACTGCTTCTATGAGTATGCTTACTCTCTTTGAATCAAGATACACATTGAAGGGAAGGTACAACATTGGTAATGTTGGCAAAACTGCTTCTATGAGTATGCTTACTCTCTTTGAATCAAGATATACATTGAAGGGAAGGTACAACATTGGTAATGTTTGCCAAACTGCTTCTATGAGTATGCTTACTCTCTTTGAATCAAGATACACATTGAAGGGAAGGTACAACACAGATAATGTTGGCAAAACTGCTTCTATGAGTATGCTTACTCTCTTTGAATCAAGATATACATTGAAGGGAAAGTACAACACAGATAATGTTGGCAGAACTGCTTCTATGAGTATGCTTACTCTCTTTGAATCAAGATATACATTAAAGGGAAGGTACAACATTGGTAATGTTGGCAGAACTGCTTCTATGAGTATGCTTACTCTCTTTGAATCAAGATATACATTGAAGGGAAGGTACAACATTGGTAATGTTGGCAAAACTTCTTCTATGAGTATGCTTACTCTCTTTGAATCAAGATATACATTGAAGGGAAGGTACAACATTGGTAATGTTGGCAAAACTGCTTTTATGAGTATGCTTACTCTCTTTGAATCATTTTTGATCTGTCTATGTACCGTTCATTCGTTTATCTTTTTAAATTGAGTAAATTAAAAAAAGTTTTTGTTTTAAACGGAGAACCAAAGAAAAGCGATATATTTTCTTTTTTGGAGTAGATATATACATACTACCTGTTTAAGGGAAGTAAACGGAAAACTAAATCAATTAACTTTTCAGCCGAAGTGAAAAAGTAAAAAGTACGCGGGAATAAAAAGTAACCCACCCAAAAAGTCTCTTCAGAGACGTATACTGGTCAATGTGTGCATTGGAGTAGCTGTAGCTGATCCCCGGAGTCAACCCGGATACCAGCCAGCTCAGACCCGTATCGTTCGAGTTACTCATGACGTTATCTGGGGCACTAAACTGGGCCAGCTTAGGGAAAAGGAAAAGTGTGGTGCCAGGAAATTGTCTATACATGGCGGCTGTGTTATATTTACTGGATAATCTGTATTGTGTCAACATAGGTATATATAGACCAATTGGTTGCCACTTTAAAATTTTCATTTTAATTTCCTTGTTGTTTCGCTTTTATTTGTATCTTATTTTCTATGTAATCATCGGGTTAGTCTTGATTGGTATGTTCAATTGTTCATTCATAAAGGGCTTGTTACGCGAGGTGACAGCTATTAAAATCAAATTATTTACAAGAAAGTTTCGGGGTATAGATTCTTCTTTTCTTTTGATTTTGCTGTGTTTAGTTCAGCTGGCCAATATCTTTGGACATTCCAGTGATCGCTGACTATAAACTGTGTAAGCTTCTGGATTTTCATGTGGGTCCGTCCCCCTGTATTCCTACCATCCATGCCACAGTATGACTATTTCGACGACAACGGTTCAGTTGAGCCATATATATCTTTGGATGCTCCAGTGATCGTTGACTACCGTGTTTAAGCTTCTGGATTTTTCATAGGGGTCCGTCTCCTGTGTTCCTCTCATCCACAGTACTATTTAGATGATAATGGTTCAGTTGGCCCATATTTACAAGGCTGCCACTCGTGGGGAAAAATCCCTACCGTAGGGCATTTTAGTAAAGTGTAGGGAATAGGGGGCCCCTACGGGAAAAATGAAAATACTGTAGGGGGGAGTAGGGGAATCCACAAATATTGTAAAAAAATTATATATTTATGTACGTGATATAGGCCTACTGCTTTAATCATATCAGTATAATATACCGCTTTATTTCTAGTAGATATTATATTCATTTCCTAATATCAAGTAGGCCTATAGACTATCCCTATAAGATTTCAGTTACCTCCTGCTGTGCAGAAGGCCCGGCCCTAACAATACGCGCACCTAATATCGAGTGTCACACTACTATTGCAATACTTCAAGAATGCTGTTGCGGTTAATGTTACTCAAGCTATCTGCACATTGTACCAGGGTTGCCATTTGGCATTTTTCACGTTCATCCGGGAAGACTGTATATTCCCTTTAATTCATAAACGAAGGCCTACACATTTGGTCATTATGCCTAGTTATTTAATTCGAAGTTAGGCCTAATTAATAACTTATTCGTAGGGGAAAACAAAATTTTGTAGGGGAAAATTGATACTAAGTATGTAGAGATAATGTTGGTGAAATGCGCATGCGTGGTGGGGGAAAACAGCAAATCAAGAGTGGCATCCCTGCATATTTGTCTTTGGAGACCAGCGAAAGCTGATTACTGTGTTTAAGCTTCTGGTTTTTCATAAGGGTCCGTCCCCATCGATTCCTCCCATCCACAGTAATATTTAGACTATCGCTGACTACCGTATGTAGGATTCTGGATCTCCATAGGGGTGTGTCCCCCCGTAACCAGCCCTGTTACCACAAAGACTATACAGACTGAACGGGAAGGTACAACGCTGGTAATGTTTGCAAAACGTCTAAGGGTAAGTATATTTTGGTCTGTATAATATGCTAACTTTGAATCAAGAAGATACAACCTGTGAAAGTTTAACGACACAATGAAATATAAAGCTGAAACTTCACAGGTTTGTTATTATACATGTCTTTCGATTGTATTGATGCCTTTACCAAAAACGTACACTGACTTTATGTGTATAACGTCCTGCTGCCAGTATCTGTTTTTCTTCCAGTAGAATTGATACGAAAATAGCCTTTTCGTTTTGAAGTAAACATTCTACACCTTTGAATGAATGTACCAACAATCTGAATGTATTTTCATTAATCTCTTGTTAACGACACAATGAAATAAACTGAAACATTCACAGACTGGTTGTTATACATTTCCTTTCATTAGCCCCCCCCCCCCCCAAAGGGAAACAAAAGAAAAGTGTCTCCGGTTTCTGGTCATCGGTCAGCTTCAAAATCGGTGCGGTGCTTTTTTTCGGCCATCTTTTTGTTGCCAACAGGGAAAAACGCGTACGTGACACATTGTATACGCGGGAATCAAATTTCCCATATACAAAGTACGGTGGCTAAGAGAGGCCTCACAAATCGGGCAAACGTTCATACCCCAATGTGAAAAAGTTGTGTAAAGCACAGCATGGCAGAATTCCAATTGATCCAGCAATTTTGGCTGCAATTGGACATTGTTTCATAGCAACAAAACCAAATTAAAATGCCGACACGCGCGTCTGAGGCGACGCGCGTGGAGACCAGAAACCAGAGACTTTTTTTGGGCGTCATATACATACGGATGCATTGACAGACATGTGACCAAAATGTACACTGACGTTACATGTATAACGACATGGGCCCAATTTTACAGAGCTGCTTTGCAGATACAATTGCTTACCAGAAAGATTTGCTTAGCAGAGTTTTGTGATTACCAGCCAAACTTTCATACAAAATGTATGCATTGTGACTGGTATATTTTCCTTCTAATTTTGTTTTATTTAATTTTGTTTTTTGTATGCCTCTTAAGTTCTACCAGACCAAAAGTGTACGCTAGCTTTAAAGAAGCGTAACATCCATAATGTCCAAAGGGACAGCCCTTTTGATTTTCTTTATATAAATAAAATTATACTTTCTAGATATTGTTGTGTCATTTGTTTCAGTTAAATTTATCAGTAATAAACTAATAAATGACACAGACAGGTGTTTTCAAACCTGATGTAGACATTGTCTAGACCTGCTTAAACACAACCGTTCAACCACTCTGATTATCTTGAACTGCGTTTTTGGCAGTACGTTCCCCCACACCTGAGGCCTGTGAATCCCCCATCTCAGAATTCATAATAATCCAATGGATTTTAAACAAAAGTGTGGTCTCAAGTCTCACCTTACCAAAATTCGATTATTAACTAAACTATCTGGGTCTGCTGTTTTTACATAGGCCTCTCAAGTTCACCCGAATAGAAAGTTGTTTCCAGACACAAAAATTATGGCACTTGTCTTAAATCTCTACGTGATTCTCTGCATGTTTGGAGCAAGTCACCAGAAAACTCGTGAGTAGTTCTCTTGAGTAATTTCAGGTTCGGATCCAGTATAGGAGGTACAAGATTCACCTCTGTTTGACTGCCACTTATTAGCTTAACAAGTGTGACTGGCTCTGGCAAAACCCTAAATTTGGACCCAAATTTTCAAAAGTGACCTCCCAAATTTATCGTGAAAATTAACAATGTTCCCAACAACGTTTCAGGATTTTTCTTTTTCCATCAAAATCTAGAGAAAATGCTATATGTGGTGACATGAAAAACTGGTCCCTGGAGTAAGTTTTTGACCTTTTCATGGCTGTTATACGCATTATGGTAAATGCCGAGAAGTTTCGGGTTTTTCCAGAGCGGGTCACAAGTATCATACAGAGACCAAAATAAGTTTTAAACAATTAAAAACTGATATTTTGTATCTAAAACGCACGGTTTGGAGTATTTTCTGGAACCCCTTTAAAAATGCTGGATCCGCCCCCTGAATGGGACTATATTTCATATTGCGTTGACAGGAGAAGGGGCGGATCTAACCTGAAGATCTTACGTCACGCTTTGAGGCTCGTGAATTACGCCAGATACTGGCCGCGGCCGCCATGTTTTCCCTGAGATTCAACTTTGACCTTGGTTGGTAGCTAGCGCGCGAGCCTCGAAGCGTGATCTTCCTGTACAATGTATCCAATGAAACCCCTTGAATGGTGTACGCCAGGAGCCTGTCTTTATTCTTGAGGATATCCTTGAGGATAAAGACAGGGGATCAGTCGAGGGCGGATCTCGAATGGCAAAATTGGGGCTGGACAAACGAATAAAAATTAGTATAGATTGTCTCCCAAGACGTAAAAATTGTGTGTACATACGTGTACAGGTATACGCATTCAAACCAATGATTTATAACAAAAGGGACAATTGGTCCTCGGTTGCTATCACAATGGAGAACAATATGGTCCTCGGTTGGCAGGGCAATAGAGGAGAACAATAGGAGGTCCTCGGTTTACACCTTAAAAAAACCCAGATGTGTGTGTTTGTGGGGGGAGGGGGGCACATGTCAATTGGTAAAACTTTTTTAAAATAGGCCAATATAATTGTAAAATCATACAATGCGTCATTTGTCATGTCAGAAACTGTTTCTTCTTAAGGTGTTTTTTTCCGCCTCGCTATGTAAACATGTTTCTGGTCAAGAATGTAAAGTCAGAAACAATTTTCAAGTCGCGTTCGCCAAAACACTTTCCAGTATAATGAAAATAAGTGGGCAAATCCCGTTGGTGGATCCGTAGAGGGTGGTGGCAAAAAGGAATGACCCCTTTTTTGTATCGCAGTGTAAAATTTGTATGTGACCTTTTGTGCCATTTGCCCCCTTTTTTGAGACTTTGGATCCGCCCCTAGTCAACACCAGAATCTTTCCATCCTAGATATCACCAAGGTTCGTTTCCAAGACGTGTCCCCCGACGTCCCTAATGCCGGCAGGGTACAGGTGAAGGAGGGAGGCAGATGGAAGGATATATGCAGTGATGGCTGGGATGTTCGAGATGTCACTGTGGCCTGTAGACAGCTTGGATATCCAGGGGGAGCAATCGCTAACGAGTCGCGGTCAAACCTCACCAATGAGTTGGTTACCAAATTTAACTGTTCAGGAAGTATGTATAATTATATATATTAGCAAGCGCGAAGTCGTACTTCTTATCCATTCGAAAGCTCTTTTAAAAAGGACTTTGGGGAGCAAATACCAGACAACTCGACCCTTGTGAGTCTACTGATATTGGCCTGTGCTTCGGACATACCGTACCGGGCCCTTGGTGGGAGTACAACGGTCGACTTGTCACACAGGTCGATCTGTCACAATGGTCGAGTTGTCACAAGGGTCCGATTATTGGGCCAATATTAATCCTTCACTATTCTCAGTTCCGTGGATATTACCGCTGTGTTGCATGCTGTAGTGCTTCAGCAGCTAAACCAAATATCTGTACCCTCACAGGTACCCATTTATACTCCTGGGTGGAAATAAGCAATTAAGGTAAAGTGTCTTGCTCAGTGACGCCATGGCACTTTCTAGGATTGAAACCCATATTTTGACGATTCAGCCATCTGATGCACTCATTATTATACTAGACGGATAGAGAGTCATGCGCTTGCAATGTCGCCACCGGATGCCATGTAGCCGTTCTCATAAACCAAGCATGGCTGCGCTTACGGAGAGAATTGGCTCAACCGTTTTAAGTGCATCCCTGTCGTGGTCGAGCGGTCTAGCGCACCGAACTCAAGTTCTGGTGTTGCCAGCAGCAGGGTGTGGGTTCGAGCCCCGGTCGTGACACTTGTGTCCTTGAGCAAGGTACTTAACCATAATTGCTTCGTCCTTCGGATGGGACGTAAAGCCGTAGGTTCCGTGTGTTGTGTAATGCACGTAAAAAAGAATGCGCCTTGAGCACCACTTAGTTGGTGGATACGTGCGCTATATAAGTCCACACATTATTATTATTATTATTATTATCCCTTGTGCATTCTTTTTGTATGTGGAGTGGTAAACTGGTCCAACGGTGGCCTCACTGATTTGTTAGATAGATCAGTGGATGTACCATTCCAACTGAAAACGTGGCTTTCATTAAATGTATCACATGTGCGTAGCTGGTATACGTGTATATCTATGCACAGTCGTGTACTGTGTATCCACAGTGTAGGGCAAAATTACATCAATTGTTTATCACCCGACACAAGACTTACACCAACCTATATATCCACAATTGTAACCTCCAGTTCTTTTCAGAATTAATTACTACTCAATAGAGAATTTCACGTGGTGTCACCGCAATTAGTCTTACCTATATATCCACAGTCGGCAATCATAGCCGTGCGTGTTTTACACCATTTAATAATAATAATAATAATAATACAGAGCATTTATATGGCGCTATACGAAGAACAGAGCGCCTAACAAAACAAGGAAGTATAGTATGAACAAGAACATCATACAAAACTAAACCAACAACTAACCATTTGACTAACCAACTAACCAACTAACCAACAACAACAACTAACCATTTGACTTAAAAGTCCAAGTGGTAGCCGATGTCTTATGAAATACGGCATCTATGAAATATCGCCTCTTTTCATTGTTCAGGTTTATACAATTTTTCCTGGATGCACTGTTGTTGCAATGCTCGTTTAATGGAAAGATTTCATGGAGACCGTATTTCATGTGCAAGCAAGTAGATGTGTCATACGCGCGTGTATGTCAGCACGCGTTCTCTTTGTTCAACTTTTGGCTTCAGGGCAAGAAGATTTCACTGTCTAATTTATACATTTATTTCATGTTTTTTTTGTAATTCTAAAAAGAAACAAATTGGCAATGAATTTTTGTATAAGCAGAATTATTTTGGAACCACTACATGTGAATGAGACGTGGCTTATGTTGACATGACGTCACACGTACCAACTAGATACTCGATTATGACACACCAGCCATAACAATGTAGTCGATGACACTTCATCTGCCTTGGGAAATGTGTGTATTTCTGTATTTGTAATAGTACACCTGACTCATTGCCATTATAATAGAGAGAAATAAAGGGTAATTTGGTATTTGTTATTTTCAGAAGAGTCGAATCTGAATGACTGTTCGTTTGACGTCAACGAAGAATGCATTCCCAGGAAGTCAGCGGAGGCCATTTGTACGAGTGAGTTTACTATCCACATGTATTTGTGTTAAGCAATTTTTCTATTGAAATGCTTGTGCCTAGTACATTGTGATATCGAGAAGTTAATGTTAATTTTGGTTTGCTACTACACATGATTAAAGCGGGGCGCCCTCACTCGAGAAGCTTGCGTATTGAGGGCCTCCACCACTTTATCATCATTACTGCTCTTCCATTAATTAATGGTCAACGTTTTGATAAAGTGAAATAAATATTGAATTGAATTGGATCGATTGGGGTCAATGTTACATTGAATAGGCCTATTAAAGCGATCACACCTCAATGTGACCTCATACATTCATAAGCTAATGCATGCATGTAATGGCACATAATTCGTCGCATAGCTGACGAAGTGACGAATCTTCAATTTTGGTGGTTTTGAGTATAATGTTCATCTCTACCTGTTTTTAAGTCATATATTTACATGGTTTTTGAGGGCAGATATCATTCAAATGAGGAATCAGCACAATTTATAAAATCAGTTACTATCTGACGAAGTGACGAATTTTGGATTTCAACGTGGCAAAAATTTGTAGATATTATTTCCATTAATGTTTAAGTAGGCCTAGTTTTATGCCTAAATTTTGTATCGCCACAATGATTACTTTGTTTATAATAGTTTTTTTTTTCTTTTCATATGCATGTGTACTTTAATACGCCCATTGAATTTAGATTGTCAAAATAAACATAATCAAAGTCGGGACAGCTCCAATTCTGTTTGTTTTGAGCTTGTTTTATTTGCTTGGGGATAGAGGCGGTAACTGGAAATGAAGCTTTCATGATAAAACACATTGTTTGTCAGGAAATGTTTGTCAGGATGTCAGGATGTTTAAGGAAACAACTTACAATAATGTGGTTTTTATAGGTGGTTGTGTACATTGCTGTGGGGCGGGTAACTGGAAAACGAACTTGTTCTTTTTTATTGGCAATGACTGTGGGAACGAAATGGACTTTCCCCAATGCAATTTGTTTTACAAAAAGCTTTTATGTTTAATCTTTAGGTATACAATCGCATGTGCATATTCATTCAAATTGGAGGCAACTTTATCTGCTTAAAGGGACTGTATTTTTTATAATCTATGAATATTTTAGCAGAGGCCTCTTCAAACCTGATGTATAAACGTTTACTTTTGGAACCAACTTGATAGATTACGATAATACATTATGCATTAGGTAACTAATTTGTTATGGTATAACTTATTTCAATACAGACGAGCACAACATTTTGCATACGGTGATTGGTTTAAATAAATTTGCATACATAAATTATTTTTGGAACCGGATACCCGAAATCAGAAAACGTCGGATAACCGGATACCCGTTTTCAGTTTTGTTGAAAACATGCCTCCGGTGGTGTACAAATACATGTACTGTAAATGTTAACAAATTTACTTTTACAATGCAGAGGATCCATACTTAAATCGATCTTTTCTTTATTGGAGTGCAATATCTTGAATTTAAAGATAATTGTCTGTAAAAGATTTCTGTTCGCACCGCTCAAATGTTCAATCCGAATTTTTAAAAGGCGTTTACGTGGATACCCAGCACAGCCCTAAAATAATATCAATAAAATGTATTTGTTTTCCTTCCAATAAGACAAACACAATAATTAGTAGAATGGTGAACGTAATACGCTAGAACTGAAATAAAACTGTAGTTATAAGGCATGCAATGTATTAATGCTACCGATTCTCTACACAGTTCCTGGCTACAAGGGTTGCTTCTTGGTTGCAAATAAATCAGCAGACAACATATTTGGAAATTACGTCAGCAAAAATGACACAATGACTGTGAGGAATTGTCTGCAACTATGTAAAGCGAAACACAAGAGGTTTGGAGGACTCAGGCAGAGAGATCAGTGTCACTGTGGGGACTCTGTCAACGATGGAATGCGCAGGGCCGATTCTAAATGCAGTTTCCCGTGCAGTGGAAACGAAAATGAGATTTGTGGCGGGCAGTCCAAGAACTTGGAGTTGATAAGAATGTCAATTTACGAAGGTAAACTGATATGTATATACTCAAATGTAATTAGTTCGTCATGGGTGCAATTTATGAGAACATATTCCTATCACCAGCGCAGGGTCGATTTTAAATGCAGATTCCAGTGCAGTGGAAACAAAAATGAGATCTGTGGCGGGCACGCGGCCAACGTGTCTCTGAACGAAAATAGAATTTCGATTTACGAAGGTAAACTTATCTGTATACTTCAATGTAATGAGATTGTCGTGGCTACATTTTATGGGAACCAACTTGTGGCTTGTAAGGGAGCTAGGCAGTGGCGGGCGAACACACAAATTATTGAACATATTTCTCGGTAAAGCATTAATTTTAACGAGCCTAAGAAAAACTAAACTTGAAAAACTAAACTCAGAATCCATGTTGACGACACTTTGCTGCTTTTCACTTTTAACCGTTTGTGTTTAGATTCCTATGCTGCCACTTGTTGCAGCAACGCATCCAGGTTTCCCCATTTTCCACATTCTCATCACTCGCCCAGGATGGTACGTCCCTTCCCCAATGTTGGGCCGCCACATATCACACATATCACAACCCTCAACTCTCAGAATTTATTTGAATGAGGAATGAACTAATGAAACTAGATATGTAATGGAAACCACATCTTCAGAAGAGGCTTTTGCAATGTTCTTATTGTTTAATTAGTGTTAGCTTTTGAAGGAGATGATAACTACAGGACCAACTCTTGTTTGTGTTGTATCTATGTAACCATTTGAATTTTAAATACAGTTTCGTCTAGTGAATGTCAGCATCCTAGAACCCCAGCCAATGGCTTCATAGAAGCAGACGATTTCTGGTTCGGGTCAAAGGTCACTTTCCAGTGCAACACCGGCTACGAGCTACATGGCCTCCACTCGGCGCGATGCATCCTGGACCCTGACGAATTTGGAAACATCACGTGGTCGAAAGCGACTCCAACATGTGTCTCTTTACAAGGTCAGTATCCTCTTCGTAAGGAGTGACGCACTTCCGGTTCCAAATACTGTGTGAGTTGTGTGCGAATCAACTTGTATTAGACTTGTATAGAACTTTAGCATGGTTCCTGTCACCTTGTTTTTTCTTCCATTCAAAGCAGTGTAACCAAGCCGAGGCTGGAAGGAAAAAATAGTCTGGTCTCTTTTTTATGTTATGAGAATGAGTAGAATTGTCAATGCGTATACAGGGAATATGACAGAGATGGCCGTGGTGTGATAAAGGTCTATACCATTAGGCTAAAAGGTCTTCGATTTCTGATAGTCATAGGACGGCTTCAAATTCAGTGTGTTGACACGCTTTTATCTTTTTTGTTGTTGATTTTTTTTGCCATACATTGAAATACATGTTTACGCGTTTATTACTAGAACCAGACCAAATTACCCCCATACACAAAGTATGATGGCTGACAGAGGCCGCACAAATCAGGCAAATGTTCATACCTCTATGCGGAAAAGTCGTTTAAAACGCAGAGCGGCAGATTTCCAATCGATCCAGCAGATTTGGATACAATTGGACATCGTTTCATAGAAACACAAAATAAATAAAAATGTCGACGCGCTGGTCTGAGGCGACGTGCGCGGAAACCAGAAACCGGAGACTTTTTTTTGCTTGCAATGCACTTCTGCTAATACCCTTCTAAACCTATTAAATTTAATTATTGAAAACATATTTTCCTATTTTATTCTTTTTTCTCCCAAAATTTAATCAGAAGACCTTCATCTACTAATTATGTTGAGCCCAAATCGGTGCGATATTTTCCCTGTTAACAGCAACGACAAGTGAACTGGGGTTAGGCTATACGTATGGAGACGTTTTCACGAAGACGTCTGGAAGTAGATTAACATGACTTGTTAGACATCTGCATTACATGATACCGTTAAGCTTTATTACTCTTCATTGGGTAGACCTATATAGTAAGAAAACTTCATCAGTTGTTTGCGAACAATGAAGATGATGTTGTGCGAAGCTGATGTTGTGACCCTCAGAGCGCCCTCTGTTGATTTTATGCTCCAATTACAGCAGAGTACAATTATTTGTATAAACAATAAGACTGGTTTTGGGACACCGTAGTGCTTTATTTTTCTTCATTGGGTTGGCCTATAGTAAGATAATGCCATTAGTTATTTGCGAACAATGACGATGTGGTGCGGAGCTGATGTTGTGACCCTCAGAGCGCCCTCTGTTGGTGATATGTTCGAGTTACCTAATTCTTTTCTAAATCCTTGGATTCTTTTCTAAGTCCTTTCTCTTGAGGACGATCAGAGCATACTGATCGAAACGTCGAGTTGTACCTCCAGTTCTTTTCAGAACTAATTACTACTCAATTGAGATTCCACATGGTGTCACCGCAATTAGTCTTACTTAATTTATTGAATTGTTGAAATTGTTCTTACTGTTTTATGATGACCTTTGTTGTTTATCTATACATTTAAATCAACTAATCAAATTCCTAAATATTCAACGACTGCATCACTTAAATGTAACAGGACTAATGCATTGTATGTTCAGTTGCAGTAACACCAATTACAATGACCTCAGGAAATAAAAATACAATTTCTGCAGAATATAACACAGGTATGAAATCCTTTGACATTTTACAATGTAAAAGCTTGGCGTTTGGCATTGGTAGACGGCGAAATTTAATTCTGTTCTAAATCCTTGGAATTTATTGAGTTTTTGAAATTGTTCTTACCATCTTATGGTTATTTTTATTGTTTATCTTTATAATTAAATCAAATCATCAATGTTCGAAATATCCGCCAACTACATGTAATAGGCCTAATATATTTTATTTTGTTCAACAGAAAATTCTGGCATATTGACCTCATACAATGAAGACAGCATGTCAGCAGAAAATAACACAGGTATGGAATCAGTCGGACCTTTGCTTTGTAAGAGCTTTAAATGGGTTTGATTGGGGATGGGGAAATGATGGTGAATATACGTAGACAGCCTAGCGTAGTGGTTAATACAGATTATTTGAATGCTGTATACATTGGACCTACTTTGTCTTAAAGCTTAAAAAATATTGATTGTAGGATTTGAGACTTTGCATGGAGGAGATCTTTCGGGTGATACCATGTAATGACTGCTAGAGCAGACTAGTCGAAACGTTGAGAACAAACCAACTGGCTCTTCTCAGAGCCATCACTTCTTCCAAGAGGAGATCATTATTATGGAGTCACCCGAAAGAACTAAAATATCTTATAAAATTAATATCAATGGTAATTTATAATGCGCCATGCCTATCCAAAATGGCGATCCTGGCGTGCTTAAATTGCATTCACTAGTGGACATATCAAGATATAACTACAGTGTTCAGAAGCTCAGTGCACTTATTATATCACAGTTGTCGGCGGGCACCTGTAGCACATGCATCAACATCTTACATAAAACTTACTCTTAGAAGCAGTTTTTCCAACACGCTACCAATATTGTACCTTACCTTTAATGTTTTACAGGGACTGTTGTTGGTATATCGGCGGTATTTGTTGCCATTCTCCTAGCCGCCATACTGGGATTCTTCGTTTTGAAACGGTAAACAGTTTCCTATTGTCTTAATCGTAAATGAAGTAGAGAAATCAAAACAAACAGTTACCCGGAAGTAACGCCATTTTATCACATTGCGTTTACTTTATGATCAGAGAAAACTCTTCCCTGGTAACCGTTTACAATTGAAAATAAATAGAGCCAACAGTGCACACCAACCAACAAAATGGTAAACGCCCTCAGAAGGACGTGCTCGGATCGGATAGAAGCTGTTATTATTAGCATGAATGTTATGCCTACTTATTCTGTATTAGAGAATGCACACTTACTTTGCTACAGTTTCATTGTGGCCACGACAAAACGCTAGCACCAAAATTGCTGCCAGAAAAAGTCTGTTTTTTAATTTAAGCTTCGTTTTCGTGTGATATTTTGCGCTACGCGAAGGAGGCTTGAAAGGGCAGAAGCGAAAACGAAAATAATGAATGTATCCACTATTTACTCACGGAAGCCCTCAAGCGATAAAAATTCACACAGGTTCCCAATGCTCGGGCATTTCATGGAGCAATTGTACAAAACCTAACCCTTAAGGTATTTTTATATTCTTGAAGTACGTACATAACACGCATGCAGATGGAGTCAATAGAACACACTAGCCAGCCATATAATATTATGCTAAACGCCCTAGCGACAGCTGTTGCTACGTTAACAGCGCCCTCAACAGGCCATGCACGGAAAGTTACTAATCTAATGTGGTTCTGAATTACATTAAGCATGTCTTTTGTATACTTAAACAGGAGAAACCATGAACAAATGAATGTAACCGTTACCATGAAGTCGTTAGCAGTTCATCAACATGTCGAGGAGGCAGAAACCATCAGTGTCGGGGCCTACAGAACCAATGAAGACGACAATAACGATTACAAAGGTTTAGCAGACGACGACTTTCATACGTATCATACCATTGTCATGTTGACGGGGACAAGTAAAGAAGGTGAAGAAGAAGTCACACGAACCAATCAGGACAGAGATGACAGCGACGACGACGATGACGATAACGATAACGATGGCTTTCGTGGGTATCATACCTTTGTCACGGGGACGGAGACTAGGGAAGAAAGTGGAGAATATATCACCGAGGAAGGCGAACGAACCAATCAGGACAGAGATGACAACGACGACGACGATGATGATAACGATGGCTTTCGTGGGTGTCATACCTTTGTCACGGGGACGGAGACTAGGGAAGAAAGTGGAGAATATATCACCGAGAAAGGCGAACGAACCAATCAGGACAGAGGTGACGACGACAAGGATGACTACGAATACTTAGAAGACGACGATGACGACGACGACGACGATAACGAAGGCTTAGTAGACGATGGCTTTCGTGGGTATCATACCTTTGTCACGGGGACGGATACAAGGAAGGAAAGTAGAGAAGAAGTCACTGAGGAAGGCAAGCTAACCACTCAGGACAGAGATGACAACGACGAGGATGACTGCGAATACTTAGAAGACGGCGACTTCCATACTTATCAGGCTGTTGTCATGGAAACGGAGAACACCGCGAATGTGAAGAATGTAGGAGGCAATGGGAGGAAGACTCGTGAACGGTTGTGCACCAGTGGTGGCAATATCCCCTCCAAGTCAAGCGCCGATGACGAGTACCAGGCAATCTTAACCAACGACAATTTCACTGCTAGATCGGAAGAAGATGAATGGGTGGGATATGACAACACCATATATGGAAGTCACGTGGAACCAATAGACTAATCCGTCGACCAGTTCACTGGGCGCCGCCATAACTGCGGTGGTGCCTACATTCTGCGTCAAGCGTTCGTTTCCTACGCAGTCCAGGGCTTCTTTGACCAATCTGAGCACTCTTTTTGACGAAACGCTAGCGTACCGCGTATTTAAGAATGCGTGTGACGCGCGCGTGCAGTGTGGTGCCATCACAGTTATGGCGGAAAATAGTGGTCTCCAGATTAGTCTATAGGCTATGTAACCCAATCTATCAAAATCCGTAATAATTAAGTCGCTGGAGCTGTTTTGAGTAAACATTCCTCTTAAAGGGAAGGTACAACCTTGGTAATGATCAGATTATCAAATAAACGAATCATTATCTAAAAAATAACTTGGTGTACTTGACGTATCAACAATCCTGAGGAATTATTTTGTCTGAAGTGCTTTCAGAAAAAAAAACATAAATTGTTTTGTCGAATGTACTAAAAACGTTAAAAACATGTAACAGTTTTTAAGCCATTTTCTAAGATACGTCAGCTCCTATATTGTGTTAAAACTTTCACATGTTAGTTTTATGATATTTTTTTTTACAATTAGATGGCTGAAAACATGGACGAACGTTACCAAATACTAATGTTGTAGGTTACCCTTAAGTGGATTTTTTTTTTGATTTTGGTGATATTTTTAGTTTGATCTGCTTTTATAGATTATTTTCATGCAATTAATTTAAATTCATAGAAACAAAATAATGAATGTCTAAATTAAAATGATTAATGTTACTGTTTTCAATACCTCAGTTACGTAAACTTCATGACCATATGAGGGCGCCATCACATACAGGGGTTCGCGGAGGGCATTTTGTATTGTAAGCATTGAGCGCCAATTTATATGGACGGCCATCAGTGAGCAAAAATTTTAAACATGGTTAGCAAGAGATTCTGCCCACAAGAGATTCTGCCCACAATTAAACATTAAACATTTTCACACCAGAACTTCAACCAACATTCATCTTCCAAAACACAGGACACAACTTTCAATCAACGTAAACAAGCTTCCCAGTGATATTAGAAACTCGTCTACAATACATTTATTTAAAATGTAAAATGATACAATTGTTCTATGTAAACTACTTATATATATCATCTTAGTACGTTTGTTAATTGTTATCATTGTATAGTAGCTTATTTAGGCTTGTAATATTTGCAGTTTATTCATTAATTTGTTGTTCTCTTGTCTGTCTGTCTGTCCGTTCGTCTGTCTTTGTCTTGTCTTGTCTTGTCGGGCATCCCAAACGCAAGCAACCGCCTCCCGGGACGCATATATTTTTCCCATGACGAACGTGGGCAATTTTTGAAGAAATAGGCCTAAATATAAAAAAAACTTTGTTAAAAAAGACAACAAATTAAAAAAAATGGGAATTTCATAGAAATTTCCCACGTTTGTACTAAAAAAAAAAAACCGCTACCAACCTACATTTCACCACTTTTTTTCATGTATCTATCAAATATTTCTCACCTTATTGCTCTGATTTATTAATACTGTTATCTATAAAATGACTTGAGAATTCTGAAATGGAAATAAATGAATGTCAACTTTGACCTTGGTTGGTAGCTGGCACGCGAGCGTGACGTTAGATCTTCGGCACAATGTATCCAATGATAAATGGTACGGCCAGAGCCTGTCTATATCCTTGATAGGATAAAGACAGGGGACTATTCTAGGTACACACTTGGTATCAATGGAATATTTCTTTCCAGTAATGCACATGTAAGGCCAAAAAGCTCTCCGTTTTCTGGTCATAGCTTGGCTTTTCGTAATCTTTTTTGTCAACCAGTGAAATACGTGACACATTTATTATACGCGGTTATTGGAACCAGACCAAATTTCCCATACCCGAAGTATGGTGGCTAAGAGAGGCCTCACAAATCGGGCAAACGTTCATACCCTATGTGAAAATTTTGTTTTAAACCCAGCACAGCAGCATTCCAATCGTTCCTGCAATTTTGGCTGCAAATGGACATCGTTTCATAGCAAATACCACGTCTGAGGCTACGTGCTCGGAGACCAGAAACCGGATACTTTTTTTGGACTAAACTCAAAATGTAAATTTCGAACCAGTTCCTGATTTTGGTTGGAGCTATTCACAGGCGTGTAGTCAGAAGTTTTTCAAGGGAGGGCCCAGAAAATATTTTGATTGAGGTCAGAGAAATACTACCCCCTCCCTTTGTGGCTCTGTGGTCATCTATACATTAAAACAACAACCTTAATCGCCTTAATGCAAACTTCTGATTCGTTTAGTTTGGCTTTACTCCTTACTGTTATAATTGCTGTGACACTATGTGAACAATTCTCTTTTGAGTAGTAAGTGGTTCTGAAAAAAAAAACAGTTGGTTGCAACTCCAAAGGGAATTTCACATGGTGTGACGGCAAACATTCTTTACTTAATATCCTGTTCACCGTGCAAAGCTACAAATCTTACTACTTGGTGTCACGGCAAACAGTCTTTACTTATCCTTTTCACCGTGCAAAGCTACAAATCTTACTACATGGTGTCACGGCAAACAGTCTTTACTTATCCTTTTCACCGTGCAAAGCTACAAATCTTACGACATGGTGTCACGGCAAACAGTCTTTACTTATCCTTTTCACCTTTTAAGTGGTTCTGAAAAAAAAACAGTTGGTTGCAACTCAAAAGAGAATTTCACATGGTGTGACGGCAAACATTCTTTACTTATCCTTTTCACCAAGCAAAGCTACAAATCTTACTTCATGGTGTCACGGCAAACAGTCTTTACTTATCTCTTTCACCATGCAAAGCTACAAATCTTACTACATGGTGTCACGACAAACAGTCTTTACTTATCCTTTTCACCTTTTAAGTGGTTCTGAAAAAAAACAAGTTGGTTGCAACTCAAAAGAGAATTTCACATGGTGTCACGGCAAACAGTCTTTACTTATCCTTTTCACCGTGCAAAGCTACAAATCTTACTACATGGAGTCACAGCAAACAGTCTTTACTTATCCTTTTCTTTGTACAAAGCTACAAATCTTACGACATGGTGTCACCGCAGACAGTCTTTACTTATCCTTTTCACCGTGCAAAGCTACAAATCTTACTACATGGAGTCACAGCAAACAGTCTTTACTTATCTTTTTCTTTATGCAAATCTACAAATCTTACTGCATGGAGTCACAGCAAACAGTCTTTACTTATCCTTTTCACCGTGCAAAGCTACAAATCTTACTACATGGAGTCACAGCAAACAGTCTTTACTTATCCTTTTCTTTGTACAAAGCTACAAATCTTACGACATGGTGTCACCGCAGACAGTCTTTACTTATCCTTTTCACCGTGCAAAGCTACAAATCTTACTACATGGAGTCACAGCAAACAGTCTTTACTTATCTTTTTCTTTGTGCAAATCTACAAATCTTACTGCATGGAGTCACAGCAAACAGTCTTTACTTATCCTTTTCACCGTGCAAAGCTACAAATCTTACGACATGGTGTCACGGCAAACAGTCTTTACTTATCCTTTTCACCTTTTAAGTGGTTCTGAAAAAAAAACAGTTGGTTGCAACTCAAAAGAGAATTTCACATGGTGTGACGGCAAACATTCTTTACTTATCCTTTTCACCAAGCAAAGCTACAAATCTTACTTCATGGTGTCACGGCAAACAGTCTTTACTTATCTCTTTCACCATGCAAAGCTACAAATCTTACTACATGGTGTCACGGCAAACAGTCTTTACTTATCCTTTTCACCTTTTAAGTGGTTCTGAAAAAAAACAAGTTGGTTGCAACTCAAAAGAGAATTTCACATGGTGTCACGGCAAACAGTCTTTACTTATCCTTTTCACCGTGCAAAGCTACAAATCTTACTACATGGAGTCACAGCAAACAGTCTTTACTTATCCTTTTCTTTGTACAAAGCTACAAATCTTACGACATGGTGTCACCGCAGACAGTCTTTACTTATCCTTTTCACCGTGCAAAGCTACAAATCTTACTACATGGAGTCACAGCAAACAGTCTTTACTTATCTTTTTCTTTATGCAAATCTACAAATCTTACTGCATGGAGTCACAGCAAACAGTCTTTACTTATCCTTTTCACCGTGCAAAGCTACAAATCTTACTACATGGAGTCACAGCAAACAGTCTTTACTTATCCTTTTCTTTGTACAAAGCTACAAATCTTACGACATGGTGTCACCGCAGACAGTCTTTACTTATCCTTTTCACCGTGCAAAGCTACAAATCTTACTACATGGAGTCACAGCAAACAGTCTTTACTTATCTTTTTCTTTGTGCAAATCTACAAATCTTACTGCATGGAGTCACAGCAAACAGTCTTTACTTATCCTTTTCACCGTGCAAAGCTACAAATCTTACTACATGGTGTCACAGCAAACAGTCTTTACTTATCCTTTTCACCATACCACAAACACTCTTTACTTCAAATTTATGTTGGTATATATTGTTTTCAGTAGTTCTTTTTGATGTATTTTTGAACGCACCGCCGGGTAGGCGTGTGCCACTGTTTTAAAAGTGTATTTTCAAATAAATAAATAAAATAAATAACAGCAAAGAGTAAAGCCAAGCTAAAAATAACTAGTAAGAGGTTTGCATTAAGGCGATCGTAGGATCGTCGTCTTTACTTATCCTTTTCACCGTGCGAAGCAACAAGTCTTAGTTAAAAATATATTGACAGTTAGAACAAACATTATTTCAACAAAAACACATTGTAAATATTGATATTTCTTACCAAGCCAAGAGTGAAAACTAAATATTTCTGCAAAATAATATGAAGACAAAATGCATCAGTCACGGTAGTATGATCTAGGCCAGCGCGCGCTCGTGAGGTACTTCTTTCAGTCACTGAGTTCATATGAAAATAGGACACTGATTCCATGTCCTGTCGTATGTCAGCTCTGATCGTGACGATATTGTTCCTTTAACGCAAACCTCGGACTAGTCATTTTTAGTGTTACTTTACGCCTTACTGTCATTAAGTACAAAAAAAATCAAACTACTTTGTAAATAGCAGCTTTGGTTAGAACAAATATTTATTTTTAAAAAATCACTTAGTCGTATTTGCTTGCCAAGCCAAGAGTTAAAACTAAATATTTCTGCAAAATAATAATAAGACAAACTTGTTTAAAGTAAACTCGCACAATCTATAATGGTATGCCAATAATTTGTGTGGACTATGTTGAGGGGCAGATACGTAGATGACTTGTATTGTAAAAATGTTAATATTACGTTTGTTTGTTTGTGTGACGGTCATAAAAATGAACACTGTAAGTCTAGAGACCCCCTGTTTATTTTTAACCGTACACTCTGCTATTACGTAATCTCTGTTTTACGTAATTCAATTGTATTTGTTCTAATTAGGCTAGCGCCCTAAGCAACATTATTTAAATTATTTCGCTGGCTTCTACCTTCATAATATTTTTACCGAAGACTGATCCATACGTACTTTGTCTTTATACACAGGTAACAATATATTTTCTATTTAAAAATATATATATATTTCTTCAATCTCAGTCCACCTAAACCAGTAACTATCATTATTCCATTTACATTAACTCTATTTGGGGATAATTTCGTTGATTTAATGGCATACATTTGTAGCGTAAATAGAAAATCTATCTTCCAATTATTTCATGTCCTTAAGGCAGGTTTATTTTACTTATTATCATTAATTATATCGTTACAAAAGTTAAGTTTACATTTATCAGTATTTATCACATATAGGGCTAAGCCATATAAGTGGATTTATCTTACTATGTATTGATTATCCAAGATGGCGGACACCGCCCAGTCTTTGGCGCGAACCGCGGGAATGATTGTTCATTTACTTAATTATATATGTGTTAATTGCATTTTAAGACTATATCATTTAAGTTGCTTATATAATATAATATTCCTTACCGAAGACTGATCTTCATACATAGAAATAAAACTATCATTAAAACCAAATTAGAAAGTGTTACCGTGTACCACCTTCCAGCGTCTCAAAACTTAACAAGGGACACATTTGTTTATAATTAATTAAAGGAATGGTATATAATGAGTTGTGTTGGCAAAACTGCTTCTAAAGGTATCATTTCTTTCTTGGAATCAAGATATACATTAAACAGCCAACCTGTGAAAGTTTCAGCTAAATCGGTCCACATTGATTAGAAATATTCATTTCAAAAGTTGAAGTTTTCACAACACCAACAAGTAGATCTCGGTATTCATTCTCAATGTAGGCAGTACTGCGTGACGGCAGATTATTGGCACAACTTATCCAATAGACCTTTATCACCTAACCAAACCGAGGCTGGAAGGGAAAATAGTCTGGTTCCTGTTCATGCTTTGAGAGTTAATCTTTAATCTTACTTGTGTATACAGGGAACCTGACAAGACAAATATGGCTGCAGCGTGATAAAGGTCTATGATGGTCGAGGTCGAGGTCAAGTATTTACAAGGTCGAGTTGTTACAAGGGTCGAGTTGTCACAAAGACCGAGCTGTCTCGTGGGTCGATTTTTTTTATGGTCGAGTTGTCGGTGTCGAGTTGTCACAAGACGGTTTTTTATGTTATTTATTCAATCCAGGAGACCCTGGTGCTGTAATGTAAATATTTAAGCTGTTCGACTAAGATAAGTTTAATTTTAGGTTGGGAATTTAGGGAGTTATCAGGTGTTGGGAATTTAGAAAGTTATCAGGTGTTGGGAATTTAGAAAGTTATCAGGTGTTGGGAATTTAGGGAGTTATCGGGTGTTGAGAATTTAGGGAGTTATCGGGTGTTGGGAATTTAGAAAGTTATCGGGTGTTGGGAATTTAGAAAGTTATCAGGTGTTGGGAATTTAGAAAGTTATCAGGTGTTGGGAATTTAGAAAGTTATCAGGTGTTGGGAATTTAGGGAGTTATCGGGTGTTGGGAATTTAGAAAGTTATCGGGTGTTGGGAATTTAGAAAGTTATCAGGTGTTGGGAATTTAGAAAGTCATCAGGTGTTGAGAATTTAGGGAGTTATCAGGTGTTGGGAATTTAGAGAGTTATCAGGTGTTGGGAATTTAGAAAGTTATCAGGTGTTGGGAATTTAGAGAGTTATCAGGTGTTGGGAATTTAGAGAGTTATCAGGTGTTGGGAATTTAGAAAGTTATCAGGTGTTGGGAATTTAGAGAGTTATCAGGTGTTGGGAATTTAGAGAGTTATCGGGTGTTGGGACTTTTAGAAAGTTATCAGGTGTTGGGAATTTAGGGAGTTATCGGGTGTTGGGAATTTAGAAAGTTATCGGGTGTTGGGAATTTAGAAAGTTATCAGGTGTTGGGAATTTAGAAAGTTATCAGGTGTTGGGAATTTAGGGAGTTATCAGGTGTTGGGAATTTAGAGAGTTATCAGGTGTTGGGAATTTAGAAAGTTATCAGGTGTTGGGAATTTAGAAAGTTATCAGGTGTTGGGAATTTAGAAAGTTATCAGGTGTTGGGAATTTAGGGAGTTATCGGGTGTTGGGAATTTAGAAAGTTATCAGGTGTTGGGAATTTAGAAAGTTATCAGGTGTTGGGAATTTAGAAAGTTATCAGGTGTTGGGAATTTAGGGAGTTATCGGGTGTTGGGAATTTAGAAAGTTATCGGGTGTTGGGAATTTAGAAAGTTATCAGGTGTTGGGAATTTACAAAGTCATCAGGTGTTGAGAATTTAGGGAGTTATCAGGTGTTGGGAATTTAGAGAGTTATCAGGTGTTGGGAATTTAGAAAGTTATCAGGTGTTGGGAATTTAGAAAGTTATCGGGTGTTGGGAATTTAGAGAGTTATCAGGTGTTGGGAATTTAGAGAGTTATCAGGTGTTGGGAATTTAGAGAGTTATCAGGTGTTGGGAATTTAGAGAGTTATCAGGTGTTGGGAATTTAGAAAGTTATCAGGTGTTGGTAATTTAGAGAGTTATCAGGTGTTGGGAATTTAGAGAGTTATCAGGTGTTGGGAATTTAGAGAGTTATCAGGTGTTGGGAATTTAGAAAGTTATCAGGTGTTGGGAATTTAGAGAGTTATCAGGTGTTGGGAATTTAGAGAGTTATCAGGTGTTGGGAATTTAGAGAGTTATCAGGTGTTGGGAATTTAGAGAGTTATCAGGTGTTGGGAATTTAGAAAGTTATCAGGTGTTGGGAATTTAGAGAGTTATCAGGTGTTGGGAATTTAGAGAGTTATCGGGTGTTGGGAATTTAGAAAGTTATCAGGTGTTGGGAATTTAGGGAGTTATCGGGTGTTGGGAATTTAGGGAGTTATCGGGTGTTGGGAATTTAGAAAGTTATCGGGTGTTGGTAATTTAGAGAGTTATCAGGTGTTGGGAATTTAGTGTTTTTGATGATGCTCACTCAATGGCTAACTGCGTACATCGGGAACCCCTCCATACCCGACGAAGCCGTTGAATGATGCAGACCCAATTCCCTTTCAGTCGAACTCTATTTGCTTTATACGAGTTGTAAAAGCTAAGCAACATTACATGAGTTAATCTGGAATACCTGGGTATATAAACATATTTTGCAATTTCTGGGGCTGAGTTTTGCGCAGCTGCCACCGGAGTTGAGGGTGTCTCGCCATGACGGGAAGGTTTGCTTGTGGACGAGGTCGTCGCACAGTGGACCATGGTGGGACCAAAGTGCGCCAAAACTAAACTGTCCATTAATTTGAATGCATATTACACCCAGATATGTTTTCGGACCTGCAGATGTCAATGGAAGTGTTTTTAAACAGTTATGACGTCATCAAAAATACTGATTTCTGATTGGACCGCGGATAATTCACGCTTTCTAGCCTCGATTGCGGTTTTGCTCAAATTACACTAATTGAGTGTATGTGTTATGGCTTTAAATTATTTTAAGGATAAAAACAATTCGTCAGCAACATCACGAAGAGCCAAAAAGTGTCAGAACACTGGAAATGTCTATAGGCAGAAAATCAACTTTTCTATCTCATTCCGTTGGCCAAACTGTATGATTTTTGTATGTAACAAAAGCTTACAATTAGTATTTTTTTTACAATTGACATCATTAAAAGTAAAAATGCTTTAAATATTGCGAAATTCATTAATAAAACTATTTGACACTTCGTGAAAACCCAAAAATGGGAAGGCCTTATTATTTTACCCACAAAATCAAGTATGAACTTGCCGGTTTTACTTGATGACAATGAATTTATAAACTGTTAAATGATAATTTTGATTATTATTTTTGTCCTATACGACCTCCATACCGTACAGTAATGTGGTACTTTTTCATATGTTAACAAATCTTAGGAAATCGTTGCGATGAACTATTGCTGTTCATCGTTGTTCGTAATTTACGTTGGACGTAAAGCCTAAAACCTTTTGATATGTATGTTAAGTAATTTCAAACTTGCAACTTCTATAACATTATCAACACTTTAATCAATAAATCATAAGAATTATATAAAATGAGATGAACAATTGACTCTTAAGCACTGATTTTATACAACGAAATGTTAAAACGGTAATATTCAAAAGTCATAAAAAATATTAAGTTATAAACTACACAAATTGTATTCCTAGCAATTCATTTTCAAGTTCCAACTTTTACCATAAGAGTGCTGTTGTGACTAAACAAAATATTGTACCGAACTTCTCTTAAATCCTGATTTTATATCAAAACAATTGAATGTACAGTTTGATAAGCATTGCAGAGCAAATCTCTACATTATACATGTAGCCTACATGTATTTCAGATGTACAGTTTGTGCTAATTTTACTTACAAATTTACAGATCAGGAAATAAACTGATGAAAGTTATAAGTAATAATAATAATAATAATAAAGATTTTTAGCGCGCACATATCCACCCTGCTGGGCGCTCAAGGCGCGGAAACAAAGAAAAACATGAATACAAACAATATACAATGATAGCATAGGGGGGAAAAAAAATTATGTACCGAGATACATGTACCTACAATGCAATTACAAATATACATCATCTTTGAAGAGTTGTGACATAAGATGAGTTTTAAGCATCGACTTAAATCTGGTTATACTATGACAAGATTTGAGTTTAGTTGGAAGATGATTCCAGAGTCTCGGAGCTGCGACAGAAAACGACCTATCACCCCAGTTCCGTTTTGAAGTTGGTTCCTTTAGGAGTGACATGTTGCTGGAGCGCAAATTGCGTGATGGAGTGTAGAATTTAAGCAGTTCAGAAATATAAATTGGAGCAATGTTATTGAAAGATTTGTGAACAATTAGCATAAGTTTAAAAACAATTCTCTGTGAAACAGGAAGCCAGTGCAGTTCTTTCAAGATTGGCGTGATATGGCATGACTTTCTGGACAAAGTCACAACACGAGCTGCTGTGTTTTGTATGTGCTGAAGACGAGATATTTGATTCTGCGGGAGACCGTAAAGGAGAGCATTCCCGTTATCGAGCCTTGATGTGACAAACGCATGTATAATTTGGTCAGCAGCACTTTTATTCAAGTATTTCCTAATTCGGCTTATATTTCTGATATGAAATGATGATATGCGAACAATGTTGGAGATATGTGGTTTTAAAGTCATTGTCGAGTCAAATATAACACCCAAATTACGTGCATGTAATGAGGGGGTTATCTGCGAGTCACCGATTGTAATAAATGGAAGAGAAACTTTAGACAATTGCTGACGTGATCCAAATAGAACAAATTCTGTTTTTTCATTGTTCAATTTCAGGAAATTTTGTCTCATCCAACTTCGAATCTCTTGAATACATTTCTCCAGTGTTTTAATGCAGGAATCAGCAGGTTCTTGAGAAGATTTAAAAGAAATGTAAAGCTGCGTGTCATCAGCGTAAACATGGTAATTTAAATTATACTTCAAAATGATATCACGAACTGGAAAGGTATAAACAGTAAACCACTGTGGGCCGAGCATAGAGCCTTGGGGTACAGAATAGTCAAGAATAACAGGCTCGGAGATAGCGTTACCAATACAAACATGCTGAGGCCTATTTAAAAGGTAGGACTTACACCAATCCAGGGCTGTGTCATGTATTCCAAGATGATATTGAAGGCGGGAGAGAAGGATTTTATGATCGACCGTGTCAAAAGCGGCGCTTAAGTCTAACAAAACTAATGCAGTGATTTTCCCCTCATCCATAGCAGATAAAATGTCATTGTTGACGCGAAGAAGAGCAGTTTCCGTTCCATGAAATGCTTTGTAGGCTGACTGAAATGTGTCCGACAGGTTATTAGCACGAACATGGTCAGAGATCCGTGATGAAACAACTCGCTCGATTGTTTTTCCAAGGTACTTTAAATTCGCTACTGGTCGGTAATTTTTGAAAACTTCCTTGTCCAAATTGGGTTTCTTTAGGAGTGGTTTAACATGAGCAACCTTCTGGCTATTAGGGAATCAACCGGAAGAAAGAGATCTGTTTACAATAATTGTGATATACTTAGCAAACACATCAATATTTTGTTTTATTAGCGAAGTTGGCACTGGATCAAGTTCACATGATTTTGATGGCGATTTCATGATGATTTTCTTGATCTCCGTAACACTAGTAGGCTCAAACATGGACAGTCTACATTGTGGATCCTTGCGTGTATAAAGGTTCCACCAAAACAAATCAGGCCTCATAGTTGAGGGACTATAATAAAAATGTTCAATATAGTCATACATTAATACACAAATACAAGTTAATAAAAAGATTCAAGAATATCCATGAAATATTATTCAGAATCACATTCGTTTAACAGTTCATATCACAAAGCTTTTACAACGTCAGTACCTAAAGCAGTTTAAATTTACTCTCTTAATGTAAAAGAGTGAAAACCACTCTTTTAAAGAGCTATATGGCGGACAAGTCTTTTTTTGGAGTGAAACCCATTCTGATTCAAGTGAAAAAATACAGTAAAAGGCTACCAATTCACTCTTTATACACTACTAATTTTACTCTTTATCCACTCCAAAAAGACTTGTCCGCCATATAGCTCTTTGAAAGAGTGGTTTTCACTCTTTACATTAAGAGTAACACAAAATCCAACATCGTCCAATCGACTGACGTTGTTTGTACCTAATGATTTCAAATAATTTTATTTTAGCAGTTGTTAATTATTACTTGCTACCCACCATTTCTTCTCAGAACCAATTCATTTACTTAACTAATCGGAGATATTCACATTGTGCTACCGCAAACTCTCAGTGCACTTCCACCAGTGGCGTAGATAAAAGAGACAGGGAGAGGCCGACCCCGTGCCCAGATTTTTGAGGAGAAAATAACATAATAAGGAAGGAGAGAAAATATATATTACATAAGAATTGCTGATTATTCCGACATCCCATAATTCCGACTGTCAATTTGTCCGACAGAATTTAAAGGATATATGGTCCATAAAAAGGTTTTTCGTATCGAGAAAAATTGCGATATGTCAGTATTACTGAAGAAATATTAAATATATTAAATGACCGCCGTATTGCTTTTAGGATGAATGCCTTTCATGCGATTAATTCTGTCAATGGTGTCTATATCCGTGATTATACAATTTGCAAGTTTACGATTGTAAGACTAAGGCTAAATTTTGCATTTTAAGGCTTGATGAATTAGTTTGGGGAATTTATTCCATATGGTTTCATATAAATTTCAACGTGTCTTTGTGTTTGATGATAAATACATTCAGATATATAGATTATTTTATCACGCTGCAGCAGTGGCGTAAATAAAGTGACGGGGGAAGGCCGGATTTTTGAAAACATTTCGGAAATTTTAGTTTTTGGGAGAAAATAACATAATAAGGAGATTCGTGGCCAAGCGGTCTAGTGCATCGGATTCAAGTTCTGGTGTTGTCAGAATGTGGGTTCGAATCCCGGCCTGGCCGGTCACGGCGCTGGTGTCCTTGAGCCAGACACTTAACCATAATTGCTTCGTCCTTCGGATGGAATGTTAAGCCGTAGGTCCCGTGTACTATAAACATCAGTGCACGTCAAAGAACCCATAATGACACCTTTCGTACACGAGCAGGGGTTTACCCCGGTGTCTCTGGTAGCTAATTGATGGCCCATTGAAAATCATCTAGGCTATAGGTGACATGGTTTCCATCACTAAATATAGCGTTTATAATTATTATTAATAAGCAAGGAGAATAAAAAACATATTACTTAAGGATTGTTGATTATTCCGACATTCTATAACTCCGTTTGCCAATTTATCCCCCAGGTGATCCCCTGGCCCACTTTTGACAAAAATTTCCAAAATGAAGAATGATTTCATGTACGGAAAATACTACTTAAAAATAAAGCTAATATTTCGACTGCTCAATACAAATTTTCATAAGTCGGACATGCAATCCGAAAAATTTAAGGGACGTTTGTTAGAGATGTTTCTGACAACAACCAGGAAGTCAACTTTTCCCGACTCTCACAGCTTCGGCCTATTATGTCCGACTTAATAGCAACGCAATATCCAGAACTGGTTATAGTCCGACAACCTCGTTACAGTATTTCGTATGATCAGGCCATCTGCATGTGTGGTTCGAACTGACAAAAAGATGGATGGTTCTGTTTTAGTTAGATAATTCGACCCAACCAACTAATAAAGTTAAATATCCCATTTAAAAAACTATCCTTATAAAATAGACCAATCCGCCCGCATGCCCATAATTCCTACAACATAGCATTTAGATTTCTGAAAAAATTGAAATTTTGAATTTGAGTACATAATCTTAGGTACATAACTGTAGTGTAATGAGCCCGGGCTGTCGCCTGGGGGAATATCCACACATATTAAACATCTCCCATTCCATCCAGCGAGGGTTTAAGAAAATATGGTCCGTAAAAAGGTTTTTTGCATCAAGAAAAATTGGTAATATGTCAGTATATTGAAGAAATTGCCAATGAAATGACCACCATATTGCTTTTGGGATGAAGGCCTTTCATGCGTTAATTCCGGCAATTGTGTCTATATCCGTGATGATAAAATTTGCAAGTTTACGATGGTAAGACTAAGGTTTAATTTTGCATTTTATGGCTTGATGGATTTATAGTTTGGGGGAATTTAACCGTATGGTTCCATGTCAATTTCAATGATAAACAAAATCAGCAGTGGCGTATAGCTAAGGGGGGGGGGGTAGGGGGACGGAAGTTGGGCTTTTGGGAGAAAATAACATAATAAGCAAGGAAAAGAAAAAATAATTACTTCAGGATTGCTGATTATTCCGACAGCCCATAATTCATACTGCCAAATTATCCGACAGAATTTAAATTCGCTAGATATAGCCAAATTCATCGGCCTAGGCCTGTAGTAAAACTGCCCGTTAATATCCTCCAATCGGTAGCGTATGGCTGTCAAGGATTAGTACCAGTAAAATAATAACTCAAATTAATTAAATGATGGGTAACTGTTTTTATCATCAGCTTGCACGAGGGCGTACGTGTGTTGTCTTCTGATTGGCCAGCGCAGCTATCAATCAGAATCACGCGCGTTTTAAATATCACTTTTATACAGTTTTCGACATCTGGATTTCATTAAACACAATTTTCGTTTAATAACGATATTATCTTTCAAATTTCGTTCGCTTTTTAAATTCTATTTGTTAGGTTTCTTGAGTCAAACGAGGGCGATATAGGCCTAACTAGCTTATGGGCCTACGTCTTACTCTTAGCTTAACTTATAACACCACTGCACCGTGTGACTGTGTGAAGTAACATGTAAAAATATACAGAGGTATTGCATATTTGAAACTTGTTCATTCCTAAATATCAAATTACATTTTGATATGTATATCTACACAGGCCTATAAAAACATTACTTACATAACGATTATGCTTCCCTGACGATATGGACCGCGCCAAGTTTGGCCAACATCGTATCTTCGTATAAACTGCATGAACCACGCGCACACAACTTATACCTGAGATCATTGTGAATTTGTATCTTCGTAAAGTTTTTATTTGCGTGTGTCAAAAAGAAGTGTCAAAAAGATATTTGTCCATAGATAGGGTAAAATATTTTAAGATGTAAAAGTTTCAGTTACATGGATAGTGGCCAACCATCCATTAGAAGGAGGTGTTTTTTAATTTGTTTTTTAGATTTTTGCCTGCGAACCTATCTTCAGACCCCAGCCAAACCTCCACTGAAGGTATGATTAGTCCAACCTTGTTTGGGGGCAGACATATGCACCTAGTTTGTACACAGATAAAATATAAAATCAATCTAACCAGTCGTGTGGTCAACAGAGGGGCGTAAAATTGGCAAAAAGTAACCATACGTTGGATCAATCGTGAGTTATGAAGGATCCCTATTAAACTTGAAAAGGAGATGTTATATACTACTTTTGACAGCAGAATCTAGCAGACTGGGTGTCATTCACCCTGTGTAACAATTTGCAGCAAAATATCTTCTCCCACTTTGGAGATAAAGGCCTCTGAAAATGCCAAAAAATCAGCGACACAACTTGGGAGGGAGAAAAAGGTGGTGTGGCTAAATTTTTCAGAGGCCCATTATGTCGGGAGGCCTATTTGAGTTGGGAGCAAAAAATTATTGTGTCTTCATTACTCCCACAGAGATATGTTGAAAAAACAGCAACATCTGAGTCGGTCACTGACAAATTTTCAAAAATTTAGGTGATTTGGCATGGAATAACCCAATAACGAAAACATAAGTGAAAACGGATGACAATTGTTTGAGATACATCGAAAAATGTAGAGCGATCGGGAAGGACCAATGTTGTGTACATCAACACGTGCGTTATCATCTCGGCCGCCCACCGCTAGTTGTAAAGTACAGTGCATGCAGTCAATCGCGCACGATGGGTCTTCACGCATGCACAGTACGACCACTTTCGCACAGGACGTCGGTCAATAAACAACGGATCGTTTCACATGAGGAGTGTACTAGGTACCATGAGAAAAATTCTACTAGCATAAGATTTTGTCAGGACCTCCGACAAAATCTCTAAATGTTTGAGAAAATTTCCCAAGGAATGTAGGACAGTCTCAAACATTAGCGTCCTTTCACACGAAGCTCATTTTGTAATACTTCTCAAACATTGAGAAAATCTCTCAAGGAATGTTTTTTTTTTTTCGTCGTGTGAAAAGGGCTTAAATCGACAACCGTACCACCCACGCCTCAGTTTTTGCTCTCGGAGCGCGCACTGTACACTGCTAACGGAATGACGGAGGTACAAGAAAGGGCTCGCTCGGACTCAGAGAGAATTGGGAAGTCTTCCTACATCGGATACTACGCCGTGCTTGGCACTTGGGTAACTTGGTTCTTTTGGGCCGGTATGATGAAAGGGCTTGCCGTCTTGCTACCAACTCTCCGTGAACAGCTTCAAGAGAAGACTTGGCTAATCGGCTGGATGATTGCAATAATGGACTCTACTATTGATGTCACAGGTATATAAGTGTATAGCCTCACCCGTTTTACACTGTCTTTAAAACTACAAAATGAATTCAGAAGTCAAGCCTTTCTTTATAATAGTAATTCACTCTTGTGGAGGAATTTTTTAAAGACAAAAATTCATTTTTAGTAAACAAATGCATATAGTGGACGAGTGTACTGCAGACAAAAAAAATCGAGAGCGGGGTGACGCTCCCAAAAAACATTTCGCGCAAACGGCCAAATGCAAAATCCAATATGGCCGCCATTTGCACATAAATAATACCTACCAGGGCGCGATTTGTTTTCTGCAAACGAGAATTGTCATCCCGCGATATTTCAGCCAATCATATGGCGCGTATTTTAAGAGACGTAGGATTCATTAACATATGCATATTAGATGCAGGCAATCCGTACTTGCGCGCAAACATTTACAGTACATGTGTATGTACGATGTATATACGCATGTACAATGTACTGTACGTGTATATCTGAGCGAAGCAGTAAGAACTCATATCGCGTATTGAACTCAGGGCTGTGTAATCCAAATTCCATGTACACTGTATGTAGGTAAATGAAATAACCGTTTAGTGAGTTGAAATAACTTAGTGGTTATAAACACTTTATATAAATACATTTTAAATACTGATGCCTCTTTTCAGAGTATTATTTTAAAGCAATTAGAACCATACCCTATATTCATGGTCACACAATAATACAATTATACGGGGGATGAAAGATAATTAAAAGCAAGGACACAAACATATTGTACAAATCAGATCAACTTGTTTAATAATAAAGCATCAATCATTATATACACTGTTAATTTAAAGAAATGTTTATTATGTACATGTACAACACAGTCCCAATGAATTATGTCCCACTCTCTTAATCTAAAAGAGTGAAAACCACTCTTTTAAAGAGCTATATGGCGGACAAGTCTTTTTGGAGTGTAAAACCCACTCTGATTCGAGTGAAAAATACAGTAAAAGGCTACCAATTCACTCTTTAATACACTACCAATTTTACTCTTTATCCACTCCAAAAAGACTTGTCCGCCATATAGCTCTTTGAAAGAGTGGTTTTCACTCTTTTACATTAAGAGAGCACAAGTTGCATTTTGAGATAATCAAATTTGTTACACAACTTAGTAATTAAACTAAGGGAGGAACACATATTTTATATACATGTATAACGGGATGACAAACTAGTCTCACATCATTCATAATTTATTAAATGTTTCTTTTGAAGCCTTTCTGTCTATAATTTCATTTTGATTGTTTTTTTTTTCAAAATGAATTTGCAAAGTTCACGACTAAACAATCTGAATGTATTTTCACTATTGCTGAAGCTTTCATAATTATAGGCTGGAGTTATGCATCAACAAATACATTATCCCAACAAAAAAGAAATATTTTTTACTACAGTTCAAAGCTAAAATTACGTCTTAATTGTTAACCTGGAAACCCTGGTAAAATTTGAAAAACCATTTTTTTATGTTTTCTGAAAAGTGAGTAGACATTTACGGGTCAAGTCTGACTGTTAATAAATAGTTAATTCAAAGTTGATGACCAGTTGTGACAGACTGCCATTCGCATTCATGAAAATTTGTTTTGACATATTAACAGTTCATTTATAGTGTCACTTTCCTTTCGTTTTTCTGATTTGATTGATTTGATTCTGATTTGATTCAGTTATTTGTGACTGGATTATTGTACTTTCTTTCTGATTATTGTTTAATTCTTATCAGTTTACTTTATTGCATTTCCCACTTTTGTATTGTTGCTGATTCAGTTAGATCAGTTTGCTTACACTTTTACTGTAATGAGAGGTTTTAGAAATCATCTAGTTTCCACTAATCATTTTGTTGTAAACCTTGTTGTTAAGGATGAATATTTCCGAGTTGTTTGTAAATTCATAGCTCACCATTGTTCAGTCACTGTGAGAAACCCTAAATTCACTGTATCATCCTGGTTACAAGTAGACAAGATGTTAAGACCATTTAGGCTTATACCTTCAGCTGAGTAAAATTGCAATTTTCTTAGTTTCCATATCAATTGTTAGTACCGACAGTTATACTATTGTTAAATTTTATTGCAAACACACAGTGTGTGTGTATATTGTCTTTTCAGGCCATAGTATAACTGATATGTGAACACTTCACTATCATCAGCCAAGGTATGGTTCTGGGTGGGTTTGTTTACATTCCAAGTTTCTGGTAAAGTCATCAACTCAGGTCTGGCTATAGGGACTTTGTTTTGATAGCTCATTAGTATGTTATGGCTCAGTAGCCAGAGATTTAAGTGTTTTTGGACTGATAGAAGACGCTTAATTTTATTAATAAATCATCCCACTTGTAGAAGAAATTTGTCACACAAGTAAATCCTCCATGTGTTCATTTTAGGGGTATTATCTTTAAAGTTGTTATTTGTGTACAACTTATTTAACTTAATATCTGGGTTACTCACAAAAAATCACAAGTAATTTTGTTTAACTTGAACATGGCTCATGATACCCTTACAGAGGTTGTTTGTTGTTATAAATTTGAAATAAAAATGGGATCCTTGTCATTGGTAAGTGGAACACACGTCACGTGCCATCCTTTTTTATCCCATATAGGACAAATCTTCCAATATTTTGTCATCCACTTAGCAAAATACTTTACTCAGTGAAATATTCTGCTACATTTTTGCTCAAATACATCTAATATTTGTATATTAAAATCCAAACAACACAATAAATGTTCACAGTTGGCTTCACAAACAATTTAAATAACTTTAATGATTTTGCTTTAAAAAACAAATCTGTGTCAAATACATGTACCATGGAGTGGCTGATAATCTGAACAAAGGGGTAGGCCAACAATCAGCAGGCATAGTATTTCCTTTTTTTCAGTTAGTTTTCCCTATGGAAGTACAATTTGAGACACATTCGCTTACATTATGGGGTACATGGCCGCCGCGATCTTGGTACAATGGAAGGTAATAGGCTGTCGCGATTAGGAATTCATGAATATGTATGAAACGTCTGATTGGCTGAAATATCGTGGATGGCCCGCCATCGGCGAAAAGCAACTCATTCCGCCATGCTACAAATTGTCCTGCCATTCTGGAAGATTTCCTGCCTGCTTAAAAAATCCACGACACCCTCAATCAATGTATATGTATTATTTCAAACGAATGTTATTCTTTTTAGTTTTATTAATTTATGTATCGCTACGTCGCTGGCTTTGTATCTGGCGTTACTTACAATCTCAGTATGTAACAGTTTGTGTAATGCTATAGCTTTTAATACATAGACCTACATAATTATTATGTTCATGTACATCAAAACATGCATTGTCTAGTGCAAGCTCACATGATTTTGTTTATGGTACAAACCGAGGACTTATAACAAAAAAGAAACAATGGGATCTCGATTGGCAGTTATTGGTTGGAAATGGGAGATGTCTAAACAGGGTCCAACAAGAAAGGCAACAATGGGATGTTCTCAGTTACACCATAAACAAACATGATTGTAGCGGATTGCATTCGCTTGGGGAATTCTCTTTTGAGTCTTTTTGGTAATTCCTGGTTTATGAGAGACTATATGGATTTCACAAATGGGAGATGTCAACAGTCAAGTTGTTGATTACCCCCCCCCCCAAAAAAAAACCCACAAACAAACAAACACCCGAACACCCCACCAGACAAACAAACATCTATTGCTGCTAAATTACCCCCCAAAACCCACAAACAAACAAACACCCCACCAAACACACACACAAACACCTTTTGCTTCTAAATTACCCCCCCCCCCCCAAACAAGCCCACAAACAAACAAACACCCCAACACCCCAACAAACAAACAAACAACCCAACAAACATCTATTGATGCTAAATACAGCAGGTAATAATGCATACACAACTCATTACATGTTTAATGAATATACAGCTGAGGTACAGACAACAGCTAGTCGTTTGTTAACATGTTTTGTTATTGTTTTTATCAACCAGGATGCATTTTTTTCAGCACACAATAATTGCTATTGTATACTCACGGTGAGCCATCAATAAAATATCATGTAGTATCATCTGGAACGTTTTTCATTTCCCGTTAAGCATAGAGACCAACTTTTGGAAGAATTCATTCTACCCATTTTGTTGTTCTAGACTTTATTATTTGCAGCATTGGTTATTAAAGAATCATTGCGGGAAGTTTATTGATGCTCTTTGATTGAAAATGTATACACATTGTTCTAGTTGCCGACTGTATCAAGTTTGCATGGCGTCGGGTGCCGACTTTCGGTTAACCGGTTAACCGACCGTAAAAGTTTCGGTTAAACGGTTAAGCGAACTAACTGGTAACTCCCAGCATTATTGTAATCACAGGACCAATAGCTGCTCCCCTTGGAAACCACTTTGGTGTTCGGTTCGTAGTCATGATAAGTGGTTTAATGGTTGGTGCTGCCTTCATAATTTCGTCTTACACATCTTCAGTGGTCGTTATGACAGGTGTGTTGGCCTTACTAGCAGGTGAGTACAGTACATGTAAAGTAGGAATATTTCACAAACGGTTTAGTCAGTTTATATGATTGTCAGTTTCCTTATTCGATTAAAATGGCGAGTATGAGGTCTAATATGAAGCTGGTCCAATAACTGGGTGTTTTGTGACATGTGAAATGTCGTGTGACATTTTTTTCCAGTGGTGGTGTTTTATATATTTTTGATTCAAAGTTTGTAAAGGTCAGTTCATACGTCACGCAAACGCGAATGCGAAGCGAAATGTGACGTTGAAACCTGATATTCGCACGCGGAATAATTTGCATAGGTAGTATTTCGTGTTGAAACACAGATATAGCCTAAATTTGCTCTGCTCACGTCGTAGCCCTCTAGCGGTCAAATTGCACCCAGTGTCTTCAAGGCTCACTTTGGCGTAAAGTGACTAAAAATGTATCAAACACCCAGATATTGGAAATTAAAAGGTAGAAAAGTGATATTAACTTGAAACAGTGTTGTTCATAATGTTTTCATAATATTAAAACAGTTCCTATTTCATAGGACCTTTTGTGATTTGATAAGACACGCTATTATTTGCTTTCAAAATTTGCTTGGATCAAGAAAGATGTCATGACTTCAAGAATGATTTTGACTACGGTATTTCATTTTCGTACATAGTTCAGAAACAGTAAAATCTCAGTTTTGGGAAAAGTAAATATCGAACCACATCAAGAGAAAAATTGGATTGCTATTTTAAGAATATTTTCCATCTTTCTTCAATAGCTCCTGGTGTTGGTATGGCTAATATTATTTGCAGAGAGATGATTGGCCGATACTATGAAGAACACTGCACCACACCATTCATGGTCTCTCAAAGCGGTGCCGCTCTGGCGTTTGTGATGTTCGCACCGCTCTCTCAGCTGCTGCTGGATACGTACGGATGGAGGGGTTCACTCTTATTAATGGGTGCAATATTTTTGCATCTCACCGTGTGTGGCGCACTACTGCGGTTCCCTTCAACCGACGATATGGAAGTCAACGGGGAGGGCGGGCTCTACTCGCGTCTTGACACCGACTCAGTACCCAAGAGGAACATCAAACCAGACTATCGCCAGAGAAACAACCTTCAAATCAATTCTTAAATCGGTTCAGAAGAAGCTGAACACGGACCTTTTTGTGAACACTCATTACTGGCTCGTGGCGCTGATGTATATCTTTATCCTATTACCATATTACGCCTGGTTCATATACTTCGTACCACACTCTCAATCAAAGGGCTTTTTACCCGCTGAAGCGGTGCAGTTTACAATGGTTTTTGGCGTTTGGAAGTTGTTTGCAGGAACTGTTATTGGCCCCCTTGTTGATAAGTACAATATTATTGGCCCGAATACGTTGATGGGGATATCGATTCTCATGGTGACTCTGTATTACTTTATCGACCCTTTTCTGGTGTCGTTTTGGCCGAATATCGCAAATCTCGCCGTTTATGGTTGTTTCATGGCACTCACGCTATCGTTGGTTGATGTAATCATGCTTGAAGTGATGGGTGTCGACCAACTGGGAAGTGCTTTCGGCTGGATGGCAATGAAAGGCGGCATTCTACGTTTTTTGCTTCTGTTCATACCAGGTACGTGTTAGATAAATATTCGATTACTAACATTCGAAACCGAATTCATGGGATCACGTGTATTACATGTCGACTTAATCATGTTGGCAACTCGATACGTACTACGTGTGCGCATTGGTAGTACATGCATTATTTTCGAACAAAGAAAATTTGAGCGAACAAAGAAAATTTGGCTGATGCCAGACTCGAACCCGCGTCCTTTCGAACACCGTACGAATGCTCTACCAACTGAGCTAACCAGCCCCAATGTAGGTGGGCGGTCCACTTATGCCAATTATCTGTTGCTCTATGGGGGCCAGGTCAGAGGCCAAACCATATCTGCCGAGTAGCCAGGGATCAAGCCCTGGTCAGATGCAAACAACCTGGGTAACGGCAGTGAGCGGGGATCACACAACTTGGGACACAAGCCTTTTACGTGGTTGTAGACAAAGTAGATTTATAGGGAGAAACTGACCTGAATATGATATAAACGGGTAGCGAGCAAAGAAAATTGGCTGATGCCGGACTCGAACCCGCGACCTCTCGAAAACCGTACGAGCGCTCTACCGACTGAGCTAACCAGCCCCTATGTTGGTGAGCGGTCCACTTATACCAATTATCTATTGCTCTATGGGGCCAGGTCAGAGGCCAAACCATATCTACCGAGTAGCCAGGGATCAAGCCCCGGTCAGATGCAGACAACCTGGGTAACGGCAGTAGCGGGGATCACACAACCACATAAAAGACCGTTACCTTTTATGTGGTTGTACACAGAATAAATATACAGGAAGAAACTGACCTGACTATATATTATACGAGAAGTGAGCAAAGAAAAATTGGCTGATGCTGGACTCGAACCTGCGACCTCTCGAATACCCAACGAGTTCTCTACCAACATATCTAACCAGCCCCTATGTTGGTGGGCGGTCCACCTATGCCAATTATCTACTCTTAATGTACAAAAGTGAAAACCACTCTTTCAAAGAGCTATATGGCGGACAAGTCTTTTGGAGTGGATAAAGAGTAAAATTGGTACCGTAGTGTATAAAGAGTTAATTGGTAGCCTTTTTACTGTATTATTTACTCGAATCAGAGTGGGTTTTACACTACAAAAGACTTGTCCTCCATATAGCTCTTTAAAGAGTGGTTTTCACTATTTTACATAAGATATTATTGCTCTATGGGGCCAGGGTATGAGGCCAAACCATATCTGCCGAGAAGCCAGGGATCAAGCCCCGGTCAGATACAAACAGCCTGGGTAACGGCAGTAGCAGGGATCACACAACCACATCAAAGACCGTTACCTTTTATGTGGTTGTACACAGAATACATATACAGGAAGAAACAGACCTGAAAATATTATATATACGAGAAGTGAGCAAAGAAAAATTGGCTAATGCTGGACTCGAACCTGCGACCACTCGAATACCGTACGAGTGCTCTACCAACTGAGCTAACCAGCCCCTATGTTGGTGGGCGGTCCACTTATGCCAATTATCTATTGCTCTATGGGGGCTAGGTCAGAGGCCAAACCATAATTTGCCAAGTGGCCAGGGATCAAGCCCCGGTAAGATACATATATGTATATGTATGTTTGTATTAAAATCGAATTACAGTGGAGAAAATTAGATTATCCTAGACTGGTCTCTGTCTTTATCCAGTCAAGAATAAAGACGGGCTCTGGGCGTATCATTCCATAGGGATTTCATTGAATACGTTGTGCCGAAGATCTTACGTCATGCACATTTCGATGATAACAACTAAGGTTAAAGTTGAACATTCCTAAAACTGAGAGGCCGGTATATGGCATCATGAAGCGTTGATTTAAATATTCGTGCTGAGATGCAACTTGATTTTGAATGATTGTAAATGTTTGTTCTCTTTCAGGTTTAATCTACGACCGTAGAGGGAGCTATACATTGGCCTATATGTTGATGGGAGTCATCCATGTTATACCCGCTGGTGCATTGCTGTGTCTTTGTTGGCTCCAACGGAAAAAGAAATGATGTATGGATATATTGCACAACACCCAATAGACCTTATGCATATGACGTCACAAACTGAAGAGCGCCCTCTTCAGAGACAAAAGAAGGACACTTCATGGGCCACGCCAATTGATCTTCAATAATGGTGATCAATGGCCGCCGGCGATTTTTTTCTTCAGCAGAGTTTGTCCACTATATGCATTTGTATATCTAAAAATTAATTGGACTTTATTTTCCTTTAAAAAATTCTGATTTATTATTACATAGAAAGGCTTTGCTTCTGAATTAATTTTGTATTTAAAAATATATAAACATTTTATGAAAACGTTGAAAAACCTTGTCTTGAACTCGGTACCTCCTACTTTCAAGGCGAGCGTTCTAACCAGTATAGACTATTGGTGAATTAATTATTGAAGAACCTTTTTAAAATGAGACTTCTATGCCAATTTCTAAGCAATTAGCGAAGTGTGGTGCAGAAAAAAATAACTGGCCGCGCCTTTGAGTGTCTGAACGAGGGCGCTGTTTAGTTTGTGACGTCATGCATAATGTCTATACTCGGGGGTATTAAACCCAATTTTTTTTAGATGCCCCTCAAAATATGTACCAACCTATAAGAAACAAGGAAAAATACTCAAAAATCATTTGAGAGCGTTACCCCACTGTACATGCCCCTGAAGATTTATTTTTGTGAATAATATTATTATTAAAACAAACTTACCCAACTAAAGGTCACTGCCCAACTTTGCCAGCAAACAATCCTTTTAGATGATATGATGTATGTACATTTACTAACCTAAATATATAATTGTCTTAATTGAGTTAAAACCCATCAACCATGTCAACAAACCACGAACAGCTGATTAGTAACCATTATGTGTGGTACATAATCACATACACAGTCTGGTAACCACCATTATATATGTCTCTACAGTGCAGGAGTCAGGGAATCATTACGTTAAACTGACAACAGAGGGCGCCCTTCAACCAAAACTTTCAGGGTCATGTACAGGGGGTTAGAAATATCAAATGTTTATTTTAATGAGTTAGTCTTGTTTCTAATAGGCCTGTACATGTTTTGAGGGGGGCAGAATATAAAAAAGTTAAAAAAGTGAAATAATACACCCTATATATACGCCAACATTATAAACAGGGGGAGTTTCATAAAGAATGTGAAACAATTAATCTTATCTATTTACCTTAAGTCACAATTATTAAACCAAAATACACCACAGTTAATTGTAGAATTGCGTTTCATGAAATTAATCTTAGCGTAAGATTATTCGAGTTTAAGATAAGATTGACTTTAGTGAATAAGCATAATGACAACTAATTACTACTCAATAGAGAATTTCACATGGTGTCACCACAATTAGTCTTAATTATCCTCTTCACCATGCAAAGCTACAAGTTTTACCCATAGTTAGCAAGAGATTTTGCTCAAAATTAAACATTTTACGCCGAAAGTATTTAAAAGGAATATATCTTGATTTGTTGATTTTTATCAGTGTTTTTGAATAATTACAGTATTTAAAACAAACATTGGAATTGTACTGGCGGTAGTCAATAGTCTGGCAACCGTAACTATGGCTGTGATGAAGGACAGTGCGTCCCTAATTTGCCATAGTGACCAATCCGACTTTTTTCAATTTTAAGTTTTCCCGCCCATTAGTACATTCAGGAAGAGACCTACAATTGTATCTAATCCACATGCATGTATTCCTTATAGTTTTGGAGATAGAGCATGCATTCAAATGACGAATGCTCTAACTGGCTTTTTTTGTAATTGGCAAGTGACCAATGACCGCATTGGTCACTATGCCAACTTAATTCGGGATTGGTCACTATGGCAAATTAGGGACGAGTTAGCATATCACTGGTTAGCCGGTGCGTGTGCACTACTGGCTCCATTCTAGTATTAACAGTTACCAGGAAAGTGTTTTCACTTTGACAAACCTTGAGTAAGATGCCTACGAAAATATTTTTCAGGTGAAAAAACTCCTCATACTTATTGATAAGTGCAGCAAGAGATTAAAAACATATGAAACGTATGGTATTTTGGAATCCAGCAGTTAGAATGTCTATACACACACGTCGGTGTAGGGCAAAAATTAAATCAATTGTTGTTTATCTCCCGACGCAAGAATTTCACCAACCTTGCATATAAAGGCGTCGACATTTTAATTTTCTTTCTTGTTTTGCTATCAAACGATGTCCAAATGCAGCCAAAATTGCCGGATCGATTGGAATTCTGCCGTGCTGTATTTTAAACGACTTTTCACATAGGGGTATGAACGTTTGCCCGATTTGTGAGGCCTCTCTTAGCCACCATACTTTGTATATGGCAAATTCTGTCTGCTTCCAATAACCACGTATACATGTATCACATATTTCCACCTTTTTCTTTTTGTTTTCTTTTGTTTTCTTTTTTTTTGGGGGGGGGGAGAGGGGGACCTAAAATGACTTTATTTAATTATTCAAGCGACGCCGCGACCGTACCATTGTGATATGTTTGTAAAGTAAAAAGCACGATAAGAACGAGGCGAATACAAAACCTCTATAAGAGTTATTTCATGTTCCATTGTGTTGACTATATAATTATGATGCTTAAGACAATACACTGTAAAATGGTGTTTAGAATCTAAACACACGCAAAATAAACGCGTTTATAGGAATGCGTTTAAATGCTAAACGGCCATCCTCTGTACATGTCACAAAGCTAAACGTGCTTAGCTTTTTGACGCCTGTTCATATGGTTTTTAGCATTCAAACACACATCTCAGAAAAGCACAATCTGAACATGTTTTAGGCTAAATATGTGAAAAAAGTGAGTACAAGCTAAGTGTTTAGAAATGTGATTAAAGTCTAAATACCATTTTTATAGTGTATGTTTACAAACTGTGGGACTGACACAATTTACATGACATTACATTTTACATTTCAAAACATTTTTACAATTATAAAGAAAATACAATCAAACAAATTAAAAGTAACAATAATTATAATCAAAGTCGGATATTGTAAACTAAATCAGTAGAAATGGGGCACAAACAGAAAAGCATAAGGTTGTGGGGAGGACAGTCCTTACGGACAATCAATGAATAAGCAAACAAACAGGCAGACATGTTCTAGTGGTAGGACGGCACCAAGTGTCGATGTCACGTAAGGGGATCAGTTAACTTAAAAAATGAACTTATTTTATGTTAAAATAGTATACAAATAATGAATGTTTATGAGTGCAATGGTGAGAATGAAAATATTCTCTCCATTGCACGAATGCAAAACATGTTCATTATTTGTTCTCTCTTATAACATCTAAGTAGATCTTTGTCATTTGATTGGAGGATAAAATTATAAGAATAAACAAAATATACAAGATTGTATTCTGGCATCCACTACTTTATTTTTCGGCTTATGACGCACTGGTTTGGTCGAATGATTGTGCCTTGACAAAAGAGGGCGTTTTGTAATAATAATAATAATAATAATAATAATAATAATAATAATAATAATAATAATAATAATAATAATAATAATAATAATAATAATAATAATAATAATAATAATAATAATAATAATAATAATAATAATAATAATAATAATAATAATAATAATAATAATAATAATAATAATAATAATAATGTAGACTTATATAGCACGTATCGACCAAACTGGTGCTCAAGGCGCATGACATTATTACCCTTGATCATCAGGCTCATAAATCATTCCTGAAACCATCTCAGCTCCCTGGGGAGTATACAGCTCAATTGCTGCCATTTCAGCGCATGGGCTAGTCAAACACAACAACCAACTCTGCCCTCACAGGTACCCATTTACTCCTGGGTGGAGAGAAGCAATTATGGTAAAGTGCCTTGCTCAAGGACACAAGTACCCCGGTCGCGGTTGGGATTCGAACCCACATTCTGACGACTCAGCCATCAGAACACAATCCGATTCACTGACCCGCTCCACCATGGCACTCTGCGTACTACTGTGTATATAACGCATGATGTGGTCTAGCGTGCAATAGATCAAATGGGATGGAACCAAAATGCACGGTGAATGGAACCAAGTTGCATGGTTTATGACGTAGGCCTTGTAATGGTTTGATTAATTAATGCAGCGTGACCTACGATCCTCCAATCAATGACAGTAGTTATTAGGTGTTCGGGTATGCACCCGAAACACCTATTGTTTTTGTTCGGTTTTTTTAGGTGTTCGGGTATGTACCCGAAACACCTAATGTTTTTGTTCGTTTTTTTTTTTCGTTTTTTTCTTTTTCTTCTCCTTCTTCTTCTTCTCCCCATCGACTGTCTACAAAAAAACACATACTTGCAAACTTCACATGAACTTGAAACTTGGCATATACTTAGAACTTAACACGTAGGTGAAACAAAATTTGTGACGTCATGATTAGGTCATCAGATATCGAATTTTGATACCTCATTCTTTATTTGTTAAAACGTTTCGATTACGTTGGATAATCAAAGTCTACACGGCTGTTTCAACGCTAAAAAAGTGCGCCCTCTGTTGGTGAATCTAAATCAGCTCTGGTCGTGCTCATTATGTATGCATGTTTAAGGAATTGAGCGTTTACGCTTCGGAAATGCAATTGACTCGGCTATCGTGACCCTGAAAAAATTGTGTTTCTGATCAATTCGTTTCGCAACATGTATTATGTGATTGACTAAAATCCTTTTTAGGTTCTTTTTTATGTCAGCATAATCTATTTATTCTGAAAAGGTCACTTAATAGCTCTTTTCGAGGGTCGTTGAATCGATTAACTGCCACATGTTTCAACAGTTGGGTGCATGCAGACCTGCGGAGGAAACCCTTCCACAAAAGCGAGTGTTTTTTTTTGAATTTTTCCTATCACCAGTGGATGTTTCATCGTTGAAAACAGAACATTATTATGCACACTTAATTGAAGGTGAGTCTGGGCAATGACAAAATTACGAGAATCTTTGATTTAAAATAAGCATTTTAACCGACTTCAGACATGTCAGATGTGTTGTAACGCATTGGTTGATGCATGCATGCAGATAGATTGATGACAGTGCAGTCGGTAATGTGTACGGTATGGGCGCCAGTGAATGGTACTAGTACTTTAAACGTTGGGACTAATTTAGCGGGTACCCGGTTTTATGTAAACAAAGTGTGCTTACGTGGGTTTTTCTCCATGACTCTTTTGAAATACTAGTACTATAGTATTAGTGGTAAATAGTCTGTAACGTTAGGAGAGTGAAGCCTAGGCATGAGTATGTTAGCTCTGTGAAATTAAATAATTGATTTTTAAAATTTAAACAAACAAATGGTCTGAACAGTGAACAACAAAAGGGCTGAAAACATTAAAAACATTAGTGCAGCTGGACATGTCTACCTAAATGTCATGCATGTATAATACATGGAGGTACTTTGTAAATCGTCCTCATCAGGATTTACTACTCAATAGAGAATTTCACATGGTGTCACCGTAATTAGTCTTACTTAATCATGAAATTTAAAGAATATCATTTATGATACTTTTCATAATTTGTGATCACGTGAAATCATGAAATGGTTTTGAATACAACAAGATAAAACATGCTTATTTTCAGTTTAATTTTCTTTTCACGGCTGATCTTCCTAGATGGAACTCCCTCAATTCTGGTGTGGCGATGGTTTGATCACTTTATGGGAACATTAAACAGTAGGATTAGCTGCAAAGGTAAGAGTTATGTCATATTAGGAAACAGTCCGGCAGTGGGTTAGAAATGAACAGACTTTACAGATATTTTTATTGTTTTAAGTAGTAAACTCTTTGTATGTGTAAAACTGTACCATGAAATTGCTGTAAAGGAAGTTACAACAATGGTAAATCTAAAAACCTATAAATCAATCATCCTGAGAAATGATTTGGTTTTCATGTTAGAGAAAAGAGGAATCGTTGTCAAAAACGGAAAAAACATGGAACAGTTTTTGTTTATATTTTTACAAGGATGTTAGTACCATATACCAATGTACATGTACATTCCCTTTATTTTATATTGCATTTTTAGATACATGGACCCCAAAATGTAAGTAAATAGGCCCTGAACTATTTGACCAATGAAAGATTTTCTAGAGATTTGATGTAACAATGAAAACCACAAATAATACACGAGGTAGTGTATCCCATGTGTATGTATACATACATGTACATATGTGTAAAACAATGTTGTTTTTCTTATTTTTGACAGATCTTTATTCATGCCCTTATTCCTGGTATTGTGGTGGTGTGATGGCACTGCATGATGTAACAACTTTGCAGAGGATCTTTCATTCCGTGAACTTCACGTCCTGCCATGTTGAATTCAGTATGTACCAGCTTGCCAATTATGGCACCTCAATAGAACCAATTTCTACTTTATACATACATGTAAATGTAGCTTTGGGCTGATGTTGATTCCAGAGAAACTTCAGTAAATTCAGTAAATCAGGAGTACAATGTCTGTGTCAAAACAGCATGGAGTCAAGGAGTTGAACAATTGTAATATCTTGAGTGTAGGAAAAACTGAACAATATCCGTACTATTGCGCAGGATTTCTATTGTAAAAGAGGATGTGAATGATAAATCTGATGTCGCGTACATCTGCAAACATTTGAACTAAACCTGTCATAAATCAGTGCACTATGACGTTCAAGTTAATCATCATTGCCAAGGCCTGATTTGCATCTAGTGCTCTACTCTCTTATTTTTCATCCTTTTGGAGCTAAACACTGTTCTTCAGTACATCATTGTTATGATTCAAAATATTCTTGAAAATATTTTTCTGTGTACTCACTCTAGGCCCAATATCAGTGTGCTGCTTAGGTTTATAGTTATACCCATGAACTTGTTTTGTGTGGGCTGGGTGAAACAACATTTGCAGTATCAAAAACGTAAAGCATATTAATGTGATTAAACTTGCATAGCCAGGTTAATTTATGATGTATTATTTGAAAATAAAAGGGTTTATGCACTGTTCAGTACCCAAAACTTATGTTCGCATAAAGAGCAGACTAGATTGAGGTAAACAAAGACAGATATGACATGTGACCGCTCTGAGAAAAGGTGATATAAGTCAGGCTATGCATTAATACAATGGGCCATTCCATGTTGAGAAGGTGAAAAAATTATTGCAGATTTGATTTTTGTGTTGTTGTCTGTATATTGCATCTTTGATTTCTATTTTTTCAGATTTCATTCACAGAAATGTTTATTTCCATGAATAAAGTGAAAAAAATCCATCATTTTGTGCATTGTTGTCTTGCTTTGTTTTGAGACTGAGTACGTTACGCGGGACAAAATGATTTGTCCTTCAATTCTTCTATACCCACCATGTAAAGTTTGGTATCGTCTGATAGCTTGACATCCACTATTTCCAAATTTAATTATGCTTTAGGCCATGGGTCAGATGCAAAATGAGTTACGAAGAAAAGAAATTGATAAACAAACTACCCTTGTTGCTACGGGTGCTCGTAACACGTGTGTACAACACCCATACTGGCTACAGCGCATGCGCACTAGTAATTTAGCTTGCAGCATGCTTCACTCTTTCGTTGTTTACGTGGCTGTTCGATTTAGAAACTAACGTTACAATCTTTCTGAACGTATCATTTCCACAATTTTAGTTTCGGTATTTTCTTTAGTATATCTTCGTAATAATGTGTTCGAAAGGATCGTTGTTTGCCGATGCATTAAACGAAATTCGTGATGCCAACCTTCACAGTATTGAAGATGAGATCGTTGGATTTGTGAATGATTGTTTCATGCTGGCGACGATGTCGATGCACGACGACAGTCCACTCTGAATCGAGTGACGGCAGTGACATTGACAGTGTTACTGTTGGTGAAAATGACGAAGAAAATGACCGAATTGTTAGACCAACCAATGTTAGTTGTGGACATTGTTCCCTTCGAGCATGAAAAGAAAGTAATGGTGCCCTCGGTGTGATGCCTACCGCGTAAAGGCCGGGGATTTCAACTGCAGTTGCCAGCTTTACCGCGGCGGCCCATGTTCCCAGCGTTTTTGTTTCCTTGATATTCTTTCTTTGAGTAATAGTCTTTGTTACTTAGTTTGGGTTTAGTAAGAATTTCTCAAGTAATTTTTTTAACTCATAAAATTTAGTTTTGGGTATCAGGGGAAAAAATAAAAATTAAACATCAATTGTAACATCAATGGAAAAATATTAACAAATCACCCACGAAAATTTCAAACAGATGGCATTACAGGAACATGTTCGTTGCTAGGTGGAATTAATGTGAGCTTTTCAGCATCATTTTTCAACGACGCAAAACATTTCAAAGGCCGTTTTCTCTGTTATGTAAATCAGTCATCATGGAAACTATCAATATGCAAATACGCAATTATCTCCATAACGGTAAGGGCTACAGAGCTCTACCATTATACCAAATGAAAGCTTATGTTGAGTGCTTTCCAGCCATATATAAAACTCAATTTTAAATTTTTGCGAGATATATCACCCTTTCTCAGAGCGGGTCACATATAAAGATTGTACCCATCTCTACCAAACATCTCAAAATTAACATGTGACAATGTTGCCAGAGAAAATATTATAGGGCTGTGATTCCTTTTTAAAAATTACTATTTTTGTGATAGTAAAAACAAAACAACTGAAAGTTAGGAACAGAAAATTTAAATAAATGTTAATATGAAAAAAAACTAATAATGCAAAGTTTCTTTCAAAAACATTCTGACGTCATCATCACTACCCTGACAAAATCCGAACACCTATGTGTTTGTCATATGACAAACACTTAAGTCTAGTTTTTTTTTCTTCTCCTTCTTCTCCGGATAGACTGTCTAAAAAAACACATACTTGCAAACTGCACATGAACGAAACTTGGCATATACTTAACACGTAGATGAGCAGAATTTGTGACGTCATAGGTCATCAGATATCGAATACGATGATTCAAAGTTTAATCATTAAAAAAATCATATCGAGGATCTGAAAAATCAATAAAATGGTTTAGTCTGGGGTTTTGTCATGAGTGTAAAGAGTGTGAAATATGTGACATTAGAGACGAGGATATGTTTGAGTTTGATATTTATTTAATACTGAAAACGACATTTTGTAAAAAAACACACTTTTCGTTAAAATTTACGCGCAATCTGTTATTTCCACTACGTCCGCAATACTCAATCAGTGGGCGGGCATATAAAAACAGTCCGGCCGGCGGAACGGTAAACATGTCGCCCTCAATCGGCTGAAACAGATACTGAAATACCCGTGCACATGTACAATACAATCAACGGTGTTTGCGTTATGGTGCCCACAAATTCTGTCTAAGAAATTGAGGGTGTAAATGGATCATCCAACATAGTTATAAAGGGTAAGGTATCTTAATTTAATTTTAAGAGGATTTCTTGTATTTATCTTCGTGTTTTTATACAAGAAAAGCCATTTTTAAGCGTTAGGTTGGCTGGTAACGTTAATGTGGTTGCATTGTGCCTGACGTTAACGTTAGTTATAGATACATTGTACTTTGAACGATAAACAACTCTACTTTTCTAACAAAATATGAACAGATGTCACTAAAATGTATTTAGAATGTAAATAAGGATAGGAAAAAAATTTGTTGTTAAGGTTATGGCATATTTTGTAATTTATGTTTTTAAAAAATCTTCAGTTTGTGCACAAATTAACGTCAAGTAGTGATTGTTTCTACTTTCCCTTAATTTTTTACCCTTCTTAGATACAAAACAACACATAGACAATTATTTCACAGGAAAAATGCACAATATTCATGACACAATACTTCATGTGCTTGTATAAGTTGTTAATGTTAGTCCTGCTCCCTGGGAGGCCTCTCAGAACATCTCACATGAAACTATGAGACTCAGCAATTTCCTTAAATACCTTTCTCTTTTGATGCGAGTTTCACGCAAGAACATTTCTTAAATTTATTACACATTGTCAAGAATAATTGTGTGCAATTTTGACAACAACCAATGCCCTTTTCAATTTAATGGTCCAGCTACTCCAAATTATACACTATTTTCCCCATTCATTATAAATTAGAACTTCTCTGAATTTTCAAATACTTTATTCTTGGTCCATGTACTTGTAAAACCTTCCTACTATTTTGTACAGCATGTTCACTGTGATGTATTATTTTCCTCATTCACATAAATTAGAACTTATCTGAAATTTCAAAATACTTTATTTTTGGTCCATGTACTTATAAAAACTTTCCTATTATGTTTTACAGCATGTTGACTCTGTATCATGGCACAGACTAAGTTTCAGCGTACAGCACCCGACACGCGCGCTGACACCACATCCAAATGCAGTATCGTAACTGTTCAAGTCATCAACAATCTTCAGTTTAGGCTACACGATGGTATGGTTTAACGTCTTACGTTAACAGATCATTTGAGAATCCGTGCACAATTAATGGAAGTGGTCTTCATTACTTGGTTTTCGTTTGAAGGTATGTAAACTTTCACATTTTTATAGATGTATGTTCGTTTTAGTATAATTTTATAGATATTGATTACATAAAACCATGGTTAACGTTAAAAACCTTGAGTGTGGCAATGGTATCACATGTGCCGCGCCTGAAGTGAAATAGGTCAACTCGTATGCGTGCTCATTACTTTACCAATTCACACTTATTTTGGTCAACTCAACCCGGAAAAATATTTATTACTGAATATTTACTGGCATGCGTACGGATTGACATCCGGTGGAGTACGCGTTGGTAAAAGTACAAGTTAATTTAGCTACACTATAGTGTCTGTAGTTCCTCATAATAATAGTAGTACTTATGTCCTGTGTGGTGATAGCTGCATTGCAGTTTACTTTATACTAACACTTAATTTTCTCACTAAAGTAGACCAGAAACAAATATCAGCACCTTTTATTGAGATAATGAAATGGTCACATCATGGAGGAAAGAAGACGTCACATGTAGTTCTATTCCATTGTAAAACCTAACTTAAAGGCATTGTTCTGAAGGGATCATTTTTCTGAAGTTACATCAATCCATCAATCCATCATGCTGATAATAACATATAAGGGCATTCTAAGTTATGTGTGTTTTGTTAGCATGACCCATTATTCTTCGTCCCTCATGTTTTTACATGATTCGTTTATATTTCAGATCAACGATATCCATTTGTGCTACTGCTACAAGGTGTGTTGTCTGTGTAACTTTGTGATCCAATGGCCAGTATTTGAAGTTTATCCATTCATCAAAGGAGTTAACGTATTATTCAAATTATTTTATATGGACTTATCCTATCTGTGGCAGTCTTGACCCTCAAGGGAATTGTTTTTTCAGGACCTCAAGACACATCTAGGTCGTTCTAGGAATTTCTTTAACATGTTAGAACAAAAATAGTACTGAGGAATTCTTATTATTTTTTTGACTGGACGCAAACATCCTCACAAATGTAATTATTAAGCAATATCTGTTGGTGATCTAGTAAAATGTATATTGCCGACAGTGAATCACTGGCAGTTGGGCCATATAAACATAGTAAACATACCCCCCCCCCCCCCCCAATCTTCATTGCATGGGTGTGTCAGCCTTGGAATACCTTTTGCCAGATCACCCAATTAAAGTTCCTACACTGTAAAAAATAATTGGTCATTTTGACTAAAACAAAATAGTCCAGCATGATGTCTGACATGACTTATTATAATTAGTCAAAAACTTAGTGCTTGACTAGTGGATTTAGTCAAAAATGCGACTAGAATTAATTGGTCCTATGACTAGATTTAAATGATGTCTCATACGACTAATCTTTGGTCCAGCAACCTTTTAGCTTAGTCCAGCGACTTTTAGCTTAGTCCAGTGACTTTTTAGCTTGGTCCAGTTACTTTTAAGATTAGTCCAGCACCTTAATATTAATCATTCAAAGTTATGATAATGGCATTAGTCAAAGACAATTTTGGTTTTGACAAGTTAGCATCGGTCTATCAGCTAATGATGAATGAACACTTTCTGCAACAAAAAGGAAAGCCACATGTGTCTTTATTATATGCAAACAATTCAGTTAACACTAAATTTACTCAATACTGTCTTTTAACAATTATTTCACCCAAAGTGGAATACCGTAATTCAAACGTTCAAGAGACAATTGTCCATTATAACTGGTGCTGATTTATTTATATTTATAACTGGTGCTGATTTATTTATATTTATAATAGAATCATAATACAATAGAAAAAAGGGTCAGTATCCTCTCGATCAGGCAGACTTTCAACAGGGCATGGAATCGATGCCCTAGTTTAAGATGAACACAGTGCATGGCTGCAAATTACTGGCTCATTTATGCAGCAGCAACAGTAATATAACCTTATCATGTGGAAAATTATTTTCAGGCCCCGATGTAACAAGCACCGTGATTCCAGGCCCTGTTGATCATGATGATGCTGCACCTTGAAACATGCAAAATATCTTTCTGCATATCAAGAGCTTTAATCAATGCACACATACCACTAAAATGTGTCCTATAAAACTTGATTTTCTATTTCCTAGTTTGGTCAACCATCCAATTATGTCACTTCAAAAGAGGATGGTGTAACATGTACATGTACACATAAACAGCTCTATGACTGATTACTTTGATGAGGTCAGATTTGATCCAGAAACAGACACTAGCCAGTTTGTAAACCAATCAAAAACCTTTGTCAAAATATGAACTTGAATGCATTTGGTTTGTTATACATCTATGCAAAATTCATTTTGCAAATTCAAGATAGAATGCAGTGTTCCCTTCAAAAGTTGACTGACTCCATGTACATAACAACACATTGACCCAAAAAATTTATTTAAAAGTGGAAGTTACATGCTAAGGCCCCCCAAAAAAGTCTCCGTTGCTGGTCATCGGTTGGCTTCAAAGGCCGAAGTTACTTTTAAGACACCTGTGGATAATAAAACAATTGTGATGGTGCCGTAATTTTTCTTCGAAAAAATATGCAAAATTTTAAAGAATTAACAATTCATTAAAATTCTTTACTGGCATATGAAGATATATTACACATGGTATGCATGTGTAAAATGCCTGATTTGTTAAAGGCATTATGAAATGAAATTTATTTACTTGAAAACTTATTATGCACAACTCTATTTCCATGCTAAAATCACTTTTCTACCAATTGTCAGATTGTGGATGTTTTGATACACTTTATGGCTATATTTGTCGTATGCTAATGAGAATTTGTATATTCATGAGCGAATTAGTAATGTCACAGCAGGAATCAGATGCAACGTCACAGTTGATTTGTGTACAAAATTTCATTGAATTCCATGTCTTTTCAAAGTCAGTTCTCTTAATTTGTGTCTGGTTACCAATCAGAAAACTTGATGAGGTGACCACTGTTTTTCTTGAGCAAGGTTTAGGGTTTTGAATTTGTCACTTTCAGTGCTGCTGTAAACACTGGAGTTCATGTTGTGATCTCACAAACAGAACGCTCATGTGTCAAGAATAAGCATGAACATTTTGTTACAAATTTAAACAGTTACAATCAGTCTTTACTGCAAAAATAGACTTCCATAAAATTGCATTTCATATGTCCTTTAACTTGGAGATTCAGTAATGAACTAAAATTTTCCCATACAAAAATGTACAGACATATATATTAGAAATGTGATGTTTTGGATGTTAACAAATTTTGCACTGGAAGGGTATCAAATACAATGGCATTTACAAAGGTTTTTAATGTGAGGTAAGAGACTTGTAATATTTTCCTCCTTTATAAGGACTTTTATAAGGAAATTGAGTAAATTACAAAACTTAATTTGACCTTACAGTCCCTCTTTAAAGGATACATTTACTACAAGATCTACTTCAAATGTTTTGGTTGAGTTTTGATGGGGCATGAAAATTAATCAGAGAATTAAATGTTATTTAGCTTCTCTAACAGAGATAAAACACTTCGTTCGAGAGGAATATTGTCCTGAATATTCAGGACAATCTTCTGGAAAAAATTACACTGTTTTTTAAGGCAGGTAGGATAAGCTAAATTGAAAACATAAAACTTGCGAGAAATACGGTAACGGCTGTCATTAAGTTGTTAGAGCTGCTAACAGCAATCTCATCGATTATGACGTCAAATGAAGTGCATAGATTTATTTCAGTACTGTCGCCCTGGATTATCGGCCAAGCTTTGAAGTTATCCTGTACATCAAAAACAAAAACAAACAAAACATTTTTACACTCCAGTCTGTAGTATTGTAGAGGATAAAAATGCTAACTTGTGGTTTACTTTGGAAATCACCAATACTCTTACTAAAATGCAATAATGAACTCGGCCTGCATTTAATTGTGGATATATGCATTTAACCATTATGAACTGACTGCATACATGGCCTAGCGCATACACTAACTTAGCAGAGTGCACCCATTATGCACTATTAAGCATTCCTCAAGCACCCAGTGTTTTTGCTCTAACTAAAATTAAAGAGTACAATGCATACAGTGCAGTGCATAGAATACAGGTCTCAATCAGTTTCTTACCTCCTCTTCACCCAAAATCAGCATATTGCTAATTTTTTCTTTAAGAGTGCACGGTACGCCAACGATGGCAGCTATCTTAATGACAGCCTCTGTAAAAAATGCAAAATAGCAAACTCAATCAGTTTAAACAAATATTTTAGGCCTATTGTTTTTAGAATATGTGAGCATATACTTTTATTAGCTTAGTTTTATGAAATATTTTTGGAAAGAACCTGGCTTTCTGAAAACCAAACCAAACAAAAAAGTTTTATGGTTATCAACTGCAAGGCCAAAATGCCACTCGAAAGAAAACAAATTGAAACAGGCAAAGGTGAAATTGACAGAGGCAGACATTATCTGTTAACAGTAATATATATCCTTATTTATCAATCCATTTTTTTAGTTCAGGTCCCAAAAGCTGGTACCACTTTTTTATAATTAAACTAAGCAATCATTTCACTTTACATGAGGGTTAGTTGTAGGATACCTCTGCGACTCTTGTCATCACGTTGGAGACTATTGTCGTCCAAGGCCTGCTTCAGAGTAGCTGCTGGTTTCTTTAGACCACTGCTAAACTTGACGATTACACCGCCATACTTTTGTAGACCTGCATCCAAGACCTGTCTGATGTTCTCTCCACCAGCTTGTAGATCGACTGAATTCCGTCTGGATCTGTTGGTTACAAATTATTTATGTATCATTTTATTAAAAATAAATGTGGCAATGTTACCTTTTCAAAGGCCTCTTAATGCATCCAGACCCATGGGCATTTTCACACTACAATTTCTAATGATTGGGGAAAATGTGAACTTCTAAAATCATATTCCTTAAACACAGAGGACCATTCACCCTTTCCTCAACTATAGTAGGGAAAGTATTACATTTTAGATCATTACAAAAAGTATATATAACAAAAATGATATGTTCCCCAGTCAGTGAGCACCGATTTGGCTACAATGTCATAACATGCCCATAAAATTTCCTTGACCAACATTTAGAGCAATGGGTTAATTAGCAGTTTATGTTTTTAATTACTTTATAAGTTTTTTTTTTTTTATCTCTAGAAAGTATAAACCATCCCCAAACTTAAAACAAGAATAATAATGAAAGCAAACCTCTTCTTCATCAAACAGCCAAGGATAAACATCTTGGATCTCTTTAACTGTTGAAGTCCCTCTAGTTATGAGTTGTCTTCGATCTGCTAATGTGGCAGACATTGCCAGGTTGACGTGTTCGTGGTTAGGTTTCTTCTTCTTTGTCTCCTGCTTCATCCAAGATATGTGGGCACATATTGACGCATCATCCTCAGAGGAGGGCCTCAATGGTTTATAGTTGGCCATGCCCCACTGTGGAAGAGATTGTAATGTCTTTGATGGGGCTGGATCACTGCTTGATATAGACTTCCTCTTGTGCTGAATGACTGATGGAACATGTTTGTCCTCTCGCTTCCTAGAATTTGCAAACTTATACTGAAGTCGGTATTTGCAGAGGCTCTGAGACAAAATAACATTATTTTAAAAAAGTCACCAAAAAGTAATGTTTGTTTTACAAAATAAGCTATCAAAATTTTGAAAGTAACTGACTTCCGTTATGAAGTATATTCATCTTTTATGAGAAATAGGTGGAACATAATTTGTTATTCCATTTTTTGGTCCATAAGTAAAAGCATTGTTATTCATGTATGTTGACATTTTTCAATTCCCAGATAAAGATAAATCATGCTACTTAAAAACCAAGTCAAGTACAAAACCTAGTAACATGGTCAATTAATGCCTTACTTGTGCATTATCGATAGTCATGTTTGGCTGGTGAGCCAAATTAGGCGATTTGTCAAATAGAAGATTAACTATTTTCTTGTACTGTTCTGATGTAGGATAGCTGGCAGAAACAGAAAACAGTAAAATAAAATAGTAAAGTAAACAAAATATACTCATCAAACAAAGTTAAGGACCACTTTTATTTTTTAACATAATTTTCTTTTATAGCACATATTAAGGACAAGAAAATGCCTACATATGAATGTCCTGTATGACCTCCAAAGACACAGTAATCGATTTCACATGTGGTTTGTTTAAATTGTTGCATAACTTCTTTCTAAACTTGTCACAACCTGAAAATGGGTGTTTTGTTGTGTCAGCTGACCACATAAAGTGGTACAAAAGTCCATGCAAGTGCTTTTCCTTGCATTTCCCACCAAGCTCAGGCAGTATTCTGACAAGAGAGATGCCTAGAACGCCACTTGAGTGAAGTAGAGGTTGCACGAGCCATAGGGATGCTGGACGCTGGCTTCAGCCAGCGACGAGTAGCTGAGATGATGGGTGTGTCTCACAGTGTCATCAGTCGCGCTAACCAACGACACCGGGAGACGGGGCGATGCTCAGAGACCCCGTACTGGCCGCCCATCAGCAACAACTGCGAGGAATGACCGCTACTTAGTGACTCTTTGTCGTCGCAACCGCTTCAGTAGTGCTCGCAGACTCAATCACAATTCGCTGCTGCAACTGGGGTGACTGTTTCGGAATCAAACCATCCGTAACCGACTTCACAGAGCCGACATGCATGCCAGGAGGCCACTGTAATGCATCCCATTAACCCCTGCTCACAGAAGAATCCGTCTCAACTGGGCTCGTGACCATGTGGGATGGACCCAACAGCAATGATATGAGGTACAAACTTGCAAACATCTTCAAGAAGCAGCAATACTGCCCACACTCTGTCATCTACTGGTACTCTATCACCTACCATGAGTGGTAAAAGACGAAGAAAACACCAAGCCTGAACAGCTTTTTGTTTAACTTTAAATTTCCCTAGTTGTGTAGCCATTTTAGATGGTTTGTTTGTTTTGTCAGTCCCATGATACGGAAAGTTGTCTACTTGTTCGTTTAAAAACTCTAGGGTGAAATATTCTTCCCTGACACAGTGACGAATTACTTTGTCAATAACGTCCGGAACTATTCCTTCAAAAATCATGAGCAATATCTGGTGGTAAGCCATGAATGACATGAAAAATGTTCAAGTTGGTTAAGCGGACTTTCTCTCTTGATACCATACACACGTGCAACATCAGGCATTTGAGTTGCTAATTTTGGCTTGTTGGTTGTATGAGTCCTTCCTTCTTAAAACAACATCTGTGTCACGGAAATGGTCTTTCATGGTGTTCTTGGTGATCATGCAATATATCTACACAAACGCTCTGTGTTGAAACTTTCTTGAAAGCCCCCAATTCCATGTGCTGCCAAGGTTGTCCGCCACAACCATTGAAAGAGATCCCTTTAAGTTGTAAACACTGCCATCTTTTTCAACATATAAACCAACTCTTGGGCGAACTCGCGGGCGAACTGCATGAGCGAACTCGCTTGGGCGAAGCGAACTTCGCCGGGCGAACTGCGGCGATCTCGCCGGGCTGGCGAACTCGCGGCGGCTTCGCGGGCGAACTGCGGCTTCGCCCGGGCGGGCTTCGCCGAGGCGAACTCGCTGGCGAACTTCGCTGGGCCTCGCCGGGCGAACTTCGCTGGCGAACTCGCCGGGCGAACTCGCTGGCGAACTTCGCCGGGCGAACTCTTCGCGGGCGAACACTGGCGGCGAACTTCGCGGGCGGGCTTCGCTGGCGGCTCGCCGGGCGAACTCGCGGGCCCGAACTCGCGGGCGAACTTCGCGGGCGAACTCGCCGGGCGGGCTTCGCTGGCGGCTTCGCCGGCCAGGCTTCGCCGGGCGAACTCGCGGGCGAACTTCGCCGAAGGCGAACTCGCGGGCGAACTTCGCTGGGCGGAACTCTCGCGGGCGAATTTCGCGGGCGAACTCGCGGCGAACTTCGCCGGGCGAACTTCGCCAGCGAGCTTCGCTGGCGAACTCGCCGGCGGGCTTCGCTGGCGAACTTCGCTGGCGAACTTCGCGGGCGGGCGAATCTCGCGGCGGCTTCGCGGGCGAACTCGCCGGGCGAACTCGCGGCGGCGAACTTCGCGGCGGGCGAAGGCTTCGCAGGCGAACTTCGCCGGGCGAACTCGCCAGGCGAGCTTCGCGGGCGAACCGGCGAGCTTCGCGGGCGAGCTTCATGGCGAAACTTCGCTGGCCGAACTCGCGGCGCTCGCGGGCGAACTTCGCTGGCGAAACTCGCGGGCGAGCTTCGCCCTGGCGAGCTTCGCTGGCGAACTTCGCGGCGAACTTCGCCGGGCGGGCTTCGCCGGGCGAGCTCGCGGGCGAACTCGCCCGGCGGGCTTCGCGGGCGGCGGCGAGCTTCGCCGGGCGGGCTTCGCCCGGCGAACTCTCGCCCGGGCGAGCTACGCGCCGGGCGAACTCGCCCGGCGAACTCGCTGGCGAACTCGCTGGCGAACTTCGCCGAAGCGAACTTCGCCGGGCGAACTTCGCTGGCGAACTCGCGGGCGGCTTCGCTGGCGAACTTCGCGGCGGGCGAATTTCCCCGCCAAGCGCTTCGCCGGGCGAACTCGCGGGCGAACTCGCGGGCGGGCTTCGCTGGGCGAACTCGCCGGGCCCGAACTTCGCGGGCGAACTCGCTGGCGCCGCCGCTGGCGAACTTCGCCGGGCGAACCGCCCGAAGCGAGCTTCGCGGGCGGCTTCGCGGGCGAACTGGCGAACTTCGCGGGCGGGCCGCGGCGAACTTCGCCGGGCGAACTCGCCGAGCGGCTTCGCGGGCGGGCTTCGCCGCGAACTTCGCCGGGGCGAACTTCGCTGGCGAACTTCGCCGGGCGGTTCGCGGCGAACCGCCGGGCGAAGACTTCGCCCGAGCGAACTGGCGGGCTGGCGCCAGGCGAACTCGCCGGGCGAACTTCGCTGGCGACTCGCTGGCGAACTTCGCCGGCGAACTCGCTGGCGATCGCGGCGGGCTTTCGCGGGCGACTGCCGGCGAACTTCGCTGGCCGAACTTCGCCGGCGGGCTTCGCCCGGGCGAACTTCGCCAGCGAGCTCGCGGGCGAACTTCGCCCGGCGAACTTCGCCGGGCAGAACTTCGCTGGGGCGGGCTTCGCCCGGGCGAACTTCGCTGGCGAACTCGCCGGGCGAACTTCGCGAGCCGGGCGAACTCGCTGGGCGAACTCGCGGGCGAACTTCGCTGGCGAACTGCTGGCCAGCTTCGCCGGGCGAACTCGCGGGCGAACTCGCCGGCGAACTCGCTGGCGAACCGCCCGGGCGAATTTCGCTGGCGGGCTTCGCCGACAGGGCGAACTTCGCCGGCGAACTGCTGGGCGAACTTCGCCGCTGGCGAATTCGCCGGGCGAACTCGCTGGCGAACTCGCGGCGAACTGGGCGAACTGCGGCGAACTGGCGGGCGAGCTTCGCGGGCGAACTCGCGGGCGGGCTTCGCCCGCTGGCGAACTTCGCGAGCGAACTCGCCGGGCGAACTCGCCGGGCGAACTCGCCGGGCGAACTCGCCGGGCGAACTCGCCCCGCTCATGGTTTTTTGGGAAAAGTTAAAACTCTGTACCACGGTGGGTCTTGAACCCATCTGGGCAATTTTCAGTTTCTATCTCACAGTGGGTTAACCAGTGGGTTAACCAGTTCAGCCACTGGGTCACCCACCACCACCCCAAAATTTCTAATATATACACCTCAAAGTCTTTAGGAGAGTGTTTGTGGAAAAAGGGAAAACAGAACTCTGGACTACGGTGGGTCTTGAACCCCATATAAGGAATTTTAGGTTTCCATCTTACAGTGGGTTAACCAATTGAGCCACTTGGTCGCCCACAAACGCGGAATTTCTAATATATAAACCTCAAAGTCTATACTTGGGGAAATTTAGCACCCTCTATCTGGAAGTCAGCTCATGGGATGGATGGACTTAAGAAATAACAGTAATCATCCTTACCTTAAATGATATAAACAATAGATTAAGAAAGAGTCTATAATTATGACACTAGTGTTAACACATTAAATAAAAGAGGTTATATAATTAAACTCAAATACAACTATTTCAAGCACAGCAAGTGGTCTAGTGGGTTAGACTCTTGACTAATAAGTAGGAGGGTCCTGAGTTCAAGCACAGAGTTTTTATTTTATTCTGACTGATGTCATTCTAAGGTTTATATCTAAGGTTTATAATTAAACTCAAACGCATATGTCCCAACGACAGCAAGTGGTCTAGTGGATACTGATGTTGACTTGTAAGCAGGAGGTCTAGGTTCAAACCCAGTCTAATGTTTTTTTTTTTACTCGGACTGATGTCATTCTAATTAATTAAACTCAAACACTATTATCTTAAGCGCAGCTAGTGGTCTAGTGGATAAGAATCTTGACTTGTAAGTAGGAGGTCCTAAGTTCGAGCCCAGGATGTCCTAGGCTAGAGTCTAGTATTTTTTTAAATTTTATTCCTGACTGATGTCATTCTAACACTCTTGTCTTATAAGTAGGAGGTCCTGAGTTCAATCCCGGTGTTTTTCATTTTTATTCTGACTGATGTCATTCTAAGGTCCCAATTTCAAGCCCAGTGATTTTTATTTTTATTCTGACTTAGCAGCTCTATGAAATTAAGCCCAGACCTAATTGTAGCCCGTATAATTATGTGAAAAATATGATTTAATACAAATACCATACTAATTTGTACTGGATGTGAGATACTAATTGCATACCTTCTGAGATTCCAACTGTTTCCATCTCACAGTGGGTTAACCAGTTGAGCCACTTGGTCACCCACCACCACCCCGGAATTTCTAATATATAAACCTCAAAGTCTATACTTGGGGGAAATTTAGCACCTCTATCTGGAAGTCAGTTCATGGGATATGGACTTAAAAGAAATAACAGTAATCATATGCTTACTTAATGATATAAACACTAGATTAAGAAAGAGTCTATAATTATGACACTAGTGTTAACACATTAAATTAAAAAAGAGGTATATAATTAAACTCAAATACAACTATTTCAAGCACAGCAAGTGGTCTAGTGGATAAGACTCTTGACTAATAAGTAGGAGGTCCTGAGTTCAAGCCCAATGTTTTTTATTTTTATTCTGACTGATGTCATTCTAAGGTTTATATCTAAGGTTTATAATTAAACTCAAACGCATATGTCCCAACGACAACAAGTGGTCTACTGGATACTAATGTTGACTTGTAAGCAGGAGGTCCCTAGGTTCAAACCCAGTGTAAGTCTTTTTTTTTTACTCGGACTGATGTCATTTCTAATTAATTAAGTTCAAACACTATTATCTTAAGCTCAGCTAGTAGTCTAGTGGATAAGACTCTTGACTTGTAAGTAGGAGGTCTAAGTTCGAGGCCCAGCATGTCCTAGGCTCGAGTCTAGTATTTTTATATTTATTCTGACTGATGTCATTCTAATGTTTATGTCAAAGATTTATAAATAAACTCAAACACAAATGTCATAAGGACGGAAAGTGGTCTTACTGATGGATAACACTCTTGGCTTATAAGTAGGAGGTCCTGAGTTCAATCCCGGTGTTTTTATATTTTATTCTGACTGATGTCATTCTAAGGTCCCAATTTCAAGCCCAGTGATTTTATTTTTATTCCGACTTAGCAGCTGTATGAAATTAAGCCCAGACCTAATTGTAGCCCGTATAATTAGGCCACATCAAAAAAAAAATTGTTGAGCGTCCTTTTTTTCGGGGTGGGGGTGGGAGGTGTTTTTTTTTTTTTTTTTAATTGAGTTTTGCCGTAGCAAAATATGAAATAAAAATAAAAAATCATCAGAATCACTATAAAATAGGGATTTTTGTGGTTTTAAAAATGTTTTACTTGTTTTGTTAAACCCATTAACTCCAGAACTTCAGCAGTACCGCGTGTATCATCAGACAATGGCTCCCAGAGTCAAACTTGCCGTCTGAAAACTCCACGTAAAAATCCGAAATCGAAACATCAAGCTCGATATAGACCTTATGCGTTGACGTCATCACGCCGCCATCTTAGAGGTAAAACGATGATGAAACAATGGAAAACGCACATCTATACACGCGCGGCACACAGATTGGGCCAATGAGCAACCTTCTTTTGACCTCTAGCCGAGGGCGCCCTACTCAAATGACGTCATGTGCATAAGGTCTATTGCACGCAAACCAATCCTTCACCGTCGTGCTGGAGCCCTCACGGGCTATTGTTGCGACTACAATAGGCATTTTACTCAGGAAAATCCACACGAAAGCGAGTAGTATGGGATTAAAATCATGAATGGTTGACTGTACAGCATGAAAACACATGTGAACTGAAAGCATGAAGTTCTCTGTGCTTCAGTCTGGTTCCCTGCCTCGCATAAACTGAGTAGAATATACTCGAATCAGTGCACACGACGACAGGGGACCAACCACCGCCGGTATTTTTTCGTACCACGCTTTTGCAGCTTGGCCCCATAGCGAATGTGTAATACGAAAAAAAAAATCCGCGCCGTGAGATCGAAACCTGTGGGATCGGGTTTGACGCTTCGGCATAATACAAACTGTGTGCGCGCGCAGAATGGAGCCAAATTTGACTGAAAAGATCGTTGAAAATGCCGTTCTATGATTTAAAAAAAAATTAAAAAAGGGGGGTCGTGGGTTTCGTAGGGTCGGGCGGGGACGATCAACAATTTTTTTTTTTTATGGCCTTATGTGAAAAAATATGATTTAATACAAATACCATACTAATTTGTATTGATGTGAGATACTAATTGCATACCTTCTGAGATTCCAACTGTATAATCCATATTACTATATTGCAACAAAGTACTTCAACTGTCATGTAAAATGAGGTTGGTTATATAGATGGGAAATTAATTGTCTTTGTATGATACCCTAGTGGATATCGTCTGGTCTAAGGGTGCGGTTGGAACTACGATGCAGGGTGATATGACGTATTCTTATTCGTATTAAGGAAACGTTTGATTAAAGATTATATAGTTTGTGAATTTAAGGGACAACATCGTCATGATCAGAGCACATTTTCATCAGGACATGGAGTCGGTGTTCTAGTTTAAAGATGAACAAAATAACTAAAAGTACTGGTTCATTTATGCAACAGTAACGATAATATGACCGCATGCCAGTCAACTCGCCTCCTGGCAAACTCTGCCTTGCTACAATCTCGCCCTTACAAACTCGCCCTGGGCTGGTGCACCATCTTGAGCCCACCACACATAACGGAACATTCCATTTGCTGTCGCTGGAAGTGGATCTCCATCTGTGGCACAACCTCCTCGTTGATCATTTGAAGATAGGCCTGACCATTGATATTTCACTCAATCTAATGATTGAACATAAATCTGTGTCGATTTTGTTCAGCAGGAAAGTGAACCAACTGCAATTGTGCCACAATTTTCAAGACAGTGGTGCTCAATGATGCTTGACCCTGAATGTAAACCCAAGGTATCATTGGAAAGCACATAGCTTCTGCTTTAAGATGATACCATGCTTTTGCTGGTAAACATATAGTCTGGCCATATTAACCCTTTAAAGTTGGATTACCTTTTTAAACACACTGTATAACAATAAAATATAGAAAATATTTCAAAATTAATAAAAATATAAGGACCTCATTGGCCAGGTCAAGGTGACCATTGAGGTCATACTTGTCATCCTCTTTACATTGATACCTAACAGTGCTTGGCCAAAATGGTCTGACCACTAGAAAGCTGAGCCATTACATTTGGGGCGTTTTTAACAGCATGTACACTGTATATATGACAATAATAATATTAAAACATTAATAACAAATATAAGGACCCCAATGGCCGGGTCAAGGTGACCATTGAGGTAATCCTCAGGGTCATCCTCTTTACATTGATACCAAACAGTGCCCGGCCAAAAAGGGTCTGACCACTAGAAACTGACCATTACATTTGGGGCGTTTTTAACAGCATGTACACTGTATATATGACAATAAAATATTAAAAAATTATATAAAATATAAGGACCCCAATGGCCGGGTCAATGTGACCTTGAGGTCATCCTTGGGTCATCCTCTATACATTGATACCTAACAGTGCCCGGCCAAAAGGGTCTGACCACTAGAAACTGACCATTACATTTGGGGCGTTTTTAACAGTATGTACCCTGTACATAGTAAATATTTTAAAATTAATAAAAATATAAGGACCCCCATTGGCCGAGTCAAGGTGACTATTGAGGTCACCCTTGGGTAATCCTCTTTACATTGGATACCTACAGTGCCCGGCCAAAATGGTCTGACCACTCAGAAACTGACCATTACATTTGGGGCGTGTACAGCATGTACACTGTATATATGACAATAACAATATTTAAAAATTTATAAAAAATATAAGGACCCCAATGGCCGGGTCAAGATGACTATTGAGGTCATCCTTGGGTTCATCCTCTTTACATTGATACCTAATAGGTGCCCGGCCAAAATGGTCTGACCACTAGAAACAGACCATTACATTTGATTTGGGGCGTTTTTAACGGCATGTACACTGTATGACAATAAAAATATTAAAAAAAATTAATTAAAAATATAAGGACCCCATCAATGGCCGGGTCAAGGTGACCTTTGAGGGTCATCCTTGGGTCATCCTCTATACATTGTTACTATACCTCATTACATATTCATGATCGAGAGCCGAATTCTCACTGGTCCATTCACGGTCACGTGCCAGATGCTATTTTGCTGTTTACCTCGCGTCCGCGAGTATTCACGCACAGGGTAAATACGCATGCGCAGTAGTGCGTAGTCGACTGTCGCATCGGGGAACAGTCCCGGCGGGGAAATAGTCCCAACGATCTGTTCCTGCATCCGGGAACATGCCAGCGGGGGAACAGTAGTACGCACGCGCGAACATCGCCTTAGCTAGCTAGCTAGCCAGCTACGTACATACACATGAAAGATGGCGGCACACGTAAAATGTAAATTCGCGTTTTATTCCACAGTGGTTATATTGCAACCTTTCCCTTGCTTATTGTAATGGCAACTGAATATGTATGAGGTATAGTAAAACAGATATAACATGGTAGGGACGGTCGATATTAGCTCCCTCGGTATTGGAAGTTGAGAAACTAGTTCCCTCGGCTTCGCCTCGAGACTGGTTTTCAACTTCCAATACCTGAGCTAATATCGACTGTATCCCTCAAACCATGTTATATCTGTATAATACCTAACAGTGCCCGGCCAAAAGGGTCTGACCACTAGAAACTGACCGAATGCAATTGTCCCATATAGGACATGCATTAAATCCGAATGTCAAACCAGTAACCGTTACTTGTTTGATATTGAATGTCAAACGTCAAATAAGTAATCAACTTCACGCCGTATAAAACCATCCCTTCCCTTCTACACTATCCCTACCTTTCTACAGTTGAGTTAAGCCTACGTCAGCGGCGTAGCCAGGACTTTTCAGTGGGTGGGGGGGGCACAGGGGAATTGCTTTGCAGTGGGGGGCCCAGGGGTTATGGGTTTTTCCCTTTTCTTTCTTTTCTGTTTTGGGGCACTATGATGATTTTTCGTGGGGCACCTGGGGGCCACTAAAATTTGTGGGGACCCCCCCGTAGCTACGCCGCTGGCCTACGTTAACGTTAGGTCTACAAGTTACGCCTGATTTTCTACAAATATGTTCCTAGGTTCAGCTTTCACTTGATTTGTGAATCCCTTAAAATAAAACAAGAAAGATTTTCTTACCTGCTTTGTAAGGAAGGGAAGTGGACGACCGACGGCTCAGGGACGATTCTCAATGACGTTCTAAGCAGCAGTGTGACACATGTACAGCGAATACGCGCACCACTCACGCGGGAGCACCAGCATCATGCCTAACTTTATCGCGCACTTTCTTTTTTTTGTGGAAAATTACCAACTTACTGACTGTTTTTGAGCGGGATAACTTAGGCGGGAAAATGACTAGTCCGTTTAAATCACTGGTCCGTCGCTGATTAATTTCTTTTTCATAACTTAGACTAATCAAAGATAGTCAAAACCATTAATTATGACTAATGCGGTGTAGTCATAACAAATGGCTAGTCAGAAGTTAAATCGCTGACTATTCTTGGTTAGTCTTTGCAATATTAAGATTAGTCCCGCTGAAAATTGATTAGTCATAGACTTGGGACTAGGCAAACTTAGTAATTTTGACGAATTTATAAGCCCAAATGACTAACTAATTTTTACAGTGTAGTTATTTGTATGCTCGCATTGGGATAGTACTGACCATCAATCCCATAAACACAATTGGTTAAACAGACAGTATCGTCACGATCAGAGCATACTTTCTACAAACTGGTGGCGCTGCTCAAGTGGCGACACGACTCACTCAACTCTGCAATTTTTGATTTTGTTTGCTACATTTCTCCTTAGTGTTAATTATTTGGAGTGTTATGTGTATCAAGGATGGATATCGGTGTTATTACGCTTGGACTGTTGCTGTTATTTGTTTTAACCTCGTCCGTTAAGTGTGGAAATGGAGATATTTGGCCAGTGGTGAGTCGCATTATATACACGCTAGGCGACCTACACGCCCTCCGTGCACAACCGCTATGTCAAGGAGCCTGCCTACCGTTGAATGCGGTCATTCCTCCCGAACTACGACGCAGGAAGAGAGGTAAAGCCGGAGGGGTAAAGAAAAGATTGCGGAGACAGAAAGCTAGACCTTATTTGCCTTCTATAGTTATGGGAAATGTCCAATCATTGAACAACAAGATTGATGAATTGTCCGCTAATGTGAAATATTTGCAGGAGTTCAGGAATGCCTGCCTGTTGTCCTTTACAGAGACATGGCTATCGGATATTCATGAAGACGCCCATGTTTCTATAGACGGCTTCAAGGTATTGAGGAGACCGTACTGTTGATTCAGGGAAAAATCTGGTGGAGGTGTATGTGTGTACATCAATGAGCGTTGGTGCCACCTAATAACGCTGTATTAAAGCGTTACTCATGCTCGAAAATTTGGAAATTTTAACAGTTAGTTTGCGTCCATATTATCTACCGCGGGAGTTCTCGCACGTAGTCATGAGTACTGTATATGTGCCTCACAGGAATGTGTGGCTAAGGAGGCTGCATTGGAATTAACCGAAGTCATCCATGACCTGGAGCAAGCTGCACCTGACTCTGTTATGTTGATTAACGGTGATTTCGTCATTGTACTCTAGGAAAAGCAGTGTGCATTATTATCAACACGTCACGTGCCAAACCCGTGGTCAGGCAATCTTGGATTGTGCTACTCTAATGTAAAGGACGGTTATACAGCTGTTCAACTGCCGAAGCTGGGAAGAGCTGATCACAATTTGATACATTTACTACCGAAATATAGGCCTCTCGTTCAGAGGGTAAAACCTAAACGTGTTACGGTTCAACAGTGGAACGACGATGCAATGGAACAACTTCAGGCTTCATTTGACTGTACAGACTGGGACATGTTTGTGTCATCTTGTGATAATCTTGATGAACTGGCGGAAACAATATCAGACTACATAAATTTTTGTGTTGACAATGTTATTCCGTGTAAACAAATTAAGATCTTTCCTAATAATAAGCCATGGATCACTAAAAGGTCAAACAGGTTATTAACAGAAAGAAGGGGCTGTTTGGAAAAGGAAAATCAGAGGAATTGGTTAAGGTGCAAAAAGATCTCAAGCGTGTTATTAAAGCAGAAAGCCACCTATCGTGACAAAATTGAAGAGCATTTACTGGAAATATGAAACGAGCTTGGGAGGCATGCGTTTCATGAGTGGATACTCTAACGGTAAATCAAAATTGTGCAATTTTCCAAAGTTAAGTGCTGCATATGCAGATGAGTTGAATGAATTTTTTAACCGTTTTGATAATAATGATTTCTTGGTTGAATGTCAAAATCTCAGGGAAATCCTCCGTAATTCTGACAATTCAGAATTTGGCTTGGAAACTAGTGAGGAAGAAGGTTCGTCGGCGGCTTTTTTCCAAATTGAATATATCAAAAGCAGCAGGGCCAGACAAACTCTCTTGTAAAGTTTTAAAGTTATGTGCATCTGAATTGGCGATAATTTTGTCAGTCATATTTAATTTGTCTTTTAGTAGCCGGTCTATTCCAGTTTTATGGAAACAGTCTTGTATTGTTCCTGTGCCGAAGAAATCTGTGATTACCTGTTCAAATGATCTTAGACCAGTTGCATTGACTTCAGTACCTATGAAAGTCTGTGAGCGGATATTTCTTAATCACTTTAAACCATTTGTCGTACCTTTTTTGGATCCTTTGCAATTTGCATATCAAAGCAAACGAAGTGGTGAGGATGCTGTATTATTGTTATTGGATAAAGTTTATTCTCATCTTGAAAATACTAGGTCTGGACATTCTGCAAGGTTAATGTTTTTTAAATTTTTCTTCTGCTTTCAATACTATACAGCCACATGTTTTAATACAGAAATTGATTAATTTGGCAGTCATACCTTTTGATTTAATAGAATGGATCATGGATTATCTTACGAATCGTACACAGTTTGTTAAATTGACCTCGTCTATTCGATCACTAACCATTGTTTCTAACACTGGAGCACCCCAGGGGGTACCGTTGTTGCACCGTTTTTATTTACGTTGTATACTGCAGATATTAGATCATGCATGGAGATGTGCCTGCTTATCAAATTTTGCCATGATGATTCCGCCATGGTCGGACTGATCGACAGAGATGATGATAGGCATATCTCCAGCAGGTTGAAGCCTTTGTTGAAGTATGTGAACAGAACTTCCTTGAATTGAATGTATCAAAACGAAAGAGATGGTGATTGATTTTCGGAAAAATGTGAGGCTCCAGCCCCAGTTACTATTAGAGGCATTGAAGTGGAACGAACCAGGACATATAAATATTTGGGTGTAACATTGAATGATAAGCTTACCTGGGGAGATCATGTGGACACTGTAATCAAAAAGCTAAATACTAGGAGTTACTCTCTTTGTAAAATGGCTACTTTTAATGTTCGAACTGAAATTTTAATGTTGTTTTATAACTCAATTTTATGTAATGTTTGGCGTTATTGTTTGATCTGCTGGGGTGGAAATGTAAGTAAAATGGAAAGGGACAGAATTGACAGGGTGATAAAGAGGGCTGGGCGGGTGATTGGGGAACCTCAGAGGTTAGTAGACTCGGTCTATCAGTGCGTCTTGCAAAGCAAGTTGGAGTCAGTTAAGAATGATCAGAGTCATCCCCTTTATGGTCAGCTCTGTGTTCAATGTAGGACAGGCGTAAATGGTAGACTTAGACTCCCGATCCTGAGAACTAACCGATATCGGGATTCATTTGTTCATGTGCAATTAAATGTTACAATGCTAATTTTAAACGTTGATTATTGAAGTTTTGTGTATAGTCCAAATACCAAATGCAATTTTATGTAGTATTTGTGGTTATGGTATGTATGTATTGTGATTATCTTGAATGTATATATATATATTTTTTTTGTACATGATATTGATGTAATCTTTAATTGTATAGCTATTTTATGTGCGAGTGTAAAATTTCCCTTGAGGATGAATAAAGATTTTAAATAAAAAAATAAAAAATAAATAAAACGGGCCGTGGAATTGGTATCATAGTTTAAGACGAACATATAGTGACTAAAAATTACTGGCTCATTTATGCAGCAGCAACGCAAATATGACCTTATCATGTGAGTAATATTTTCAGTCACTGAGTTAAACTAGAACTTGAACTCTGATTCCATGCCCTGTTGATCGTGAAGATATTGCCACCTTTAAACAATAACTTTAACATTACTATTTATGAAAATGTATTTTCAACAGTTAATGACACATAAATACATATACATGTAACAATCAGAAGATCATATTTCAGTATTGTTTGTTTCTTTTTATTTTACAGTTATCCTTCAAATTACATTGTGCTGTCTCTTCCCTATAAGTATTGTTTTAAAAAACTGAACCAAACATTTAAATATTATAACACTTGATCGAATTTGTCATTGTATTGTACAGGACCTGCACACACCACCTCGGGGCCAAAAATGTGTAATGATAAAGCTGTGATGATACAGTATTTAATTCCACCACAACGTATAATTAGCGTAACAGCTCTGTATTCGTCCAAAGGACAAACACCTAATGTCGTACAGATCGTTAATTGTCAAAAAATATTTACAAAAGATGACCCCAATTTGACCTTACTTCCTGTCCAAACCGGAAGTCAAAGTTTAATATTAATAAAAATCATATCTCAACAACCACAAGGGGTAAATTCACAATATTTCCACCATTGTATAGATTGTTAATTGTCGCAAAATATTTACACAAAGGTGACCCCAATTTGACCTTTACTTCCTGTCCAAACCGGAAGTCAAAGTTTAATATTAAAATAATTTCTAAATTCAGTATTGTATTGTATTCAAATAAACTTCTCGCGAGAACTTCAACAGACGTTAAAATTTGACTTTCTCCAACACTTCGAATTGATGACGTCATAATTTTAACTTCAACCGAACACCTAGTTTTTGTTGTGACAAAAACTTATATCTAGTTAGCATTATGTTTCAAACCTAGCAGGCACAATGGACGATATACAGACATGTACGCAGACTTAAACGCAAGAGGAAGCAGAAGTTAGTCGGGTGTGAAATGATCACAAAGGAGGGGTTTCAAGAAGCAGAGTCATGTAATTAATTAATTTTAAGTTAAAATTTACGTTAAGCAATATGTTTACGTTGACAAATTTTAAAATTGAGACAAGGCCTATTTCTTATCTCAGGTGGCAGGTTTATGGCCCAGCATATATAATATTATGTTGTCAGTCTGAGGTACAATCGGAAAACAAATAGAAAGGTACGGGCACGGCGGTTTCAGCACATCCAGCGGATTTAGCAGCAGCATATTACAATATTACTGACCACTGATGGATCCAGAAATAAACATGAGTGACGTGACCAAAGGATTTACGAAGATCAGGGTGAGATAAAATACAAATTAGAAACAAACAGAAAGGACTAGCGATTCTCACAAATCTCACACCATCGTTGCTGAAGTATCACAGACAATTCAAACGTATTATTATCATGGTTATATCTTTCTGGTAAGAAAATCAAGAATTCCTCAAAAAGCGTTTGTAGTAATGTAGCTCGTAAGCTTGAATACAAGACAGCTAAAATCAAAAGCTACAATCAACATTAAGTTGCCTCACCCCTAGCTCTTAGAAGAGCAAAGAGCCAGTCAAGAGGAAAAATAGAAAAGTGGAAAGAAAATATTTGAGGGAACTTTATTTCATGCACGTTTTTTTTATTTATTTTTATTGAATCCGCTGTTTTGCACAGAAGGAAATGGCTACTGTGTCTGTGTATTTCTGATCAATACAATTTTATTATTTACGCTCCCGTTTCTTTCAATGCGTAGGGATCTAATTTCAGTACTTGAGTTTCCTTGTTGACTTTAAGGGGAAGAATGGACCTTCAAGTTGAGTGCAAAACCGAAATCTGTACAGGAGACCGTGGTTCCGACCAGCCAATCAAAGCTCGGCTCTTCCACTGACGTATTACCCACCGTCACGCGGTGTTAGTCGCTGTCCTCAGACGTTGGTTGAAAACGTGCTGTACCACACGTACTGAGCAATGGCCAACACATCGTCGCTTACTTCTTCACAGGAGACTAAGAGACTGGCTGACTTTGATGCAAAGTGGATGGGGGCTTCAGGGATGCCTAATGGAAACAGTGAACTGCTAGCGATCTGTTGTTATTAAAACCGCATGCAGGATGTCCAGTGAAACAGTGCTCGAGTTGTCGTCTGCTGGCCTTTACATGGTATCGAGACAACTTCACTCGATTTCGTTCGTCGATTGCAACTGAAGTAGTGCTTCAATCCGAAACAATCAAATGTTCGATCTTTTTTAGCTAACGGGAAACGAGGTGTTCCGGTATTAGACTAAACGAAGTATGGATCGGATGCAGCTGTTGGTAGGAGTTCTTGTTGCATGCGGTGCGTTTGCGCCATGCATCGGAGAATGTAAGTTAAACTTTCTGTTTAATATGTTTTATGCCTTAAAATCCAGTATTTGGTAAAATATTATTTGTAATTCAAAATTACCCAAATGGTCGAAAATTTATGTAATACTTATGATGATATTCAATCTTCTGTAGAAATACTGTGGTCTGATGTGCTGTCATTTAAAAGAAATGTCCAGTTCTAAATTAGGTTCTCTTTTCTAAAAATGCAATAAATATGAACACAATGTAAATTCAATTCAGTTCAACAGTCCGTTTTTGTTCCATTCAAACAATGTAAGATTTGAGGCTTTGAATGACGGGGTATTAATATCGTTTCGGTTTGCGGTAAAACCATGTATTTAAAGTGAGGAACAGGGTTCTAAAAGAACCTAAATGGTCGTAAAGATCCTGATCGTTGAGATTACGGTTCAGTGAAAACCATTGTCGGTCAACTCGTTTCTCAACTATCACTGAGTGATGAGATTATGGTTCAGGGAGAACCAATATCAGGTAGCCATGCGTTTCCCAACTATTACTAAGTGACAGCGTGGATCAGGATTCAGGAGGAACCACGGGTCTTCTGTACGCTTCGATTAGTATGTTGTAATCAGGGTCAATGCAATACGACAAGGTTAGGAATGTTGAAGTGCTGAGAAGGGCAGGAGCAGAGGGAAATTGGTGAATGTTGTTAAAAGAAGGAAGCTGCAATTTGTTGGTCACCTTGTGAGGAAAGATGGGTTTCAACGGCTGCTCCTCGATGGCAGATCGGAAGGTAAAAGGGCGGGAGCCAGAAGTGAAGTGAGTTATCAGGGTGTTGGGGAATTTAGAAAGTTATCGGGTGTTGGGAATTTAGAAAGTTATCGGGTGTTGGGAATTTAGAGAGTTATCAGGTGTTGGGAATTTAGAGAGTTATCAGGTGTTGGGAATTTAGTGTTTTTGATGATGCTCACTCAATGGCTAACTGCGTACATCGGGAACCCCTCCATACCCGACCAAGCCGTTGAATGATGCAGACCCAATTCCCTTTCAGTCGAACTCTATTTGCTTGATGCGAGTTGTAAAGCTAAGCAACATTACATGAGTTAATCTGGAATACCTGGGTATATAAACATATTTTGCAATTTCTGGGGCTGAGTTTTGCGCAGCTGCCACCGGAGTTGAGAGTGTCTCGCCGTGACGGGAAGGTTTGCCTGTGGATGAGGTCGTCGGACATTGGACCATGGTGGGACCAAAGTACGCCAAAACTAAACTGTCCATTAATTTGAATGCATATTACACCCAGATATGTTTTCGGACCCGCAGATGTCAATGGAAGCGTTTTTAAAGAGTTATGACATCATCAAAATACTGATTTGTGATTGGTCCGCGGATAATTCATTCTTTATACCCTCGATTGCGGTTTTGCTCAAATTACACTAATTGAGTGTATGTGTTATGGCTTTAAATTATTTTAAGGATAAAAGCAATTCGTCAGCAACATCACGAAGAGCCAAAAAGTGTCAGAACACTGGAAATGTCTATAGGCAGAAAATCACCTTTTCTATCTCATTCCGTTGGCCAAACTGTATGATTTTTGTATGTAACAAAAGCTTACAATTAGTATTTTTACAATTGACATCATTAACAGTAAAAATGCTTTAAATAATGCGTAATTCATTAATAAAACTATTTGGCACTTCGTGAAAACCCAAAAATGGGAAGGCCTTATTATTTTACCCACAAAATCAAGTATGAACTTGCCGGTTTTACTGGATGACAATGAATTTATAAACTGTTAAATGATAATTTTGATTATTATTTTTGTCCTATACGACCTCCGTACCGTACAGTAATGTGGTACTGTTTCATCTGTTAACAAATCTTAGGAAATCGTTGCGATGAACTGTTGCTGTTCATCATTGTTCGTAATATAGGTTGGACGTAAAGCCTAAAACCTTTTGATAAGGATGTTAAGTAATTTCAAACTTGAAACTTCTATAACATTATCAACATTTTAATCAATAAATCATAAGAATTATATAAAATGAGATGAACAATTGACTCTTAAGCACTGATTTTATACAACGAAATGTTAAAACGGTAATATTCAAAAGTCATAAAAAATATTAAGTTATAAACTACACAAATTGTATTCCTAGCAATTCATTTTCAAGTTCCAACTTTTACCATAAGAGTGCTGTTGTGACTAAACAAAATATTGTACCGAATTTCTCTTAAATCCTGATTTTATATCAAAACAATTGAATGTACAGTTTGATAAGCATTGCAGAGCAAATCTCTACATTATACATGTAGCCTACATGTATTTCAGACATACAGTTTGTGCTAATTTTACTTACAAATTTACAGATCAGGAAATAAACTGATGAAAGTTATAAGTGTATAAAGGTTCCACCAAAACAAATCAGACCTCATAGTTGAGGACTATAATAAAAATGTTCCAATATAGTCATACATGAATACACAAATACAAGTTAATAAAAGATTCAAGAATATCCATGAAATATTATACAGAATCACATTCGTTTAACAGTTCATATCACAAAGCTTTTACAACGTCAGTACCTAAAGCAGTTTAAATTTACTCTCTTAATGTAAAAGAGTGAAAACCACTCTTTTAAAGAGCTATATGGCGGACAAGTCTTTTGGGAGTGAAACCCATTCTGATTCAAGTGAAAAAATACAGTAAAAGGCTATCAATTCACTCTTTATACACTACCAATTTTACTCTTTATCCACTCCAAAAAGACTTGTCCGCCATATTGCTCTTTGAAAGAGTGGTTTTCACTCTTTTACATTAAGAGAGTAACACAAAATCCAACATCGTCCAATCGACTGACGTTGTTTGTACCCAATGATTTCAAATAATTTTATTTTAGCAGTTGTTAATTATTACTTGCTACCCACCATTTCTTCTCAGAACCAATTCATTTACAACTAATCGGAGATATTCACATTGTGCTACCGCAAACTCTCAGTGTACTTCCACCAGTGGCGTAGATAAAAGAGACAGGGAGAGACCGACCCCGTGCCCAGATTTTTGAGGAGAAAATAACATAATAAGGAAGGAGAGAAAATATATATTACATAAGAATTGCTGATTATTCCGACATCCCATAATTCCGACTGTCAATTTGTCCGACAGAATTTAAAGGATATATGGTCCATAAAAAGGTTTTTCGTATCGAGAAAAATTGCGATATGTCAGTATTACTGAAGAAATATTAAATATATTAAATGACCGCCGTATTGCTTTTAGGATGAATGCCTTTCATGCGATTAATTCTGTCAATGGTGTCTATATCCGTGATTATACAATTTGCAAGTTTACGATTGTAAGACTAAGGCTAAATTTTGCATTTTAAGGCTTGATGAATTAGTTTGGGGAATTTATTCCATATGGTTTCATATAAATTTCAACGTGTCTTTGTGTTTGATGATAAATACATTCAGATATATAGATTATTTTATCACGCTGCAGCAGTGGCGTAAATAAAGTGACGGGGGAAGGCCGGATTTTTGAAAACATTTCGGAAATTTTAGTTTTTGGGAGAAAATAACATAATAAGGAGATTCGTGGCCAAGCGGTCTAGTGCATCGGATTCAAGTTCTGGTGTTGTCAGAATGTGGGTTCGAATCCCGGCCTGGCCGGTCACGGCGCTTGTGTCCTTGAGCCAGACACTTAACCATAATTGCTTCGTCCTTCGGATGGAATGTTAAGCCGTAGGTCCCGTGTACTATAAACATCAGTGCACGTCAAAGAACCCATAATGACACCTTTCGTACACGAGCAGGGGTTTACCCCGGTGTCTCTGGTAGCTAATTGATGGCCCATTGAAAATCATCTAGGCTATAGGTGACATGGTTTCCATCACTAAATATAGCGTTTATAATTATTATTAATAAGCAAGGAGAATAAAAAACATATTACTTAAGGATTGTTGATTATTCCGACATTCTATAACTCCGTTTGCCAATTTATCCCCCAGGTGATCCCCTGGCCCACTTTTGACAAAAATTTCCAAAATGAAGAATGATTTCATGTACGGAAAATACTACTTAAAAATAAAGCTAATATTTCGACTGCTCAATACAAATTTTCATAAGTCGGACATGCAATCCGAAAAATTTAAGGGACGTTTGTTAGAGATGTTTCTGACAACAACCAGGAAGTCAACTTTTCCCGACTCTCACAGCTTCGGCTTATTATGTCCGACTTAATAGCAACGCAATATCCAGAACTGGTTATAGTCCGACAACCTCGTTACAGTATTTCGTATGATCAGGCCATCTGCATGTGTGGTTCGAATTGACAAAAGATGGATGGTTTTGTTTAGTTAGATAATTCTACCCAACCAACTAATAAAGTTAAATATCCCATTTAAAAACTCTCCTTATAAAATAGACCAATCCGCCCGCATGCCCATAATTCCTACAACATAGCATTTAGATTTCTGAAAAATTGAAATTTTGAATTTGAGTACATAATCTTAGGTACATAACTGTAGTGCAATGAGCCCGGGCTGTCGCCTGGGGAATATCCACACATAAAACATCTCCCATTCCATCCAGCGAGGGTTTAAGAAAATATGGTCCGTAAAAGGTTTTTCGCATCGAGAAAAATTGGTAATATGTCAGTATATTGAAGACATTGCCAATGAAATGACCACCATATTGCTTTTTGGGATGAAGGCCTTTCATGCGTTAATTCCGGCAATTGTGTCTATATCCGTGATGATAAAATTTGCAAGTTTACGATGGTAAGACTAAGGTTTAATTTTGCATTTTATGGCTTGATGGATTGATAGTTTGGGAGAATTTAACCGTATGGTTCCATGTCAATTTCAATGATAAACAAAATCAGCAGTGGCGTATAGCTGGGGGTAGGGGGACGGAAGTTGGGCTTTGGGAGAAAATAACATAATAAGCAAGGAAAAGAAAAATAATTACTTCAGGATTGCTGATTATTCCGACAGCCCATAATTCAGACTGCCAATTTATCCGACAGAATTTAAATTCGCTAGATATAGCCAAATTCATCGGCCTAGGCCTGTAGTAAAACTGCCCGTTAATATTAATCCAATCGGTAGCGTATGGCTGTCAAGGATTAGTACCAGTAAAATAATAACTCAAATTAATAAAATGATGGGTAACTGTTTTTATCATCAGCTTGCACGAGGGCGTACGTGTGTAGTCTTCTGATTGGCCAGCGCAGCTATCAATCAGAATCACGCGCGTTTTAAATATCACTTTTATACAGTTTTCGACATCTGAATTTCATTAAACAAAATTTTCGTTTAATAACGATATTATCTTTCAAATTTCGTTCGCTTTTTAAATTCTATTTGTTAGGTTTCTTGAGTCAAACGAGGGCGATATAGGCCTAACTAGCTGATGGGCCTACGTCTTACTCTTAGCTTAACTTATAAGACCACTGCACCGTGTGACTGTGTGAAGTAACATGTAAAAATATACAGAGGTATTGCATATTTGAAACTTGTTCATTCCTAAATATCAAATTACATTTTGATATGTAAATCTACACAGGCCTATAAAAACATTACTTACATAACGATTATGCTTCCATGACGATATGGACCGCGCCAAGTTTGGCCAACATCGTATCTTCGTTTAAACTGCATGAACCACGCGCACACAACTTACACCTGAGATCATGGTGAATTTGTATCTTCGTAAAGTTTTTATTTGTGTCAAAAAGAAGTGTCAAAAAGATATTTGTCCATAAGTTTCAGTTACATGGATAGTGGCCAACCATCCATTAGAAGGAGGTGTTTTTTAATTTTTTTAAAATAGATTTTTGCCTGCGAACCTATTTTCAGACCCCAGCCAAACCTCCAATGAAGGTACGATTGGTCCATCCTTGTGTGGGGGCAGACATATGCATCTAGTTTGTACACAGATAAAATATAAAATCAATCTACCCACTCGTGTGGTCAACAGAAGGGCGTAAAATTGGCAAAAGTAACCATATGTCGGCTCAATTGTGAGTTATGAAGGATCCTATTAAACTTGAAAAGGAGATGTTATATACTACTTTTGACAGCAGAATCTAGCAGATTGGGTGTCATTCACCCTGTGTAACAATTTGCAGCAAAATATCTTCTCCCACTTTGGAGATAAAGGCCTCTGAAAATGCCAAAAAATCAGCGACACAACTTGGGAGGGAGAAAAAGGTGGTGTGGCTAAATTTTTCAGAGGCCCATTATGTCGGGAGGCCTATTTGAGTTGGGAGAAAATTTTTTGTGTGTGTTCATTACTCCCATAAAGATATGTTGAAAAAACAGCAACATCTGAGTCGGTCACTGACAAATTTTCAAAAATTTAGGTGATTTGGCATGGAATAACCCAATAACGAAAACATAAGTGAAAACGGATGACAATTGTTTGAGATACATCGAAAAATGTAGAGCGATCGGGAAGGACCAATGTTGTGTACATCAACACGTGCGTTATCATCTCGGCCGCCCACCGCTAGTTAGAAGTACAGTGCATGCGGTCAATCGCGCACGATGGGTCTTCACGCATGCACAATACGACCACTTTCGCACAGGACGTCGGTCAATAAACAACGGATCGTTTCACACGAGGAGTGTACTAGGTACCATGAGAAAAATTCAAATAGCATAAGATTTTGTCATCGGTCAGGACCTCCGACAAAATCTCTCAATGTTTGAGAAAATTTCCCAAGGAATGTAGGACAGTCTCAAACATTAGCGTCCTTTCACACGAAGCTCATTTTGTAATACTTTTCAAACATTGAGAAAAATCTCTCAAGGAATGTTAATTTCTTTTCGTCGTGTGAAAAGGGCTTAAATCGACAGCCGTACCACCCACGCCTCAGTTTTTGCTCTCGGAGCGCGCACTATACAATGCTAACAGAATGACGGAGGTACAAGAAAGGGCTCGCTCGGACTCAGAGAGAATTAGGAAGTCTTCCTACATCGGATACTACGCCGTGCTTGGCACATGGGCAACTTGGTTCTTTTGGACCGGTATGATCAAAGGGCTTGCCGTCTTGCTACCAACTCTCCGTGAACAGCTTCAAGAGAAGACTTGGCTAATCGGCTGGATGATTGCAATAATTGACGCTACTATTGATGTTACAGGTATATAAGTGTATAGCCTCACCCGTTTTACATTGTCTTTAAAACTACAAAATGAATTCAGAAGCAAAGCCTTTCTATATAATAGTAATTCACGCTTGGGGAGGATTTTTTTAAGTCAAAAATTCATTTTTAGTAAACAAATGCATATAGTGGACGAAGTGTACTGCAGACAAAAAAAAATCGAGAGCGGGGTGACACTCGCAAAAAAACATTTCGCGCAAACGGCCAAATGCAAAATCCAATATGGCCGCCATTTGCACATAAATATTACCTACCGGGCGCATTTCTTTTTCTGCAAACGAGAATTGCCATCCCGCGATATTTCAGCCAATCATATGGCGCGTATTTTAAGATGACGTAGGATATCATTAACATATTATGCATATTAGATGCAGGCAATCCGTGCGCGCAAACATTTACGTCTTAATTGTTAACCTGGAAACCCTGGTAAAATTTGAAAAACATTTTTTTGATGTTTTCTGAAAAGTGTGAGTAGACTTTTACGGGTCAGGTCTGACTGCTAATAAAGAGTTAATTCAAAGTTGATGACCAGTTGTGACAGACTACCATTCGCATTCATGAAAATTTGTTTTGACATTTATTAATAGTTCATTTATAGTGTTACTTTCCTTCCGTTTTTCTGATTCATTGAGACAATTTTATGTTGGATGTTAGGAACGTAAAATAGATTCAGTTATTTGTGACTGGATTATTTTATTTTCTTTCTGATTATTGCATTTCCCACTTTTGTATTAATTGCTGATTCAGTTCGATCAGTTCGATCAGTTTGCTTACACTTTTACTGTAATGAGAGATTTTAGAAATCATCTAGTTTCCACTAATCATTTTGTTGTAAACCTTGTTGTTAAGGAATAATACGTCCGAGTTGTTTGTAAATTCATAGCTCACCATTGTTCAGTCACTGTGAGAAAACCTAAATTCACTGTATCATCCTTGTTACAAGTAGTCCAGATATTAAGACCATTTAGGCTTATGCCTTCAGCTGAGTGAAATTGCAACTTTCTTAGTTTCTATATCAATTGTTAGTACCAATACGGCAATAGTTATACTATTGTTAAATCCACTATTGATTTTATTGATACAGTATTGCAAACGCACAGTGTGTATATTGTCTATTCAGGCCATAGTATAATTGATATGTGAACACTTCACTATCATCAGCCAAGGTATGGTCCTGGGTGGGTTTGTTTACATTCCAAGTTTCTGGTAAAGTCATCAACTCCAGGTCTGGCTATAGGGACTATGTTTTGATAGCTCATCGGTATGTTATGGCTCAGTAGCAAGATATTTAAGTGTTTTTGGACTGATAGAAGCCGCTTAATGTGATTAATAAATCATCCCACTTGTAGAAGAAACGTATATGTCACACAAGTAAATCCTCCATGTGTTCATTTTAGGGGTATTATGTTTAAAGTTGTTATTTGTGTACAACTTATTTAACTTAATATCTGGGTTACTCACAACAAATCACAAGTAATTTTGTTTAACCCTTTCATTACCAGCCAGTTATGTCAGAGTACCCTTTTTTACCACAGTAATTAGGAGCCCAATGTCACTTCAGCACCAGTGGGTTTTTCACAATTTCATTGAAGTGCGCCCTCACACGGCAGGAATAGACACTTTTTAACTTTCTCATTTGTATGTAAAAATGATGGTAAAATGAGTATACAAAGGGAGGAAAACATTGTGCAAAAGCGAAATAATTAGATCAGTATTTACACTAAAGAAAAGTAATACAAATGGGTGATATTTCATGCAAATACGGTACAGGTATAAGATTTTTTTTCCATGTGAAAAACAATAACTTGGATGAGATTTTGGGGATTTTTTGGGGGTTTTCTACTTGGAAATGAACCATTTACTTGTATTCAGTGTAAATACATCACAATCCATGCTAACACCCCCACCCCCCCCCCCCAATTCGTCCTTCGGATGGGACGTAAAGCCATAGGTCCCGTGTGTTGTGTAATGCACGTAAAAGAACCCAGGATACTTATCGTGAAAGTGTTTCTGGTTTAGCGCCTCGGAATAGGCAACTAGATTGATGGCGCTTTACAAATGCAGATTGGATTGGATGGATTGGATTGAATTCAATGTTGGTTTGGACTGTAATCTGCGGCTTGTCTGACCTTTCCCAACATTGAACGGGGGGGGGGGGGGTTGAAGGCAAATAGTATAGATTTACAATCAAGTGATGTGGTATTTCTCAAAGCAAGGAACTATGCACATAGGTTGTGTACATTGTTTACAGATCATCTTTGTTTGTTTTCGCCTGCCTAATTTTCGGTTACTGCAAACAATGCAGTCACGTTTCTTTCCATTGGGGGTTTTGCCAGGATAGTGCTGTTGCCCTGTCAACTCAATAGGAATATGGTATCTCAACTGACTTGTTGCGTTACGTTCCTAACCCAACAGCAAGCCCTGTACAATCCCTATACGAAAATCAAGGTTACTGACATTTTTGTTCCCTGCTATGCTGGTGAATATTACCCTGCTATTGACAATACAGATATTCAGCATATGGAAAAAAACTCTTTTCCACCATTTCAAGCTTCTGTGTGTATGATTGTAGTACTGAAAACATTGGTTAGCAAGATCAGTTCCACCCATGTTTTTGTTGTAATCTTCAATACAATTGGGCTTCATAACATCACAAAATCCACTTGTGCTCTTATTACACCGAATTTGCTTTTTGGACAAATCAGTGTTGCCTACATTAGTTAAAAGTGTTACAGATTTTTTGTCTTGCCAAACGATACACAATTGCCCACCTTTCACCAAAAAAAATGGGTCATCTCCTTTCTTCATTTTATGGTTTTTTGGGTTTGCGGCCTGGGGTGTTCCCTGTGTAGTGTAACGAACAGTTCCACAACATCCGAATCCTAGTTTAGCAAGTTTAGCTATAAGAGCTGGGCTAGTATAGTAATTATCACAATATATTACGTGTCCCTTATTCTCAAGTCCATGGACCAGATCAATGACAACTTTTCCTGCAACTGTTGGGTTTGGTGGATGGCAGTCTGATGACTTGGAATCTACGTCTGCATCATAAACAGTTTGGGTGTCGTCGGCTCCTGTGTACAGTTTCCAAGCACACGTGTATCCTGTTTTGGACTCGTTCAGGGAGAAGGCTTTAATACCCCGTTTGATAGGTTTGTTAGGCATGTACTGAACAAAACTTAAACGTCCCTTGAATTTCAACATACTCTCGTCTGGAGACAGATTCTGCGCAGGGTTATACAGGTTGAGAAACTTCGGGAAGAGGACTTCTATCAAGGGCCGAACTTTGGAAAGTTTGTCCCGTTTAGCCAAGGCTCTACGAGGATTTTGGTTATTTGAGATGTGGAGGAACCGAAGAATTGAACTGAACCGATTACGGGACATAATCGACGGATAGAATGGGATGTGAAGAATTTCAGATGTCGACCAGTACATCTTGTATTGAGAGGATTTGTTTATGCCCATAGCAATGAGAAGTGCCACAAATGCCATCATTTCTGGAATGTTGGTTGGGTGCCAGGAGAATTGTTCATCAGGATTTGAGTCTATTGTTTGCTGCGCATAGCGATTAGTCTCGTCGACGAGCATATTCCACACGAGTTGACAAAAATACAGCTTGAAGATCTCTACTGCCGACAGTATGGCAAAGTCGCCGGTGGGGCCAGAATTTCCAGTGAACTGCACAGTCCCACACTCGTAATGGTCTCGTCGTTCCCAACCAGATCGGAAATCTAACTTTCCTGTCGTCCTCATTGATCTCGGTCGGCTATCACCTTGGTAGGTCGGCTGCAACAGAAAAACAAGGCAAAGGAGGATTAATCTCGGTCTTACATTTGTAAATACAATATCTCAATGCTACTTTGCTGCATGTGTACACAGGCCACAGGGGGTCATGCGCAAAATGAATATTGTGCTGAGAAAAGAAATATGGCGGCTTCCATCCACTCTCCAAAACTCGTTGCCGATAAATTTTTGTTTTAATGTGGGATTGTGAAAGTGAATTCCCCCAACTTCTTGTGTTATACGACTTATAAGGGCCTTTCAAATACGAGGCTATTCTTTTGGAAGCGTGAGACTAAGACTAAGAGTGCATTTTCAGCTTGTTGACGCTAATTAAATAGCCCGACCGGCTATGGGTGGATGCTAAAATTTCTATGCCATATCTATACTTCAACTTGCTGTTTCAATGAACACAAATAGGCCTATTACCCCAAAAAACTACTAAAAATTGTACATTTTCACTTGAGTACTTTGTGCATGACTTTTTGGGATGCCAGTCAACTCGCCCCCTGGCAAACTCGCCCCTTACAAGCTCGCCCCTTACAAACTCGCCCCCTTACAAACTCGCCCACTGTCGATACAAACTCGCCCCCTGGCAAACTCGCCCCTCACAATGTCACCCCCTGACAAAGTCGCCCCTCAGCAAACTCGCCCACCGGCAAACTCGCCCCTCTACAAACTCGCCCCCGTAAATTTTTAACGCAGTTCACGCTGTTGATTGAGACTGGTTTAACGTTCATATAAGAGAGTAATTAAACATTATTATAATAAAGGCAGTTCTTTTCAGAACTAATTACTATCTCAATTGAGAATTAAATCACATGGTGTCACCGCAGTCTTACTTATCCTCTTTACCATGCAAAGCTACAAGTTTTACCTAACATCATTTCAGTTGACGTTTTATTTAACGAAAATAAATATTACAAGAAATAATTCATTTACAGTTACAATTAAATAGATTAAATAGGAAACTAGCTGAACAAAATACTGAGTAAAATAAATAAGTATAATAAAAATAAATAATTAATTACATACAAAATACAAAAATACAGATAATTAAAATGTAATTAAATCAAACAAATAACTTTGTAAATTTTTCATAGTATATACATAATACATAATATAGTATACATCGTATAAATCATAACTGTTTTGTTTAGCTAGTTTTATAATTATATGTATTCTAATTTAGTTGTAACTGTTGAATTATTTTTGTTAGGCCCTATGTTTGATTTTCTCTCTTACTAAATCAGTCTCAATAGTGCCTAATAATCCATTAAAATATTTATGTCCACGTACATCCTGCCTTTATAATTAATAATATTAAACCAGTCTCAATAGCGTGCGTGATATGCGTCAACAAATTATAGGGGGCGAGTTTGTTGGGGGGCGAGTTTGTCGGGGGGCGAGTTTGTCAGGGGGCGAGCTTTCCGAGGGGCGGCTTTGTGAGGGGCGAGTTTGTACAAGCAGGGGGCGAGTTTGTAAGGGGCGAGATTGTAAGGGGCGAGTTTGCCAGGGGGCGAGTTGACTGGCATGCACTTTTTGGACCCAGTCCAGGGGGTGGGGATTTGGTCAATCCTATTCAAGGGATCCATTTTCTAAATTTACATTCCTTATCTCCAACAGGTGTAAACCCCTTGAGCATATTATACAAAAAAATGCATCCAATATTTACGCTATAGCCTAGGAAAATATGTGAATTACATTAATTTGCATTGGGCCCGGAAGAGTAACGACTAACGTTAACTGTTACTTATTCATTTTTACTGTGATTTAGCCTAGCCCTAGGCCTAACGTTACCTACCTCTTGAACATGTTGAACGAATTCCGCTGGAAGTTCTACTAAAGATAATGTGCTATCGTCATCCGTTACTTCGTCATCTGATTCTGAGCCACTGTCTGCCAAAATCTCAGCCAAAATAATAATAATAATAATAATAATGTGTGGATTTATATAGCGCACGTATCCACCAACTAAGTGGTGCTCAAGGCGCATCATTTATGTCCGTTTCCATCATGATTGCAACTAAAAACTGATCGTTGTGTAAAGCGAGTGGACGCTTGCCTGATTGCAGGAAAAACCGCGTACCGCGAGTGGACGCTAGCATGCAGCAGGAGTGACGCGCATTTTTCTTTTATGAACTTTTAAATACTTCATTCCTGTCAATAGAGGGCGCCAAACATAAAAACCACTCAAGCATTTTCATGTGGTGAATTAAGTAGCCGTGGTCGTCAAGTGCATGCCGATTCCCGGCACCTTTTAGAGCCTACGGGATCGAAGCGTATCACAACAAAGGCTCTTTTTAGAGCCCATGGCATCGAAAGGGTTAACTTCAACATGGCTCATGATACCCTTACATAGGTTCTTTTTTGTTATAAAATTAATTTGAAATAAAAATGGGATCCTTGTCATTTGGTAAGTGGAACACACGTCACGTGCCATCCTTTTTTATCCCATATAGGACAAATCTTCCAATATTCTGCTACATTTTTGTTCAAATACATCCAATATTTGTATATTAAAATCCAAACAACATAATAAATGTTCACATTGGATGCACAAACAATTTAAATAACTTTAATGATTTTACTTAGGGCATGGAGGTAGAATACCTCCATGTTTAGGGGTAGGCCAACAATCAGCTGGCATAGTATTTCCTTTTTTTCAGTGGGGTTACTGGCCGCCGCGATCTTGGTACAATGGAAGGTAATAGGCTGTCGCGATTAGGAATTCATGAATATGTATGAAACGTCTGATTGGCTGAAATATCGTGGGATGGCCCGCCATCGGCGAAAAGTAACCCATTCTGCCATGCTACAAATTGTCCTGCCACTCTTGAAGATTTCCTGCCTGCTTAAAAATTCCACGACACCCTCAATCAATGTATATGTATTATTTCAAACGAATGTTATTCTTTTTAGTTTGATTAATTGGTGTATCGCTACGTCACTGGCTTTGTCTCTGGCGTTACTTACAATCTCAGTATGTAACAGTTTGTGTAATGCTATAGCTTTTAATACATAGACCTACATAATTATTATGTTCATGTACATCAAAACATGCATCGTCTAGTGCATGCTCACATGATTTTGTTTATGGTACAAACCGAGGACTTATAACAAAAAAGAAACAATGGGATCTCGATTGGCAGTTATTGGTTGGAAATGGGAGATGTCTAAACAAGGTCCAACAAGAAAGGCAACAATGAGATGTCCTCAGTTACACCATAAACAAACGTGATTGTAGCGGATTGCATTCGCCTGGGGAATTCTCTTTTGAGTCTTTTTGGTAATTCCTGGTTTATGAGAGACTATATGGATTTCACAAATGGGAGATGTCAACAGTCAAGTTGTTGATTACCCCCCCCCCCAAAACCCCCACAAACAAACAAACAAACAAACAAACACCCCAACACCCCAACAAACAAACAAACAAACATCTATTGCTGCTAAATTACCCCCAAAAACCCCACAAACAAACAAACACCCCAACAAACAAACAAGCAAACAAACACCTATTGCTGCTAAATTACCCCCCCCCCAAAAAAAAACAACAAGCCCACAAACAAACAAACACCCCAACAAACACCCCAACAAACAAACAAACAAACACCCCCAACACCCCAACAAACAAACAAACAAACACCTATTGCTGCTAAATTACCTCCAAAAAACCCACAAACAAACAAACACCCCAACACCCCAACAAACAAACAAACAAACAAACAACCCAACAAACATCTATTGCTGCTAAATACAGCAGGTAATAATGCATACACAACTCATTACATGTATAATGAATATACAGCTGAGGTACAGACAACAGCTAGTCGTTTGTTAACATGTTTTGTTATTGCTTTTATCAACCAGGATGCATTTTGTTCAGCACACAATAATTGCTAGTGTATACTCATGGTGACCCATCAATAAAATATCTTCTCGGAAAGAATAGGACATTTGTGTAGTATGATCTGGAACGTTTATCATTTCTCGTTAAGCATAGAGACCAACTTTTGGAAGAATTCATTCCACCCATTTTGTTGTTCTAGACTTTATTATTTGCCGCATTGGTTATTAAAGAATCATTGCGGGAAGTTTGTTGATGCTCTTTGATTGAAAATGTATACACATTGTTCTAGTTGCCGACTGTATCAAGTTTGCATGGCGTCGGGTGCCGACTTTCGGTTAACCGGTTAACCGACCGTAAAAGTTTCGGTTAAACGGTTAAGCGAACTAACTGGTAACTCCCAGCATTATTGTAATCACAGGACCAATAGCTGCTCCCCTTGGAAACCACTTTGGTGCTCGGTTCGTAGTCATGATAAGTGGTTTAATGGTTGGTGCTGCCTTCATAATTTCGTCTTACACATCTTCAGTGGTCGTTATGACAGGTGTGTTGGCCTTACTAGCAGGTAAGTACAGTACATGTAAAGTAGGAATATTTCACAAACGGTTTAGTCAGTTTATATGATTGTCAGTTTCCTTATTCGATTAAAATGGCGAGTATGAGGTCTAATATGAAGCTGGTCCAATAACTGGGTGTTTTGTGACATGTCTGTGAAATGTGTTGTGACATTTTTCCCAGTGGTGGTGTTTTATATATTTTTGATTCAAAGTTTGTAAAGGTCAGTTCATATGTCACGCAAACGCGAATGCGAAGCGAAATGTGACGTCGAAACCTGATATTCGCACGCGAATAATTTGCATAGGTAGTATTTCGTGTTGAAACACAGACATAGCCTAAATTTGCTCTGCTCACATAGTAGCCCTCTAGCGGTCAAATTGCAACCAGTGTCTTGAAGGCTCACTTTGGCGTGAAGTGACTAAAAATGTATCAAACACCCAGATATTGGAAATTAAAAGGTAGAAAAGAGATGCTAACTTAGAAACAGTGTTGTTCATAATGTTTTCATAATGTTAAAACAGTTCCTATTTCATAGGACCTTTTGTGATTTGATAAGGCACGCTTTTATTTGCTTTCAAAATTTGCTTGGATCGAGAAAGATGTCATGACTTCAAGAATGATTTGGACTATTTCATTTTCGTACATAGTTCAGAAACAGTAAAATCTCAGTTTTGGGAAAAGTAAATATCGGACCACATTAAGAGAAAAAAAATAGTGGATTTGGTTGACTGAAATTTCATTATTGTTTGGGATTGCTATTTTAAGAATATTTTCCTTCTTTCTTGAATAGCCCCTGGTGTTGGTATGGCTAATATTATTTGCAGCGAGATGATTGGCCGATACTATAAAGAACACTGCACCACACCATTCATGGTCTCTCAAAGTGGTGCCGCTCTGGCGTTTGTGATCTTCGCACCGCTCTCCCAGCTACTGCTGGATACGTACGGATGGAGGGGTTCACTCTTATTAATGGGTGCAATATTTTTGCATCTCACCGTGTGTGGCGCACTACTGCGGTTTCCTTCAACCGACGATATGGAAGTCAACGGGGAGGGCGCGCTCTACTCGCGTCTTGATACTGACCCCAGTACCCAAGAGGAGGGAACATCAAACCAGACTATCGCCAGAGAAACAACCTTCAAATCCATTCTTAAATCGGTTTTGAAGAAGGTGAACACGGATCTTTTTGTGAACACTCATTACTGGCTCGTGGCCATTTTTTATCTCTTTAACCAATTAGCACATTACGCCTGGCTCATATACTTCATCCCACACGCTCAATCAAAGGGTTTTTTACCATATGAAGCGGTGCAGTTTACTATGGTTTTTGGCGTTTCGTGGTTGTTTGCAGGAACTGTTATTGGCCCCCTTGTTGATAAATACAATATTATTGGCCCAAATACGTTTATGGGGATATCGATTCTCATGGTGACTCTGTATTACTTTATCGACCCTTTTCTGGTGTCGTTTTGGCCGAATATCGCAAATCTCGCCGTTTATGGTTGTTTCATGGCACTCACGCTGTCGTTGGTTGATGTAATCATGCTTGAAGTGATTGGTGTCGACCAACTGGGAAGTGCTTTCGGCTGGATGGTAATGAAAGGCGGCATTCTATGTTTTTTGCTTCTGTTCATACCAGGTACGTGTTAGATAACTATTTGATTACTAAAACTCAAAACCGAATTGATGGGATCGCGCGTATTACGTATCGACTTATTCCTGTTGGCAAATCGATACGTACTACGCGCGCGCATTGGTAGTATGCGCATTATTTTAGCAACTTCCGTTTCCAAAATTGGCATATCGTTGTAATTGAACCCAAATTCCTTGATTTTAATGTTCACAAGCGATTCTTGAGGCAGAAATTGACATTGCTAATACTGTAATTCTGTAGATTAATGAAATTATATAATTATAGTCTTTACAACACATACATTAAATACAAGTCCCGAGCTTTCTAATTTCTGATGAATTATTTTAAGGTTGGTCAATACATATCGAATGGGCTTCTGATGATCGTTAGAGCATATTCCGTGATCAGTCCAATTTTATCTTCAACATATTGGACTCGAACCTCTCGAATACCGTACGAGTTGCTCTACCAACTGAGCTAATCAGCCCTATGTTGGTGGGCGGTTCACTTATGCCAATTATCTATTGCTCTACGGGGCCAGGTCAGAGACCAAACCATATCTGCTGAGTAGCCAGGGATCAAGCCCCGGTCAGATGCAAACAACCTGGGTAACGGCAGTAGCGGGGATCACACAAACGGGACACAAGCCTTTTATGTCGTTGTACACAAAAAACTTACCTGAAATATTATATAAACGGTTCGTGAGCAAAGAAAAATTGGCTGATGCCGGACTCGAACCCGCGACCTCTCGAATACCAGACGAGCGCTCTACCAACTGAGCTAACCAGCCCCTATGTTGGTGGGCGGCCCACTTATGCAAATTATCTATTGCTCTATGGGGCCAGGTCAGAGGCCAAACCATACCTGCCGAGTAGCCAGGGATCAAGCCCCGGTCAGATGCAAACAACCCGGGTAACGGCAGTAGCGGGGATCACACAAACGGGACACAAGCCTTTTATGTGGTTGTACACAAAGTAGATTGATATGGAGAAACTGACCTGAAATATATATATATATATATATATATATATATATATATATATATATATATATATATATATATATATATCGTCGTGTCAGTGCAAAAACGTCGTATGTTCACAATGCAATAAGGTCGTATGTACAGCGCGTCGTCAATCTGCATAAATTTACATACATTAAATAAAGTTTGTGCAACAACGTCGTATCTCAGCCATTGCTTTTGTGCATTCATCCGGGAACTTGTTACATAAAGACGGGCTCTGGGCGTATCATTCTAGCAATTTCATTGGATACGTTGTGCCGAAGATCTTACGTCACACTTCGATGATAACAACTAAGGTTAAAGTTGAATATCTCTAAAACTGAGAGGTCTGTATATGGCATCAATCACGAGCCTTGAAGCGTGGCTTGAAATATTCAGGCTGAGATGCAACTTGATTTTGAATGATTGTAAATGTTTGTTCTCTTTCAGGTTTAATCTACGACCGTAGAGGGAGCTATACATTGGCCTTTATGTTGATGGGAGCCATCCATGTTATACCGCTGGTGCTTTGCTGTGTCTTTGTTGGCTCCAACGGAAAAAGAAATGATGTATGGATATTTTGCACAGCCCCCAATAGAGCTTATGCATATGACGTCACAAACTGAAGAGCGCCCTCTTCAGAGACAAAAGAAGGACACTTCATGGCCATGCCCAGTGATCTTCAATAATGGTGATCAATGGCCGTGTGAGATTTTTTCTTCAGCAGACTCTGTCCACTATAATTATGCATTTGTATATCTAAAAATGAATTTTTGACTTTAGATTCCTTTAAAAACATCCTGATTTATTATTATTACATAGAAAGGCTTTGCTTCTGAATTAATTTTGATTTTGTATTAAAACAATTTATGAAAATGTTGAAAAACCTAGTCTTGAATTCGGTACCTCCTACTTTCAAGGCGATTCGGTGAATTAATTATTGAAGAACCTTTTTAAAATTAGATTTCTATGCCAATTTCTAAGCAATTGGCGAAGTGTGCTGCAGCAAAAAATAGCTGCCCCCCCCCCTTTGAGTGCGTGAACCACTGATCTCTGTACTAACTGGATAGGAGATGAGCGCAGATTGGCCTATAAAAATTGAAGTAACCGGCTTTTTGGTTCCCCAAAAAGGTCAAGAGTCAAATGTCATGTTAGCATACATACAATAACAACAACTGGTTCAGCAGTACTCGGCATTGTCGTCGGTCGGGTAGCAGTAAACCTGTCTGGCCGTCACGCATGCGCCTTCTTTCTTGGGGAACAAAGATGGCGAACAACTAAGCTTCAGCCAATCGGCGCGATCTCCTATCCAGTTAGTATAGAGATCAGTGGCGTGAAGCAATGACTGAACTTCTTTTGTCTCTGAAGGAGGGCGCCCTTTAGTTTGTGACGTCAATGCATAAGATCTCTGTGTCAACATTATAATCAGGGGAAGTTTCATAAATAATGTGAAACAATTAATCTTATCCATTAACCTTAAGTGAGAATTATTAAATCAAAATACACCAGAGTTAATTGTAGAATTGCGTTTCATGAAATCAATATTAGCGTATTAAGATTATTCGAGTTTAAGATCAGATTGATATTAATTGTATCTTAAGGCTTCAATATTATTGACAGAGGATACAGCACAACCTTTGACCTGAGTAGTTTAGCACTATGACCAAGGCTGTTCAGTGAAAATAATGCGCGTACTACCGTTTTTCATTTCACAGCGCTGCTAACCATTAAGCATAGAGAAAGGCACGCTAACTTGCCGGCCGTTACTGCTAGTGATGCAACAATACAAATCCATGGTGAACGCGCACGCGCAGCTCTGAATTTTCTTGCTAACTGTGAATTGAAATACGCTGATGCTTAAGCAATTTGTTCTGTTATAGTTAGCACGAAATTTATAGTTGAGCTGCTAACCGGTAAGCAGCGCATACATTATGTTTATAAGTATTGTACTTGTAGAAGCCTTGACCAAGGCTGTTGTCGTAGTTCGTAGCACCTACCACGATACTCCCACCACGTACCAATTTCTGGACCAAGAAATTCAGCACTCAGGCCGCACAGTGGGCCAGGGGAGATGAAAGTGCGCCAAAATAGTGGTTTGGGGTGTGTGACGGTTCCACTTTTTAGAAAGTTTTTTCGAAAGATCAGACCCTCACGGACAATTTTTGAGAATATTTTTCTTTAGAAATTTTTAAAGTATTTTTTTTTTTTTTTTTGAACACAAAAAAGTGCCTCAATGAAGCTAAAAGTCTATAAGTAGCTTTATTTGTTTAAACCATAATAAGGGTATTTTAGAAAAAAGGTATTTACTTAAAATTGTGTATATCTACTGTCCATAAGTCATACTTGAACAATGTTGGGTTTTTAAAATTTTGAAAATTTAAATTAATCTCATTAGAGGGTAAAAACCGTCAAAAAAACACAAAAAACAGTATTTTTAAAAAAGTAACCAAAAAAGTTTAGATTCCCGTGGATTCCCGCCTTAATTGTTATACTGGCGTGATCCCCATAGTCTCCCCTTCACATTGGTACCAGATTTGGCTGCTAGTTTGTGCAACTCTTTAAGATTCGTTCTGATATATGAGCGCCTGTATCGGCTTTATTTGTCATCACGCACCGAGAAGCTATACGTGAAACTCGATACGCGCATTGTCTTTGATCCTGGCCTTCGTGGGAAAATATATGTGCAGTCGCTTTTGGTTTAAGCTACAGCTGATTTTTGTCAACTACATCAGTCAGTGCGTCTTCATATGTAGACAAGTCTAAGAAACCTTTTCTGGCAAAGATGGTGTCACAGAGACACCTTCTTACCCTACTAGTTGTGAATAATTAGTGATTTTTAACCTTTTATATGAATATGTATAAGTTGGGCCAGTGCCCAATTCACCAATGCCGTGGTTGACCGACATAGCATAATTAAACAACAATAGGTTTAAAGCACACAGTACTGGTTAGAAATTCCTGAATTGGAACCTCCATAGGTTTATTTGTATATCAATGAGGTAAGTTTGAGTTTAAATAGAGTCAGAGGTGAAGGGTTGAAGATTGAATGAGATGTAAATGAGATGTAGATGTAAAGGGTGGAAAAGGTTGTAAGGTTTTGAGGAATGTGAAGGAAGTTGTCTCCTGGACCTCAATCTATGAGGACTGTCTTACACTCTGCTCTGCTGCAGCAATATTTATTTTTTAGTCAGAGTATTTCAGGCTCTTGATATATTTTATTTAGCAAGTATTCAGGCTTGTTAGTCGTGCTGTATACTACATTCTTTATCAGAGTGCTTTTCAAGGCAAATTGTTGTCAGTTTTACCAACTTTTGGCGAGAGGGGAGACAAGTTGGAAGATCAACCGTCAACCGTAAGTTAAACACATTGGTTTTGATAATATATTTGACTGAAGTATAATTTATAACCTTGATGTTCTTTTACTTGATATTTCACTTGAGGTAGATTGGCGATATTTATTTTCAAGCGAAGTTTAAGAAATGTGTTGTAAAATTTTAATTGAAACATTATTCTGTTTAGAAAAGACATTTAATATTTGGGATTTTAAAGATTGATTAGTGATTTGTCACTAGGGGGTTTATAACTTTCATAAATTATGGCAACAGTCGATTCATTTTAAATTTCCAGACGGCATTTACTTTGGCCAACTTTTCCAAGTGGCGATGCCAGAGGGCGCTATATTTTGACGATCTTATCCACTGGGTACCTGTGTATGCACCATCATAAAATCGACCATAATACACGTACAAGCAAATCAAGTGACGGGCATGTGACGGCAGTTTCTTAACTTTCGAGACGGGAGTAAATCACACATCAGACTACCACCGCAAGTACTTCTCCCTTAGGCCTATAATCAATATATATGAACATTTGCTGTAAGGACCAAAGAGGGCCATATTTTCATTACCCTGTCGAATGCCAGTGAGGGTGGAACCTACATGTATTTATATAAGATTTGTATTGACGTTAGAATGTACTTGCTAATGTGTAGTTTATAGTACTATGAAAGAATTGGGTTATACATGTGTGGGTCTACATTTTGGTCATTTCATTATTTAAGACGTGTCTGAGTGACATTCTTTGATAATTTGTCGGGTAGAATGTCGTATCTGGCCGCCACTATTTTTCATTAAATATAACCAATAATGTAATCTGAACTACTTGGTAAGGTGGAGAACATATGGATGATGATGGACATATACTTCAAATTATTCCAGGATATTTATTTCATGAAAAATCAGGCATTTTTGGTATACGATGACTTCCTCAGTCATGTCAGTCTGATCTTGTAAACTCCACAATTAGTGACCAACACAGTCATTGTACATGCCTAGTGGCAACTATAATAGGATCCTTCTATTTTATGAAGGGGAGGATTTTTTTAGAAGGGAAATCAAGTCCGAAAACCATCATAAAAGTGGATTTTAAAGATAGTTTTCGGTTTCTGTACCACCAAAAATCGATAGAATGACTTTTTAACTGGTTAGTGGTTGCAAAACAAATCCAAAAAAGCTCTTAAAAAGTGGCGGCCGGATACGACATTCTTTCCAATTTGTCTTGGTGACAATATTTAACCTTTTGTCTTAGTGACATTATTTAAAACGTGTCTTAGTGACATACTTTAATAACTTGTCTTGGTGACAATATTTAACCTTTTTGTCTTGGTGACAATGTTTAACTTTTATGTCTTAGTGACATTTAAAACGTGTCTGAGTGACATTCTTTGATAATTTGTCTTGGTGACAATATTTAACCTTTTGTCTTAGTGACATTATTTAAAACGTGTCTGAGTGACATTTTTAATAAGTTGTCTTTGTGACAAATAACTAACATGTCTTAGTGACATAATTAATAACATGTCTTAGTGACATTAATTAATAACATGTCTTAGTGACATTATTTAATAGCATGTCTTAACTAATATTATTTAATAAGTTGTCTTGGTGACAACACGTAATCTTTGTCTTAAGTGATATTGTTTAATAACTTTTTAGACTGGAATATTTGGTAGTTTTGTAAATATTAATCAGAACCGAACGGACATGCAAGTGACGCGTTTTTTTTTTTTTTTTTTTTTTTTTTTTTTTTAGCACAGGGAATTATGTGATACATATACACGCCGGGACCAAATTTCCCATGTACAAAGTATGGTGGGTAAAAGAGGCCTCACAAATTCGGGCAAACGTTCATACCCCTACGTGGAAAAAGTCGTTTAAAACACAGCACGGCAGAATTCCAATCGATCCAGGAATTTTGACTACAATTGGACATCGTTTCAAAGCCAAAAATAAAATATAAAAAAAAAAATTAAAAATGCCGACGCACGGGTCTGAGGCGACGCACGTGGAGACCAGAAACCCGAAACTCTTTTGGGCTTAATGAGCTCCGCCTTAAATTTTGGCATGTACAGAAGGATCAAGGCGCTACGGAAGCGTGAAAGCGACATAGTAAAAAAAAAATACTCGGAGTAAGTCATAACTATGACTTAAAAAATTGCTAAGCTTAAACATGAGTCATAATTATGACTTAATATCTCATAATTATGAGTTATATGTTAAGTCATAATTATGAGTGAAGCTAAGTCATAATTAAGACTTGGGCCTAAGCCAAGTATTTTTGTTTTTTGTTTTTTAATATGTCCATTTAATGCTTCCGTAAGGCGCGACGACGAATGGTCAAGTACAGTAATATACCGGGTAGTCAAGTACAGTAATGGTCATTTTACAACATGTAAATGTATGTACATGTAGATATGCATGTATACAAAATGCATATGGATCCGCTGGAGTTCGAATAACTAAGGGAGGTGGGGGAAAAATAGACCAAACGGTTCCGACGGGCCTTGGTCAAGGCTATAGTTGTAGCGGGGTATTAACTGCACACACTTGTTTTGGGCGCGTTCAAAGGAAACGGTGAATTCGCGGAAAAGGGGTTCAGAGAAAAAGAAAGATTTCCCTTGAGTTGAAAGAGTAAAAGTGATTTCAGTTAATTTGTTTTCTGGTTTTCTTTTCTCTTTTTTAATATATTTTTTAGAAGTTGGGGCTTCTGGCTCTTATTTGGCCGTGAACACTCATTTCTATGGGATATACAGTAGACGCGAAAGAAAAAAGTGCTTATCAGTTGTTGTATTTTCAGTAGAGGTTGCGCTTGGATGATTTTCAAAAAGCCTGTGTAATACCGGTATGCTTTTTGCAAAGCTTTCAAACTGCAACTGGAGGGAACAAAATATCTGTTTTTTCAATACAATATGCACAGTAGATGGCCTTGCACCTCGAACTAGTAATTTTTCCTGTAGAGTGAATTGTCAGATTATAAATGACCATGCTCGAGTACAAGACCGTGATATGGATTACAGCAGGCTGGCACACTTCATGTAGATAATAGACTTCTGGTATATAACCTATCCGATCCTGCCGGGTAAGCCCGCACTATACAACGCTAGCAGAATGACAGAGTTACAAAAAAGAACTCGCTCGGACTCGGAGAGAATTAGGAAGTCTTCCTACATCGGATACTACGCCGTGCTTGGCACTTGGGTAACTTGGTTCTTTTGGGCCGGTATGATCAAAGGGCTTGCCGTCTTGCTACCAACTCTCCGTGAACAGCTTCAAGAGAAGACTTGGCTAATCGGCTGGATGATTGCAATAATGGACTCTACTATTGATGTCACAGGTATATAAGTGTATAGCCTCACCCGTTTTACATTGTCATTAAAACTACAAAAATGAATTCAGAAGCCAACCCTTTCTATAGAATAGTAATTCACGCTTGTGGAGGATTTTTTTAAGTCAAAAATTCATTTTTAGTAAACAAATGTATATCGTGGACGGAGTGTACTGCAGACAAAAACAAATCGAGAGCGGGATGACGCTCCCAAAAAACATTTCGCGCAAACGGCCAAAATTTAATGCAAAATCCAATATGGCCGCCATTTGCACATAAATATTACTTACCGGGGCGCCATTTGTTTTCTGCAAACGAGAATTGTCATCCCGCGATATTTCAGCCAATCATATGGCGCGTATTTTAAGAGACGTAGGATTCATTAACATAATTTATGCATATTAGATGCAGGCAATCCGTACGTGCGCGCAAACATTTACAGTACATGTGTATGTACGATGTATATACGCATGTACAATGTACTGTACATGTATATCTGAGCGAAGCAGTAAGAACTCATCGCGTATTGAACTCAAGGCTGTGTAATCCAAATTCCATGTACACTGTATGTAGGTAAATGAAATAACCGTTTAGTGAGTTGAAATAACTTAGTGGTTATAAACACTTTATATAAATACATTTTAAATACTGATGCCTCTTTTCAGAGTATTATTTTAAAACAATTAGAACCATATCCTATATTCATGGTCATACAATAATACAATTATACGGGGGATGAAAGATAATTAGAAGCAAGGACACAAACATATTGCACAAATCAGATCAATCTTGTTTAATAATAAAGCATCAACCATTATATACACTGTTAATTTAAAGAAATGTTTATTATGTACATGTACAACACAGTCCCAATGAAATATGTCCCACTCTCTTAATGTAAAAGAGTGAAAACCACTCTTTTAAAGAGCTATATGGCGGACAAGTCTTTTTGGAGTGTAAAACCCACTCTGATTCAAGTGAAAAATACAGTAAAAGGCTACCAATTCACTCTTTATACACTACTAATTTTACTCTTTATCCACTCCAAAAAGACTTGTCCGCCATATAGCTCTTTGAAAGAGTGGTTTTCACTCTTTTACATTAAGAGAGCACAAGTTGCTTTTTGAGATAATCAAATTGTTACACAACTTAGTAATTAAACTAAGGGAGGAACACATATTTTATATATAATGGGATGACAAACTAGCCTCACATCATTCATAACTTATTAAATGTTTGTTTTGAAGCTTTTCTGTCTATAATTTAATTTTTATTGTTTTTTTTCTTCAAAATGAATTTGCAAAGTTCACGACTAAACAATCTGAATGTATTTTCACTATTGCTGAAGCTTTCATAAATAGGCTGGAGTTTTATATGCATCAACAAATACATTATCCTAACAGAAAAGAAATATTTTTTACTACAGTTCAAAGCTAAAATTACGTCTTAATTGTTAACCTGGAAACCCTGGTAAAATTTGAAAAACCATTTTTTTAAATGTTTTCTGAAAAGTGTGAGTAGACATTTACGGGTCAACTCTGACTGTTAATAAATAGTTAATTCAAAGTTGATGACCAGTTGTGACAGACTGCCATTCGCATTCATGAAAATTTGTTTTGACATTTATTAAATAGTTCATTTATAGTGTTACTTTCCTTCCGTTTTTCTGATTTGGTTGATTTGATTCTGATTTGATTCAGTTATTTGTGACTGGATTATTGTACTTTCTTTCTGATTATTGTTTAATTCTTATCATGTTACTTTATTGCATTTCCCACTTTTGTATTGTTGCTGATTCAGTTAGATCAGTTTGCTTACAATTTTACTGTAATGAGAGATTTTAGAAATCATCTAGTTTCCACTAATCATTTTGTTGTAAACCTTGTTGTTAAGGAATAATACGTCCGAATTGTTTGTAAATTCATAGCTAACCATTGTTCAATCACTGTGAGAAACTGTAAATTCACTGTATCATCCTGGTTACAAGTAGTCCAGATGTTAAGACCATTTAGGCTTATGCCTTCAGCTGAGTGAAATTGCAATTTTCTTAGTTTCCATATCAATTGTTAGTAACGATAGTTATACTATTGTTAAATCCACTGTTGATTTTATTGATACTGTATTGCAAACGCACAGCTTGTATATTGTCTATTCAGGCCATAGTATAATTGACATGTGAACACTTCACTATCATCAGCCAAGGTATGGTCCTGGGTGGGTTTGTTTACATTCCAAGTTTCAACTCCAGGTCTGGCTATAGGGACTTTGTTTTGGTAGCTTATTAGTATGTTAGGACTCAGTAGCCAGAGATTTAAGTGTTTTTGGACTGATAGAAGACGCTTAATTTTATTAATAAATCATCCCACTTGTAGAAGAAACTTATAATGTCACACAAGTAAATCCTCCATGTGTTCATTTTAGGGGTATTATCTTTAAAGTTGTTATTTGTGTACAACTTATTTAACTTAATACCTGGGTTACTCACAAAAAATCACGAGTAATTTTGTTTAACTTGAACATGGCTCATGATACCCTTATAGAGGTTGTTTTTTGTTATAAATTTGAAATAAAAATGGGATCCTTGTCATTTGGTAAGTGGAACACACGTCACGTGCCATCCTTTTTTATCCCAAATAGGAACAAATATTCTAATATTTTGTCATCCACTTAGCAAAATAATTCACTCAGTGAAATATTCTGCTACATATTAAAATCTAAACAACATAATAAATGTTCACATTGGATTCACAAACAATTTAAATAACTTTAATGATTTTACTTTGAAAAACAAAGCTGTGTCAAATACATGTACCATGGAATGTCTGATAATCTGAACAAAGGGGAAGGCCAACAATCAGCAGGCATAGTTTTCCTTTTTTTCAGTGAGTTTTCCCTATGGAAGTACAATTTGAGATACATTCACTTACCGTACATTATGGGGTACTGGCCGCCGCGATCTTGGTACAATGGAAGGTAATAGGCTGTCGCGATTAGGAATTCATGAATATGTATGAAACGTCTGATTGGCTGAAATATCGTGGGATGGCCCGCCATCGGCGAAAAGTAACTCATTCTGCCATGCTACAAATTGTCCCGCCATTCTTGAAGATTTCCTGCCTGCTTAAAATTTCCACGACACCCTAAATCAATGTATATGTATTATTTCAAACGAATGTTATTCTTTTTAGTTTGATTAATTTGTGTATCGCTACGTCACTGGCTTTGTCTCTGGCGTTACTTACAATCTCAGTATGTAACAGTTCGTGTAATGTTATAGCTTTTAATACATAGACCTACATAATTATTATGTTCATGTACATCAAAACATGCATTGTCTAGTGCATGGTCACATGATTTTGTTCATGGTACAAACCGATGACTTATAACAAAAAAGAAACGATGGGATCTCGATTGGCAGTTATTGGTTGCAAATGGGAGATATCTAAACAAGGTTCAACAAGAAAGGCAACAATGAGATGTCCTCAGTTACACCATAAGCAAACGTGATTGTAGCGGATTGCATTCGCCTGGGGAATTCTCTTTTGAGTCTTTTTGGTAATTCCTGGTTTATGAGAGATTATATGGATTTCACAAATGGGAGATGTCAACAGTCAAGTTGTTGATTACCCCCCCAAAAAAACCTCACAAACAAACAAACACCCCAACACCCAACAAACAAACAAACATCTATTGCTGCTAAATTACCCCCCCCCAAAAAAAAACCACAAACAAACAAACAAACAAACAAACACCCCAACAAGCAAGCAAGCAAGCAAGCAAACATCTATTGCTGCTAAATACAGCAGGTGATAATGCATACACAACTCATTACATGTATAATGAATATACAGCTGAGGTACAGACAACAGCTAGTCGTTTGTTAACATGTTTTGTTATTGCTTTTATCAACCAGGATGCATTTTTTCAGCACACAATAATTGCTAGCGTATACTCACGGTGACCCATCAATAAAATATCTTCTCGGAAAGAATAGGACATTTGTGTAGTATCATCTGGAACGTTTTTCATTTCCCGTTAAGCATAGAAACCAACTTTTGGAAGAATTCATTCCACCCATTTTGTTGTTCTAGACTTTATTATATGCTGCATTGGTTATTAAACAATCGTTGCGGGAAGTTTATTGATGCTCTTTGATTGAAAATGTATACACATTGTTCCAGTTGCCGACTATAGCTAGTTTGCGTGGCCGTCAGGTGCCGACTTTCGGTTAACCGGTTAACCGACCGTAAAAGTTTCGGTTAAACGGTTAAGCGAACTAACTGGTAACTCCCAGCATTATTGTAATCACAGGACCAATAGCTGCTCCACTTGGAAACCACGTTGGTGCTCGGTTCGTAGTCATGATAAGTGGTTTAATTAATGGTTGGTGCTGCCTTCATAATTTCGTCTTACACATCTTCAGTGGTCGTTATGACAGGTGTGTTGGCCTTACTAGCAGGTAAGTACAGTACATGTAAAGTAGGAATATTTCACAAACGGTTTAGTCAGTTTATATGATTGTCAGTTTACTTATTCGATTAAAATAGCGAGTCTGAGGTCTAATATGAAGCTGGCCCATGGGTGTTTTGTGACATGTCTGTGAAATGTCTTGTGACATTTCTTTCCAGTGGTGGTGTTTTATATAATTATTTTTGATTCAAAGTTTGTAAAGGCCATTTCATACGTTACGCAAACGCGAATGCGAAGCGAAATGTGACGTTGAAACCTGATATTCGCGCGCGAATGATTTGCATAGGTAGTATTTCGTGTTGAAACACAGACATAGCCTAAATTTGCTCTGCTCACATAGTAGCCCTCTATCGGTCAAATTGTACTCAGTGTCTTGAAGGCTCACTTTGGCATGAAGTGACTAAAAATGTATCAAACACCCAGATATTGGAAATTAAAAGGTAGAAAAGTGATGCTAACTTGGAAACAGTGTTGTTCATAATGTTTTCATAATGTTAAAACAGTTCCTATTTCATAGGACCTTTTGTGATGTGATAAGGCACGCTTTTATTTGCTTTCAAAATTTGCTTGCCGAGAAAGGTGTCATGACTTCAAGAATGATTTTGACTATTTCATTTTCGTACATAGTTCAGAAACAGTAAAATCTCATTTTTGGGAAAAGTAAATATCGGACCACATCAAGAGAAAAAACATAGTGGATTTGTTTGACCAAAATTTCATTATTTTTTGGATTGCTATTTTAAGAATATTTTCCATCTTTCTTGAATAGCTCCTGGTGTTGGTATGGCTAATATTATTTGCAGAGAGATGATTGGCCGATACTATAAAGAACACTGCACCACACCATTCATGGTCTCTCAAAGTGGTTCCGCTCTGGCATATGTGATCTTCGCACCGCTCTCCCAGCTGCTGCTGGATACGTACGGATGGAGGAGTTCACTCTTGTTAATGGGTGCAATATTTTTGCATCTCACCGTGTGTGGCGCACTACTGCGGTTCCCTTCAACCGACGATATGGAAGTCAACGGGGAGGGCGGGCTCTACTCGCGTCTTGACACTGATCCCAGAACCCAAGAGGAGGGAACATCAAACCAGACTATCGCCAGAGAAACAACCTTCAAATCAATTCTTAAATCGGTTTTGAAGAAGCTGAACACGGATCTTTTTGTGAACACTCATTACTGGCTCGTGGCCATTGTTTATATCTTTAACCAATTAGGACATTACGCTTGGCTCATATACTTCGTCCCACACGCTCAATCAAAGGGCTTTTTACCATATGAAGCGGTGCAGTTTACTATGGTTTTTGGCGTTTCGTGGTTGTTTGCAGGAACTGTTATTGGCCCCCTTGTTGATAAGTACAATATTATTGGCCCAAATACGTTTATGGGGATATCGATTCTCATGGTGACTCTGTATTACTTTATCGATCCTTTTCTGGTGTCGTTTTGGCCGAATATCGCAAATCTCGCCGTTTATGGTTGTTTCATGGCACTCACGCTATCGTTGGTTGATGTAATCATGCTTGAAGTGATTGGTGTCGACCAACTGGGAAGTGCTTTCGGCTGGATGGCTATGAAAGGCGGCATTCTACGTTTTTTGCTTCTGTTCATACCAGGTACGTGTTTGATAACTATTTGATTACTAAAATTCAAAACAGAATTGATGGGATCGCGCGTATTACTTATCGACTTATTCCTGTTGGCAAATCGATACGTACTACGCGCGCGCATTGGTAGTATGCGCATTATTTTAGCAACTTCCGTTTCCAAAATTGGCATATCGTTGTAATTGAACCCAAATTCCTTGATTTTAATGTTCACAAGCGATTCTTGAGGCAGAAATTGACATTGCTAATATAATTCTGTAGATTAATGAAATTATATAACTATAGTCTTTACAACACATACGTTAAATACAAGTCCCAAGCTTTCTAATTTTTGATGAATTATTTTAAGGTTGTTCAATACATATCGAATGGGCTTCTGATGATCGTTAGAGCATATTCCCTGGTCAGTCCAATTTTATCTTCAACATATTGGACTCGAACCTCTCGAATACCGTACGAGTTGCTCTACCAACTGAGCTAATCAGCCCTATGTTGGTGGGCGGTTCACTTATGCCAATTATCTATTGCTCTACGGGGCCAGATCAGAGGCCAAACCATTTCTGCTGAGTAGCCAGGGATCAAGCCCCGGTCAGATGCAAACAACCCGGGTAACGGCAGTAGCGGGGATCACACAAACGGGACACAAGCCTTTTATGTTGTTGTACACAAAGTAGATTTATATGGAGAAACTGACCTGAAATATTATATAAACGGTTCGCGAGCAAAGAAAAATTGGCTGATGCCGGACTCGAACCCGCGACCTCTCGAATACCAGACGAGCGCTCTACCAACTGAGCTAACCAGCCCCTATGTTGGTGGGCGGCCCACTTATGCAAATTATCTATTGCTCTATGGGGCCAGGTCAGAGGCCAAACCATACCTGCCGAGTAGCCAGGGATCAAGCCCCGGTCAGATGCAAACAACCCGGGTAACGGCAGTAGCGGGGATCACACAAACGGGACACAAGCCTTTTATGTGGTTGACTGTACACAAAGTAGATTTATATGGAGAAACTGACCTGAAATATATATATATATATATATATATATATATATATATATATATATATATATATATATATATATATATATATATATATATATATATATATATATATATATATATATATATATATATATATATATATATATATATATATATATATATATATATATCGTCGTGTCAGTGCAAAAACGTCGTATGTTCAGCGCGTCGTCAATCTGCATAAATTTACATACATTAAAAAAAGTTTGCGCAACAACGTCGTATCTCAGCCATTGCTTTTGTACATTCATCCGGGAACTTGTTACATAAAGACGGGCTCTGGGCGTATCATTCCAGCAATTTCATTGGATACGTTGTGCCGAAGATCTTACGTCACACTTCGATGATAACAACTAAGGTTAAAGTTGAATATCTCTAAAACTGAGAGGTCGGTATATGGCATCAATCACGAGCCTTGAAGCGTGGCTTGAAATATTCAGGCTGAGATGCAACTTGATTTTGAATGATTGTAAATGTTTGTTCTCTTTCAGGTTTAATCTACGACCGTAGAGGGAGCTATACATTGGCCTTTATGTTGATGGGAGCCATCCATGTTATACCCGCTGGTGCTTTGCTGTGTCTTTGTTGGCTCCAACGGAAAAAGAAATGATGTATGGATATTTTGCACAGCACCCAATAGACCTTATGCATATGACGTCACAAACTGAAGAGCGCCCTCTTCAGAGACAAAAGAAGGACACTTCATGGCCATGCCCAGTGATCTTCAATAATGGTGATCAATGGCCGTGTGAGATTTTTTCTTCAGCAGACTCTGTCCACTATTATGCATTTGTATATCTAAAAATGAATTTTTGACTTTAGATTCCTTTAAAAACATCCTGATTTATTATTATTACATAGAAAGGCTTTGCTTCTGAATTAATTTTGATTTTGTATTAAAACAATTTATGAAAATGTTGAAAAACCTAGTCTTGAATTCGGTACCTCCTACTTTCAAGGCGATTCGGTGAATTAATTATTGAAGAACCTTTTTAAAATTAGATTTCTATGCCAATTTCTAAGCAATTGGCGAAGTGTGCTGCAGCAAAAAATAGCTGCCCCCCCTTTGTGTGCGTGAACCACTGATCTCTGTACTAACTGGATAGGAGATGGGCGCTGATTGGCCTATAAAAATTTAAGTAACCGGCCGCCATGTTGGTTCCCCCAAAAGGTCAAGAGTCAAATGTCATGTTAGCATACATACAATAACAACAACTGGTTCAGCAGCACTCGGCATTGTCGTCGGTCGGGTAGCAGTAAACCTGTCTGGCCGTCACGCATGCGCCTTCTTTCTTGGGGAACAAAGATGGCGAACAACTAAGCTTCAGCCAATCGGCGCGATCTCCTATCCAGTTAGTATAGAGATCAGTGGCGTGAAGCAATGACTGAACTTCTTTTGTCTCTGAAGGAGGGCGCCCTTTAGTTTGTGACGTCAATGCATAAGGTGTATGCGTTAACATTATAATCAGAGGGAGTTTCATAAATAATATGAAACTAGAGATTGGTGTTTGTATTGACAAACACTAGGTGTTCGGGACGAAGTAAAGGTCAAATTGGGGTCAACTTTGTTTAAATATTTTTGGACAATTAACGATCTGTACAATGGTACAAAAATTTTGAATTTACCTCTTGTGGTTGCTGAGATATGATTGTTTTAAGTATTAAACTTTGACTTCCGGTTTGGACAGGAAGCAAAGGTCAAACTGGGGTCAACGTTTTGTAAATATTTTTTAACAATTGACGATCTGGACAATGGTACAAAAATTGTTAATTTACCTCTTGTGGTTGTTGAGATATGATTTTTTTAAATATTAAACTTTGACTTCCGGTTTGGACAGGAAGTAAGGTCAAATTGGGGTCACCTTTGTGTAAATATTTTTCGACAATTAACAATCTATACAATGGTGCAAAAATATCAAGTTACCTCTTGTAGTTGTTGAGATATGATTTTTTTAAATATTAAAATTTGACTTCCGGTTTGGACAGGAAGTAAGGTAAAATTGGGGTCAACTTTTTGTAAATATTTTTGACAATTGACGATCTGCACAATGGTACACAAATTTAGAATTTACCTCTTGTGGTTGTTGAGATATGATTTTTTTAAATATTAAATTTCGATTTATCGTAATTCGATACCTGATGACCTCATGATGACGTCACAACTCATGTTTCATCTACTTGTTAAGTTCTAAGTATATGCCAAGTTTCAAGTTCATCGGAAGTTTGCAAGTATGTTTTTTTTTGTAAACAGTCTAGGGGAGGAGAAGAAGAAGAAGAACTAGAGCGTGTTTGTTAGAACAAACACACGGTGTTCGAGTGAACTTCCGGTTCAATCAAATTATCAACGATGATGTAAATATCATATTGTGTAAGGGTTTATCATCTTTTATAATAACAATATCAATTTCATATTCAAAAGACATATCAATTTTGCGTTAGAATGTGTTGAATTTGAACTTCCTGTTTGGACAGGAAGTAAATGTCAGATTAGGTGGTTTGAAGGTCATATATGACCTCATGATTATGAAAAAATATACAAATTTGTCAACTTATACATCAAATTGAAGCTATGAGATATGACCTTTTAAAATTTGTAAAATCGTTACTTCGTGTGCCACTAATTGGACCATAATATGGTAACTCATTTCACAAGAATTACAAGCTGTTAATGTAAGGAATTAAATTGTGTTTTTTAATAGGTCATTTAGTTCTTGAGATATTGGCTGTTGAAGTGTGACTTGGAACACTATGTTTTTTATTTTAAATATTGACACTAGCCCAACACATAATAATAATCAGTTTTATTTAAACAGGGTAGCCTCATCAGTTAAAAAACTGCTATCCCTGAGGGCCCTGTATAAAAAGAGTTAACACTTTAACATTGTAAAACCACTAATAACTTAAGGAAATTAAGATTAAGATAAATTAAGATAAAGTAAAAACAATATTATATATACATGATAAACAACAAGATAACTTACAAACATCAACGGAAAATTAAGATTAAATAAAAAACAAACACCAATTTACCGTGCTTTTCAAAAAGCATGCTAAATGATAAATCAACATTAAAAATCACTCATATGAAAATAGTTTGCCAGGGTTGTACGCAGCCAGATCAACCAATTCAGCGTTATTATGGGCATAAAGTCACAAAGTTGATTTAGGGTAGAATAGTGTGGGTTAAATTGTTTGGGGAGCTGGGGGTTACTGAAGACACTGAAGCATGGAAGAGCATATAAATATTTCCCCTTTCCTTTCCTTCAGCTAATTAGCCTTTCATTAGAAAACAAGCTTATAACTACTACATGATAAAGTTGGAAGAAAGCTTGCATCCGTGCTTTCCATCTTCCCCTGCCCCCCGCAGAAGAGTTGTCAAAAAGTAAATAATTCTCAATTCAAACCAAATTAAATGTAATTATATCCACTGGATCAAATCTGATAATTGCTTGCCCTTTTCATTTTGTTTATGGGAAAAACCTTTAAATTCTAGATTTAAATGAAGCCAGCATTGGTATTTATGTCTTGGTATTAAGTCTTGTACAAAAATTAATTTAATTGATGGACTGCATGTTTATATACTGAGAGTGATCTTTATTTATAATATACTTCACTTTCAGGTTAAGTTTTATAACAAAAATATAATGATAAATTGACAATGATAGTGACACTGTAATCAAGCATCTCCTTAATATATTGTGACATACTTATAAATCTGCAAATAATTAAAAAATAATGTATAAAATTTGAAAACAAATTCTACATTGATTTTTACATTTTCAAGGTTGTACACATGATTGGCAAAATGTCTGTAGCTGCATCCATACTACAGAATTACAACTTAAAGATCAGATGCCATTTTGTACATAAATTTTTAGACATTGAAATAATCAAAGAGTTGTATGGGTGCTTGTAAATTGCTAATAAAACAATGAAATACATATTTATTTTAACTGTCTGTTGGGTTTCATGACTTGACTTTTGTGGTTCCACATTTCCCTCCCCACAATCAATTGAAACCACTTTGCTGACCTGTTTAACCTACTTGAAACCAATCTAGAAATGAGTGTTCATGGTCTTACACATGTAACAAGTGAAATGACTTCAGTGTAACTGAACCCAACCATGATCATTTGTTGACAAGAAAACAGAAACAATCTGCATTTATAATAAATGTACACTCTGTATGTACGATGTATTGACAGTTCAGAATGGGTGACATTCAGGGGTTGTCACTGGACTCGGTAATTTTGGAATAAAATGCCTGCCCCTCCCCCAAGTTCTTGGTGATGGCATGTACTGCCACTGGTGATGAACCGACACATTTGTTTTCTAAAATGCTATGGTCTATCATTGCAGCACTATAGAATCCAAGAACTAGGGAAGGGAGGGGCAAACAAGCAATAAAAGTATAAGGGGCCAAAATTACTAATTCCATAGACTGACGACTAGTGCTTCATTATGTCAAAAAATTGCCATAACCTTAACGACTGTATTTTCCTATCCTTATTTATATTCTAAATACATTTTGGTGACAAATGTTCATATTTTGTTAAGAAAATTGGCGAGTTTTTACTGTCCAAAGTATGTTCACGTAACTAACGTTAGTTAAACAGGCTCAATGCATGCAACGACAAACTCTGTACGTTAACGTTAGCCACAGCCAACCAACACTTAAAAATGGCTTTTGTTGTATAAAAACACGAAGATAAATACAGAAAATCCTCTTAAAATTTTAATTCAAGATACCTACCCTTTATGACTGTGTTGGCGATCCATTTTTACACGAAATCCAAGACCTGTTGGGTCAAAACTCCCTCAAAAAGACACAATTTCGTAGAAACATGACGATTCAGCAAGCCTAAAAAATTACATCTGGCCACTACACGCAAACAGCGTCAATATATACATGTAGCTCCATTGTAACGATCTACTCGATTCATGCAACGTAATTGAAACGTTAAAGACTGGCTCCATGGATTTAAACACGGAAACATGTACGATAAACTTTGACTTCCCATTTAGACAGGAAGTAAAGGTCAAATTGGGGTCACCTTTTTGTAAATATTTTTTGACAATTAACGATCTGTACAATGGTGCAAAAATTGTGAATTTATCTCTTGTGCTTGTTGAGATATGATTTTTTTAATTATTAAAATTTTACTTCCGGTTTGGACAGGAAGTAAGGTCAAATTGGGGTCACCTTTTTGTAAATATTATTTGACAATTAACGATCTGTACAATGGTGCAAAAATTGTGAATTTACCTCTTGTGCTTGTTGAGATATGATTTTTTTTAAATATTAAATTTTGATTTATCGTAACTCGATATCTGATGACCTAATCATGACGTCACAAATTGTGTTTCATCTACGTGTTAAGTTCTAAGTATATGCCAAATTTCACGTTCATGTGAAGTTTGCAAGTATGTTTTTTTTTTGTAGACAATCGTTGGCGACAAGGAGAAGAAAAAAACCGAACAAAAACAGTAGGTGTTTCGGGTACATACCCGAACACCTAACTAGAGCTTAAGTGTTTGTTAGAACAAACACACAGTGTTCGAGTCAACTTCCGGTTCAATCAAATTATCAACGATGATGTCAATATCATATTTTGCAAACGTGCATCATCTTTTATAATAACAATATCAATTTCATATTCAAAAGACATATCAATTTTGCGTTAGAATGTGTTGAATTTGAACTTCCTGTTTGGACAGGAAGTAAAGATCAGATCAGGTGATTTCATATATGACCTCCCCATGATTATGAAAAAATAACATTAGTACCTGCATTGGTTAAATTTCTTGAGATTGGACAATAATCCCTTTTTTAAATTTGATGACGTTGGGTTCGATATTCTTTCCCTGATAAGGCTGAGGCGGAAAGAATGTCATATCCAACGGTGCAATTTGTTTTTGAATACCTCTGTCTGTTCTTGAGATATGACCTTTAAAAATTTGTAAAATTGTTACATCGTGTGCCACTAATTTGACCATCAATTGTGTTTTTTGTTTTCTAATAGGTCATTTAGTTCTTGGGATATTGGCTGTTGAACTTGGAAAAGTTGTGAGATTTAAGCAATAAATTAGAAATTAACATATAAAAATAAAAATAAAATACAAGCGTTACCTCAGGAGGTATGAATTTTTATACTATATAATAAAAATAACATAATGTGCTACACTGAATACATTAACTTCTGGTTCAGTCATCCCATATAATTTTAAATTCTTCTAACCGTAAGTTCCGGTTCAATCATGTGAAGTCATTCATACTTCACAACATTTTTCCTCATAATATGGGTATCAATTGTGCCAAATTTGGTAAAATTCTGTCTTATTTTTTCTCAAGATAGCAAAAAGTATACATTTACAGAATAATGATTCAGAATATTTCTTCACTGAAACATTTCTGGTTTCGAAAGAAAAGAGAGGTCAGATAAGGGTGATGTCTGTGAACGAAATGTGGCATAGTTCAAGGTCTTTAAGATGAGGCAAAGATTGTGAAAATATATTTTGTGGTTCATGAGATATGATTTCTTTGAAATATTAAACTTTGATTTAGTGTAATTTTATATCTGATGCCTTAACCATGACGTCACAATCTAGGATACAACATGTTAAGGTCTAATTATAAGTTTTAAGGTTCTGTACCAGAATAATACTTAAAATGTTTAGGCCTTAACACTTAAAACTCAGGACTGTTTTTAGCTTTTTTTGACTAAGTTTAAATCTTGCTAAATATTTATTGAAATTTGCCTAGATACATGTATGACTATGAGTAAGTTACATACCATTTGAATGCCTATGATTTGGGCATTATTTTTGGGAGTTAAAATTTTCTTATTGTACCCCCCTGAAAATGGCAGCCATTTAGAATACCAAATTTTGGGGTAATTTTAATGTTTTTGTGAGTATTGGGCAAATAGTATATAATGCACTATGGTTAGGAGTGATTTCAATGCATGGTTTCAAAGAACAAATCTCATTCCATGCATAAATTTTAAAAAACCCAATTGTATTTATTTTTCATACTATAATATGCAAGAATAATATAAATTTGGCATATTTTGGTGCAAATTTTGCAATATGTACATGTACATGTGTATTCGTACATTGCCACAACACAGAACATTCATGATCGATTACTTCACATCAATTTCTAAGGAAACATTTCTTCCTTTGATGATATATGTGTCATCTGCATTTGACTTACACTTTCACACGGGCATTTTACTGGAATACGACGGCAGGAATGTGAATCACGTCTAACGTTAACGTTAACGTTAACGTGTGAAACACATTGACCGAACGTTCACGAGAAACATGCGGTCTGTGGTGTCCTTCGCGTATCACCCTGAAGACCCATTACGTTCAATCACAAAACAAACTTGATCATTGGAAAGCCAGACTAATAAGCTACAAATTGGTATCAAACATAAGCAAATAGAGGGCGGCAAACAAAAAATACAAGCTTTCAAATTTATCAATCGCCGGCGATCGATTTTTACACAGGGCTGAGTTGAAAGGGTTAATCTTTTTAATTTATTAATTTATTTATTAATGATAATGAAACATATCATTTGGTTATTACATAAATTAAAATGAAACAAAATTCACTGACCATTTAGAAATTTGCTAACTGGCTAACCAAAACCAATATTTAAAAGTAAACACCCAACAATTTTGGAAAAATTTACCAACCATTTTGTTTTTCTAGACTCTTTTTTGCCACATTGTTTAATTAAACAATCATTGTGGGAAATTTATTGATGCTTTTCGTTTAAAAATTGTACACATTATTCAATTTGTAAAAGTAAATTTAATTCAGTTAAAATAAATAAAAAGAAAAGAAATAAAATACATAAGTTAAAATACATAAGTCAAATTTAATTGATTTTGTATTTAAATTAACTCAGTGCCTGAAAACCTTTTGTCAATGGAGCATTGGAAAACTGTTATCCTGAAATTGATTGCCCATAAACGAAAGAAAAAGAGAAAATCCTCACGATGAGTTAAATGAAGTCATTAATGACAACTTAAAAAACGATCTGTTAGAATTCACTCTTAGATTTAGAACAAGCGTTAACAATTCCAAAACTGTGTTCAAAAATAACATCTTGAAATAAAGGACAACGAAAGTGAAATTACTGTAAACTGTGTGGACACGAAGTTGCTTGTATATGCTTAGCAAGGATGCATTTGTTGCCAAGCCAATATTTAAAAATAAACACCTAACAATTTGGGAAAACATTACTTACCATTTTGTTGTTCTAGACTCTTTTTTAGTTATTAAACAATCATTGTGGGAAGTTTATTGATGCTTTTCGATTAAAAATGTATACACATTATTCCTTTTGCAAAATTAAATTCAATAAGCTGATAAAATAATAAAAAGATAAGAAATTTAAAGAAGATCTGGATCTCTTGCCTCAAAATCAAAAGTAATTCATTTTGTATTTAAACTGCTGTGCCTGAAAACCTTTTTCACCCAATTTCAAATTCAAGCCACGTTTTTAAACAAAATAAAATTTACAAAATAATATGCTTGGGTGTCTCACAATAAATTTTACCAAAGGTGCAATGCTGAGTGTTCACAATCTTAAAATCTTCTAATCTGGTCTGTGCTCTGACCATTTTGTTAAAAGTACGACTGTTCTTTCTGAATAATGGACACATCAGGGTATTTTACTGCAGTGGTAACTTCTAGTGTATTGGGTTCCTCTATTCACCACATATATTGTGAGTCATGTTTGGGTGGTTTTCGTATCTTCTTACACTGGAAGGTAATAAATAAATGATTTCAATTTCAAATGTTTGTTTAAACCTACTTTTTCAATAAAAACACAGATCTATGTATTGTGCCAAAAGTAGAATTATGTACCCATCAGTAACACTCATTCTGGAACTTCTGGCATACTTCTAACAATCAATTTGTGAAATGTCTCATTTTAATTAAGGTGATTAACTTCCTCACTACAAGGGAAGTAGGCAGGGAAGAAACAAATACATGGACCATACATCACCTACTTTATGTGACACTGTAAAAGTATAGGTATCAACTAATTCTAATCTTAAAATTATAAGAAAAATTACCTTTATAGATGTACTGTAAAGTCTTATACTGTAGGCACAACATCTGCTCTGACAGTCTGAGCCTTGTAACTGTAGTTTGACACATTCTATTTTAAAGCAAGATTCTGCGAAGCAGTCTGAGCAAAGCACAAATTTCATTGACGCTTCATACACAGCAGACATACTCGTGCTATACTGCGGGACATGTACCGTACAAATGCCGCATTCAATGAGAATGGTGTAAATTTCCATGCATTTTCCCACAAAATTCTTCAGGTTTGTTATATTGAGAGATGATGACTTGAGAAAGGAACATTTGTGACCCAATATCATGTAAAAAAGGAGAAATATTCCACGCTCATTTCATTCCGTTACGTTGTAGGCCTATATAAAACTCCGTATATTGTTGTGTGTACGTATTCTGTGCACACGCGATATGGGCTATTCGTACATACAGGGAATAGTAATTCAGCATATTGTTTCACTTAACCTTCCGATGTCGACCGGAAGGAAAGGTCAGATTGGGGTCACGTCTAAAAACGAAAAATCACATAATTCAATATCTTTCAGAGGATGCAAAGTATGTGAAAATATCTTTTGTAGTTCATGAGATATAATTTTTTGAAATATTAAACTTTGATTTAGCGTAATTCGACACCTGATGATGTCACCATGACGTCACAGCAAACAGTTTCGTCAGCTTGTTATGTTCTGTTCATGTGTTAAGTTTGAAGGCTGTATATGTTTAGCAAGGATGCCTTTGTTGCCGGACAAGCGCTACTGAGATGGAGTAAAACAAAAAACAGTACAAAAACAATAGGTGTTCGCGCTGCGCGCTCGAACGAAGAAGAAGAAGAAGAAGAAGAAGAAGAAGAAGAAGAAGAAGAAGAAGAAGAAGAAGAAGAAGAAGAAGAAGAAGAAGAAGAAGAAGAAGAAGAAGAAGAAGAAGAAGAAGAAGAAGAAGAAGAAGAAGAAGAAGAAGAAGAAGAAGAAGAAGAAGAAGAAGAAGAAGAAGAAGAAGAAGAAGAAGAAGAAGAAGAAGAAGAAGAAGAAGAAGAAGAAGAAGAAGACTATTTTTTGACTATTCAAAAGAAAACTTTATTTACAAATCAGACAAAAACAACAATACAAAATGTACAAATAAAAGAATAGTAAACAATGTTTTACCAAAATTAGTAGTTTACAATAACTAAACTAGGTTTACATTGTTAACAAAAGTAACAACAAGGATACATTTGTAAATGAAGAACAATAATACATTTATAAATTATAATAACAATCGACAATAAACAAAAGGTTGAGTAGAAGAAAGGAAGAAAAAGAAAAGGGCTCCTCTAAAAGGAGACTACAAGCACCAAGGTGCAAGCAGACTCCCCGAGGAACCCCGGGGTGGGGAGCCACTGGCATTACTGGTGTGGGTCTTAAAACCCACTCCAGCGGCTCCCAAAAGGAAAGAAAAAGAAAAAGAGCAGAGAGAGGACCCCACTCATGAACAGTAGCATACGCCTTGCCTCCAATCAGAGAGAGATTGGAGTAGCTGTTCACAAGGTGGGTCGAAAGGGGGAAAGGTGGACCGAGAGGGGTCAGACAGTAGGATTAGATCAACCATGTCAAAATATCATTATCAAAAAGTAAAAGGGCATTATTGCAGGACCATTTTTTAAGAAAAGTATTAAGGTCGTTGCATAAATTATAATAGGTAAATTCAAGGAGGATTTTATTTTTCAGCCGATGCTGCCAGATGATAAGAGGGTCCGAAAAACGGGATGTCCTATATAAATAGTAAATTATGTTTTTACAACTGATGATGAGGAAATTGGCAAGGCGAACTGCCTCCCTGCTGCGACCTTTAGCGTGCGGAATCAGTGCCCAGTAGATGTCAAAGTTGAGTTGAAGAGACGGCAGAAGACGGTTGATGAGTGAATGTAGAAGACTGAGGGCGGGCTGTATTGTTGGGCACATAATAAATAGATGATGGATCGACCCCTTCTCTCCGCACCATCCGCAGTAAGAAGAGATGTCCGGATTTAGATGATGGAGGACAGCAAGGGAGGGTAGAAAATTATGAAACAGTTTAAACTGTACATCACCCTCCTTTTTAGAAGTTGGTAGTTGGTAGATTTGTTTCCATTGAAGTTTAGTTGAAGAGTCGAGAAAGCCAATATTTTTCCAGTGTGTAGACGAAGATGAAGAATCAGAATTTATTTCTTTGTTGAAAATGACGTAGAGATTTTTGGATGGTGCGGAGAGTCCATTTTCAGTCAGAGGTAAATTGAAGATGACTGGAGAGTCGGGACGAAAGGAGATATTTTGAAGTTGAGAAAATGGCAGACGACATCCCTCTTCGTGGAGAAGCAGAGGAAAGTTTTGGATTAATGTCAAATGTTGACGCCGAAGGTCGGATTGTAGAAGACGAAGAGAGGGAGGACGAAGTCCTTGAAAAGAAGCGTGGAAAGTTCGGGGGTCGATCCAACGGCCGGTGTTGAAATCCAGGAGATGACGAACGAGTTTGATCCCGCACGCCATAAGCCGCACAGGAGGAGACGCATCACCATCAGCTGTAAAACTAGCAAATTGGCCATTTAAGGGTAAATTTAGGACATGGTTGATAGAGACTGGTTGCGTTTCGATGCGAGCTCTGGACGCCGTCCAAGCACGCAAGATCTCACTGTAATAAACGGGGAGACTGGTATAAATTTAGGATCAGTTTTTAAAAGGAAGAGCTGGTAATCAAACCCAAGTTTTTTATATTGTTTGAGAAAAAGACTGCCGAGAAAAAAGGCGGGATGGGAGCGTAGGTTAAGAAAACGCTGGATGGTGGTGAATCTAAAAGTGAGAATGCGTGCTTGAGGCATGCAAGACCCATTCCCCCTGTCGGGTTTTTGAAAGAGAACTTTTTTAAAAGTAGTGTCGTTTATTGGACCAGACGAAATCGACAAGAATGTTCTGGAGTTCACTTAGGACATTTTCCGGAGGGGAGAGAACAGCCAAACAGTGAAAGATTTTAGAAGCGGCGAGCTGATTGGCTATGATAATTTTGCCCTTGAATGAAAGTGAAGCGGAAAGTCTAGACCAAGAAGAGAGAGTTTTATTTAATTTGTCTTTACATTTCTCCCAGTTTTGTTTAACGTAATTGTTTGTGTTTCCTAAGTGAACCCCTAGAAAGGGAAGCCCCTCACTATTCCAAGAGAAATTAAGTGGTTTGTCTTTTCGTCCGGTCCAGGAGCCGGCCCACAGACCCTGGGACTTTTGTGTATTTAAACTTGCAGCAGAGGCCCGACTGAAGAGGCTATACGCCTCTTCCACCTCTTTGAAGCCCGAATCGGAGGTGACGAATATGGAAGGTGAAAACTAATATTAGTTAATTTTGTTCTTAATTTATTGAGTAAAGGCTCAATAGCGATTGTATAAAGTAGGCCCGAGAGTGGGCATCCCTGTCGTATCCCCTTTTCAAAGGAAAAGGGGACAGTCAGGGAGCCACAAACTTTTACAAGGCTCTCGGCACCTCCGTACAAGATTTGTAGATAAGAAATAAAACGAGCACCGAAGCCCATGGCTCTCATTGTATTAAAAAGATAGCCGTGATCAACATTATCGAAGGCTTTCTTCTGATCAAGGTTGATCACGGCTAGAGGAACATCATTTGAGTTAGAGTAGAAAATTATGTCTCGAATGAGATTAATGTTATCATAAATCGAACGTCCTGGGACGCAATAACTTTGGTCTTCTTTGATGACGCTGCCAATGGATTGTTTCAGCCTGTTGGCAAGCAACTTGGCAAAAATTTTATAATCAGTGTTTAGAAGGGAGACAGGGCGCCAATTTGCGATGTCGGCCAAGTCTCCCTTCTTAGGGAGCAGAGTGATGACAGCTCTACGAAAAGAATGAGGTAACGACCCAGAACAAACAGAAGATTGCAGAACTGAAAGAAAGTCATCTTTTAATATAAGCCAGAAGGATGAGAAACATTCGGATGTGAGTCCGTCAAGCCCGGGTGTTTTGTCTTTGCCAAGTTGCTTGACAGCGAGGTTAAGTTCTTCGAGAGACAGAGGACTATCAAGGTCCTCTGCATCATCGGAGTCTAGTTTAATTATATCTGTTAATAAATAATCGAGGGCACTCTCGTCAGTTGGAACTCGGCTGTAAAGTGTTTTATAAAAGTCGCGGATATGCGCTTTTATATCACCTGGGTCTTCGGAGACAAGACCAGAAGGGAGACGGATATGAGAGATATGTTTAGAGAGGGAGTTTGATTTCTCAAGATTGAAGAAATAAGTGGAGCACGAGTCAGTCTCATTTGTATGTTTAAAACGAGATCTGACGAGAGCGCCCTGTGCTTCAGTTTTGAGAAGATAGTTTAAATTGTTTCTTTGTTCGGCAAGGGTATCTCTAGTTTGAGGCGTTATGTCTGGCGCAGACTGAAGTTCATCAATTTTTTTGTTTATTTCTAGAAAAGCATTTCGTTTTCTTTGGCGATTTTGGAGCCGTACATTTGGCTTAACGATTTAATGTGCGACTTCCCGAAGTCCCACCAAGAAGCGAGACTAGGGAAGTCGCACTTTTTCGCTTTCCAATCTGTCCAAAATTGCGTTATGATATTGCGATAATATTTATCTTCAAGTAGAGAGTTATTAAAATGCCAATAGGCGCAACCCTTCCGATTTTGGTATGGGAGTTTAATAACAAGGGTGACCGCAGAGTGGTCAGACAAAGAACAGGGAACAATATGACATGTTTGAATGGATGACATAATACTAGAATGAACGTAAAAACGATCCAGCCTGGATTTCGAAACGCCACACACGCTGGAGGGATTGTTTCTATGCCAGGTGAATTTTTGTTCTAATGGGTTCAGTCTGCGCCAGGCATCATAAAGAGACAATCCATTGAGAGCGTCTTTTAGAGCCATGGACACTTTATATCGGCGTTCGATGGGCATACACAGACGATCAATGGCCGGGTTATCGGTACAATTAAAGTCACCTCCAATTATGACGACACCGTCACCGCAGCTGGAACAGTGGTCCCGAAGGGAAATAATAGCATTAATGGCATTTTGGTCATTCTGCGGAATTAAAGTATTATAAATATGATAAGTAATGTTTTCAAAGTTAATTTTAGAGTACAAAATATACCCATCAAAAACGGCACAAGAAGATAGAATATCAATATTATTATTTTTGATTAAAGTAGTGACTCCCGAGCCTCGAGTAGGGCCCGGGGAGCAAAAAGGGGTGTGGGACCACAAGTTCCAGCAATGATTTTTTTCGTTTAACGTGTACGTTTCTTGTAAAAGAACAATATCCGGGTTAGAAATAATTTTTTCCACATAAGTTTGAAAGGAGGCGTTCAGAGTGGGAGGAACAGCCTCCGGTGTTTAAGGTGAGCAGTGACAGTGCCATCATAAGGGCAAACAAAACAGAGTTATGGGCACACATAATGAAAAACAAAGAAAAACACTAATGAATAGAAAGACAGAAAAGGAGACAAAATTTATTTATTTAGAGTTTTTACAAGTTTCTGGATCCTCTGCTGCATGTTTTTATTGAGCAGGGGATTGTTACGTAAGGGTTTTAATTGTTTTACTAGACCGGGAATATTGTTAGTGAATTTTCTGGCAACTGATTTAGGTATTTTACGAGCTTTTACAGAAGACAGGAAATTAATAAGTTCAGTTTCAGAGAGGGGGCCTTTGGAGATGGAAAGATGCTCAGCCAGGAGATCATCGTCTGTCTGAGTATCTTCCCCCCACATGGAGTCAGTGTTGGTGTTTTGTTCCATGACGGTGGAGGATGGAGTAGGGGAAAGGGGAGTCTGGGAATCTAGAGCTTGGGAGAGGGAGGGGGACTTGCTCGTCATGGGGCTCGACACCCTTGCAAGTTTTCTGGGTGGGGATGGTGATTTTAGTGTGATTAGGCGAACTTTGGAGGGGGTCGAAGAAGTTGCTGTGGGTGTCTGTTTTCCTTTTGAAACAACATCAGAAAAAGTTCTCGTGGGTGCAGGTGGCGAGCCCCTTACGGAGAATTGTTTATTGGTGGGATTTGGAGTGGAGGGATGGGAAGGGGAAGCACCAGGCGTGAGAGATGGGGTGGCCCGATCTGTGCTGCCACTCGGCGCGCCCGCATCCGCCCCCGCTGAGGACTCCTTGGAGTTTCCAGCGGAGGAGGAAGACGACGCCCGGGTCAGCACCTCACCCCCGATGGAAGATCGGGCGGCGGCCGAGCCAGGCGCATCGGACGCGGCTCGCTTGAGCCCGCGTCCGGCCGTCCAGACGCAGGGACGCGCAGTCGTAGCGCAGCAGGATCGGGCGGTTGGGTTTCGACCGTTTGGGAGGATGTTTGGGGTCGGATTTCTTATTGTGCACGAAGATTGGTGGTGGGTTTAGGGGTTGGAGGTTGTGTCATCATTTTTGTCATGTTCATCGGAATTTTTGTGTTTTTGCAGGAGCGGCTGATGTGTCCAAACTCCCGCAATTAAAACACCGCACTGACTCCGTAGATAGAAAGACACGATAATTGACATTGCAAAAGAGAAATTAATGTGGTCAGGGAGGGTTATATTTGGATTAAAAAGAACCTGTACCTGTCTTCTGAAGCTCATAATGTGGGTTAATTCTTTGTTTTTAAATCCCAGGGGAATGGGTCGAATTTGTGACACTACTTTACAAAAAGAGGAAATGTTGCTGACAAGGACCGAGTTTGGTATTAGAAGAAGAAGAAGAAGAAGAAGAAGAAGAAGAAGAAGAAGAAGAAGAAGAAGAAGAAGAAGAAGAAGAAGAAGAAGAAGAAGAAGAAGAAGAAGAAGAAGAAGAAGAAGAAGAAGAAGAAGAAGAAGAAGAAGAAGAAGAAGAAGAAGAAGAAGAAGAAGAAGAAGAAGAAGAAGAAGAAGAAGAAGAAGAAGAAGAAGAAGAAGAAGAAGAAGTGTTTCGGGCACATACCCGAACACCTAAAAAACCGAACAAAAAGAATAGGTGTTCGCGCTGCGCGCTCGAACACCTAAGAAGAAGAAGGAGAAGAAAAAAAACCGAACAAAAACAATACGTGTTTCGGGTACTCACGTGCCCGAACACCTAACAATTAATCTTATCTATGAACCTTAAGTGAGAATTATTCAATCAAAATACACCACAGTTAATTGTAGAATTGCGTTTCATGAAATCAATATTAGCGTATTAAGATGATTCGAGTTTAAGATCAGATTGATATTAATTGTAACTGCAGCCTCTACTAAACTTGTATAGCGCCCTCTGTTGGCGAAGTGGACTGACTGTTGATAGAAGCACATTGGCTGAGCAGCGATGTTTTTTTAATGTTTTGTATGGTCCTCCAGATCATCAAAAATGACCACCACTTTACCCGATTGTTTGAAGGCCTAGTTAACCCCAGAAGAAGCAAGGAGGTATTGTTTATTGATTAGCTGATATTATTGAGAAATTAATAGAATCTTTGGGGCTTTAGTTTACGAGATTGCATAGGGATAAACACTTGACTTTTATTCATATTCATATGCTACCTGCTTGTTCACGTAATGTGTGCTTCATGATATTGAACTTTGTATTTTGGATTTGTTCTTATTGCAGTTTTCACGGAGCTTTGCCAGTTTTTATGACCTGTTTCATGTACCTGTATAATGAACCTTGAATCAGTATTGGAGCTGTAATATGGAAGTGAGAGATACAATACATGATTGAAACTGCAAGCTTCTGTCGAGACTCTTGTTTATTTTGTCTGCGTCTCCCCTAGTAGCAGATCTTATGTAACTTGGGCCATTCAACTGCGATGCGAAAGAGCTGTTGCTACATTAATTGTATCGGCTTCAATATTATTGACAGAGGATACAGCACAACTTTTGACCTTAGTAGTTTAGCACAATGACCAAGGCTGTTCAGTGAAAAGAATGCGCGTACTACCGATGTGCGCGGGTTATTACGTATTCACTTACTAACAGGGCCCAATTTCACAGAGCCGCTAAAGTAGCCAGTTTTCGGCTTAATGTACGTTTTTCATTTCATAGCGCTGCTAACCATTAAGCATAGAGAAAGGCACGCTAACTTGCTGGCCGTTATTGCTAGTAAATGATTGACGCAACAATACAAATCCATGGTGAATGCGCACATGCGGCTCTGAATTTTCTTGCTAACTGTGAATTGAAACACGCTGATGCTTAAGCAATTTGTTCTGTTATAGTTAGCATGAAATTTATAGTTAAGCTGCTAACCGGTAAGCAGCGCATACATTATGTTTATAAGTATTGTACTTGTACTTGTAGAAGCCTTGACCAAGGCTGTTGTCGTAGTTCGTAGCACCTACTACGATACTCCCACCACGTACCGATTTCTGGACCAAGAAATTCAGCACTCACGGCCGCACAGTGGGCCAGAGGGAGATGAAAGTGCGCCAAAATAGTGGTGTCACGATGTGAATTAAATTTCTGAAATTACTCTTCTGAATTTGTATATATTGGTTAAACCAAAACCTAAACATTGATATTCCGGAGAAGTGAAAACTATTTTTTTGGTGTATGTCTAACACACTTAAACTCGAGTGAAAGTAACACGATATTTTTTGTAAATGGCCACAATGCGGGGTACCCCGAGATACTATTATTATGATAATTATTAGTCCACGGACAGAGAGTCTGCTTCCCATTGGTTAAATCTGTGTCAGTTGATGTGATGTCTTTTCTTGATGGGTACTTGGGTGTGGAAAACAATAGGGCCACGAGTTACGGGACCTTTTCGTGGACTTTTCGTATTGGTATTGCGTAGTTAGATACGGCACTCGAGATAAGAAATTCACGAGGAGAGGGCTACCTTTGCCAGCCTCAATGTTGATGAGTTTTGCCAGCTAATGAGAGCTGAAGGCACTTGTGTGATGCTTTAGATAGCATATCTGTGAGAATCTAAGCCAAATCTGAGCTATTGAGAGCTTCGGCTACTACTGCCAAGAACCAGGATTGTGGTTGAATGTAAGGTGTGCCCAATTTCACGTAGTGGATTTGTTTTATAGACTGGGAGTTTCATTGTATTTAATATTAGGGTTCTTCCTTGGGAGAGAGCTGCTGGATGAGCGACCGATGACGGTAGAAGTGCCCACGTCGAAATTCTCTGCTGGCCGGTGAACTGCCGCAGTTGGGGACATCACCGTCGTCCCAAGAATTGAGGAGGCAGCACTTTGCCGCTTAAAAACTGGTGATCCGTCGCCGCAGCCATATTGTGATATAAAAACCTTAAATGATATTAAGCACTGTAATTTCACAGATTATTAATTTATTTCTATTTACGGATTCACAAAATCCCATTGTACATATTAAATTATCGGCCAAAAGTTATTGTTCGATCAAAATCCCGGGATAATTAAGTGAAAACCGAACAAGGATGCATGTTGTAAATAAGGACTGATGTTACTGTAAATAAAAGTATAAATATGTGTAAATATTAAAGATCTTGAGTGAATTGGGAATTTATTTTGTGTGATTGCGTGCGGGACTACCGAGGGTCAGATTTCCTGGGGAGTGGCAAACCGGGGAATGTGACAAGTGGTTTGGGGTGTGTGACGGTTCCACTTGTTAAAAAGTTTTTTCGAAAGATCAGACCCTCACGGACACTTTTTGAGAATATTTGTATTTATAATTTTTTTTTAGTATTTTTTTTTAAATTTTTGAACACAAAAAAAAGTGCCTAAATGAAGCTAAAAGTCTATAAGTAGCTTTATTTGTTTAAACCATTCGCTTTTGGTTTAAGCTACAGCTTATTTTTGTCAACTACATCAGTCAGTGCGTCTTCATATGTAGACAAGTCTAAGAAACCTTTTTTGGCAAAGATGGCATCTTCACGTATATCACGACGACAATTGTTTGAACTGGTGCATTCTTCTGGTTCAATCACTAATATCGAACTGTCTTGTAACAAATGCTTCGATTTTCTTCTTGAGTTTACGTCGAATGTTTCTGATTGCCTCAAACAGCAGACGATCATAGCAATTAAGAGATTTCTTTATCGAGTGAAAGAAAGGTGGACCAGAAGTAAGCGTGTTAAAGCATTGTTTCTGAGCAAGAACTCAGAGTGGCTTGACCAAAACATATCACTCCCTGATGAATTTGAGCATTTGTTGATGCAGAGTGCTACCACAGATGATCCTTGTGCCTCATCAGTCTCGGGTGCATCGCATCCGCAATCCATTGCAGGACGTCCCCCAAAAGACTGGCAATCCCTTTCAAAAAGATCACGACAGAGAAAAGCACATGAACTTCTTATTCAAAAAGAGCCAAGTGAACTTCTTTATGCAGCATCACAGGGTGCATACCGACAGAATCCTGACCTAAAGTATGTTCTCAAGTTTGCAATGATGTCTCCGTCAAAACCAGCTAAGTTGAGAAAGCTCATTTCTATGCCACCCAAGAAACAATAAAAATTTCTCATCGGATGAGGCTTTATCATTGATGGTAGAAACTGGAATGACCAAACAGTCTTATCAAACGGTACGATCTGCAGCCAAACGGAAAAATGCGAACATATATCCACCCTACAATGAAGTCAGAGAAGCAAAAAAACTGCTACCCGAATAACATTTCAATCATGGAGGATTCAGCAAAAGTGCCTCTGCAGAGTCTCCTTGATCACACCGCACTCAGAATCATCCAGGAGCAAAAAGAGGCAATAACTGAAGTTGTCGAGGGTCTTGAGGAAGGTGCACAATTATCATGTGATTTGGTGCATTTTGCATGGAGACAGCAAAACTACAAGTTGAACTATACCCTTGGTTCATAATGCCAGTGAGTGTTCACATTCTTCTCATCCACGGAGCTGACATATTGTCATCGTCTGTACTTCCTATCGGCATGATGAGTGAGGAAGCTCAAGAAGCCAGAAATAAAGACAACAAATTATTCAGACTGAGGCATGTACGAAAAACATCCAGGGTGGACACCATGAGCGATGTATTTCATCGACTCATGGTGACAGGAGACATTGTCATCAGCAGCAGATCAATGAAGACACGACAATCAAGAGCTCTCCTAAGTGAAGTCAAAGATATGTTAAAAGGCTCGGACCATGACGATGACAGTGACACAGAACACACAGAGCACAGTGATACTTCAGATATAGATTCATCTTAAGCAGTAAGTACAATGATCGTAATTTTTTTTAAGTTGGAAATTTCGCATCTCAAATAAAAGCAAACAAACAAACAAACAAACAAAAAACAAGCAAACAAACACCCCAACAAACAAGCAAACAAACACCCCCCAACAAACAAACAAACAAAATAACAAAAAATGGTATAGAGGCAAAGTTTTAACGAACATTCCAAGACTTAATTGATAAGCTATATGAACCAGATATCTGTACTGTGACTACATTTAACCTTAACGAAAAGTATCGCAAGAACTGCGATGACATCAATTGCATTATATTTATTTAAACTACCACAGACCAATCATAACTCAGCATTAAGATAACGTCATATGCGTTTAAAACATTACCATCGAATTCACTTAGAATATAATTTACATCAAAAAGTAAGTTGAAATATAATTTTGGCGCACTTTGATCTTTGATCGGTGCGCCGTCCCCGGCCCCGCACACGTACACTGTACAGCGAGATCAATAACTGAGTCGTGGATACGGTTGTGCATTCGAACTGAATCGACAACCTTGATCCTTCTAAATCGAAAGCTTATGTGTTTCTTTATTTTCCCTTTGGAATTCCAATGGAAAGTCATCTGCAAGAATTGTTTGTGTGCGTATCATTTTAAATGATGGCCAATTACAGGCCCGTAGCTTTGACCCCGTTTTGATACCACACACACTGCTCAATGTATGCACACACGTGTAGTTCATGTACATGTGAAGTACAATGTACATCGCGTACAGTGAGTAGTTGCTGGGTAACCAATAACCAATGAGAATATACGTATTTTGTTTTCAGGCTAAATAATTCCGGTTTCTAGTCATCGGTCGGCTTCAAAATCGGTGCGGTGACGCGTTTTTGTTTTTGTTTTGTTTGGCCACGGGGAATTACGTGATACATATACACGCGGGGACCAAATTTCCCATGTACAAAGTATTGTGGCTAAAAGAGGCCTCACAAATTCGGGCAAACGTTCATACCCCTAGGTGAAAAAGTCGTTTAAAACACAGCACGTCAGAATTCCAATCGATCCAGGAATGTTGACTGCAATTGGACATCGTTTCAAAGCCAAAAATAAACATTTAAAGAAAACATTTAAAATGCCGACGCGCGGGTCTGAGGCGACGCACGCGGAGACCAGAAACCCGAAACTCTTTTGGGCTTAATGAGCTCCGCCTTAAATTTTGGCATGTACAGAAGGATCAAGGCGCTACTACATGGAAGCGTGAAAGCGACATAGTAAACAAATTACTCGGCGTAAGTCATAATTATGACTTAAAAATTTACTAAGCTTAAGTCATAATTACGACTTAAACATGAGTTATGACTTAAACACGACTTAAACACGACTTAAACATGAGTCATAATTATGACTTAATATCTCATAATTATGAGTTATATGTTAAGGCATAATTATGAGTGAAGCTAAGTCATAATTATGAGATATTAAGTCATAATTAAGACTTAGGCCTAAGCCAAGTATTTTTGTTTTTGGTTTTTTTAATATGTCCATTTAATGCTTCCGTAAGGCGCGACGACGAATGGTCAAGTACAGTAATATACCGGGTAGTCAAGTACAGTAATGGTCATTGTACAACATGTAAATGTATGTACATGTAGATATGCATGTATACATAATGCATATGGATCCGCTGGAGTTCGAATAACTAAGGGAGGTGGGGGGGAAATAGACCAAACGGTTCCGACGGGCCTTGGTCAAGGCTATAGTTGTAGCGGGGTATTAACTGCACACACTTGTTTTGGGCGCGTTCAAAGGAAACGGTGAATTCGCGGAAAAGGGGTTCAGAGAAAAAGAAAGATTTCCCTTGAGTTGAAAGAGTAAAAGTGATTTCAGTTAATTTGTTTTCTGATTTCCTTTTCTCTTTTTTAATATTTTTTTTAGACAGTTATAACATTAATAGTTGCTTAAGAGCCCATCTGTTAAAGCTCTCGCTTAAGTTGGGGCTTCTGGCTCTTATTTGGCCGTGACCACTAATTTCTATGGGATATACAGTAGACGCGAAAGAAAAAAGTGCTTATCAGTTGTTGTATTTTCAGTAGGGGTTGCGCTTGGATGATTTTCAAAAAGCCTGTGTAATACCGGTATGCTTTTTGCAAAGCTTACAAACTGCAACTGGAGGGAACAAAATATCTGTTATTTCAATACAATATGCACAGTAGATGGCCTTGAACACTCCTGAACTAGTAATTTTTCCTGTAGAGTGAATTGTCAGATTATAAATGACCATGCTCGTTGTATTTGCTCGCATTTCGAGTACAAGACCGTGATATGGATTACAGCAAGCTGGCACACTTCATGTAGATAATAGACTTCTGGTATATAACCTATCCGATCCTGCATGGTAAGCCCGTACTATACAACGCTAGCAGAATGACAGAGTTACAAGAAAGAACTCGCTCGGACTCGGAGAGAATTAGGAAGTCTTCCTACATCGGATACTACGCCGTGTTTGGCACTTGGGTAACTTGGTTCTTTTGGTCCGGTATGATCAAAGGGCTTGCCGTCTTGCTACCAACTCTCCGTGAACAGCTTCAAGAGAAGACTTGGCTAATCGGCTGGATGATTGCAATAATGGACTCTACTATTGATGTCACAGGTATATAAGTGTATAGCCTCACCCCTTTTACATTGTCTTTAAAACTACAAAATGAATTCAGAAGCCAAGCCTTTCTAATATAATAGTAATTCACGCTTGTGGATGATTTTTTTAAAGTCAAAAATTCATTTTTAGTAAACAAATGCATATAGTGGACGATGTGTACTGCAGACAAAAAAATCAAGAGCGGGGTGACACTCCCAAAAAACATTTCGCGCAAACGGCCAAATGCAAAATCCAATATGGCCGCCATTTGCACATAAATAATACCTACCAGGGCGCGATTTGTTTTCTACAAACGAGAATTATCATCCCACGATATTTCAGCCAATCATATGGCGCGTATTTTAAGAGACGTAGGATTCATTAACATAATTTATGCATATTAGATGCAGGCAATCCGTAAGTGCGCGCAAACATTTACAGTACATGTGTATGTACGATGTATATACGCATGTACAATGTACTGTACATGTATATCTGAGCGAAGCAGTAAGAACTCATATCGCGTATTGAACTCAGGGCTGTGTAATCCAAATTCCATGTACACTGTATGTAGGTAAATGAAATAACCGTTTAGTGAGTTGAAATAACTTAGTGGTTATAAACACTTTATATAAATACATTTTAAATAATGATGCCTCTTCTCAGAGTATTATTTTAAAGCAATTAGAACCATACCCTATATTCATGGTCACACAATAATACAATTATTTGGGGGATGAAAGATAATTAGAAGCAAGGACACAAACATATTGTACAAATCAGATCAACTTGTTTAATAATAAAACATCAGCCATTATATATACTGTTAATTTAAAGAAATGTTTATTATGTACATGTACAACACAGTCCCAATGAAATATGTCCCACTCTCTTAATGTAAAAGAGTGAAAACCACCCTTTTAAAGAGCTATATGGCGGACAAGTCTTTTTGGAGTGTAAAACCCACTCTGATTCAAGTGAAAAAATACAGTAAAAGGCTACCAATTCACTCTTTATACACTACCAATTTTACTCTTTATCCACTCCAAAAAGACTTGTCCGCCATATAGCTCTTTGAAAGAGTGGTTTTCACTCTTTTACATTAAGAGAGCACAAGTTGCTTTTTGAGATAATCAAATTTGTTACACAACTTAGTAATTAAACTAAGGGAGGAACACATATTTTATATACAATGGGATGACAAACTAGCCTCACATCATTCATAAATTATTAAATGTTTGTTTTGAAGCTTTTCTGTCTATAATTTAATTTTAATTTTTTTTTTTTTCAAAATGAATTTGCAAAGTTCACGACTAAACAATCTGAATGTATTTTCACTATTGCTGAAGCTTTCATAAATAGGCCGGAGTTTTATATGCATCAACAAATACATTATCCTAACAAAAAAGAAATATTTTTTACTACAGTTCAAAGCTAAAATTACGTCTTAATTGTTAACCTGGAAACCCTTTGAAAAACCATTTTTTTAATGTTTTCTGAAAAGTGTGAGTAGACATTTACGGGTCAACTCTGACTGTTAATAAATAGTTAATTCAAAGTTGATGACCAGTTGTGACAGACTGCCATTCGCATTCATTGTGGAGGATTTTTTAAAGTCAAACATTCATTTTTAGTAAACAAATGCATATAGTGGACGAAGTGTACTGCAGACAAAACAAATCGAGAGCGGGGTGACACTCGCAAAAAAACATTTCGCGCAAACGGCCAAATGCAAAATCCAATATGGCCGCCATTTGCACTTAAATATTACCTACCGGGCGCAATTTTTTTCTGCAAACGAGAATTGCCATCCCGCGATGTTTCAGCCAATCACATGGCGCGTATTTTAAGATGACGTAGGATATCATTAACATATTATGCATATTAGATGCAGGCAATCCGTGCGCGCAAACATTTACGTCTTAATTGTTAACCTGGAAACCCTGGTAAAATTTGAAAAAACAGTTTTTGATGTCTTCTGAAAAGTGTGAGTAGACTTTTACGGGTCAGGTCTGACTGCTAATAAAAAGTTAGTTCAAAGTTGATGACCAGTTGTGACAGACTACCATTCGCATTCATGAAAATTTGTTTTGACATTTATTAATAGTTCATTTATAGTGTTACTTTCCTTCCGTTTTTCTGATTTGGTTGATTTGATTCTGATTTGATTCAGTTACTTGTGACTGGATTATTGTACTTTCTTTCTGATTATTGTTTAATTCGTATCAGTTTACTTTATTGCATTTCCCACTTTTGTATTGTTGCTGATTCAGTTAGATCAGTTTGCTTACAATTTTACTGTAATGAGAGGTTTTAGAAATCATCTAGTTTCCACTAATCATTTTGTTGTAAACATTCTTGTTAAGGAATAATACGTCCGAGTTGTTTGTAAATTCATAGCTCACCATTGTTCAATCACTGTGAGAAACTCTAAATTCACTGTATCATCCTGGTTACAAGTAGTCCAGATGTTAAGACCATTTAGGCTTATGCCTTCAGCTGAGTGAAATTGCAATTTTCTTAGTTTCCATATCAATTGTTAGTACCGATAGTTATACTATTGTTAAATCCACTATTGATTTTATTGATACAGTATTGCAAACGCACAGCTTGTATAATTGTCTATTCAGGCCATAGTATAATTGACATGTGAACACTTCACTATCATCAGCCAAGGTATGGTCCTGGGTGAGTTTGTTTACATTCCAAGTTTCTGGTAAAGTCATCAACTCCAGGTCTGGCTATAGGGACTTTGTTTTGGTAGCTTATTAGTATGTTAGGACTCAGTAGCCAGAGATTTAAGTGTTTTTGGACTGATAGAAGACGCTTAATTTTATTAATAAATCATCCCACTTGTAGAAGAAACTTATATGTCACACAAGTAAATCCTCCATGTGTTCATTTTAGGGGTATTATCTTTAAAGTTGTTATTTGTGTACAACTTATTTAAATTAATATCTGGGTTACTCACAAAAAATCACAAGTAATTTTGTTTAACTTGAACATGGCTCATGATACCCTTATAGAGGTTGTTTTTTCTTATAAATTTGAAATAAAAATGGGATCCTTGTCATTCGTAAGTGGAACACACGTCACGTGCCATCCTTTTTTATCCCATATAGGACAAATCTTCCAATATTTTGTCATCCACTTTGCAAAATATTTCACTCAGTGAAATATTCTGCTACATTTTTGCTCAAATACATGCAATATTTGTATATTAAAATCCAAACAACATAATAAATGTTCACATTGGATGCACAAACAATTTAAATAACTTTAATGATTTACTTTAAAAAACAAAGCTGTGTCAAATACATGTACCATGGAATGGCTGATAATCTGAACAAAGGGGTAGGCCAACAATCAGCAGGCATAGTTTTCCTTTTTTTCAGTGAGTTTTCCCTATGGAAGTACAATTTGAGACACATTCGCTTACATTATGGGGTACTGGCCGCCGCGATCTTGGTACAATGGAAGGTAATAGGCTGTCGCGATTAGGAATTCATGAATATGTATGAAACGTCTGATTGGCTGAAATATCGTGGGATGGCCCGCCATCGGCGAAAAGCAACTCATTCTGCCATGCTACAAATTGTCCCGCCATTCTTGAAGATTTCCTGCCTGCTTAAAAATTCCACGACACCCTAAATCAATGTATATGTATTATTTCAAACGAATGTTATTCTTTTTAGTTTGATTAATTTGTGTATCGCTACGTCACTGGCTTTGTCTCTGGCGTTACTTACAATCTCAGTATGTAACAGTTCGTGTAATGCTATAGCTTTTAATACATAGACCTACATAATTATTATGTTCACGTACATCAAAACATGCATTGTCTAGTGCATGCTCACATGATTTTGTTTTGGTACAAACCGAGGACTTATAACAAAAAAGAAACGATGGGATCTCGATTGGCAGTTATTGGTTGCAAATGGGACATGTCTAAACAAGGTCCAACAAGAAAGGCAACAATGAGATGTCCTCAGTTACACCATAAACAAACGTGATTGTAGCGGATTGCATTCGCCTGGGGAATTCTCTTTTGAGTCTTTTTGGTAATTCCTAGTTTATGAGAGACTATATGGATTTCACAAATGGGAGATGTCAACAGTCAAGTTGTTGATTACCCCCCCCCCCCCCAAAAAAAACCCCTCACAAACAAACAAACACCCAACAAACAAACAAACAAACATCTATTGCTGCTAAATTACCCCCCCCCCCCCCAAAAAAAAACCACAAACAAACAAACAAACACCGCAACAAGCAAGCAAGCAAGCAAACATCTATTGCTGCTACAGCAGGTGATAATGCATACACAACTCATTACATGTTTAATGAATATACAGCTGATGTACAGACAACAGCTAGTCGTTTGTTAACATGTTTTGTTATTGCTTTTATCAACCAGGATGCATTTTTTCAGCACACAATAATTGCTAGTGTATACTCACGGTGACCCATCAATAAAATAATCTTCTCGGAAAGAATAGGACATTTGTGTAGTATCATCTGGAACGTTTTTCATTTCCCGTTAAGCATAGAAACCAACTTTTGGAAGAATTCATTCTACCCATTTTGTTGTTCTAGACTTTATTATTTGCTGCATTGGTTATTAAACAATCATTGCGGGAAGTTTATTGATGATTTTTGATTGAAAATGTATACACATTGTTCCAGTTGCCGACTATATCTAGTTTGCGTGGCCGTCAGGTGCCGACTTTCGGTTAACCGGTTAACCGACCGTAAAAGTTTCGGTTAAACGGTTAAGCGAACTAACTGGTAACTCCCATATTATTGTAATCACAGGACCAATAGCTGCTCCCCTTGGAAACCACTTTGGTGCTCGGTTCGTAGTCATGATAAGTGGTTTAATGGTTGGTGCTGCCTTCATAATTTCGTCTTACACATCTTCAGTGGTCGTTATGACAGGTGTGTTGGCCTTACTAGCAGGTAAGTACAGTACATGTAAAGTAGGAATATTTCACAAACGGTTTAGTCAGTTTATATGATTGTCAGTTTCCTTATTCGATTAAAATAGCGAGTCTGAGGTCTAATATGAAGCTGGCCCATGGGTGTTTTGTGACATATCTGTGAAATGTCTTGTGACATTTTTTCCCAGTGGTGGTGTTTTATATATTTTTGATTCAAAGTTTGTAAAGGTCAGTTCATACGTCACGCAAACGCGAATGCGAAGCGAAATGTGACGTCGAAACCTGATATTCGCGCGCGAATAATTTGCATAGGTAGTATTTCGTGTTGAAACACAGACATAGCCTAAATTTGCTCTGCTCACATAGTAGCCCTCTAGCGGTCAAATTGCACTCAATGTCTTGAAGGCTCACTTTGGCATGAAGTGACTAAAAATGTATCAAACACCCAGATATTGGAAATTAAAAGGTAGAAAAGAGATGCTAACTTGGAAACAGTGTTGTTCATAATGTTTTTATAATGTTAAAGATGGACTTCAACGGAATATATTACAGTGTTTTGATGCTGTTAGGCTTACAAGAAGTGTGTAATGATTACTTCTATATGATTAAAATTCAAATAAAGTAATTTCTTAATGTAAAAAAAAATTCATTTTGATCAGCATTTCACTATCTAGAAAAGTCGTGTTTCGCAAAAGCCCGAACTCATGAATAATTCATATCGTAGTTGTGACGTAATCAAGGACTGGTATTCGCTGCTTTATGCCCACATGTCATGAGATATGATTATGACACTGTCGGCCGTTGTTATCATGGTTATCGATGAGTGTCCATGTGGACGTACGAAGCTCTATATTTTCTGCAGTCCAACTACCAGACAACTTTAATCTATTCTAAGCAGCTTCAAAACTCCAAGTATTATTTTAAAATAATTTCATTCCCTTACCCGTATCTTCTCTCTCTCTCTCAAATGCTGTGCCTGTACGTTTGGTTCGCCCCCGGCCATGCCTCCTCTCGGAGTCTCCGGCACTTAACGAGGACTCGGCCGACGAACTCCCAGTCGTACTCACTTGCCTTCTCTCGATATTTTACGCTTTCAAAGTTGGAACAGAGCCTTGCTTTCAAACGATATTTGGGTATCCAAACCAAAACTTTCTTTCACTTGACTGGAAGAATCTCTACAGTCGCCCGTAAAATGGGCTGAACAAATCAACGACCATTTTGTCAACGTGAAATCCTTTCGTGTATTGTTCACGAACTTCACCCACTCCTTGGAAGCCGCCGGATTCCGCGGAAATCGGAAAAACTAACCTCTGGATTCTTGTTGGCACTTCTTGTACATCCACCAACAGCACATGTCTTAGGCATTATGCCGTCTTACACAAAATCGTCAAAACGGGGAAAAAATCATGTGTATCAGCTTCGAGCAAGTAAAATCCCCATTGCCAAACACAAAGACAAAAACGGCTTCCTTTATTTAGGCCCCAGATAGTACGTCACACTTACGCTGGTTTACGTGGCCGCTGGTATTTCACCGTTCATTTCGTATTGTATTTCTATGGGCCTTTGCTGGGAACCATGAAAGCGCGCAGCCAACGGCGAGAAAAAACCACTCGCTCAGAAATCTAAGAAGGGCTATTTTTAATCAATCAAAATTAAACAAAATAACGGGGAATAAAACCATCGTACTGATAATGAAATAATAACTAAACACAACATAAACAAGACTCAGGAGACGATTTAGTGTACGAGCTCTCGTTGAAGTCCATCTTTAAAACAGTTCCTATTTCATAGGACATTTTGTGATGTGATAAGGCACGCTTTTATTTGCTTTCAAAATTTGCTTGCCGAGAAAGGTGTCATGACTTCAATAATGATTTTGACTATTTCATTTCGTACATAGTTCAGAAACAGTAAAATCTCATTTTTGGGGAAAAGTAAATATCGGACCATCAAAGAGAAAAACAGTGGATTTGTTTGACCAAAATTTCATTATTTTTGGATTGCTATTTTAAGAATATTTTCCATCTTTCGAATAGCTCCTGGTGTTGGTATGGCTAGTATTATTTGCAGAGAGATGATTGGCCGATACTATAAAGAACACTGCACACCATTCATGGTCTCAAAGTGGTGCCGCTCTGGCGTATGATCTTCGCACCGCTCTCCCAGCTGCTGCTGGATACGTACGGATGGAGGGGTTCACTCTTATTAATGGGTGCAATATTTTGCATCTCACCGTGTGTGGCGCTTTTCTGCGGTTTCCTTTCAACCGACGATATTGAAGTCAACGGGAGGGCGCACTCTACTCGCGTCTTGACACTGATCACAGTACCCAAGAGGAGGAACATCAAACCAGACTATCGCCAGAGAAACAACCTTCAAATCAATTCTTAAATCGGTTTTGAAGAAGCTGAACACGGATCTTTTGTAACACTCATTACTGGCTCGTGGCCATTTTTTATCTCTTAACCAATTAGCACATTACGCCTGGCTCATATACTTCGTCCCGCTCAATCAAAGCTTTTTACCATATGAGCGGTGCAGTTTACTATGGTTTTGGCGTTTCGTGGTTGTTTGCAGGAACCGTTATTGGCCCCTTGTTGATAAGTACAATATTATTGGCCCAAATACGTTTATGGGATATCGATTCTCATGGTGACTCTGTATTACTTTATCGATCCTTTTCTGCGTCGTTTTTTGGCGAATATCGCAAAATCTCGCCGTTTATGGTTGTTTCATGGCACTCACGCTATCGTTGGTTGATGTAATCATGCTTGAAGTGATTGGTGTCGACCAACTGGGAAGTGCTTTCGGCTGGATGGCTATGAAAGGCGGCATTCTACGTTTTTGCTTCTGTTCATACCAGGTACGTGTTTGATAACTATTTGATTACTAAAATTCAAAACCGAATTGATGGGATCGCGCGTTTACTTATCGACTTATTCCTGTTGGCAAAATCGATACGTACTACGCGCGTGCATTGGTATGCATTATTTAGCAACTTCCGTTTCCAAAATTGGCATATCGTTGTAATTGAACCCAAATTCCTTAGATTTTAATGTTCACAAGCGATTCTTGAGGCAGAAATTGACATTTAATATAATTCTGTAGATTAATGAAATTATATAATTATAGTCTTTACAACACATACGTTAAATACAAGTCCCAAGCTTTCTAATTTGTGATGAATTATTTAAGGTTGGTCAATACATATCGAATGGGCTTCTGATGATCGTTAGAGCATGTTCGTGATCAGTCCAATTTATCTTCAACATATTGGACTCGAAACCTCTCCGAATACCGTACGGGTGCTCTACCAACTTGAGCTAATCAGCCCTATGTTGGTGGGCGGTTCACTTATGCCAATTATATATTGCTCTACGGGGGCCAGGTCAGGCTAAACCATACTTGCCAGTCCCAGATGCAAACAACCTGGATAACGGCAGTAGCGGGGATTACACAATTAACGGGACACAAGCCTTTTAAGTGGTTGTACACAAAGTAGATTTATATGGAGAAACTGACCTGAAATATAATAAACGGGTAGCGAGCAAAGAAAAATTGGCTGATGCCCGACTCGAACCGCGCGACCATATATATATAGGCCTATATATATATATATATATATATATATATATATATATATATATATATATATATATATATATATATATATATATATATATACTTGTAGTAAAACTAATTGGAACGCTGGTAGTTATAACTCCGAGTTTCACGCGTTATGCGATCATCAGACAACTCTATATATATATATACTTAAATGTAGCGGTCTATCTTGGGAAGTAGAGTGCTCAATGCCACATAGACAGGCGTAATATACTTCCGGTTTCACGCGTTACGCGTCACGCGTTATGTCTGATGATCGCATAACGCGTGAAACCTGGAGTTACAACTACCAAACTTTCCACTAGTTTTACAAGTATATATATATATATATATATATATATATATATTCCAGTTTTATCTCAAAAATGTTTACTAACGTACCGGGTAGCATATATAGGATATGTATCCTGCTGGTACTTGTGACGTAATTCCAATATAACCCACGCCCATGTGTGTCTTTATATTAAAATCGAAAAACAGTTGAGAGTTAGATTATCCTAGACTCGTCCAACCTATCTTTATCCAATGTCAAGAATAAAGAACAGGCTCTGGGCGTATCATTCCAGCAATTTCATTGGATACAAGCAGCTGAAGATCTTACGTCACACTTCGATGATAATAACTAAGGTTAAAGTTGAATATCTCTAAAACGAGAGGTCGGTATATGGCATCAATCCACGAGCCCAGAAGCGTGGCTTGAAATTCAGGGGCTGAGATAACTTGATTTTGAATGATTGTAAAATGTGTTGTTCTCTTTCAGGTTTAATCTACGACCGTAGCAGGGGAGCTATACGATTGGCCTTTATGTTGATGGGTCATTCATCGGCGTTATACCCGCTGGTGCTGGTGTTGCTGACAGTCTTTGTTGGGTTCCAACGGAAAAGAAATGATGTATGATATGATATTTTTGTAGCATCCAATAGACCTTATGCATATGACGTCACAAACTGGAAGAGCGCGCCTCATTCAGAGACGAAAGAAGCATGACACTTCATAAAATGTAAGGCTTTGCGTACATTGGGCCACGCCCTAGTGATCTTCATAACATGGTGATCAATGGCCGCGCGATTTTTTTTCTTTCTGGAATTATTATCCTGAATTATTATTACATATAAAGGCTTTGCTTCCTGAATTTAATTTTGTATTTAAATATGTTATGTAAAATGTATGGAGAAACAAATTTTATGAAAATGTTGAAAAACATAGTCTTGAACTCGGTACCCTCCTACTATAAACTATTGGTGAATTAATTATTGAAAAAACCTTTTTAAATGAGATTTCTAAACAATTGGTGTGCTGCAGAAAAATACGCCGGTCTCGCCTTTAGTGTAGTCGTGAACCCACTGATCTCTCATACTAACTGGATAGAGATGGGCGCTGATTGGCCTATTAAAAGTGAAGTAACCGGTCGCCATAATGTTGGTCTCCCCCAAAGGTCAAGAGTCAAATGTCACGTTAGCATACAGACAATAACAACAACTGGTCTAGCAGCACTCGGCAATGTCGTCGGTCGGGTCGCAGTAAACCTGTCCAGCCGTCACGCATGCGCTTTTTCTGGGGAACAAAGATGGCGAACAAAAGAGCTTCAGCCAATAATCAGCGCGATCTCCTCATCCAGTTAGTATAGATCAGTGGCGTGAAGCAATGACTGAACTTCTTTGTCTCTGAACGAGGGGCGCCCTTTAGTTTGTGACGTCAATGCATAAAGGTCTCTGCGTCAACATTATAATCAGGGGAGTTTCTAAATAATGTGAAACAATTAATCAGATTTATCTAATTAACCTTAAGTGAGAATTATTAAATCAAAATATACCACCTGCAGTTAATTGTAGAATTCGTTTCATGAAAATCAATAGCGTAGCGTAAGATTATTCGAGTTTTAAGATCAGATTGATATTAATTGTATCTTACGGCTTCACATATTATTGACAGAGGATACAGCCCAACCTTTTGACCTTAGTAGTTTAGCATAATGACCAAGGCTGTTCAGTGAAAAAGAATCGCGCGTACCACCACTGATGTGCGCGCGGAGTTATTATGTATTCACTTCACAACAGGGCCCACACTCACAGAGCCGCTACAGCCCCAGTTTTCGGCTTAAAGCAATATTGCATTTTCATTCTTATAGCACTGATAACCATTAAACATAGAGAAAGGCACGCTAACTTGCCGGGCCGTTATTGCTAAGTCAAATGATTGACGCACAATACAAATCCATGGTGAATGCGCACATGCGGCTCTGAATTTTCTTAAGCAATCAGAATTGAAATACGCTGATGCTTTACAATTTGTTCTGGTTATAGTTAGCACGAAATTTATAGTTAAGCTACAAACCCCAGTAAGCAGTGCATAAATTATGTTTATAAGTATTGTACTTGTAGAAGCCTTTGAGCCAAGGCATTGTTGTCGTAGTTCGTAGCACCTACCACGATACTCCACCACGTACCGATTTCTGGAGCCAAGAGAATTCAGCACTCACGGCCGGTGCGCGTCCCCAGCCCCGCACACGTACACTGTACATGCGCGAGATCAATAACTGAGTCGTGGATACGGTTGTGCAGTTCGAACTGAATCGATAACCTTGATCCTTCTCTAAATCGAAAGCTTATGTGTTTCTTTTTATTTTCCCATTAATTTCCCAATGGAAAGTCATCTGCAAGGATTGTTTGTGTGTATCATTTTAAATGATGGCCAATTACAGGCCCGTGGCTTACCCCGACCCCGTTTTGATAATACCTTCACACACACTGCTCAATGTATGCACATCATCGTGTAGTAGTTATACATGTGAAGTAGTACAATGTACATTATTACTGCGAGCAAGTAGTTGCGGGTCAACCAAACAACCAATGAGAATATACATATTTTGTTTTAAGGCTAAAAAAACTGGTTTCTAGTCATTGGTCGGCTTCAAAATTGGTGCGTGACGCGTTTTTGGGGTTTTTACTACAGGGGTTACAGTGATACATGGATACATAGGGCACGACCCAACTTTCCCCATGTAATAAAGTATTGTGGTTAAAAAGAGGCCTCACACAAATTCGGGCAAACGTTCATACCCCTATGTGAAAAGTCGTTTAAAACACAGCACGGCAGAATTCAATCGATCCAGGAATTTTGACTGCAATTATGCATCGTTTCAGAAAACAAAAAATTGTTTAAAATAAAATTTCAAATGCTGACGCGAGATTTAGGTTCGAGGCGAACGCACGCGGACGCACGTGGCACCAGAAACCCGAGAAACTTCTTGGGCTTATTACATGAGCTCGGCCTTAAGTTTGGCACATGTACAGAAAGGATCAAAGGGAGCTACGGAAGCGTGAAAAGCGCCATAGTAGTCAAATAAAAATACTTGGCGTAAGTCATAACTGTGACTAAAATTAATTTACTAAGCTTAAGTCATAATCATAATTACAACGAACATGAGTCATCAATTATGACTTATTATCTCATAATTTAAGCAGTGGCTAAGTCCTTAATTATGAGATATTAAGTCATAAAAAGACTTAGGCCCAAGCCAAGTATTTTGTTTTTTGTGTTTTAGTGATACGTGTCATTTAATGCTTCCGTAAGGCGCGACGACGAATGGTCAAGTACAGTATTATACCGGGTAGTCCAAGTACAGTAATGGTCATTGCGGTACAACATAAATGTATGTACATGTAGATATGCATGTATACAGAATGTATATGGATCCGCTGGAGTTCGGAATAACTAAGGGAGGTGGGGAAAAAAATGGGCCCAAAAAGGTTCGACGGGCCTTAGTCAAGGCTATAGTTGTAGCGGGGTATTAACTGCACACACTTGTTTTGGACCGTGTTTCAAAGGAAACGGTGAATTCCCGGAAAAGAAGCGGTTCAGAGAAAAAGAAAGATTTCCTTGAGTTTAAAGAGTAAAAGTGGGATTTCAGTTAATTTGTTTTCTGATTTTTTTTCTCTTTTATATATAAGGTTTTTTGGAACAGTTATCACAATAATAATGGAATATTTTCACTACTGGTGTTGTTCCGTTTCAGGCTCGGATACTATTTATTTTTATTTTATTGTTTTTTTTTAGAGAGAGGCCCAACCTCTCAGTATATCAAACGGCACAACTGTATGGCACCTGGAGAGGCCCGTCCTCCGCTTTACCGCACCATATGGCGAGCATATACATCCCTCATTTAGTGCGTCTGACCTCCTCTATGTGCCGTATTCGGGGCTCTCACCTTTGCCAAATGCTACCTGCACTATTATTAAAAGCGGAGTACATCCTTCTCGCTGGAGGTCAGCCTCCTTTCAATAATTCATTGTTCTACTGTAGAAGGGGCTCTCGTTTTCCTGTCACCCTGAAACTGCACCAAATAAAGAGAGGTGCACTTTTTGGGCTAACATCAATACTGGGGGTCTCTATCCCTAAAGACAGAAGGTGCTTGTTGAGAAATTTCGAAACCAGTGGTGAAGTAAAATTATAATTTATTCGTTTATTCATTTATTATGTTTGTTTGTTTGTTTGTTTTCTTGTTTTTTTGTTTTTTTAGGGGTTAAAATGCACCAGAGCCCCCTGCCTAAGGTTATAAGAACAATTGTTGGAAGACCTGTGCTTAAATTAGCATCCAGAGAGAAGATCGTTGGATACCAAGCATCTAGGACACAATGAGTTCCTTAAAAGCCTTTCTCTATATATGTCACAAAGGGTTTTTATAAACAGCTAAACAAAAGCCAGTAAGTGGCACCATATGGGCTACGTAAATATTGATAAAGGGGTTTTAACTGGTGATTCGAGTGTGACCAACCAAAATCGGTCAACAAATGACATCTCACTTTTATATTGGCGAAAACAATCGCTTGATGGCACTTGTTTAGGGCCTCCCAATATCCGGGGCCTCTCCCTTTTGAATTGAGGTCCAATGATTGGTGATCATGTTCTATCCCAAAGGTGAGCAAATACTCACTTAAAAAGCGAATGTTTTAGGTATTGTCAACCATAGAGAAAGGATAGAAAAAGGCGTATAAAACAATGTGAAAACTATATGTTGTGTCTGGAAACGTTAATCCTTATGGTTCTGGTGTTGAACGCATACAAAACGTGCCTCTTGCGAAATGTTTGGAACAGCGTATACAGCTAGTGAACAGGTGCTGTCCCTGCAAAAACTTCAATTCTATATTTGGAAGACTTCCACGATCACCCCATGTAATTCGTTTATGGATGACTGACCTTAACCCAACCCCTTCAAATTATTCTAACCCGCTAAGGGAACTTTCCGAATCCTCCAGTACCTTTTGGAGCACATGCTCTTATCTTAAAAATGCACCACGCATTTTCGTTAATCTTCATAATATTCAGCGCCCTTACGGCCTGTACTTCTTTTCAAGTATTAATTTTGTCCCCATTTGAAGAGGTGGCAAGTACCAGTTTCCAACAGTGCTGAGAATTTTTTCCCAAAAGTGCCCTTAGAGAGATTTTTTGGAGGATATGGGGTGGTTGGGTTAATAAAATAATGCAATTTTGTCGGTACTCCTGTCAGCACCCGAACACGAGAACTGTAAGGCAGACAGTAAAATTTTCCGAAGTTGTTGTTAAAGACTAAAAATGAGAAACAGTGCATTGCCATAAGGCCTTGTTTGTCATTGGCTTAATACTACTTGAATATACCTCCCTTTTGATATTTGATAAACTGTAAAGTCTTTTATAATTATGCAGTACCTTTGCACACCTTGTACGCTTTTCCTGATAGCTGATACACTCCTTTTTATTAGGTGTTCGGGTATAACCGAAAACCCTCTTGTTTTATACGTTTTTCCTTCTCCTTCTCACCGCCGATTAACTCAACAAAAAACACATACTTGCGAAACTTCCATGAACTTGAAATTGACATATACTTGACCCCGATGTGTAGATTCGGCTTGACAATAGAGTTGTGACGTCATGATGACGTCATCAGATATTGATATTAGTGCCAAAATAAAATCAAATCAAGTTTAATATTTAAAAATATTACACAATGGATTAACTACAATGGATTTTTATAATCTATAAATCATCGGAAAAGGTCTTGAATTATCCAAACAACATTTACACAGACATGACCCCATTTGGCCTTGACCTCTGTCTTCCGGTCCAAAACCGGAGTTTAAAAAGACGAAAATTCTAAAGCCGATATGTTAGGCAATTCAACATGCTGCTTCTGTGAAAAAATTACTTTATTGACACGTGACCTTTCCAAAATATTGATGACGTCATCACTACGTCACAGAAATATGTTACAAACAGGTCAAAGTTAAATATTATTTTGCCATCTCAAAAATCCTTCTTCCGAGAATAGACCAAATACCTTTTTATGGATAGGGGAAATAAATAAAGCAATCTAATTCTGAGAGTTTCAATGCAATCGTGTATCCAAAACGGAAGATACGGTCAAATGAAGGGACAGCGGAAAAAAGGGGATAGTACCCCCACGAGTTCCGCAGGTACATGATATTGTTGAGAACATGATTAACCAGGCAAAAATAACTCACCTACTCATCTCTTGTGGAGAGAGAGCTCAGGTAAGACTGAAAAAAAACTCTTTAACATTGTTGCAAAAGCTATAAACCCAAAACTCCAGTGCTTCATCTACACACTCCGATCAGGACTCGCAAATGCTTTTTCAAACTTTTTTGTCACAAAATTTGAGAATATCCGTCGTTCTTTTCCCTGCAGTACCTGCCATTCTATCACAAACACACGTGGACGCAAGGATCCACAATGTAGACTGTCTATGTTTGAGCCTACTAGTATTTACGGAGATCAAGAAACTCATCAGCATGAAATCGCCATCAAAATCATGTGAACTTGATCCAGTACCAGCTTCGCTAATAAAACAAAACATTGATGTGTTTGCTAAGTATATCACAATTATTGTAAACGGATTTCTTTCTTCCGGTTGTTTTCCTGATAGCCAGAAGGTTGCTCATGTTAAACAACCCTGAAGAAACTCAACTTTTGGACACAGGAAGTTTTCCCAAAAATTTTTACAAACCAGTAGCGAATTTAAAGTACCTTGGAAAAACAATCGAGGCAGGTTGTTTTATCACGGATCTCTGACAATGTTCAGTGCCTAATAACCTGTCGGACAGCATTTTCAGTCAGCCCTATTAACCATTTTCATGGAACGGAAGCACCGGGTGCTCTTCCTCGCGTCAACAATGACATTATCTGCCATGGATGACAGGAAAATCACTGCATTAGTTTTGTTAGACTTAGCGCCGCTTTTGACGGTCAATCACAAATCCTTCTCCTCCCGCTTTCAATATCATCTTGGGGTATGACACAACCCTGGATGGTGTAGGTCAGTGAATTAATGGAGCATCTCACACCCAAAAGTAAGGCGAAGCTGTATACTTTGCACCTTTGCCCACTTTTGTGTCCTTCGCCCTTACTTTGTGACCTTGTGTGTTGGGTTGAGATGCCCGAAGTTGGATACGGACCGAGGCCACCGGGCGGTAATGAGTTGTTCGCCTCACGGCAGTGTGTGGAGTCACGAGGCGGCGATGAAATGTGAAGAACATGATGCAAGTTGCATCATGTTCTGCGGCAACGTGTCTAAGACGCGGGATGCGTCTTGGACGAACCACAGCAGTGGTGAGTGGAATCTCTGTCACGATAATTAGCAACTGGAAAAACGTTGTGTTTGATCAGTTGGCAGGTGCAGGAATGATTGTAAATCATGTGCAGCGCAAAGACACTCACAGGCGCGCAAACGAGGGGGTTGACGTCTCGTTGTTAATTTTCTGAAGTGAAAACAAAGCAGCAGGTTCCTCGACGTCTGTCAAGACGTCGAGGGAAGGAAAGAAAAAGCATGGATCGACCATGCAGTGGGTTGTGTATTTATGAATTTGAATTTATTTATTTTTTAATGTCGCGTCTGTCTTTTCCACCACACTCTTGGGTATTTTGGGTCCAGTCGTCCATTATATGACTAGGCATAAATTGTTGTTGCAATGAGGGTATACCTGAACTCGTTTTCAGCTCGATGGTTCGACCCCTCCATCCGTACTTATTTTAAAAATTTTAAATTAGGTCGTCCCTTGATGCGGTGTGTATAAGTTTTCGATTCAAAGACCTTTTATCGCGTGTGGACTATACAAACTACGTTTCGGCTCAATGGTTGACACCTCCATCCATTACTAATTTTTAAAATTGAATTAAGGTCGTCCTTGATGCGGTGTGTATAAGTTTTCGATTCAAGAAACGCTTTTGTGCATGAACCCTTTAAACTTCGTTTAGGCTCGATGGTTTGACCCGCCGCCATCCATTTGTTCATCTAGTTTGATATTCCTATAAATGGTTACATATATTGAGTTTCTATGCCGGTTGCCAACATGTCTGTTATTCTCCAAAGATTTTTAACAACACCGTAGTAGATAATCACGGCCGTGTTTTACTCCTAGAACTTATGCAATAAATGTGAGTCCAGAAATCCGAGGGTGGAGACAGTATCCTCAAACTCGGTACACATTTAGTAATTTCTAGGACGGAAGCAGCCCTTAAAATATGCTATTTTGAAAACATTATCATATACCCAAAATTTTCTTGCGCAATTCAAAGATTGTACAATTTACGGTTGGGACCTCCTTTTGAGAGTAGGGTTGCAGTGGTCTTCTCTCCTCGACGAAGGGTTAAAGGGGTATTTTTCCCACTTTTACATCCAGATATAAAATAAACCTTTTATTCGGGTTTGTTTACGACATATAGAGACAGAGTGAATTACGGTATTATACAAGTTTTAATAACGCGCGTTTTTACCCGACGCTGGTCACTATAGCTTTGAAGATGATTTTGAAAACCTTTCCTCCAAAGTACACGACATGGGACGTGCCTTACAACACGCCCTACATACACGTCAGGCACGAAATGGGGCCATCGCCGATATCAGTAAATCACCGTCTATGTGGATAAAAATCCTAGATATGCATCAAGTTGCACCCCCACAACAACGCTACGGAGTACATCATGAGATATTTAAAGGTTTAGACAAACTAATAAAATCGTCGTCGACGGTGCTAGAGTACCACAAAAGGACAACTTGCATGCTCTAGATGTCATTTCAGCAGAAGAAGGAATTCATCGATCTCCTGAGCCCTTTTACCGACACCTCGTTGATGAGATATGCGGAAGTAATGAATGGGCGCCCGACAAAAGGCGTTTGTTTTGGGACCTCATCACTTTGAAAGAATCTTCCAAAGTGAATGTCAGAATCTTTAGCTTTCAGTCGTGAGGAAACTCTAGAACGAGACCGGGAAGTTGAATACAAAGTATTAGCCCTTGGTTGGGAGACCACTGTGTAATCACAAAATAAACCATGAACGTTAACCTATACGAATCTCATTTTCGTACATACATGATATGACACTTGTAGCCAGTATTTTGCTTGCTAGATGCGACCGCGTATTTGTAGATCACACAACTTAAAACATATTGAGGGTGGTGTGATATCAACGTCAATACAGGTTTTCCCAGCGGTTTGCTACCATAACTTCAAATTCCGTATTCGATGAAGTTGGTCCCGAAGCAGGTACTACAGGTGGATGAGGATGGAGTAAATTCTTATCCTTATCGTACCACCTATGATTTTTAAACCTATTCTTCAAACCAGTACAGAACAGACGCACGAAAACATAGAGTGGTCTCAAAGCTGTGCAGAGTTACTGAGTGTCAAAAATTCTCACAATAAACGTTCCCCGGGTTACGACGTACCCTTTGCACGTAACCGACGTTTCCATCCTGCGTCTTGGCATACGCGCAGGGAACATGATGCAACTTGCATCATGTTCTTCGCCACGTTATCGTCACTTCGTATTTCCATACACTGCCGTAGGGTGAACAACTCACCACTACGTAGCTCGGTCCGCATTCAACTTCCGGGCATTCAACCAAACACACAAGGTCACAAAAGTGGGCGAAGAAGGACAAAAGTGGGCGAGGTTGCGCTTTTAAGCATACTACTTTTTAGGGTGAATTTGATATGCTCATTAATATAGGTTTTCGATGTTTTCAAACAGGGGGATAAAACGTTTAATGTTCATGCATTCGTATTTAAGTGATTTTGCCTCTTCAGTTGAAATACCGTCATTCAATTTACGCTTTGATGCATCCGAATTTATATAGCATTGCATTCAATTAGACTTAAACAGTCATTCAGTTCGGTTTAGCCATACGAAATCGGCATTCAATTTAGCAGATAGGGGCGCAAGTAAAAGGAAATTTCTACCAGTTTATTTACTTACATTTTCGTTTTACTTGAAACAACTAATTTCATAAAATGAGCAACAAATGCACACTATGATTTCTTTACATGCTATATTTTCTTTATACTTTTTTCCTTTAGCTTCTTTCACTTCTTTTATTTCTTTGTTTTCCTTTACTTCTTTATTTCTTTATTTCTTTGTTTCTTTACTTCTTTATTTCTTCTTCTTTATTTCTTTACTTTCTTTATTTCTTTACTTCTTTATTTCTTTATTTAGTGTGTTTTCTTAACCCATCTATCTGTTGGCGTGCCATGCATCTAGGCATGTAGGTTTTGGCTATGGTTATACCACTGCGCGCATTTGTTTTCTTGGGTGATGACATCTACATTTTCTGTGCATTCTTTAATAGTAGATCTACACACATCTCCATATTGGCATATTCATCCTCCTTGCTCTTAAATATATATATCTCCGATTCGTTGTTGCCACTCTGGTGGCCAAAGAGTCCGCTTGACTGCAGCCTTAAATGCAGATATGTGCCATCTCTGTACGGTTTAGGAAAGGGAAAGGAATGAGAGGAGTCATGGAGAGATCACTGGGTTGACATCTTCAGGAGTTGGGCACGAACGAGGCCCCTTACATTATCGCAAATGAGGATTGCAGGCAAATCGTCTACGAGAACAGATCTGCGCATTGTTCGATTGTGACAAGAACTCCCTCAAATCTCTCGTGTCATAGTTCCGGAAATGCAATTCGATGGTGCACTAAACCTGCACTTCACCTGGAAAGCAGCAAAGATGACGTTGCAATTTCTCCCTCGTTGTCTGTGTGACGACTCGTCTTGCTGGAATCCCTCGTGGGAGCTCTGCCTTGGGATCGCCAGGTCCAGATGTTGTATCTGTCTCGTCAATAAATTATAAGGTGTGCTGAGAACAAGACACCATCAGGAACCATTCGGCATACTGAACTCGTTGATCGAGAACTGCAGGGAGTTTTCTGGCATCAGGAACATCTTCCACAAGTTTCAACGTCATCATCCATTCCATCTAAGGCCCTGGCTATGGTGGTGGAGTTGAAACCCTGGAGCATCTCTGGTAGATGCTCAATCAGACTGGCTTCCATCTGCTTAAGTGTCAAAGGGGATTGGTGTCAGGATGTCCGTGCAAATGGTGCGCATCTCATCATCCATCCCCAAATGTAGTTGCCCCCTCCTCTGTCCAACCTCTCTCTTCGTCACTGATCTCAAATAGTTGCGACAATCGATCTTTTACTGGACCTGTTGATGTTCAAGTTGTACTGCAAGCTCAAGGGTAATCTAAATCATTCCCTTCGAGATTCATCAATCGTTCCCGATCAACATTAGATATTCTCGCATGTAGGGGCTGAGAAACTATATTTTTCAATCTTCAATTACAAGCAATCGAAGAGGGCATCAGCGAAAGTGATTCTCATACAAAGTGAACATACCCTTTTATACATTTTCTACAATCTTGTAGTAGCAACCATAATTACAGATTAACAAAACGCAAAATCAGCTGGACAGATTCTCAGAAATGCCTACCCCAAAACGAATTTGAATGACTATACCATTACGCATACAAAAAAGCGTGGTTGCGAATTTGAATGCTATTCGAATAGGAATTTTAAATTGAATGATGATTCTTTTAATTGCCTGTCGCAAGTGAACATTTGTTTGCACATGAAGTGAAATTGTATGACTATTTTGAGGTGCTTGCAGTTTCAGCACGAAATGGAATAATGACGCGGGGTTTAAAATTTTTAAATATCAATTTAAAAAAATGACCGGGAAAACCTATACTACTTAGGTCCTACCTTTTAAATGAGCCTCCCATGTTTGTATTGGTAACGCTATCTCGAAGGAAGCCTGTTATTCTTGACTATTCTGTGTACCCCACCCCAAGGCTTTATTGCTCTCGCTCGGCCCACAGTGGGTTTTTCTGTTTATAGCTTTCCAGTTCGTGATATCATTTTAGTATATATTTAAATTACCATCTACGCTGATGACACGCAGCTTTACATTACTTTTAAATCTTCTCAAAAAACTACCGCCGATTCCTGCATTACAACACTGGATAAATGTATTCAAGAGATTCAAAGTTGGATGAAAAAAACTTCCCAAGAAATTGAACGATTGAAAAAACAGAATTTGTTCTATTTGGATCACACGTCAACCAATTGTCTAAAGTTTCTCTTCCATTTTATTACAATGGTGGTGACTCATAGATAACCCCTCATCACAAACACGTAATTTAGATTGTTACATTACATTTCGACTCGACAATGACTTTAAAAAACCTATCTCCAACATTGTCGCATTATCAATAAATTTCATATCCAGAAATATTAGCCGAATAAGGAAATACTTGAATAAAGTGCTTTGCTGAACAAATTATACATGCGTTTGTCCTTCATCACGGCTCGATAACAGGAGAATAGCTCTCCTCTACAGTCTCCCACCAGAATCAAATATCTGGTCTTCAGCTTTGCATACTAAACACAACAGCTCGTGTTGTGAGCTTTGTCCAGAAAAGTCATACCATATCACGCCAATCTTGAAAGAACTGCACTGGCTTCTGATTCACAGAGAATTGTTTTAAACTTATGCTAATTGTTCACAAATATTTTAATAACATTTTCTCCAAATTTATATTTCTGAACCTTAAACTCTACACTCCATCACGCAATTTGCACTCCAGCAACATGTCACTCTAAAGGAACCAACTTCAAAACGGAACTATGGGGGTGATATGTCTTTTTCTGTCACTGACTCCGAGACTCTGGAATGATCTTTTCAACTAAACTCAAATCTCGTCCATAGTATCAACTAGATTTAAGTCAGATGCTTAAAACTACCATCTTATGTCACAATTCTTCAAAGATGATGTATATTGTAATTTTAAATTGCATTGTAGGTACATGTATCTCAGTACATATTTTTTCCCTAATACTATCATTGTATATTGTTTGTATTCATGTTTTTTCTTTGTTTCGCGCATGTTGGCATAGCCCCCATGGGAATGTGATATGTGCGCGCTACAAAATCTGTATTATTATTAAGTTATTATTGTGTGTGTGTGTTATTATGTATGGTCAGTTGCTGCACTCCAACGCACGTGGCTCTAAGACGGCACTGACTGTGGGCGAACTCAATCAACGTACGACGGGGTTCCATCTGAGACGTGAATTATTCATACCACCATTCATTACAGGAAACCGGGAGGTGTGTGTGTGTGATAGCGCCCTCTGTTGCCAATGCGTTATGAACCTAATGTGTGGTCGCGCATCATCCCGTAGCTTCCTATTGTTTTGCGAGCTTATTTCTCCTCCCCATCTACTGTCCACAAACAACCAAAATACTTGCTAACTTCCTATGAACTTGAAACTTGGCATGCACTAAGACCTTAACAAGTAGATGACATAGAGTATGATGACGTCATCGGGTGTCAAATAAGTGTTGTTTAAACATGAAATATTAATTATTTCAAAAGCACGTTAAGAGACATGCTTTAAAAAGGTCAATCTAATCAAAATTTGTATATATTATCGCAAAAAAGAAAATCATTCTCTTTGTTAAGTAAGTCAATTAAATTGTCGGTTTATTAAATTTATCAAATTGGTCTGGTTAATAAGCTTGTCAAATGATGGTTATCCATCAAAGTTCATACGCTAACAACTTGACTCATTTCTCTTTGTTTTGCCTCTTGTTCTTGAAAAAGTAGATATTTTAAAAGCAATACAGACATGACAAATCAAGTATTCTATTAATCATATTATTGATTTATTTTACATAACACATACAACACAACTGATATCAAAACTCTGTCTTAGTAAGAATTACCATGTGCAGTGCAAGAATTATACATAAGGACACAATTGTATTGTTGTTTTAACTTATAATATAAAAGTGTAATTATACAAATTAACTTTTCATGACCTTTTGTCCCTAAAGTCCATCTCTGCAGTATGCGAAGTGTAAGTTGTAACTTATGTCTTGTCCTGCAAACTCCTTTCCATCTTTATAGACAAAATACAGACAATGAATCTAAATCTTTTAACCCTGACTGACGGCAAATTAAAATATCAATTATTTCTCTTTCAGTTTGGTGCATACAACCTAAAGTACTCAAAATCCGTCAAAAATCCAAGGACATGTTTTGCTTGATTGATTTTAATGTTTGTATTTACAGGCCAAAATGAAATATACCTGGCATGACGCCAGACTTCAGAGTCCTCAGGGTTTTGGGTGTTGAGTTACTAAATGTTGTTGGATTTTGATAGATTCACAAAGGTTCATAGCAAAATATCATCTTTTTTTCGGCATCATATAAGTAAACGGAAGAAACATATCTTGAAACAGTTTCACAGCGCTGCTTACTATAAGCAATAACTCAGCTCAAAAATAGGTGGTGCTTGCATAAGTGTATTTTAAGAGTGATGTAGCATGTGAATTTTGGCTGTGTACATGTGTACTTCGCATAACTAAGGATCCCCCAGGTACGCAGCTAGTGCAGAAATTCAGCACTCAAACCTGTAAGTATTAAATGATCATAAGCACAGAATGCCATATTATGCAGTGGCATGAAACTGAGCATTGGTTATTGATTAATATGTTTGTATATTATTATTAAACAGTTAACTACTTTGTTTATTTGAAAATTAAATAATTTAATGTACATACACATTACACAAAACAAATAAGGTTGTTGAATACATCAACTTATGAAGAAGCAAAACTATAATTTAATACTGTTTTCACCTTTCATAAAGTACATGTAAACAGGCGAAATGATACAAACAACGGGACGAAATAATAAAGTATTCTAAAATTGATTTACTTTCTAAAAATTGATTTGAATTGATTGTTGGTGGTTCAATGTATTACACAAAAACACATTCATGTTGTTCATTACATCAATAGGAACAAAACTGTATACCACAGTTACGCATCTATTGTGAAATGGCGTTTACTTATACTGTTAAAAATATTGCTATTTACCAAACCAAGAATGGAATCGAAAATATTCTAGCCATTTTGTTTGTTCTTTCCACTGGTATTCTGTGTACCTACAACACAATATTATGTGTTTCTTTCATGGTACAGATAACTGGCTACGTCAATAATGCTAAATTGGTGACAATAATAAAAACTGCACTTGTCATCATTTCAACAGCGACATGCTTTCCAGGATTGAATTCAATCTTCATGCAAATTACAACTTTATTGTTTCATAAAATCATAACTCCTTGACAAAACAATGATTTGTTTACTATCTACACCTCATACGAAAGATCTTAACAAATATATTCAATTGATGACGTCATCATAGGTAACAGCGCCACCTGATGACATCAAACATGAATTATCGATCTTGAATCTTGAGTCATGAATCTTGAATCATGGAGAATAAAACAAACTAGTATTTCAAAAAATTATATCCCAACAACAAACGATTAATTCACAATCTTTGTACGATTTTAGTAGATCGTGAAAATCCCAAGAATTGCGTACATTCATGACACTGATTAGACATTTTGATTGAATCATGGTCAAACTACAAAGGCACTCCTCTTTTGAATCATGATCAAACTACAAGGGGAACCCCCCCCCCCCCCTTTGAATCAAATCAAACTATACAAAGGGCACCCCCTTTGAATCAAGATCAAACTGCAAGGGGCACTCCCATTGAATCAAGATCAAACTCTAGGGGTGCTTCCCTTCTATGTGCACTGCTTCCCCACTAGTCAAAGTGACCTGGCTCCTCACTACTCGGTTATTATTTGGGTGTTGCTCAGATATTATTTGAGGCCCCCTGGCCTTGGCAATGCTCAGTAATACCACAATACCCCTATTCGCTTATTTATTTATCTTTGTATTGCATTTTGGTATCTCCCTTAAATAAACGAATACCAATTTGCTTTGCAGCCCGTCCTCACTTGCCTTGTATGGGACCCGACCACTGCGAACTTTTGAGGCCAAACTTCCAAATGACTATGACCATTGTTGTACCCTCCGGTTGATTGATCGTCCAATAACATTCAAATGTATTTGAAATGCAAGACCCATGTCCGCGAGTCATGCCTGCCAAATGGAACTGTGTAGTGAATGCCTTCTAAGACCAAGGGTACTATTACCACACGCTTATCCACCAGTCATTTAGAAAAGGTCAGACAAACGCCCGCAAGGTTTTGTACTGAAAGTAAGGGCTAGTGTTAACTATAAGCCATTCTATTTTAGGCCAATTTACTACAGTGAACCAAAATATCTGTTATCACAGAAGTAGGTGATCGAGATTTTATATGAAACCTGTTCACGGCGAGACATTTCAGCTGACGGCGTAATGATCATGCTTACACAGGCTATATCATTATTATGCAAATATAGTGAATTTGGAATAGAAGGTTGCTTGAAAAATCTATACTGCACGGTAAATGTGAGGACTAACTTCGAGCTGAAATGTTATGCCATAATCTACTTCGTCAGCGCACATTATGATGAAAACTAAAAGTAAACGGTTTTAAACCACGTTCTGATATGGAAAGTTAATTCAAAATGGATGCGGATGCTGCCCTTGTGTGAATATGAATTTTGCTCCTTTTTAATTGTGAGGCCACTTGATTATTACTGCCACCCTTACAACATGGCTATCGAAAAAAGGGCAATGTATGAAGCCCGAGACCTCACACTAAATGCTTGACCTCTAAAGAGAAACTATCATCCTTGGGCCTATATATCACAAGGTTTGCCAACCTGTCGAATTTAACTTAACTAGGCCTGTACGGCCCTTGACTATGCGTTTTAGCACATACATGTATTTGTATACCATTTCTACGTCTTTCTACGGACGGAAACGTTATCTTCGTCACTGATTAGCCCATCCTACAAGGAACTTTTTGTTCCTTTAATTCTGTATTTCTCATCCTGCCATTGTACCCCAGCGACAGTGAATGTATAGACCACGCCTGCCCTATGCATACCGCCACACAAAACCCTTGGGTTTGAATTGGATATATAAATATGCATTTACGCCATAGCCCACATTGCATGGCTGGGTTTGACGAACGGGGGTGAAAATGCAGCCCGCCTTGATTAACTGGCAACTGCTAAGGTATTTGCCTACCAAATGCCACTTTAGGAGCAATGTTAATTGCACATTATCGCAAATTTAAAACCCAACACTTTCGTCCTTGCTCAGCTATGATCAAGGCACAGTTGTTTTCTTGCTCAAATACGGCGCCGATTGCAGTTCTATTAGGCGTATACTGCCGTGGAATGCAATACCCTGTATGCGAAATAATTTTCCTCCTACATTATATCCACCAATGTCCCATACATCAATTGCTAATCAAACCTCAATTCTTCTGACATCTTCTATGCTTTAGCCAACTTATTCGCATTTTGTGGTGCTACACAGTCAGATTTCCCGGCAGAGCACTAAAATGGACGTGTCGTCTGCTGGCTGCTAGAATCGCGACTGAATGTATCATGTGTCACCCTCAATGTCACACCAGCAGTGCAAATAGTTGTTGTTGTTGGGGTTTTTTTTTGGGGGGGGGGGTTGGCACTTTCAGCAAACTACGTGCCCTTTGTGCCATCAACAATAACAATTTAAACAGAGCATGAAGAAAATAAAGCGAGAATATTATAGGAAGAAGGGTATACAATAGGGAGGCAGCTGACTGATTCACCAAGCACAATGCAACGAGTTGTGATGAGCCCTGCGAGGCCGGTCGTGTACCAGCAATTTAAGTGCCCGGGCACCGCCAGTGCAAATAGTTGCTTTAGAGCCCATCTATTTAAGCTCTTGCTTAAGTTGGGGCTTCTGGCTCTTATTTGGCCGTGACCACTCATTTCTATGGGATATACAGTAGACGCGAAAGAAAAAAGTGCTTATCCTTTGTTGTATTTTCAATAGGGGTTGCGCTTGGATAATTTTCAAAATTTTAAGTATGCACAGTAGATGACTGTGAACACTGCTGAAGTAGTATTTTTTCCTGTATTAGTTTTATGTAGTAGTTTTATGTAGAGTGAATTGTCAGATTATAAATGACCATGCTCGTTGTGGTTGCTCGCATTTGGAGTACAAGACCGTGATATGGATTACAGCAGGTAGATAATAGACTTCTGGTATATAACCTATCCGATCCTGCCGGGTAAGCGCGCACTGTACAATGCTAACAGAATGACGGAGTTACAAGAAAGAACTCGCTCGGACTCGGAGAGAATTAGGAAGTCTTCCTACATCGGATACTACGCTGTGCTTGGCACTTGGGTAACGGTTCTTTTGGACCGGTATGATCAAAGGGCTTGCCGTCTTGCTACCAACTCTCCGTGAACAGCTCCAAGAGAAGACTTGGCTAATCGGCTGGATGATTGCAATAATGGACGCTACTATTGATGCCACAGGTATATAAGTGTAGGCCGATAGCCTCACCCGTTTTACATTGTCTTAAAACTACAAAATGAATTCAGAAGCAAAGCCTTTCTATATAATAGTAATTCACGCTTGGGAGGATTTGTTTAAAGTCAAAAATCATTTTTAGTAAACAAATGCATATAGTGGACGAAGTGTACTGCAGACAAAAAAAAAATCGAGAGCGGGTGACACTCACAAAAACATTTCCGCGCAAACGGCCAAATGCAAAACGGCCGCCATTTGCACATAAATATTACCTGCCGGGGGCGCGATTTTTTTTTTCAAAACGAGAACCATCGCGCGATGTTTCAGCCAATCATGTGGCGCGTATTTTAAAGATGACGTAGGATATCATTAACATATGCATATTAGATGCTGGCAATCCGTGCACGCAAACATTTACAGTACATGTGTATGTACGATGTACGCATGTACAATAATAATAATAACTAGAGCTTAAGTGTTTGTTAGAACAAACACACGGTGTTCGAGTCAACTTACGGTTCAATCAAATTATCATCGATGATGTCAATATCATATTGTGCAAGGGTTTATCATGATAACAATATCAATTTCATATTCAAAAGACATATCAATTTTGCGTTAGAATGTGTTGAATTTGAATTTCCTGTTTGGACAGGAAGTAAAGGTCACATTAGGTGGTTTGAAGGTCATATATGACCTCCTCATGATTATGAAAAAATAACAAATTTGTCAACTTATACATCAAATTGAAGCTATGAGATATGACCTTTTAAAATTTGTAAAAATCGTTACTTCGTGTGCCACTAATTGAACCATTGGCAAGCATTTATTGTACCTCATTTCACAAGAATTACAAGCTATTAATGTAAGGAATTCAATTGTTTTTTTGTTTTCTAATAGGTCATTTAGCTCTTGAGATATTGGCTGTTGAACTTGGAAAAGTTGTGAGATTTAAGCAATAAATTAGAAATTAAGTGTGACTTGGAACACAATGTTTTTTATTTGAAATATTGACACTAGCCCAACACATGCTTTTCAAAAACCATGCTAGATGATAAATCAACATTAAAAATCACTCATATGAAAATAGTTTGCCAGGGTTGTAGGTAGCCAGATCAACCTATTCAGCGTTATTATGGGCATAAAGTCACAAAGTTGATTTAGGGTAGAAGGGGACTACATATATAGTAACTGGATTAAACTTGGCTGCAAATTCAAAGAGCAGGAAGTGTGGGTTAAATTGTTTGGGAGAGTTGGGGGTTACTGAAGACACTGAAACATTGAAGACCATATAAATATTTCCCCTTTCCTTTCCTTCAGCTAATTAGTCTTTCATTAGAAAACAAGCTTATAACTACTACATGATAAAGTTGGAAGAAAGGTTGCATCTGTGCTTTCCATCTTCCACTGCCCCCCGCTGAAGAGTTGTCATAAAGTAAATAATTCCCAATTCAAACAAAATTAAATGTAATTATATCCACTGGATCAAATCTGATAATTGGTTGCCCTTTTCAGTTTGTTTATGGAAAAACCTTTCAATTTTAGATTTAAATGAAGCCAACATTGGTATTTATCTCTTGTACAAAAATAAATGTAATCTTTATTTATAATAATACTTCACTTTCAGGTTAAGTTTATAAAAAAATATAATGATAAATTGACAATGATAGTGACACTGTAATCAAGCATCTCCTTATTGTGACATGTTAAACTGTCTTTGTTTTCACCTATACTGCAAATAATTTTAAAATAATTTATAAAATTTGAAAACAAATTCTACATTGATTTTTACATTTTTAAGGTTGTACACATGATTGGCAAAATGTCTGTAGCTGCATCCATACTACAGAATTACAACCTAAAGATCAGATGCCATTTTGTACATAAATTGTTAGACATTGAAATAATCAAAGAGTTGTATGGGTGCTTGTAAATTGCTAATAAAGCAATGAAATACATATTTATTTTAATTGTCTGTTGGGTTTCATGACTTGACTTTTCACTTCCTTCCCCCACAATCAATTGAAACCACTTTGTTGACCTGTTTAACCTACTTGTAACCAATCTAGAAATGAGTGTACATGGTCTTACACATGTAACAAGTGAAATGACTTCAGTGTAAATGAACCCAAACCATGATCCTTTTGTTGACAAGACAACAGAATATATCCACTGGATCAAATCTGATAATTGGTTGCCCTTTTCACTTTGTTTATGGAAAAACCTTTCAATTTTTTGATTTAAATGAAGCCAACATTGGTATTTATCTCTTGGTATTAAGTCTTGTACAAAAATTAATTTCATCTTTATTTATAATATACTTCACTTTCAGGTTAAGTTTATAACAAAAATATAATGATAAATTGACAATGATAGTGACACTGTAATCAAGCATCTCCTTATTGTGACATGTTAAACTGTCTTTGTTTTCACCTATACTGCAAATAATTAAAAAATAATTTATAAAATTTGAAAACAAATTCTACATTGATTTTACATTTTCAAGTTGTACACATGATTGGCAAAATGTCTGTAGCTCTATCCATACTACAGAATTACAAACCTAAAGATCAGATGCCATTTTGTACATAAATTGTTAGACATTGAAATAATCAAAGAGTTGTATGGGTGCTTGTAAATTGCTAATAAAGCAATGAAATACATATTTATTTTAACTGTCTGTTGGGTTTCATGACTTGACTTTTGTGGTTACACACTTCCCTCCCGCACAATCAATTGAAACCACTTTGTTGACCTGTTTAACCTACATGTACTTGTAACCAATCTAGAAATGAGTGTACATGTGTAAGAACACATATAACAAGTGAAATGACTTCAGTGTAAATGAACCCAACCATGATCCTTTGTTGACAAGAAAACAGAATATATATCCACTGGATCAAATCTGATAATTGGTTTATTTTCACTTTGTTTATGGAAAAACCTTTCAATTTTAGATTTAAATGAAGCCAACATTGGTATTTATCTCTTGGTATTAAGTCTTGTACAAAAATAAATTTAATCTTTATTTATAATATACTCCACTTTCAGGTTAAGTTTATAACAAAAATATAATGATAAATTGACAAGATAGTGACACTGTAATCAAGAATCTCCTTATTGTGACATGCTTATAAACTGTCTTTGTTTTCACCTATACCGCAAATAATTAAAAAATTATTTATAAAATTTGAAATCAAATTATACATTGATTTTTAACTTTTCAAGGTTCTACACATGATTGGCAAAATGTCTGTAAAGATCAGATGCCATTTTGTACATAAATTGTTAGACATTGAAATAATCAAAGAGTTGTATGGATGCTTGTAAATTGCTAATAAAGCAATGAAATACATATTTATTTTAACTGTCTGTGTGGGTTTCATAACTTGACTTTTGTGGTTACACACCCTCCCCACAATTGAAACCACTTTGTTTACCTGTTTAACCTAATTGTAAACAATCTAGAAATGAGTGTACATGGTCTTACACATGTAACAAGTGAAATGACTTCAGTGTAAATGAACCCAACCATGATCCTTTGTTGATAAGAAAACAGAATCAACCTGCATTTATAATAAATGTACGCTCTGTATGTACGATTTAGTGACAGTTCAGAATGGGTGACATTCAGGGGTTGTCATTGGAATCGGTAATTTTAGAATAAAATGTCTGCCCCCTCCCCCAAGTTCTTGGTGATGGCATGTACTGCCACTGGTGATGAACCAACACATTTTGTTGTTTTTTCTAAAATTCTTTGGTCTATCATTGCAGCACTATAGAATCCAAGAACTAGGGAAGGGGAGGGGCAAACAAGCAATAAAAGTATAAGGGGGCCCAAATTACCAATTCCATTAACTGACGACTGGTGCTTCATTATGTCGAAAATCACACCCAGCATCCATTCTGCATAGCTGAAGTTGCAAGATGTTTCCGTCCTTTCTAAAAAAAAAGATTTAAGATTGAAAATAGGAGTAAGGGCTTAGATTTAAATAAATGTTGTTTAACTGACATGGATTGGAAAGGTGGTTATCAGATACACCCCTTCTCTTGGACTGAAATGCCAGTACTGCTATAGCAAAAAATAATAACAAATTATACTAAACCTTAATTTTTGTAATAAACAACCATTAAAACTAAATGAAATGTTCATCATTGGTATGAAGACCCTTCTCAAACGATCTGTTAACATAAGACGTTAAACCATACCAAGATTGTTGATGACTTGAACAGTTACGATACTGCATTTGGATGTGGTGTCAACGCCGTGTTGGGGTACTGTTGGCTGGAACTCAGTCTGAGCCATGATACATCGGAGTCAATAAAAAAAAATAATAGTTAAGTTTATGGAAGTACATGGAATAAAGTATTTGAAATTTCTGAGAAGTTCTAATTTAATGAATGAGGAAAATAATATGTCACAGTGAACATGCTGTAAAAAATAATAGGAAGGTTTTATAAGTACAAGTGAAATGACTTCAGTGTAAATGAACCCAACCATGATCCTTTGTTGATAAGAAAACAGAATCAACCTGCATTTATAATAAATGTACGCTCTGTATGTACGATTTAGTGACAGTTCAGAATGGGTGACATATCTAGGGGTTGTCATTGGAATCGGTAATTTTAGAATAAAATGTCTGCCCCCTCCCCCAAGTTCTTGGTGATGGCATGTACTGCCACTGGTGATGAACCAACACATTTTGTTGTTTTTTCTAAAATTCTTTGGTCTATCATTGCAGCACTATAGAATCCAAGAACTAGGGAAGGGGAGGGGCAAACAAGCAACAAAAGTATAAGGGGGCCCAAATTACCAATTCCATTAACTGACTGACTGGTGCTTCATTATGTCGAAAATCACCCAGCATCCATTCTGCATAGCTGAAGTTGCAAGATGTTTCTCGTCCTTTCTAAAAAAAAGATTTAAGATTGAAAATAGGAGTAAGGGCTTAGATTTAAATAAATGTTGTTTAACTGACATGGATTGGAAAAGGTGGTTATCAGATACACCCTTTCTCTTGGACTGAAATGCCAGTACTGCTATAGCAAAAATAATAACAAATTATACTAAACCTTAATTTTTTGTAATAAACAACCATTAAAACTAAATGAAATGTTCATCATTGGTATGAAGACCCCTTCTCAAACGATCTGTTAACATAAGACGATAAACCATACCAAGATTGTTGATGACTTGAACAGTTACGATACTGCATTTTGGATGTGGTGTCAACGCCGTGTTGGGGTACTGTTGGCTGGAACTCAGTCTGAGCCATGATACATCGGAGTCAACATGCTGTAAAAAATAATAGTTAAGTTTTATGGAAGTACATGGAATAAAGTATTTGAAATTTCTGAGAAGTTCTAATTTAATGAATGAGGAAAATAATATGTCACAGTGAACATGCTGTACAAAATAATAGGAAGGTTTTATAAGTACATGGACCAAGAATAAAGTATTTGAAAATTCAGAGAAGTTCTAATTTATGGGAATGGGAAAATAGTGTATAATTTTAGAGTAGCTGGACCATTGAAATTGAAAAGGGCATTGGTTTGTTTTCAAAATTGCACACAATTATTCTTGACAATGTGTAATAAATTAAAGAAATGTTTTCGCACGAAACTCTCATCAAAAGAGAAAGGTATTTAAGGAAATTGCAGAGTCTCATATACTCATATAATTTCATGTGATTGTGATGTGAGTGATGTCTGAGAGAGGCCTCGGGGAGCAGGACCTACAAGTACATGTATTGTGTCATGAATATTGTGCATTTTTCCTGTGAAATAATTGTCTATGTAAGTTTATTTGTATCTGAGAAGGGTACAAAATTAAGGAAAACTTGAGTGCAGTAAACAATCGCTAGGCTACTTATTTAATTTGTGCACAAACTGAAGATTTTTGGAGAAAACAAAAATTACAAAATATATGGCATAAAATTTCTACTGAATAATAAACCTTAACAACTGAATTTTCCTATCCTTATTTATATTCTAAATACATTTTGGTGACATCTGTTCATATTTTGTTAGTTGTTTACTGTCCAAAGTATGTTCACGTAGGCCTAACTAACGTTAGTCATGTTATTGTTAGTTAAACAGGCACAATGCAACGATCGAATGGACAGTTTAAAAATGGTTTTTCTTGTATAAAAACACGAAGATAAATACAGGAAATCCTCTTAAAAAGTAACTTCAAAATACTTACTCTTTTTATGACCGTGTACTGTTGGCGATCCATTTTTACAGCCTAAAAAAATTACGTCTGGGCCATGGCACCATACACGCAAACAGCTCCATTGTAACCAAATATCGTGTACTACACGATATTTGGTTACAATGCATCTACATGTACAATCGATATCGACGCTGTTTGCGTGTACGTGTTGTGCCCATGGCCCAGACTAGCGCAACGTATTGCGCCTTGCGGCGCTATACGATCTTTGATTCTTTCATGCAACGTATATGAAACGTTTTAAATATTTTACTTTTTAGCGTAATTCGACACCTGATGACGTAATCATGACGTCAGAGAAAACGGTTTCGTCTGCTTGATATGTTCTGTTTATGTGTTAAGTTTGAAGGCTGTATATGCTTAGCAAGGATGCCTTTGTTACCGGACAAGTGCCACTGAGAATAAGAAGTAAAAAACAAAAAAACAGTACAAAAACAATAGGTGTTCGCGCTGCGCTCTCGAACACCTAATAATGATAGCGCACGTATCCAGCAACTGAGTGGTGCTCAAGGCGCATATTATTACCCTGCTCATAAGGCTCATAAGGCTCATAAATCATTCCTGAAACCATCTCAGCTCCCTGGGAGTATACAGCTCAATTGCTGCCATTACAGCGCATATGGGGCTAATCAACCAACTCTGCCCTCACAGGTACCCATTTAACCCCTGGGTGGAGAGAAGCAATTATGGTTAAGTGTCTTGCTCAAGGACACAAGTGTCACGGCCGGGATTCGAACCCACTGTATGTGTATATCTGTGCGAAGCAGTAAGAACTATCGCGTATTGAACTCAGGTCAGGGCTGTGTAATCCAAATTCCATGTACACTGTATGCAGTTAAATGAAATAACCGTTTAGTGAGTTGAAATAACTTAGTGGTTGTAAACACTTTATATAAATACATTTTAAATACTGATGCCTCTTTTCAAAGTATTATTTTAAAACAATTAGAACCATACCCTATATTCATGGTCACACAATAATACAATTATACGGGGGATGAAAGATAATTAAAAGCAAGGACACAAACATATTGTACAAATCAGATCAACTTGTTTAATGTAAAAAAGTGAAAACCACTCTTTGGAGTGTAAAACAAACTCTGATTCGAGTGAAAAATACAGTAAAAGGCTATCAATTCACTCTTTATACACTACTAATTTTACTCTTTATCCACTCCAAAAAGACTTGTCCGCCATATAGCTCTTTGAAAGAGTGGTTTTCACTCTTTTACATTAAGAGAGCACAAGTTGCATTTTGAGATAATCAAATTTGTTACACAACTTAGTAATTAAACTAAGGGAGGAACACATATTTTATATATATAACAGGATGACAAACTAGCCTCACATCATTCATAATTTATTAAATGTTTATTCATAATTCATAATTTATTAAATTCTCCAGTGGGGTACCGGATTTTCTATAGATTCTTTGTGGGGTACCATTGTTCCATTGTGTTTGGTACCCCAACGAATGGCATGTAAGAACACACACACACACACATATATATATATATATATATATATATATATATATATATATATATATATATATATATATATATATATATATGTGTAAGGGGGAAGAAAGAAGGCTGACCTTTGGACCAGCTCAAGAGGGACACCGACCTCACATCCGCTGAGGAGCTGCGCTCCTGCATGGCGGACCGAGATAACTGGAGGAAGAGGACTCGTACTCTGGCTCGTGATGTCGTCACTACTCAGGCGGCCCCGACATGATATATATATATATATATATATATATATATATATATATATATATATATATATATATATATATATATATATATATATATACTTGTAGTAAAACTAGTGGAACGCTGGTAGTTGTAACTCCGAGTTTCACGCGTTATGCGATCATCAGACAACTGTTGTCTGATGATCGCATAACGCGTGAAACTCGGAGTTACAACAAAGCGTTCCACTAGTTTTACTACAAAGTATAATACGCTCTGTCTATGTGGCATTGAGCACTCTACTTCAAGATAGACCGCTACATTTAAGCATATATATATATATTTATATATATTTTTATATATATTTATATATATTTATATATATTTATATATTTATATATATATATTTATATATATCTATATATATTTATTTATATCTATATATATATATATATATATATATATATATATATATATATATATATTGCCGGACTCGAACCCGCGACCTCTCGATTACCGTACGAGCGATATACCAACTGAGCTAACAAGCGCAGCCCCTATGTTGGTGGGCGGTCCACTTATGCCAATTATCTATTGCTCTATGGGGCCAGGTCAGAGGCCAAACCATATCTGCCGAGTAGCCAGGGATCAAGCCCCGGTCAGATGCAATCAACCCGGGTAACGGCAGTAGCGGGGATCACACAATTATTCCAATTTTATCTCCAAAATTTTTAATTACAATTAATGTAGTATCACCGACGTAGCATATATATGTTATGTGTATCCTGCTGGTACGTGTGACGTAATTCCAACATAACCCACGCGCATGTGTGTCTTTATATTAAAATCGAAAAACAGTTGAGATTAGATTATCCTAGACTGGTCCCCTGTCTTTATCCAATCAAGAATAAAGACGGGCTCTGGGCGTATCATTCCAGCAATTTCATTGGATACGTTGTGCGGAAGATCTTACGTCACACTTCGATGATAACAACTAAGGTTAAAGTTGAATATCTCTAAAACTGAGAGGTCGGTATATGGCATCAATCACGAGCCTTGAAGCGTGGCTTGAAATATTCAGGCTGAGATGCAACTTGATTTTGAATGATTGTAAATGTTTGTTCTCTTTCAGGTTTAATCTACGACCGTAGAGGGAACTATACATTGGCCTTCATGTTGATGGGAGTCGTTCATGTTATACCCGCTGGTGCTTTGCTGTGTCTTTGTTGGCTCCAACGGAAAAAGAAATGATGTATGGATATTTTGCACAGCACCCAATAGACCTTATGCATATGACGTCACAAACTGAAGAGCGCCCTCTTCAGAGACAAAAGAAGGACACTTCAATAATAAATATCTTCAATAATGGTGATCAATGGCCGCGTGAGATTTTTTCTTCAGCAGACTTTGTCCACTATATGCATTTGTATATCTAAAAAATTATTTTTGACTTTAGATTCCTTAAAAAAAATCCTGATTTATTATTATTACATAGAAAGGCTTTGCTTGTGAATTAATTTTGATTTTGTATTAAAACAATTTATGAAAATGTATAAAAACTAATTTTATGAAAATGTTGAAAAACCTAGTCTTGAATTCGGTACCTCCTACTTTCAAGGCGATTCGGTGAATTAATTATTGAAGAACCTTTTTAAAATTAGATTTCTATGCCAATTTCTAAGCAATTGGCGAAGTGTGCTGCAGGAAAAAAATAGCTGCACCCCCCATTGAGTGCGTGAACCACTGATCTCTGTACTAACTGGATAGGAGATGAGCGCAGATTGGCCTATACAAAATTGAAGTAACCGGCCGCCATGTTGGTTCCCCCAAAAGGTCAAGAGTCAAATGTCATGTTAGTATACAGACAATAACAACAACTGGTTCAGCAGCACTCGGCATTGTCGTCGGTCGGGTAGCAGTAAACCTATCTGGCCGTCACGCATGCGCCTTCTTTCTTGGGGAACAAAGATGGCGAACAACTAAGCTTCAGCCAATCGGCGCGATCTCCTATCCAGTTAGTATAGAGATCAGTGGCGTGAAGCAATGACTGAACTTCTTTTGTCTCTGAAGGAGGGCGCCCTTTAGTTTGTGACGTCAATGCATAAGATCTCTGTGTCAACATTATAATCAGGGGAAGTTTCATAAATAATGTGAAACAATTAATCTTATCCATTAACCTTAAGTGAGAATTATTAAATCAAAATACACCACAGTTAATTGTAGAATTGCGTTTCATGAAATCAATATTAGCGTATTAAGATTATTCGAGTTTAAGATCAGATTGATATTAATTGTATCTTAAGGCTTCAATATTATTGACAGAGGATACAGCACAACCTTTGACCTTAGTAGTTTAGCACTATGACCAAGGCTGTTCAGTGAAAATAATGCGCGTACTACTGTTTTTCATTTCATAGCGCTGCTAACCATTAAGCATAGAGAAAGGCACGCTAACTTGCCGGCCGTTACTGCTAGTAAATGAGTGATGCAACAATACAAATCCATGGTGAACGCGCACGCGCAGCTCTGAAATTTCTTGCTAACTGTGAATTGAAATACGCTTATGCTTAAGCAATTTGTTTTGTTATAGTTAGCACGAAATTTATAGTTAAGCTGCTAACAGGTAAGCAGCGCATAAATTATGTTTATAAGTATTGTACTTGTAGAAGCCTTGACCAAGGCTGTTGTCGTAGTTCGTAGCACCTACCACGATACTCCCACCACGTACCAATTTCTGGACCAAGAAATTCAGCACTCAGGCCGCACAGTGGGCCAGGGGAGATGAAAGTGCGCCAAAATAGTGGTTTGAGGTGTGTGACGGTTCCACTTTTTAGAAAGTTTTTTTCGAAAGATCAGACCCTCACGGACACTTTTTGAGAATATTTTTCTTTAGAAATTTTTAAAGTATTTATTTATTTATTTTTGAACACAAAAAAGTGCCTCAATGAAGCTAAAAGTCTATAAGTAGCTTTATTTGTTTAAACCATAATAAGGGTATTTCAGAAAAAAGGTATTTACTTAAAATTGTGTATATCTACTGTCCATAAGTCATACTTCAACAATGTTGGGTTTTTAAAATTTTGAAAATTTAAATTAATCTCATTAGAGGGTAAAAACCGTCAAAAAAACACAAAAAACAGTATTTAAAAAAAAGTAACCAAACAAGTTTAGATTCCCGTGGATTCCCGCCTTAATTTTTATACTGGCGTGATCCCCATAGTCTCCCCTTCACATTGGTACCAGATTTGGCTGCTAGTTTGTGCAACTCTTTAAGATTCGTTCTGATATATGAGCGCCTGTATCGGCTTTATTTGTCATCACGCACCGACGGAGAAGCTTCGTGAAACTCGATACGCGCATTGTCTTTGATCCTGGCCTTCGTGGGAAAATATATGTGCAGTCGCTTTTGGTTTAAGCTACAGCTTATTTTTATCAACTACATCAGTCAATGCGTCTTCATATGTAGACAAGTCTAAGAAACCTTTTCTGGCAAAGATGGTGTCACAGAGAAACCTTCTTACCCTACTAGTTGTGAATAATTAGTGATTTTTAACCTTTTATATGAATATGTATAAGTTGGGCCAGTGCCCAATTCACCAATGCCGTGGTTGACCGACATAGCATAATTAAACAACAATAGGTTTAAAGCACACAGTACTGGTTAGAAATTCCTGAGTTGGAACCCCCATAGGTTTATTTGTATATCAATGAGGTAAGTTTGAGTTTAAATAGAATCAGAAGTGAAGGGTTGAAGATTGAATGAGATGTAAATGAGATGTAGATGTAAGGTTGGAAAAGGTTGTAAGGTTTTGAGGAATGTGAAGGAAGTTGTCTCCTGGACCTCAATCTATGAGGACTGTCTTACACTCTGCTCTGCTGCAGCAATATTTTTTTTTAGTCAGAGTATTTCAGGCTCTTGATATATTTTATTTAGCAAGTATTCAGGCTCGTTAGTCGTGCTGTATATTACATTCTTTATCAGAGTGCTTTTCAAGGCAAATATTTGTCAGTTTTACCAACTTTTGGCGAGAGGGGAGACAAGTTGGAAGATCAACCGTCAACCGTAAGTTAAACACATTGGTCTTGATAATATATTTGACTGAAGTATAATTTATAACCTTGATGTTCTTTTACTTGATATTTCACTTGAGGTAGATTGGCGATATTTATTTTCAAGCGAAGTTTAAGAAATGTGTTGTAAAATTTGAATTGATTTTAAAGATAGTTTTCGCTTTCTGTAGCACCAAAAATCGATAGAATGATTTTTTTAACTGGTTAGTGGTTGCAAAAAAAATCCAAAAAAGCCCTTAAAAAGTGGCGGCCGGATACGACATTCTTTCCAATTTGTCTTGGTGACAATATTTAACCTTTTGTCTTAGTGACATTATTTAAAACGTGTCTTAGTGACATACTTTAATAACTTGTCTTGGTGACAATATTTAACCTTTTTGTCTTAGTGACAATGTTTAACTTGTATGTCTTAGTGACATTTAAAACGTGTCTGAGTGACATTCTTTGATAGTTTGTCTTGGTGACAATATTTAACCTTTTGTCCTAGTGACATTATTTAAAACGTGTCTGAGTGACATTCTTTAATAACTTGTCTATGTGACAAATAACTAACATGTCTTAGTGACATAATTAATAACATGTCTTAGTGACAATAAGTTGTCTTGGTGACAACACATAATCTTTGTCTTAAGTGTTATTGTTTAATAACTTTTTAGACTGGAATATTTGGTGGTTTTGTAAATATTAATTGGAACCGAACGGACAAGTAAGTGACGCGTTTTTAGGTGTTCGGGTATGTACCCGAAACACCTATTGTTTTTGTTCTGTTTTTTAGGTGTTCGGGTATGTACCCGAAACACCTATTGTTTTTGTTCGGTCCTTTTTTTTCTTTTCTTTTTCTTCTTCTTCTTCTTCTTCTTAGGTGTTCGGGTATGTACCCGAAACACCTATTGTTTTTGTTCGTTTTTTTTTAGGTGTTCGGGTATGCACCCGAGAGGGCGGGGCATATAAAACAGTCCGGCCAGCGGAACGGTAATCCAGTATGCCGCCCTCAATCAGCTGAAACAGATACTGAAATACCCGTACGTGCACATGTACAATACAATCAACGGTGTTTGCGTGTGGTGCCACGCAAATTCTGTCTAAGAAATTGAGGGAGTGTAAAAATGGATCGCCAAAATAGTCATGAAGGGTAGGTATCTTGAATTTAATTGTTAAGAGGATTTCCTGTATTTATATTCGTGTTTTTATACAAGAAAAGCCATTTTTTAAGCGTTGGGTTGGCTGGTAACGTTAATGTAGTTGCATTGTGCCTGACGTTAACGTTAGTTATGTGAACATACATTGTACTTTGAACAGTAAACAACTCACCACTTTCTAACAAAATATGAACAGATGTCACTAACATGTATTTAGAATGTAAATAAGGATAGGAAAATTCAGTTGTTATGGTTATGGCAATTTTTCAGTTGAAATTTTATGCCATATTTGGTAATTTATGTTTTCTCCAAAAATCTTCAGTTTGTGCACAAATTAACGTCAAGTAGTGATTGTTTACTGCACTTTCCCTTAAATGTTTACCCTTCCTAGATACAAATCAACTTACATAGACAATTATTTCACAGGAAAAATGCACAATATTCATGACACAATACTTCATGTACTTGTATAAGTTGTTAATGTTAGTCCTGCTCCCTGGGGAGGCCTCTCTCAGACATCTCTCACATGAAACTATGAGACTCAGCAATTTCCTTAAATACCTTTCTCTTTTGATGCAAGTATCATGCAAGAACATTTCTTAAATTTATTACACATTGTCAAGAATAATTGTGTGCAATTTTCACAACAACCAATGCCCTTTTCAATTTTAATGGTCCAGCTACTCCAAAATTATACACTATTTTCCCCATTCATATAAATTAGAACTTCTCTGAATTTTCAAATACTTTATTTTTGGTCCATGTACTTATAAAACTTTCCTATTGTTTTTTACAGCATGTTGACTCTGATGTATCATGGCTCAGACTAAGTTCCAGCCTACAGCACCCCGACACGGCGTTGACACCACATCCAAATGCAGTATCGTAACTGTTCAAGTCATCAACAATCTTCAGTTTGTAGGCTACACGATGGTATGGTTTAACGTCTTACGTTAACAGATCATTTGAGAATCCGTGCACAATTAATGGAAGTGGTCTTCATTACTTGGTTTCGTTTGAAGGTATGTAAACTTTCACATTTTTTATAGATGTATGTTCGTTTTAGTATAATTTTATAGATATTGATTACATAAAACCATGGTTAACGTTAAAAACCTTAGTGTGGCAATGGTATCACATGTGCCGCGCCTGAAGTGAGATAGGTCAACTCGTATGCGTGCTCGTACTTTTACCAATTCACACTTATTTTGGTCAACTCAACCCGGAAAAATATTTATTACTGAATATTTACTGGCATGCGTACGGATTGACATCCGGTGGAGTACGCGTTGGTAAAAGTACAAGTTAATTTAGCTACACTATAGTGTCTGTAGTTCCTCATAATAATAGTAGTACTTATGTCCTGTGTACTGATGGCTGCATTGCAGTTTACTTTATACTAGCACTTAATTTTCTCACTAAAGTAGACCAGAAACAAATATCAGCACCTTTATTGAGATAATGAAACGATCACATCATGGAGGAAGGAAGACGTCACATGTAGTTCTATTCCATTGTAAAACCTAACTTAAAGGCATTGTTCTGAAGGGATCTTTTTTCTGAAGTTACATCAATCCATCAATCCATCATCCTGATAATAACATATAAGGGCATTCTAAGTTATGTGTGTTTTGTTAGCATGACCCATTATTCTTCGTCCCTCTTTGAAAACATTTAATATTGTTTTTACATGATTCGTTTATATTTCAGATCAACGATATCCATTTGTGCTACTGCTACAAGGTGTGTTAGAGTCTGTGTAACTTTGTGATCCAATGGCCAGTATTTGAAGTTTCTCCATTCATCAAAGGAGTTAACGTATTATTCAAATTATTTTATATGGACTTATCCTATCTGTGGCAGTCTTGACCCTCAAGGGAATTGTTTTTTCAGGACCTCAAGACACATCTAGGTCTTTCTAGGAATTTCTTTAACATGTTAGAACAAAAATAGTACTGAGGAATTCTTATTATTTTTTTGGCTGGACGCAAACATCCTCACAAATTATTAAGCAATATTTGTTGGTGATCTAGTAAAATGGATATTGCCGACAGTGAATCACTGGCAGTTGGGCCATATAAACATAGTAAACATACCCCCCCCCCCCAATCTTCATTGCATGGGTGTGTCAGCCTTGGAATACCTTTTGCCAGATCACCCAATTAAAGTTCCTATTTATTTGTATGCTCGCATTGGGATAGTACTGACCATCAATCCCATAAACACAATTGGTTAAACAGACAGTATCGTCACGATCAGAGCATACTTCCTACAAACGGGCCGTGGAATTGGTGTCCTAGTTTAAGACGAACATAGTGACTAAAAATTACTGGCTCATTTATGCAGCAGCAACGCAAATATGACCTTATCATGTGAGTATTATTTTCAGTCACTGAGTTAAACTAGAACTTGAACTCTGATTCCATGCCCTGTTGATCGTGAAGATATTGCCACCTTTAAACAATAACTTTAACATTACTATTTATGAAAATGTATTTTCAACAGTTAATGACACATAAATACATATACTGTACATGTAACAATCAGAAGATCATATTTCACTATTGTTTGTTTCTTTTTATTTTACAGTTATCCTTCAAATTACATTGTGCTGTCTCTTCCCTATAAGTATTGTTTTAAAAAACTGAACCAAACATTTAAATATTATAACACTTGATCGAATTTGTCATTGTATTGTACAGCACCTGCACACACCACCTCGGGGCCAAAAATGTGTAATGATAAAGCTGTGATGATACAGTATTTAATTCCACCACAACGTATAATTAGCGTAACAGCTCTGTATTCGTCCAAAGGACAAACACCTAATATCGTTAATTGTCAAAAAATATTTACAAAAGATGACCCCAATTTGACCTTACTTCCTGTCCAAACCGGAAGTCAAAGTTTAATATTAATAAAAATCATATCTCAACAACCACAACGGGTAAATTCACAATATTTCCACCATTGTATAGATTGTTAATTGTCGCAAAATATTTACACAAAGGTGACCCCAATTTGACCTTTACTTCCTGTCCAAACCGGAAGTCAAAGTTTAATATTAAAATAATGTCTAAATTCAGTATTGTATTGTAGTCAAATAAACTTCTCGCGAGAACTTCAACAGACGTTAAAATTTGACTTTCTCCAACACTTCGAATTGATGACGTCATAATTTTAATTAGGTCTTGTTTTTTCTTCTTCTTCTTCTCCGGATAGATTGTCTACAAAAAAAACACATACTTCCAAACTTCACATGAACTTGAAACTTGGCATGTACTTAGAACTTAACAAGTAGATGAAACACGAGTTGTGAGTGACCCCAATTTGACCTTACTTCCTGTCCAAACCGGAAGTCAAAGTTTAATTGTAGCGGCGTAATTCTGCTATAGCGCCCTCATTTGGCAAACCATGCAATGTCAAGATTCTGGAAATTTCTGTGTTCTGATGTCAAGATAAAGGAATGAAGATTTCATGTAAAATCACTGTTAATAGCTCCTAGGAATGCAACAGTTGGTGAGTTCATAGAAAGTAAAGATTCCTCTTACATAAATAATTAATAACTGAAGATATAGGCAAGTGAGATATAAGGAATTTAGGGTTGTTTTATCATTGTTAACGTTTGGTGATGTAAACAATAAATGGTTCGTTGTGTGTGTAGTTCTACATGGATCTTACATAGGAAATAATGCGTCATTTACCCTCACACATTTAGATTGTCTAATACTTGTGTGTTTAGTGTGGTTCATGCCATTTAAGTATTTCTCTCATTGAATCAAATACGCATGTATGCATAGATAAACTGTCACTTGCCTAGGTGAAGCTAATGATATTGTACACAAGACAGGAAATAACCTAGAATAAGTAATTTGACTCGGATTAAGATTCAATTATGCATTTATTAAGGTTAACTTAGAATTAGTCACAGTTAATGTGTGTTATGAATACTAGTCTGTTAATGCCTTCAGATACCATTGTTAGGCTCTTTCATGTTTATTGTTCATTTGTTTATTGTTACAGCGAACCGCTGACACAGGACCATAGGCTGTCATTGTTTCAAGTCAAGAGGCAGAATAAACAGTTAATTAAGCTTGAGGACTGTTTCATCGAGACTCCTTTGTTGGTGTGTTCAAACTTGCATTTTTCTTCCTATGTGACCAGCTGAAGAGGTTACATTAATATTTTTTTTAAATCTAGTTTAATATTTAAAAAAAATCATATCTCAACAACCACAAGAGGTACATTGGCATTTTTGTACCAATGTGTAGATTGTTAATTGTCGAAAAATATGTACACAAAGGTGACCCCAATTTGAACTTGCTTCCTGTCCAAACCGGAAGTAAAAATTTAATATTTAAAAAAATCATATCTCAACAACCACAACAGGTAAATTCACAGTTTTTGCACCATTGTACAGATAGTTAATTCAGTATTGTATTGTATTCAAATAAACTTCTCGCGAGAACTTCAACAGACGTTAACATTTGACTTATCCAACACTTCGAATTAATGACGTAACCATTTTAACTTCAACCGAACACCTTGTTTTTGTTGTGACAAAAACTTATATCTAGTTCTATTTCTTCTTCTTCTCCGGATAGATTGTCTACAAAAGAACACATACTTGCAAACTTCACATGAACTTGAAACTTGGCATATACTTAGAACTTAACACGTAGATGAAACAGAATTTGTGAAATGAATTTGTGACGTCATGATGAGGTCATCAGATATCGAATTACGATAAATCAAAGTTTAATATTTAAACAAATCATATCTAAACAACCACAAGGGGTAAATTCACAATTTTTGTACCATTGTACAGATCGTTAATTGTCAAAAGATATTTACAAAAAGATGACCCCAATTTGACCTTACTTCCTGTCCAAACCGGAAGTCAAGGTTTAATATTTAAAAAAATCATATCTCAACAACCACAAGAGGTAAATTCACAATTTTTGTACCATTGTACAGATCGCTAATTGTCAAAATATATTTACAAAAAGATGACCCCAATTTGACCTTACTTCCTGTCCAAACCGGAAGTCAAAGTTTAATATTTAAAATAAATCATATCTCAACAACCAAAACAGGTAAATTCACAATTTTTATACCATTGTACAAACCGTTAATTGTCAAAAGATATTTACAAAAAGATGACCGCAATTTGACCTTACTTCCTGTCCAAACCGGAAGTCAAATTTTAATATTTAAAAAAATCATATCTAAACAACCACAAGGGGTAAATTCACAATTTTTGTACCATTGTACAGATCGTTAATTGTCAAAACATATTTACAAAAAGATGACCCCAATTTGACCTTACTTCCTGTCCAAACCGGAAGTCAAGGTTTAATATTTAAAAAAATCATATCTCAGCAACCACAAGAGGTAAATTCAAAAAATTTGCAGCATTGTACAGATCGTTAATTGTCAAAAATATTTACACAAAGTTGACCCCAATTTGACCTTACATCCTCCCGAACACCTAGAGTTTGTGTCGAGACAAACTCTGAATCTCTAGTTCTTCTTCTTCTTCTTCTCCCCGACGTCTGTCCACAAAAACACACACTTGCAAACTTCACATGAACTTGAAACTTGGCATGTACTTAGAACTTAACAAGTAGATGAAACACGAGTTGTGAGTGACCCCAATTTGACCTTACTTCCTGTCCAAACCGGAAGTCAAAGTTTAATATTGAACAAAAATCATATCTCAACAACCACAAGAGGTAAATTCACAATTGTTGTACCATTGTACAGATCGTTAATTGTCCAAAAATATTTACAAAAAGATGACCCCAATTTGACCTTACTTCCTGTCCAAACCGGAAGTCAAAGTTTAATATTTAAAAAAATATATATCTCAACAACCACAAGAGGTAAATTCACAATTTTTGTACCATTGTACAGATCGTTAATTGTAAAAAAATATTTACAAAAAGATGACCCGAATTTCACCTTACTTCCTGTCCAAACCGGAAGTCAAGGTTTAATATTTTAAAAAATCATATCTCAACAACCACAAGAGGTAAATTGACATGTTTTGCACCATTGTATAGATTGTTAATTGTCAAAAAATATTTACACAAAGGTGACCCCAATTTGACCTTACTTCCTGTCTAAACCGGAAGTCAAAGTTTAATATTTAAAAAATTATATCTCAACAACTACAAGAGCTAAATTAAAATTTTTGTACCATTGTGCAGGTCGTTAATTGTCAAAAAATATTTACAAAATGGTGACCCCAATTTGACCTTATTTCCTGTCCAAACTAGAAGTCAAATTTTAATATTTAAAAAAATCATATCTCAACAACCACAAGAGGTAAATTCACATTTTTGCACCATTGTACAGATTGTTAATTGTCGAAAAATATTTACACAAAGGTGACCCCAATTTCACCTTACTTCCTGTCCAAACCGGAAGTCAAAGTTTAATATTTAAAAAAATCATCTCAACAACCACAAGAGGTAAATTCACAATTTTTGTACCATTGTACAGATCGTTAATTGTCAAAACAATTTTACACAAAGTTGACCCCAATTTGACCTTTACTTCCTGTCTAAACCGGAAGTCAAAGTTTAATGTTTAAAACAAAATCTTCCACAAGAGGTAAATTCACAATATTTGCACCATTGTACAGATCGTTATTTGTCAAAACAATTTTACACAAAGGTGACCCCAATTTGACCTTTACTTCCTCCCGAACACCTAGAGTTTGTGTAAACAAACTCGAATTTCTAGTTTTACTTTTTCTTCTTCTTCTTCTTCTTCTCCCCCGTTACTTTCCGGTAACAAACACATACTTGCAAACTTCACATGAACTTGAAACTTGGCATGTACTTAGAACTTAACAAGTAGATGAAACACGAGTTGTGAGTGAGCCCAAGTTGACCTTACTTCCTGTCCAAACCGGAAGTCAAAGTTTAATATTTAAAAAAATCATATCTCAACAACCACGAGGTAAATTGACATTTTTTGCACCATTGTACTCATCGTTAATTGTCAAAAAATATTTACAAAAAGGTGACCCAACTTGACCTTACTTCCTGTCCAAAGTCAAAGTTTATCATTTAAAAAAATCATCTCAACAACCAAAAGAGGTAAATTCAGAGTTTTTGCACCGTTGTACTGATCGTTAATTGTCCAAAAATATTTACAAAAAGTGACCCCAATTTGACCTTTACTTCCTGTCCAAACCGGAAGTCAAAGTTTAATATTTAAAAAAAAATCATGTCAACAACCACAAGAGGTAAATTCACAATTTTAACACCATTGTACAGATCGTTAATTGTCAAAACAATTTTACACAGAGGTGACCCCAATTTGAACTTTACTTCCTGTCCAAACCGGAAGTCAAAGTTTCAGATTTAAAACAAAATCTTCCACAAGAGGTAAATTCACAATCTTTGCACCATTGTACAGATCGTTCATTGTCACAAAATATTTAAACAAAGTTGAACCCAATTTGACCTTTACACCCTCCCGAACACCTAGAGTTTGTGTCAAAACAAACTCTGAATCTCTAGTTTTTTGGTGGTTTGTTTTGGCCACAGGGAATTATGTGATACATATACACGCGGGGACCAAATTTCCCATGTACAAAGTATGGTGGGTAACAGAGGCCTCACAAATTCGGGCAAACGTTCATACCCCTATGTGAAAAAGTCGTTTAAAACACAGCACGGCAGAATTCCAATCGATCCAGGAAATTTGACTGCAATTAGACATCGTTTCAAAAGGAAAAATAAAATTGTTAAAAATAAAATTAAAAATGCCGACGCGCGGGTCTGAGGCGACGCACGCGGAGACCAGAAACCCGAAACTTGTTTGGGCTTAATGAGTTCCGCCTTAAGTGTTGGCAGGTACACAAGGATCAAGGAGCTACGGAAGCGTGAAAGCGACATAGTAAAATAAAACAAATACTCGCCGTAAGTCATAACTATGACTAAACAATTTACTAAGCTTAAGTCATAATTACGACTTAAACATGAGTCATAATTATGACTTATTATCTCATAATTATGAGTTATATGTTAAGTCATAATTATGAGTGAAGCTAAGTCATAATTATGAGATATTAAGTCATAATTAAGACTTAGGCCTAAGCCAAGTATTTTTGTTTTTTGTTTTTTAGTATGTCCATTTAATGCTTCCATAAGGCGCGACGACGAATGGTCAAGTACAGTAATATACCGGGTAGTCAAGTACAGTAATGGTCATTGTACAACATGTAAATGTATGTACATGTAGATATGCATGTATACAGAATGCATATGGATCCGCTGGAGTTCGAATAGCTAAGGGTAGGGGGCAAAATGCCACCAAACGGTTCCGACGGGCCTTGGTCAAGGCTATAGTTGTAGCGGGGTATTAACTGCACACACTTGTTTTGGGCGCGTTCAAAGGAAACGGTGAATTCGCGGAAAAGGGGTTCAGAGAAAAAGAAAGATTTCCCTTGAGTTTAAAGAGTAAAAGTGATTTCAGTTAATTTGTTTTCTGATTTCCTTTTCTCTTTTTATATATATTTTTTTAGACAGTTATAACAATAATAGTGAAGTATTTTCACTACTGGTGTTGTTCCGTTTCAGGCTCCGGATACTACTTATTTTTATATTTATTGTTTTTTTTTAGAGAGGCCCAACCTCTTAGTATATCAAACGGCACAACACGGCACCTGCAGAGGCCCGTCCTCCGCTTTACCGCACTATAGCGGAGTACATCCCTCTCATTGGAGGCCCGACCTCTATGTGCCGTACTCGGGCTCTCACCTTTTGCCAAATGCTACCTGCAGATGTCCGTCCTCTGCTTTACCTGCACTATTAAAAAGCGGAGTACATCCTTCTCATTGGAGGCCCGACCTCCTTTCAATAATTCATTGTACTACTGTAGAAGGGCTCTCGTTTTCCCGTCACCCTGAAACTGTACCCAAATAAAAGAGGTGCACTTTTGACTAACATCGGGGGTCCCTATCCCCTAAAGACAGAAGGTGCTTGTTGAGAAATTTTGAAACCCGGTGGTGAAAATTTTAATTTATTCGTTTATTCATTTATTATTTTGTTTGTTTGTTTGTTTTTCTTTGTTTTTTGTTTTTTAGGGGTTAATCAATGCACTGTGAACCCTGCCTAAGGTTACCAGAACAATTGTTGGAAGACCCGTGCTTTAAATTAGCATCCAGAGAAAGATCGTTGGATACCAAGCATCTAGGACACAATGAGTTCCTTAAAGCCTTTCTCTATGTCACACAAAGGGTTTTTACATAACAGCTAAACAAAAGCCAGTAAGTGGCACCATATGGGCTACGTAAATATTGATAAAGGGTTTTAACTGGTGATTCGAGTGTGACCAACCAAAATCGGCTCTAAAATGACATCTATACTTTATATTGGCGAAAACAATCGCTTGATGGCACTGTTTAGGGCACTCCCAATATCCGGGGGCCCTCCCCTTTGAATTGAGGTCCAATGATTGGTGATCATGTTCTATCCAATGTGAGCAAATGCTCACTTAAAAAGCGAATGTTTTAGGTTTTGTCAACCATAGAGAAAGGATAGAAAAGGCGTGCTGAGAATGTTTCCCCAAAAGTGCCCCTTAGAGGATTTTGGAGGATATGGGGTGGTTAGGGTTAATAAAAAATAATGCAATTTTGTCAGTATTTGTCAGCACCCGAACACGAGAACTGTAAGGCAGACAGTAAAATTTTCCGAGTTGTTGTAATACTAAAAATGAGAAACAGTGCATTGCCATACCTTGTTTGTCATTTTAATACTACTTGAATATACCCTCCTTTTTGATATTTTGATAAACTGTAAAGTTATTTTATAATTGTACGGTACCTTGCAATACCTTGTACGCTTTTCCCGATAGCTGATAATACACTCCTTTTTATTAGGTGTTCGGGTATAACCCGAAAACCTATTGTTTTTGTACGTTTTTTCCTTCTCCTTCTCACCGCCGATTGTCTAAAAAAAAACATACTTGCGAACTTCACATGAACTTGGAAATTGACATATACTTAGAATGTGATGTGTAGATGAAACAGAAGTTGTGACGTCATGATGACGTCATCAGATATCGAATTACTTAAAATTGAAGTTTAATATTAAAAAAAAATTATACAATGGATTAACTACACAATGGATTTTTATAATCTATAAATCATCGGAAATGTCTTGAATTATCAAACAACATTTACACAGACATGACCCCATTTTGACCTTGTCTTCCGGTCCAAACCGGAAGTTGAAAAGACGAACAATTCTAGAGCTGATATGTTAGGCAATTTCAACATGGCTTCTGTCAATTAAATCTTTATTGACATGTGACCTTTTCCAAAATATTGATGACGTCATCACTACGTCACAAAAAAATGTTACAACAGAGTCAAATAAATATTATTTTGCCATCTCAAAAATCCTTCTTCCGAAATAGACCAAATACCTTTTTTATAGATAGAAAATAAATAAAGCAATCTAATTCTGAAGTTTCAACGCAATCGTGTATCCAAAACGGAAGATACGGTCAAATGAAGGACAGCGAAAACGGGGATATACCCCCACGAGTTCCGCGTACATGATATTGTGAAGAACATGATTAACCAGGCAAAAATAACTCACTACTCATCTCTTGTGGAAGAGAGCTCAGGCGATCAGAAAAAAAACTCTTTAACATTGTTGAAAAGCTGCTTCATAAACCCAAAACTCCAGTACTTCCATCTACACACTCCGATCAGGACCTGGCAAATGCTTTTTCAAACTTTTGTCACAAAAATTGAGAATATCCGTCGTTCTTTTCCCCCAGTACCTGCCATTCTATCACAAACACCGTCACGCAAGGATCCACAATGTAGACTGTCTATGTTTGAGCCTACTAGTGTTACGGAGATCAAGCAACTCATCATGAAATCGCCATCAAAATCATGTGAACTTGATCCAGTACCAGCTTCGCTAATAAAACAAAACATTGATGTGTTTGCTAAGTATATCACAATTATTGTAAACAGATTTCTTTCTTCCGGTTGTTTCCCTGATAGCCAGAAGGTTGCAAATGTTAAACAACTCCTGAAGAAACCCAATTTGGACAAGGAAGTTTTCAAAAATTACCGACCAGTAGCGAATTTAAAGTACCTTGGAAAAACAATCGAGCGAGTTGTTTTATCACGGATCTCTGACCATGTTCGTACTAATAACCTGTCGGACACATTTCAGTCAGCCTATTAACCATTTTCATGGAACGGAAACTGCTCTTCCTCGCTTCAACAATGACATTATCTGCCATGGATGATAGAAAAATCACTGCATTAGTTTTGTTAGACTTAAGCGCCGCTTTTGACACGGTCAATCACAAAATCCTTCTCTCCCGCCTTCAATATCATCTTGGAATACATGACACAGCCCTGGAATGGTGTAGGTCAGTAGTATTAATGGAGCATCTCACACCCCAAAAAGTAGGCGAAGCTGCGTGCGCACCTTCGCCCACTTTTGTCCTTCGCCCACTTTTGTGACCTTGTGTGTTGGGTTGAATGCCCGAAGTTGAATGCGGACCGAGCCACGCAGTGGTCAGTTGTTCGCCTCACGGCAGTGTATGGAGTCACGAAGTGACGATAATGTGAAGAACATGATGCAAGTTGCATCATGTTCGGCGGCGTATGCCAAGACGCAGGATGCGTCTTGGACGAACCACGTAGTGGTGAGTGGAATCTCTGTCACGATAGTGTAACTGGAGAAAAACCGTTATTGTTTGATCCAGTTGGGAGGTGCGGGAATGATTGTAAATCATGGAGCGCCGAAGACACTTCACGCAGCACAAACGAGACGTTGACGTCTCGTTTGTATTTCTGAAGTGAAAACAAAGCGGCGGGTTCCTCGACGTCTGTCAAGACGTCGAGGAAGGAGAAAAGGGCGGGTCGACCATGCAGTGGGTTATTGTATTTATGAATTTATTTATTTATTTTTAATGTCCCGCGTCTATTTTTCCCGCACTCTCGGTGTGGGTCTGGTCGTCCATTATATGACTACATAGGCGGATCCAGGATTTTTCAAAAGGGGGGGTCCAACCAGTGGCGTAGCTGTGATTTTTTCCAGGGTGGCAAGTGCTCTCAAAATTTCCGACTTAGGGGGATAGATCAATAATGCCCCCCTAAAAACTCCTCGGAAACACCACTTATGGTAAGATTTTTCCCTCTGCAACATTATTTTTTCGTAACTATTTTTTTTTTAATGAAAAAAAAATTGTATGGCAGGGACGGATCTAGGAATTTTTACAGGGGGAAAGGGGGAATCAGGCCTTATGTAAATGACGTAAATGACACCCACAAATTTGTCAGCCTTGATACAATATGTCTTCATGGTATTGATTTTTGGATAATAGTATTCAATTATTCAATTTAGATTGATATAGACATAGTTTGGGGTTTTGTCATTTAAAGAGATTTACAAGTTTAGTTTGAGAGCACAATGTGAATTTTAAGATTCAGCTGTTTTACCTTTGTTTTACCTTTGAATGGTATATAACCTTTGAAAACTTTACTCATCCTACAAAATGTATTTGCCTAGATGTGATCATTGATCAAATCAGTTCATCCAAGTCAAAGATGATTAATATTTTAAACAGTCGGTTTAAAAGGATCAGTTGGCAAAGTATGTTTTAATATTTAATAATCTATACGTATCTCATTTATTAAAGATTCTTTCTTTAAAATATTATATAGAATTGTTTGGTAAAGAACTACATTTCAAAATAGTGAAGGAAATAATCGAAAGCTCATTTAATATCAAGTTGCCACAATTACCAATTTGTTTTGTGCATTTTTAAAAAGCATATGTTTCTTGAGAACAAGAGGAAGTATTGTACTCTTTTCTAACACCAATAATGTGCCACCTTTTAATGTTCCCTTTCATAAAACGTTTCACATCGACGGTAGTTTGTTTACTGGGAAATGACCAGCCGTAATTTAGTTAGTCCAGACTAAAACATTTTTAAATTTGCAGCTTGGGTTAAGTAAATGATTTTTTTTAAATCTAAGTCTGAGAAAACAAATGTTAGGGGTGACATCGCTTTCTAATGCGCGGTATACCTTGCGGTAAGTGATGGCCTCCCTTACCTAAACTGATATAGTGGTGTTCTCCAATGTGACCAAGAAGCAGTTGTGTAGTGGTACGAGTACAGGTTCCTGCCAGAATTTTGTTCACAAGATATCCCTGATTTGTGCTTTTCTCCAGGCTTGTCACTATATGAATGTCACGATTTAACATTCTGGCCATCCCTTGGACTGCAACTGCATCCACCCAAGTGCCACACTTGCCCATTTTTGACAGATATTTAAATGTGGAATGCTCTTTCAGAGGGTCCTTTACATCCTGGAGATAAAAAACGAGCATTTATTAATGAATATTTCATCATCACCATTCATTTGCCAAAATACACATAAGTTGCTTAGAAACCTTGTCAATAGACGGATTTAATGAAAATTTAATACCCAAAGAGCTATTGAGTATAACAAGTTTGTCATCAGTGTATTTTTGTTAAACTTAAAGGTGACTCATTGAAACATTCATGGACAGCACTCACCAAAGCTCTTTAGATAGCGCACAAGCTCAGCCCTGAGCTGTGCTGCACTACTTGGAGGCAACCCAAGTCTCTCTAACTGGTCGGAAACACAATGGAAGAAACAGTTTCCATCACCTGGCACATTTTTCCGGATTTCCAATTTCAGAGTGGCAATGTTTTGTATCAGGCGGTCGAAAAATGTTTGCTTGTGAATGTGTAATTCTTGTGTGGACGTTGAAGGGCTGGAGTCTGAAACGCAATTAGAACCAAATGTTAAATGTTCCAGCATCACCATCGTCATCACCAGTTCATCACCATATTCATAACAATTGTAATTACAGAGTTATAGGCCTGCATCTTACCATTTTCTTTCTCTGTGCCGTAAATCTTTGTTGTTTTGGGGGCAACAAAGTTTAAAAATGTCTGTCCAGGTGCCACAACATCAAGTCTGCGCCTCTTTTTGGGTCTCATTCTAGGGGGGGGGGGACACACACAAAAACACTTTTATTTTCATGCAGAACACCCATGTCAGAACGTTTTAAGAAGATCTACAGATAATATGAGAAGTTCTGTAACATATTTTATTGAATTTATTTGAACTAAATACAAATTTGACCAGGAGTTACTTTAGTGTGGGTTAGCCCATTACTGCAGTTTCCTTAAATAAAATATTTATTAATGCATCAGGTAAAATCAAAATCACAATGAAAATTGGCCAGGGGTTAGCCTAGGGGCAGTTAACCCAAAACTACAGTTTGCATAATAAGATATTTATCATATCTTACTTTATTATAGTTGTGTTTCCTATATTACATTTGAAAAAACATTTGGGTGGGTAGGTTGGTAAAATCTTCTTTTTTTTGCTCTAAATTGTTTTTGCCAAAAATATTAGGGTGGGATGATTAGGAAAATTATTAGGGTGGGTCAATTATTTTTTATTTTTTTAGTGGCGCACTCATTTGTAACAGTTAATTCAGATTTAATACAGTACATGTTAATACTACCTATCAGCACTGATAGGCTGACAAATAATAACGCGATCTCTGATTGGTCAAGGGGAGCACGTGCCACGATGTTGTTCACAGCCCATGCTACACTGCACGGATCCTGCACACGAGGAACCGCGCACTGTGTAAAACCGTGTGGTTTGTGATCGAACTGCACTGTGTACATGTAGAGTTACTTGCAAAAAAGCTAACGTGACTTAAGATTTCATAAAATATTTAGTTCTCAATGATAGCCCACAAAAGTTCATTTTCTGGGGGTCTTTCAGATGGACGTACAACTGCCTAATAACAAATTTCCAAAATCCGAGATCGTAAAAATTATTAACATTCAATAGGCCTACTGTATAGCCTACCTTGATCTTTTAGGAGTGGGGAAACTTCTCTGTCCTGTCTGTGCCTAGCTCTCGAGGCCTCGTGCATGCTAGGAGTTGATGTCTCATGTACATGTACATGGCCATGCACAGTAATATATGTACGCAAACCTGATTGGCCAATAGTAAAATAAAAGTCCGCCAACCAATAGCAACTTAGCTTCCAAAAGTTATCGGGGACGATTGCCATTGCTTTGGTCTACGACACGACCGGAAGAGCGTTTACATGCGTTGGTCGTACTCTGCGCCCGTACACACTACGCACAAGTTCGATTGTCCCAGTTATTACAATGTATTACATGTATTGAGGTTTGCGCACTTTGCGGTAAGCTTTGTACTAGAACGAAACTTTCCCAAAGTCCACAGAGACGCTGTTAGAATTTTGTTTAATGTTTTTTAACTTCTTGTGCATGTGCGTGCGTGAGTACTTTATCCGTTGTATTTTCGTAGGCTTTAGATTTTTTCGTAGGAGGCCCCCTTAGGTCATGCCTCCCCCCCCAAAAAAAAAAAACACATCGGAAAACACCCATAACAAAATCCCCCCACGAATAAAAATAAAAATAAAAATATTTTTTTTAAATTATAAAAAAAAAAAAAAAAACGCCAAAAAAGGGGGTCCGGACCCCCTGGACCCCTCCCCCTGGATCCGCCTATGGACTAGGCATAAATTGTTGTCGCAGCGGGCTATACAAACTCCGTTTCGGCTCGATGGTTCGACCCCTCCATCCATTACTTATTTTAAATTTAATTAAGGTCGTCCTTGATGCGGTGTGTATACGTTTTCGATTCAAAGACCTTTTGTCGCAGCGGACTATACAAACTAAGTTTCGGCTCGATGGTTCGACGCCTCCATCCATTACTTATTTTAAATTTAATTAAGGTCGTCCTTGATGCGGTGTGTATACGTTTTCGATTCAAAGACCTTTTGTTGCAGCGGACTATACAAACTTCGTTTAGGCTTGATGGTTTGACCCCGCCGTCCGTTTGAGTTTTAGTTTATCTAGTTTGATATTTCTATAGTAGTTAGATATAATTGATTCCTACGCCGGTTGCCAACATGTCTACCATTATTCTCCAAGATTTTTACAACACCGTAGATAATCACGGCCGTGTTTTATTCCTAGAACTTATACGTTGTGCAATAAATACTGATCCCGAAATCCGAAGGTGGAACAGTATCCCTCCAAACTCGGTACACATTTTAGTAATTTCTAGGACGGAAGCCTTAAAATATGCTATTTTGAAAAACATTATGCATATACCAAATTCCTCGCAGCGCAATTCAAGATGTGTACAATTTACGGTTGGGACCTCCCTTTCAAAGAGTAGGGTTACCCGGTGGTGTCTCCCTCGACGAAGGGTTAATTAAGGGGTATTTTTCCCACTTTTACATCCAGATGTAAAATAAACCTTTCATTCGGGTTTGTTTTACGACATATAGAGACGGGTGAATTACGGTATTACCATGCCAGTTTTAATAACGCGCGTTTTTTACCCGACCCGGTCACTATAGCTTCAGAAGATGATTTTGAAAATTTCCTCCAAAAGATACACGACATGGACGTGCTACAACACGCCCTACATACAGGTATCATAGTACCGAGACTGCTTTATTAAAGGTTAAAAACGATCTTTTAATGGCTATGAATAAGCAACGTGTTACGTTATTAGTTTTACTTGATTTAAGTTCAGCTTTTGATACCTTAAATCATCAAACTTTACTGAACACACTCCATTCTAAGTTTGGTATTGATGGGACTGCTCTCCTTTGGTTTAAATCTTATTTGTTTAACAGATCTCAGCAGGTCTCCATTCATGGCAAATTGTCTCAGAAATTTGACCTCGACGGGGGTGTACCCCAGGGTTCGTGTTTAGGTCCCTTGTTGTTCATTTTGTATACTAGTAGTTTGTTTGAAGTAATTGAAACTCAACTCCCAAATGTTCATTGCTATGCTGATGACACGCAACTTTATCTTTCGTTTTGTCCAAATGCTGTATCAAGTCAGGCGTCGGCACTTTCTGCAATGGAGGGCTGTATACATGTTGTGCGCAAATGGATGCTTGGTAATGGGTTAATGCTAAACGATGGTAAAACTGAATTTATTATCTTAGGCACTCGTCAACAATTGGCTAAGGTTAACATTGATGGTATTAATGTTGGTTCGTCCAGGGTTTCCCCTATCCCCATTGTAAGGAATCTTGGTGCCTGGTTTGATGCAAACATGACAATGGCTACTCATATTACAAAAACTTGTGCTACTGCTTTTTATTACTTACATAATATTAGACGTATCAGGAAGTACTTATCTAGGCAATGTACCAAAACATTAATTCATTCTTTCATTTCCAGCCGATTGGATTATTGTAATAGTCTCCTTTATGGATTGCCTGATATTCAAATTAACCAGCTGCAACGTGTTCAAAATTCTTGCGCTAGATTGGTTTGTAATGCTTTAAAATACTGTCATATTACACCCTTGTTCATTGACTTACACTGGCTTCCGGTGAGGTTCAGGATTGATTTTAAAATTTTGTTAATAACTTATAAGATTTTAAATGGTCTTGCTCCCTTATATTTATGCCAACTTATCAAAAGAAATCTTCATCTCAATACAATCTTAGAAGTGCCAGGGACGACATGCTCCTTAGTTACCCGGTGTGTCGGACTAAATTCACGCTGGGTGATAGGGCATTTGAGTTTGCTGCACCCAAATTATGGAATGCTTTACCATTAAATATTCGGAAATCGACTAGTTTGACTGTTTTTAAACAATTATTTAAAACAAATTTTTTCTGTATGGCATTCTATTGATATTGTTGTGATGTGCTTTTATGTAATTTTTTAATATTTTTTATTTGTATTGTACATTTGTAATTGTAAATTTGTAATGCGCATTTGAACATCTCATTATGGAATTTGCGCAATATAAGTTAATAAATTATTATTATTATTATTATTACACGTCCAGACACGAAATGGGCCATCGCCGATATCAGTAACGTCACCGTCTATGTGAATAAAATGCCCTCGATATACATCGGTGCACCCCCACAACAACAACTACCCGAGTACATCGCGAATAATAAAGGGTTAGACAATCTAATCAGAAATCGTCATTCCAGTGCTAGGTACAAGGACAACTTTTGTCTCTTTAGATGTTTCGCCAGAAAAGAAGGGAATTCATCGATCTCCCTGGAAACCCGCACCAAACACCTCGTTGATAGATATACGGAAGTAATGAATGAGCGCCCCACAAAAGACGTTTGTTTAGAGGACCTGCATCACTTTGAAGGAATCTTCAAAGTGAATGTCAGAGTCTTTAGCCTCAGTCGTGAGGAAACTCTGAACGAGACCGGGGAGGTTGAATACAAAGTATTAGCCCGCTTGGTTAGGAGACCACTGTGTAATCACAAAATAACCATGAACGTTAACCTATACGAATCTCATTTTTCGTACATACACGATATGAACTTGTACAGCCAAGTATTTCCTTGCCCCAGATGCGACCGCGTATTTAACAGATCACACAACTTAAAACATCCTGAGGGGCGGTGTGACATCTACGTCAAACATAAGTTTCCCGGCGGTTGCTACCGCCTTCCAAATTCCGTGTTCGATGAGTTGGTCGAAGCGGGTATACAGGTGGATGAGGATATGAGGTATTATCCTTATCGTGCCACCTATGATTTTGAAGCCTATTTTCAAACCGGTAGAACAGACTTACGAAAACATAAGGGTCTCAAAGCGCAACACGAGTTACTGAGTGTCAGTCTCACAAGTAACGTTCCCGGTTACGACGTACCCCCTTTGTATCGTAACCGACGGGGATCCGACCAAACTATTGGCTAGCATGGTAGAGCATTTACATAGCATGAGTGATACCGCGTACGGTATTCTGTTAGATAAGTTTCAAGATGTATTCGAGCAGATCGATGCCCTCATACATCAACAGCGGGTTGAACAAGAAGCAGAAAGGTCGAATTCTCCAAGACAAGAGACTGACGAAGATAATCAGTCAAAACAGACAAAGGCTGAAAAACTTAGAGACAAATTAGAACAATATCTTCAGGAGCTACCCGTCCTGGGTTTCAATTCCGAAAAGTACGACATGAACATAATCAAACGTTACCTATACCCAATCCTTCGGGAGACGGACTCTCTGCGGCTCATTATTAGAAGATCGTCGACGTACATGTCGATCGGAACCGAAAAACTAAAGTTTTTCGATATTTCCCAATTATTTGGCACCCGGGTGCTCCTACGCAAAATTCTTAAAGGCGTACGAAAGCACTCAGACGAAAGGTTTTTCCCGTACGAGTGGGTAGATGATTTAAACAAACTCGATCACGATGAACTGCCCCCTCACGAAGCATTTTACAGCGACCTCAAAGGGGAAACATTATGGAAGAAGAGTACGCGTACTGTCAACGGGTCTGGCGAGAGAAGGGTCATGTAACGTTTCGAGATTTTTTAGTGTGGTATAATAACTTGGACGTTTCCCCCTTTCTCGAAGCGGTCGAGAAAATGTTTACTTTCTACAGAGAAAAGCAAATCGATATCTTCAAGTCGGCCATTTCCGTACCTGGACTGTCTGTTCACTATCTTTTTTAAACTAAACCACAAGATGTGTATTTATCATTGATAGACAGTGCTAACAAAGACCTTTATTATAAAATAAAGGATAACATCGTAGGCGGGCCGTCTATTATTTTTCACAGATATCACGATACCGGTAAAACTTGTATTAGGGGTGGTAAACTATGTAAAAGGTGGTAGGTTTTGATGCCAACGCTTGCACTTATGGTCACTTATGCAGAATATGCCAATGGGTACGTCTGTCAGGCGGAAAGCCTCCGACAACTTCAAACCTGTGCGAAGTCATACGTATGGTATCATGGCTACCGAGTGGTTAGATTGGGAAGCCAACTCAAACGGTGTATATATGTTGAAAAACCTAGTCTTGAACTCGGTACCTCCTACTGTAAACTATTGGTGAATTAATTATTGAAGAACCTTGTTAAAATGAGATTTCTAAGCAATTGGTGTGCTCCAGAAAAAATAGCTGGCCCCGCCTTTAGTGCGTGAACCACTGATCTCTATACTAACTGGATAGGAGATGGGCGCTGATTGGCCTATAAAAAAGTGAAGTAACTGGCCGCCATGTTGGTTCCCCCAAAAGGTCAAGAGTCAAATGTCACGTTAGCATACAGACAATAACAACAACTGGTTCAGCAGCACTCAGCATTGTCGTCGGTCGGGTAGCAGTAAACCTGTCTGGCCGTCACGCATGCGCTTTCTTTCTTGGGGGGAACAAAGATGGCGAACAAAGAGCTTCAGCCAATCAGCGCGATCTCCTATCCAGTTAGTATAGAGATCAGCGGCGTGAAGCAATGACTGAACTTCTTTTGTCTCTGAACGAGGGCACTCTTAGTTTGTGACGTCAATGCATAAGGTCTCTGCGTCAACAATATAATCAGGGGGAGTTTCATAAATAATGTGAAACAATTAATCTTATCTATTAACCTTAAGTGAGAATTATTAAATCAAAATACACCACAGTTAATTGTAGAATTGCGTTTTATGAAATCAATATTAGCGTAAGATTATTTGAGTTTAAGATCAGATTGATATTAATTGTATCTTAAGGCTTCAATATTATTGACAGAGGATACAGCACAACTTTTGACCTTTAGTTTAGTAGTTTAGCACAATGACCAAGGCTGTTCAGTGAAAAGAATGCGCGTACTACCGATGCGCGCGGGTTATTACGTATTCACTTACAAACAGGGCCCAATTTCACAGAGCCGCTAAGCAGCCATTTTTCGGCTTAAGTACGTTTTTCATTTCATAGCGCTGCTAACCATTAAGCATAGAGAAAGGCACACTAACTTGCCGGCCGTTATTGCTAGTAAATGATTGACGCAACAATACAAATCCATGGTGAATGCGCACATGCGGCTCTGAATTTTCTTGCTAACTGTGAATTAAAATACGCTCATGCTTAAGCAATTTGTTCTGTTATAGTTAGCATGAAATTTATAGTTAAGCTGCTAACCGGTAAGCAGCGCATAAATTATGTTTATAAGTATTGTACTTGTAGAAGCCTTGACCAAGGCTGTTGTCGTAGTTCGTAGCACCTACCACGATACTCCCACCACGTACCGATTTCTGGACCAAGAAATTCAGCACTCACGGCCGCACAGTGGGCCAGGGGGAGATGAAAGTGCGCCAAAACAGTGGTGTCACGATGTGAATTAAATTTCTGAAATTACTCTTCTGAATTTGTATATATTGGTTAAACCCAAAACCTAAACATTGATATTCCGGAGAAGTGAAAACTATTTTTGGTGTATGTCTAACACACTTAAACTCGAGTGAAAGTAACACGATATTTTTTGTAAATGGCCACAATGCGGGGTACCCCGAGATACTATTATTATGATAATTATTAGCCCACGGGCAGAGAGTCTGCTTCCCATTGGTTAAATCTGTGTCAGTTGATGGGATGTATTTTCTTGATGGGTACTTGGTGTGGGAAAACAATAGGGCCACGAGTTACGGGACCTTTTCGTGGACTTTTCGTATTGGTATTGCGTAGTTAGATACGGCACTCGAGATAAGAAATTCACGAGGAGAGGGCTACCTTTGCCAGCCTCAATGTTGATGAGTTTTGCCAGCTAATGAGAGCTGAAGGCACTTGTGTGATGCTTTAGATAGCATATCTGTGAGAATCTAAGCCAAATCTGAGCTATTGAGAGCTTCGGCTACTACTGCCAAGAACCAGGATTGTCAGAAACCTGTAAGTTTTATAAATGTATGTTTTTGACATATTTTCATTGATAGTTTTGGATATATCATGCATGGTTGAATGTAAGGTGGGCCCAATTTCACGGAGTGGATTTTTTTATAGACTGGGAGTTTCATTGTATTTAATATTAGGGTTCTTCCTTGGGAGAGAGCTGCTGGATGAACGACCAATGACGGTAGAAGTGCCCACGTCGAAATTCTCTGCTGGCCGGTGAACTGCCGCAGTTGGGGACATCACCTTCGTCCCAAGAATTGAGGAGGCAGCACTTTGCCGCTTAAAAACTGGTGATCCGTCGCAGCAGCCATATTGTGATATAAAAACCTTAAATGATATTAAGCACTGTAATTTCACAGATTATTAATTTATTTCTATTTACGGATTCACAAAATCCCATTGTACATATTAAATTATCGGCCAAAAGTTATTGTTCGATCAAAATTCCGGGATAATTAAGTGAAAACCGAACAAGGATGCATGTTGTAAATAAGGACTGGTGTTACTGTAAATAAAAGTATAAATATGTGTAAATATTAAAGATCTTGAGTGAATTGGGAATTTATTTTGTGTGATTGCGTGCGGGACTACCGAGGGTCAGATTTCCTGGGGAGTGGCAAACCGGGGAATGTGACAAGTGGTTTGGGGTGTGTGACGGTTCCACTTGTTAAAAAGTTTTTTCGAAAGATCAGACCCTCACGGACACTTTTAGAGAATATTTTTCTTTAGAATTTGTTTTAGTATTTTTAAATTATTTTTGAACAGAAAAAAAGTGCCTAAATGAAGCTAAAAGTCTATAAGTAGCTTTATTTGTTTAAACCATTCGCTTTTGGTTTAAGCTACAGCTTATTTTTGTCAACTACATCAGTCAGTGCGTCTTCATATGTAGACAAGTCTAAGAAACCTTTTTTGGCAAAGATGGCATCTTCACGTATATCACGACGACAATTGTTTGAACTGGTTCATTCTTCTGGTTCAATCACTAATATCGAACTGTCTTGTAACAAATGCTTCGATTTTCTTCTTGAGTTTACGTCGAATGTTTCTGATTGCCTCAAACAGCAGACGATCAAAGCAATTAAGAGATTTCTTTATCGAGTGAAAGAAAGGTGGACCAGAAGTAAGCATGTTAAAGCATTGTTTCTGAGCAAGAACTCAGAGTGGCTTGACCAAAACATATCACTCTCTGATGAATTTGAGCATTTGTTGATGCAGAGTGCTACCACAGATGATCCTTGTGCCTCATCAGTCCCGGGTGCATCGCAACCGCAATCCATTGCAGGACGTCCCCCCAAAAGACTGGCAATCCCTTTCAAAAAGATCACGACAGAGAAAAGCACATGAACTTCTTATTCAGAAAGAGCCAAGTGAACTTCTTTATGCAGCATCACAGGGTGCATGCCGACAGAATCCTGACCTAAAGTATGTTCTCAAGTTTGCAATGATGTCTCCGTCAAAACCAGCTAAGATGAGAAAGCTCATTTCTATGCCACTCAAGAAACAATAATATTTCTCATCGGATGAGGCTTTATCATTGATGGTAGAAACTGGAATGACCAGTCATTCAGACGGTACGATCTGCAGCCAAACGGAAAAATGCGAACATATATCCACCCTACAATGAAGTCAGAGAAGCAAAAGAAGTGCTACCCGAATAACATTTCAATCATGGAGGATTCAGCAAAAGTGCCTCTGCAGAGTCTCCTTGATCACACCGCACTCAGAATCATCTAGGAGCAAAAAGAGGCAATAACTGAAGTTGTCGAGGGTCTTGAGGAAGGTGCACAATTATCATGTGATTTGGTGCATTTTGCATGGAGACAGCAAAACTACAAGTTGAACTATACCCTTGGTTCATAATGCCAGTGAGTGTTCACATTCTTCTCATCCACGGAGCTAACATATTGTCGTCGTCTGTACTTCCTATCGGCATGATGAGTGAGGAAGCTCAAGAAGCCAGAAATAAAGACAACAAATTATTCAGACTGAGGCATGTACGAAAAACATCCAGGGTGGACACCATGAGCGATGTATTTCATCGACTCATGGTGACAGGAGACATTGTCATCAGCAGCAGATCAATGAAGACACGACAATCAATACCTCCCCTAAGTGAAGTCAAATATATGCTAAAAGGCTCGGACCATGACGATGACAGTGACACAGAACACACAGAGCACAGTGATACTTCAGATATAGATTCATCTTAAGCAGTAAGTACAATGATCGTAATTTTTTTTAAGTTGGAAATTTCGCATCTCAAATAAAAGCAAACAAACAAACAAACAAAAAACAAGCAAACAAACACCCCAACAAACAAACAAACAAACAAGCACCCCAACACCCCAACAAACAAAAAAAATAAAAAAAAATGGTATAGAGGCAAAGGTTTAACGAACATTCCAAGACTTGATTGATAAGCTATATGAACCAGATATCTGTACTGTGACTATATTTAACCTTAACGAAAAGTATCGCAAGAACTGCGATGACATCAATTGCATTATATTTATTTAAACTACCACAGACCAATCATAACTCAGCATTAAGATAACGTCATATGCGTTAAAAAACATTACCATCGAATTCTACGGGTCGGAAAACACTTAGAGTATAATTTACATCAAAAAGTAAGTTGAAATATAATTTTGGCGCACTTTGATCTCATTCTGGCCCACTGTGGGCCGGTGCGCCGTCCCCGGCCCCCAGCGGCGTAGCCAGGACTTTTTCAGTGGCGGGGGGGGGGGCACAGGGGGCATTGCTTTTCAGTGGGGGGGGGGCCCAGGGGTTATGTGTTTTTTTTCCCTTTTCTTTATCTTTTCTGTTTTTTGGGGCACTATGAGGATTTTTCGTGGGGGGGCACCTGGGGGGGGCACTGGAAATTTGTGGGGGGGGGGGCACGTGTCCCCCAGGCCCCCGCGTGGCTACGCCGCTGCCGGCCCCGCACACGTACACTGTATAGCGGTGTGCGTTTTCGGATATTTTTGGAACCGGATACCCGAAATCAGGAAAGTTCGGATACCCGTTTTCATTCTTGTTGAAAACATGCCTCCTTTGGTGTACAAATACATGTAAATGTTAACAAAATTGACCTTTATAATACATAGGATACAATATTTAATTCGATCTTTATTTATAATATAAGTATAACATCTTGGTGACAAAATATTGTATTTACTTAAAGTTATTTCTGAAATAAAACCGTAAAAATTGCTACAAAAGTGTCTTTAATAATAACCCAAGTTACAATGTACCATATACCATGGAGGTACAAAAGAAAGCCCAATTGATATGATCACACGTGCACACACGCACGGCCGGTGCAGCACGCAGCTTCAGTGGCCTCACACGTGTCAGGAGTGACTTTCATATCATCAGAATGAGACAATGATGGTGTGTGCGTGTCAGAGCGCATGCGTATAGCAAGTTCACTTGGATGTTCATGTCAGAAAACACGTGTTGAATAATGGCATTGGTCGATCAAAGGCGATGTGGGCGGAACTAACCTGTTGTGGGAAATTAAAACGATTCATGTGCTTGCGCCTTGCCGCGCCCCTGCCTTCTAAATAAGGATATCCCGTACGTCATGTTGGCTTTGGACAAGGACATGATTTTGCTTAATAAAATAATATTATGAAACTAACAAACTGCAAAATATTACGAATCTAAAATCAGAACTTGAATATTAATTGCTTTCTATCACAATGAATTTTAGTTAAATGTCAATGGCCTGTCAATAAACCTTGTTTCCTGAAAGAATGAATTTACTATAAGTACGGAAGCCGGATAGTGCCAAGGGAATATTTTTCATGAGTGCGTGAATATTTTTTTTGTACCATTTATCTGGCGGCCGCCACATAATTATCTGGCGGCCGCCACTTAATTATCTGGCGGCCGCCACTTAATTATCTGGCGGCCGCCACATAATTATCTGGCGGCCGCCACTTAATTATCTGGCGGCCGCCACTTACTATCTTGCGGCCTCCACATAATTATCTGTACTACACGTTCTTTATTTATTTCGCGGGTTTAGAGTGCGCGCGCGCGTGTGGTGTTTCTTGTCTATTGATGGCCTCCGTGCACTTTCAGCTTTCTCTACTTTATCAGGTAAGGTTGACTTTTAATCTCCTTTGTATCTCCTTTGTAATCCTTGATTTGTATAAATATAAGATAATTATGTGGCGGCCGCCAGATAATTAAGTGGCGGCCGCCAGATAATTATGTGGCGGCCGCCAGATAATAAGTGGCGGCCGCCAGATAATTAAAACAAAACCCACTCACAAAAAACCGCATGCATTGTATTACACTGACCTCACGCTGCATTCTCTGTGGCATAAACAAACCTTGGGTGAAGGTATAGTGATTAACTTGCTTAACTTTTTCTGTACAAAACCCACTCCTATGGGGTTGTCGTATACAATGTAATAGAGGACATTCTCTACGAAAGTGTTTTTTTAATGTATCACAAACAGTTGGACAAAAGTGTATGGAAAATGTCCGTAAAATACTACAAAGGCGTTATCAGAGTGTTAATCTCTTGAATAAAATTGCTCCTAAAGTGTAAACATTACATTGTTCAATAGTAAAAGATTTCTGTTCACACCACTGAAATGGTAATTCCCAATTTTAAAAAGTCGTTTACGGGTACTCGGTACCGAAAAATGGAACCGAGTAATGACAGTTTCGGTCGGGTATTCCAATCGATCCAGGAATTTTGACTGCAATTGGACATCGTTTCAAAGCCAAAAATAAAAATTTAAAAAAAAATTTAAAATGCCGACGCACGGGTCTGAGGCGACGAACGCGGAGACCAGAAACCCGAAACTCTTTTGGGCTTAATGAGCTCCGCCTTAAATTTTGGCATGTACAGAAGGATCAAGGCGCTACGGAAGCGTGAAAGCGACATAGTAAAAAAAAAATCGGCGTAAGTCATAACTATGACTTAAAAAATTACTAACCTTAAGTCATAATTACGACTTAAACATGAGTCATAATTATGACTTAATATCTCATAATTATGAGTTATATGTTAAGTCATAATTATGAGTGAAGCTAAGTCATAATTATGAGATATTAAGTCATAATTAAGACTTAGGCCTATGCAGGTATTCGATATTTGATCCTATCAATAAATCGATACCTCATGGACTGACGACCATGCCTTGCATAGTTAGGGGTAGATAGGGTCCTTAAACCTGTCGTAACAGGTAGCCTATCTAGTGATGGTGTCACGAAAAAAAAAATACCTTGGGGGTAGACAAGTATGTCTTGTCGAGCAGCCATGTTATCGCAAATGTAACCCCTTACACTCTAGTGGCTTTTTGGCCTTGTTTGGGGTGACTGACAGTAAATTAAAAAAAAAAAAAAAAAAAAGCCAAGTATTTTGGGTTTTTGTTTTTTAATATGTCCATTTAATGCTTCCGTAAGGCGCGACGACGAATGGTCAAGTACAGTAATATACCGGGTAGTCAAGTACAGTAATGGTCATTGTACAACTTGTAAATGTATGTAGATGTAGATATGCATGTATACAGAATGCATATGGATCCGCTGGAATTCGAATAGCTAAGGGAGGTGGGGGGAAATAGACCAAACGGTTCCGACGAGCCTTGGTCAAGGCTATAGTTGTAGCAGGGTATTAACTGCACACACTTGTTTTGGGCGCGTTCAAAGGAAACGGTGAATTCGCGGCAAAGGGGTTCAGAGAAAAAGAAAGATTTCCCTTGAGTTGAAAGAGTAAAAGTGATTTCAGTTAATTTGTTTTCTGATTTCCTTTTCTCTTTTTAAATATATTTTTTTAGACAGTTATAACATTAATAGTTGCTTAAGAGCCCATCTGTTAAAGCTCTTGCTTAAGTTGGGGCTTCTGGCTCTTATTTGGCCGTGAACACTCATTTCTATGGGATATACAGTAGACGCGAAAGAAAAAAGTGCTGATCAGTTGTTGTATTTTCAGTAGGGGTTGCGCTTGGATGATTTTCAAAAAGCCTGTGTAATACCGGTATGCTTTTTGCAAAGCTTTCAAACTGCAACTGGAGGGAACAGTAGGCCTATATCTGTTTTTGTTTTCAATACAATATGCACAGTAGATGGCCTTGAACACTCCTGAACTAGTAATTTTTCCCGTAGAGTGAATTGTCAGATTATAAATGACCATGCTCGTTGTGTTTGCTCGCATTTGGAGTACAAGACCGTGATATGGATTGCAGCAGGCTGGCACACTTCATGTAGATAATAGACTTCTGGTATATAACCTATCCGATCCTGCTGGGTTAAGCCCGCACTATACAACGCTAGCAGAATGACAGAGTTACAAGAAAGAACTCGCTCGGACTCGGAGAGAATTAGGAAGTCTTCCTACATCGGATACTACGCCGTGCTTGGCACTTGGGTAACTTGGTTCTTTTGGACCGGTATGATCAAAGGGCTTGCCGTCTTGCTACCAACTCTCCGTGAACAGCTTCAAGAGAAGACTTGGCTAATCGGCTGGATGATTGCAATAATGGACTCTACTATTGATGTCACAGGTATATAAGTGTATAGCCTCACCCGTTTTACATTGTCTTTAAAACTACAAAATGAATTCAGAAGCAAAGCCTTTCTATATAATAGTAATTCACGCTTGTGGAGGATTGTTTAAAGTCAAAAATTCATTTTTAGTAAACAAATGCATATCGTGGACGATGTGTACTGCAGACAAAAAAAATCGAGAGCGGGGTGACGCTCCCAAAAAACATTTCGCGCAAACGGCCAAAATTTAATGCAAAATCCAATATGGCCGCCATTTGCACATAAATATTACTTACCGGGGCGCGATTTGTTTTCTGCAAACGAGAATTGTCATCCCGCGATATTTCAGCCAATCATATGGCGCGTATTTTAAGAGACGTAGATTCATTAACATAATTTATGCATATTAGATGCAGGCAATCCGTACGTGCGCGCAAACATTTACAGTACATGTGTATGTACGATGTATATACGCATGTACAATGTACTGCTCGCCTGACGTAAACCCGACCATCGGACTGGAAGAGCTGGAACCTAGACTCATCGCTCCATAAAACGCGTTGCCAGTCTGCGGGTGTCCAGGTCAGATGTTCCCGAGCCCAGGCTAATCTCCGGCGTTTGTGGTCGGCTGTGAGGCGGGGCTTGCCATGAAGACCAGCGTCACTCAGTCTCCTGGAGACAGTGCTCCGATGAACCTCGATCCCTAAAGTGTTGGCCAGGTCGACTGCCAGTTCGGGTGCAGTTGCAAACCGATTACGTCTTGACGTCATCACAAGGTGGCGATCCTCGCGCTCCGTTGTGGCCCTTGGCCTGCCAGATCTCGGCCTTGACTCCATGGAACCAAACTCCTCCAATTTTCGGAGATTATACCGTACCGCGAAGTCGCTGATACCCAATCTCCTTCCTATCTCCCGGGCAGAATGCCCCTCCTGATGCAACGCTTCCAACATCCCTTTTTCGTGGTCGGTGAGTGGAGTTTTGTTTGCCATTGTGACGATACTTTGTGGAAGTGAATGCTTTCATATGCAAATTAGAGCCTTTAGAAACAAACCCTGACCTGTCCTCTTTCAATTTTTGTGATTGGTTCATTGATAGCATCATTTAAATATGAATGAAAACGGGTTTCCCGAAGCGCGATCCCTGTTGTCATTGGTTTAAATGCCACACTTAATTTATTCATGAGCTCATGAATACGTAATGAGGTCATTCAAGATGGCGATTTTACACAGACGAAAAACACGTTGCGAAATTCAACTCGTTAATGACATATTCAACTGATCTGTGTTATTAAAAATATGACTAAAACTGATTAAAATAATGACACAAGACACAGGTATGCATGTTTAATGATTTATCAGTTTATTTCCATGAAAAATTTATGAAAGAAAATTGGCCGTGTGGGTGCGATAAGACTTTTGCACGCCAGTGTATATCTGAGCGAAGCAGTAAGAACTCATATCGCGTATTGAACTCAGGGCTGTGTAATCCAAATTCCATGTACACTGTATGTAGGTAAATGAAATAACCGTTTAGTGAGTTGAAATAACTTAGTGGTTATAAACACTTTATATAAATACACTTTAAATACTGATGCCTCTTTTCAGAGTATTATTTTAAAACAATTAGAACCATATCCTATATTCATGGTCACACAATAATACAATTATATGGGGGATGAAAGATAATTAGAAGCAAGGACACAAACATATTGTACAAATCAGATCAACTTGTTTAATAATAAAGCATCAGCCATTATATACACTGTTAATTTAAAGAAATGTTTATTATGTACATGTACAACACAGTCCCAATGAAATATGTCCCACTCTCTTAATGTAAAAAAGTGAAAACCATTCTTTGGAGTGTAAAACCCACTCTGATTCGAGTGAAAAATACAGTAAAAGGCTACCAATTCACTCTTTATACTCTACCAATTTTACTCTTTATCCACTCCAAAAAGACTTGTCCGCCATATAGCTCTTTGAAAGAGTGGTTTTCACTCTTTTACATTAAGAGAGCACAAGTTGCATTTTGAGATAATCAAATTTGTTACACAACTTAGTAATTAAACTAAGGGAGGAAAACATATTTTATATATAACAGGATGACAAACTAGTCTCACATCATTCATAACTTATTAAATGTTTGTTTTGAAGCCTTTCTCTCTATAATTTAATTTTTATTGTTGTTTTTTTCAAAATGAATTTGCAAAGTTCACGACTAAACAATCTGAATGTATTTTCACTATTGCTGAAGCTTTCATAAATAGGCTGGAGTTTTATATGCATCAACAAATACATTATCCCAACAAAAAAGAAATATTTTTTACTACAGTTCAAAGCTAAAATTACGTCTTAATTGTTAACCTGGAAACCCTGGTAAAATTTGAAAAACCATTTTTTTTAATGTTTTCTGAAAAGTGTGAGTAGACATTTACGGGTCAACTCTGACTGTTAATAAATAGTTAATTCAAAGTTGATGACCAGTTGTGACAGACTGCCATTCGCATTCATGAAAATTTGTTTTGACATTTATTAAATAGTTCATTTATAGTGTTACTTTCCTTCCGTTTTTCTGATTTGGTTGATTTGATTCTGATTTGATTCAGTTATTTGTGACTGGATTATTGTACTTTCTTTCTGATTATTGTTTAATTCTTATCATGTTACTTTATTGCATTTCCCACTTTTGTATTGTTGCTGATTCAGTTAGATCAGTTTGCTTACAATTTTACTGTAATGAGAGATTTTAGAAGTCATCTAGTTTCCACTAATCATTTTGTTGTAAACCTTGTTGTTAAGGAATAATACGTCCGAATTGTTTGTAAATTCATAGCTAACCATTGTTCAATCACTGTGAGAAACTGTAAATTCACTGTATCATCCTGGTTACAAGTAGTCCAGATGTTAAGACCATTTAGGCTTATGCCTTCAGCTGAGTGAAATTGCAATTTTCTTAGTTTCCATATCAATTGTTAGTAACGATAGTTATACTATTGTTAAATCCACTGTTGATTTTATCGATACTGTATTGCAAACGCACAGCTTGTATATTGTCTATTCAGGCCATAGTATAATTGACATGTGAACACTTCACTATCATCAGCCAAGGTATGGTCCTGGGTGGGTTTGTTTACATTCCAAGTTTCAACTCCAGGTCTGGCTATAGGGACTTTGTTTTGGTAGCTTATTAGTATGTTAGGACTCAGTAGCCAGAGATTTAAGTGTTTTTGGACTGATAGAAGACGCTTAATTTTATTAATAAATCATCCCACTTGTAGAAGAAACTTATAATGTCACACAAGTAAATCCTCCATGTGTTCATTTTAGGGGTATTATCTTTAAAGTTGTTATTTGTGTACAACTTATTTAACTTAATATCTGGGTTACTCACAAAAAATCACGAGTAATTTTGTTTAACTTGAACATGGCTCATGATACCCTTATAGAGGTTGTTTTTTGTTATAAATTTGAAATAAAAATGGGATCCTTGTCATTTGGTAAGTGGAACACACGTCACGTGCCATCCTTTTTTATCCCAAATAGGAACAAATCTTCTAATATTTTGTCATCCACTTAGCAAAATACTTCACTCAGTGAAATATTCTGCTACATATTAAAATCTACACAACATAATAAATGTTCACATTGGATTCACAAACAATTTAAATAACTTTAATGATTTTACTTTGAAAAACAAAGCTGTGTCAAATACATGTACCATGGAATGTCTGATAATCTGAACAAAGGGGAAGGCCAACAATCAGCAGGCATAGTTTTCCTTTTTTTCAGTGAGTTTTCCCTATGGAAGTACAATTTGAGATACATTCACTTACATTATGGGGTACTGGCCGCCGCGATCTTGGTACAATGGAAGGTAATAGGCTGTCGCGATTAGGAATTCATGAATATGTATGAAACGTCTGATTGGCTGAAATATCGTGGGATGGCCCGCCATCGGCGAAAAGTAACTCATTCTGCCATGCTACAAATTGTCCCGCCATTCTTGAAGATTTCCTGCCTGCTTAAAATTTCCACGACACCCTAAATCAATGTATATGTATTATTTCAAACGAATGTTATTCTTTTTAGTTTGATTAATTTGTGTATCGCTACGTCACTGGCTTTGTCTCTGGCGTTACTTACAATCTCAGTATGTAACAGTTCGTGTAATGTTATAGCTTTTAATACATAGACCTACATAATTATTATGTTCATGTACATCAAAACATGCATTGTCTAGTGCATGGTCACATGATTTTGTTTATGGTACAAACCGATGACTTATAACAAAAAAGAAACGATGGGATCTCGATTGGCAGTTATTGGTTGCAAATGGGAGATGTCTAAACAAGGTTCAACAAGAAAGGCAACAATGAGATGTCCTCAGTTACACCATAAGCAAACGTGATTGTAGCGGATTGTATTCGCCTGGGGAATTCTCTTTTGAGTCTTTTTGGTAATTCCTGGTTTATGAGAGATTATATGGATTTCACAAATGGGAGATGTCAACAGTCAAGTTGTTGATTACCCCCCAAAAAAACCCTCACAAACAAACAAACACCCCAACACCCAACAAACAAACAAACATCTATTGCTGCTAAATTACCCCCCCAAAAAACAACAACCCACAAACAAACAAACAAACAAACAAACAAACAAACACCCCAACAAGCAAGCAAGCAAGCAAGCAAGCAAGCAAACATCTATTGCTGCTAAATACAGCAGGTGATAATGCATACACAACTCATTACATGTATAATGAATATACAGCTGAGGTACAGACAACAGCTAGTCGTTTGTTAACATGTTTTGTTATTGCTTTTATCAACCAGGATGCATTTTTTCAGCACACAATAATTGCTAGTGTATACTCACGGTGACCCATCAATAAAATATCTTCTCGGAAAGAATAGGACATTTGTGTAGTATCATCTGGAACGTTTTTCATTTCCCGTTAAGCATAGAAACCAACTTTTGGAAGAATTCATTCCACCCATTTTGTTGTTCTAGACTTTATTATTTGCTGCATTGGTTATTAAACAATCGTTGCGGGAAGTTTATTGATGCTCTTTGATTGAAAATGTATACACATTGTTCCAGTTGCCGACTATAGCTAGTTTGCGTGGCCGTCAGGTGCCGACTTTCGGTTAACCGCTTAACCGACCGTAAAAGTTTCGGTTAAACGGTTAAGCGAACTAACTGTTAACTCCCAGCATTATTGTAATCACAGGACCAATAGCTGCTCCACTTGGAAACCACGTTGGTGCTCGGTTCGTAGTCATGATAAGTGGTTTAATGGTTGGTGCTGCCTTCATAATTTCGTCTTACACATCTTCAGTGGTCGTTATGACAGGTGTGTTGGCCTTACTAGCAGGTAAGTACAGTACATGTAAAGTAGGAATATTTCACAAACGGTTTAGTCAGTTTATATGATTGTCAGTTTACTTATTCGATTAAAATAGCGAGTCTGAGGTCTAATATGAAGCTGGCCCATGGGTGTTTTGTGACATGTCTGTGAAATGTCTTGTGACATTTCTTTCCAGTGGTGGTGTTTTATATAATTATTTTTGATTCAAAGTTTGTAAAGGCCATTTCATACGTCACGCAAACGCGAATGCGAAGCGAAATCTGACGTTGAAACCTGATATTCGCGCGCGAATGATTTGCATAGGTAGTATTTCGTGTTGAAACACAGACATAGCCTAAATTTGCTCTGCTCACATAGTAGCCCTCTATCGGTCAAATTGTACTCAGTGTCTTGAAGGCTCACTTTGGCATGAAGTGACTAAAAATGTATCAAACACCCAGATATTGGAAATTAAAAGGTAGAAAAGTGATGCTAACTTGGAAACAGTGTTGTTCATAATGTTTTCATAATGTTAAAACAGTTCCTATTTCATAGGACCTTTTGTGATGTGATAAGGCACGCTTTTATTTGCTTTCAAAATTTGCTTGCCGAGAAAGGTGTCATGACTTCAAGAATGATTTTGACTATTTCATTTTCGTACATAGTTCAGAAACAGTAAAATCTCATTTTTGGGAAAAGTAAATATCGGACCACATCAAGAGAAAAAACATAGTGGATTTGTTTGACCAAAATTTCATTATTTTTTGGATTGCTATTTTAAGAATATTTTCCATCTTTCTTGAATAGCTCCTGGTGTTGGTATGGCTAATATTATTTGCAGAGAGATGATTGGCCGATACTATAAAGAACACTGCACCACACCATTCATGGTCTCTCAAAGTGGTTCCGCTCTGGCATATGTGATCTTCGCACCGCTCTCCCAGCTGCTGCTGGATACGTACGGATGGAGGAGTTCACTCTTGTTAATGGGTGCAATATTTTTGCATCTCACCGTGTGTGGCGCACTACTGCGGTTCCCTTCAACCGACGATATGGAAGTCAACGGGAGGGCGGGCTCTACTCGCGTCTTGACACTGATCCCAGAACCCAAGAGGAGGGAACATCAAACCAGACTATCGCCAGAGAAACAACCTTCAAATCAATTCTTAAATCGGTTTTGAAGAAGCTGAACACGGATCTTTTTGTGAACACTCATTACTGGCTCGTGGCCATTGTTTATATCTTTAACCAATTAGGACATTACGCTTGGCTCATATACTTCGTCCCACACGCTCAATCAAAGGGCTTTTTACCATATGAAGCGGTGCAGTTTACTATGGTTTTTGGCGTTTCGTGGTTGTTTGCAGGAACTGTTATTGGCCCCCTTGTTGATAAGTACAATATTATTGGCCCAAATACGTTTATGGGGATATCGATTCTCATGGTGACTCTGTATTACTTTATCGATCCTTTTCTGGTGTCGTTTTGGCCGAATATCGCAAATATCGCCGTTTATGGTTGTTTCATGGCACTCACGCTATCGTTGGTTGATGTAATCATGCTTGAAGTGATTGGTGTCGACCAACTGGGAAGTGCTTTCGGCTGGATGGCTATGAAAGGCGGCATTCTACGTTTTTTGCTTCTGTTCATACCAGGTACGTGTTTGATAACTATTTGATTACTAAAATTCAAAACAGAATTGATGGGATCGCGCGTATTACTTATCGACTTATTCCTGTTGGCAAATCGATACGTACTACGCGCGTGCATTGGTAGTATGCGCATTATTTTAGCAACTTCCGTTTCCAAAATTGGCATACCGTTGTAATTGAACCCAAATTCCTTGATTTTAATGTTCACAAGCGATTCTTGAGGCAGAAATTGACATTGCTAATATTGTAATTCTGTAGATTAATGAAATTATATAATTATAGTCTTTACAACACATACGTTAAATACAAGTCCCGAGCTTTCTAATTTCTGATGAATTATTTTAAGGTTGGTCAATACATATCGAATGGGCTTCTGATGATCGTTAGAGCATATTCCGTGATCAGTCCAATTTTATCTTCAACATATTGGACTCGAACCTCTCGAATACCGTACGAGTGCTCTACCAACTGAGCTAATCAGCCCTATGTTGGTGGGCGGTTCACTTATGCCAATTATCTATTGCTCTACGGGGCCAGGTCAGAGGCTAAACCATATCTGCCGAGTAGCCAGATGCAAACAACCTGGATAACGGCAGTAGCGGGGATCACACAATTAACGGGACACAAGCCTTTTATGTGGTTGTACACAAAGTAGATTTATATGGAGAAACTGACCTGAAATATTATAAACGGGTAGCGAGCAAAGAAAAATTGGCTGATGCCCGACTCGAACCCGCGACCATATATATATATATATATATATATATATATATATATATATATATATATATATATATATACTTGTAGTAAAACTAGTGGAACGCTGGTAGTTGTAACTCCGAGTTTCACGCGTTATGCGATCATCAGACAACTCTATATATATATATACTTAAATGTAGCGGTCTATCTTGAAGTAGAGTGCTCAATGCCACATAGACAGAGCGTAATATACTTGTAACTCCGAGTTTCACGCGTTACGCGTCACGCGTTATGTCTGATGATCGCATAACGCGTGAAACTCGGAGTTACAACTACCAGCGTTCCACTAGTTTTACTACAAGTATATATATATATATATATATATATATATATATATATATAGTTATATATATATATATATATATATATATATATATATATATATATATATATATTCCAGTTTTATCTCAAAAATGTTTACTAACGTACCGGGTAGCATATATAGGATATGTGTATCCTGCTGGTACTTGTGACGTAATTCCAATATAACCCACGCCCATGTGTGTCTTTATATTAAAATCGAAAAACAGTTGAGATTAGATTATCCTAGACTCGTCCCCTATCTTTATCCAGTCAAGAATAAAGACGGGCTCTGGGCGTATCATTCCAGCAATTTCATTGGATACGTTGTGCCGAAGATCTTACGTCACACTTCGATGATAACAACTAAGGTTAAAGTTGAATATCTCTAAAACTGAGAGGTCGGTATATGGCATCAATCACGAGCCTTGAAGCGTGGCTTGAAATTCAGGCTGAGATGCAACTTGATTTTGAATGATTGTAAAATGTTTGTTCTCTTTCAGGTTTAATCTACGACCGTAGAGGGAGCTATACATTGGCCTTTATGTTGATGGGAGTCATTCATGTTATACCCGCTGGTGCTTTGCTGTGTCTTTGTTGGCTCCAACGGAAAAAGAAATGATGTATGGATATTTTGCATAGCATCCAATAGACCTTATGCATATGACGTCACAAACTGAAGAGCGCCCTCATTCAGAGACAAAAGAAGGACACTTCATGAATGTGCGCTGCGCGTACGTGGGCCACGCCCAGTGATCTTCATAAATGGTGATCAATGGCCGCGCGCGATTTTTTTCTTCTGAATTATTATCCTGAATTATTATTACATATAAAGGCTTTGCTTCTGAATTAATTTTGTATTTAAAATATGTATAAAAATGTATGAAAACAAATTTTATGAAAATGTTGAAAAACATAGTCTTGAACTCGGTACCTCCTACTATAAACTATTGGTGAATTAATTATTGAAAAACCTTTTTAAAATGAGATTTCTAAGCAATTGGTGTGCTGCAGAAAAAATAGCTGGCCCCGCCTTTAGTGCGTGAACCACTGATCTCTATACTAACTGGATAGGAGATGGGCGCTGATTGGCCTATTAAAAGTGAAGTAACTGGCCGCCATGTTGGTTCCCCCAAATTCAAAGGTCAAGAGTCAAATGTCACGTTAGCATACAGACAATAACAACAACTGGTTCAGCAGCACTCGGCAATGTCGTCGGTCGGGTCGCAGTAAACCTGTCCAGCCGTCACGCATGCGCTTTCTTTCTTGGGGGGAACAAAGATGGCGAACAAAGAGCTTCAGCCAATCAGCGCGATCTCCTATCCAGTTAGTATAGAGATCAGTGGCGTGAAGCAATGACTGAACTTCTTTTGTCTCTGAACGAGGGCGCCCTTTAGTTTGTGACGTCAATGCATAAGGTCTCTGCGTCAACATTATAATCAGGGGGAGTTTCATAAATAATGTGAAACAATTAATCTTATCTATTAACCTTAAGTGAGAATTATTAAATCAAAATACACCACAGTTAATTGTAGAATTCCGTTTCATGAAATCAATATTAGCGTAAGATTATTCGAGTTTAAGATCAGATTGATATTAATTGTATCTTACGGCTTCAATATTATTGACAGAGGATACAGCGCAACCTTTGACCTTAGTAGTTTAGCATAATGACCAAGGCTGTTCAGTGAAAAGAATGCGCGTACTACCGATGCGCGCGGGTTATTACGTATTCACTTACAAACAGGGCCCAATTTCACAGAGCCGCTAAGCAGCCAGTTTTCGGCTTAATGTACGTTTTTCATTTCATAGCACTGATAACCATTAAGCATAGAGAAAGGCACGCTAACTTGCCGGCCGTTATTGCTAGTAAATGATTGACGCAACAATACAAATCCATGGTGAATGCGCACATGCGGCTCTGAATTTTCTTGCTAACTGTGAATTGAAATACGCTGATGCTTAAGCAATTTGTTCTGTTATAGTTAGCACGAAATTTATTGTTAAGCTGCTAACCGGTAAGCAGCGCATAAATTATGTTTATAAGTATTGTACTTGTAGATTATTAATTTATTTCTATTTACGGATTCACAAAATCCCATTGTACATATTAAATTATCGGCCAAAAGTTATTGTTCGATCAAAATTCCGGGATAATTAAGTGAAAACCGAACAAGGATGCATGTTGTAAATAAGGACTGGTGTTACTGTAAATAAAAGTATAAATATGTGTAAATATTAAAGATCTTGAGTGAATTGGGAATTTATCTTGTGTGATTGCGTGCGGGACTACCGAGGGTCAGATTTCCTGGGGAGTGGCAAAGCGGGGAATGTGACAAGTGGTTTGGGGTGTGTGACGGTTCCACTTGTTAAAAAGTTTTTTCGAAAGATCAGACCCTCACGGACACTTTTTGAGAATATTTTTCTTTAGAATTTTTTAAAAGTATTTTTAAATTATTTTTGAACACAAAAGAAGTGCCTAAATGAAGCTAAAAGTCTATAAGTAGCTTTATTTGTTTAAACCATTCGCTTTTGGTTTAAGCTACAGCTTATTTTTGTCAACTACATCAGTCAGTGCGTCTTCATATGTAGATAAGTCTAAGAAACCTTTTTTGGCAAAGATGGCATCTTCACGTATATCACGACGACAATTGTTTGAACTGGTTCATTCTTCTGGTTCAATCACTAATATCGAACTGTCTTGTAACAAATGCTTCGATTTTCTTCTTGAGTTTACGTCGAATGTTTCCGATTGCCTCAAACAGCAGACGATCAAAGCAATTAAGAGATTTCTTTATCGAGTGAAAGAAAGGTGGACCAGAAGTAAGCGTGTTAAAGCATTGTTTCTGAGCAAGAACTCAGAGTGGCTTGACCAAAACATATCACTCCCTGATGAATTTGAGCATTTGTTGATGCAGAGTGCTACCACAGATGATCCTTGTGCCTCATCAGTCCCGGGTGCATCGCATCCGCAATCCATTGCAGGACGTCCCCCAATAGACTGGCAATCCCTTTCAAAAAGATCACGACAGAGAAAAGCACATGAACTTCTTATTCAGAAAGAGCCAAGTGAACTTCTTTATACAGCATCACAGGGTGCATACCGACAGAATCCTGACCTAAAGTATGTTCTCAAGTTTGCAATGATGTCTCCGTCAAAACCAGCTAAGATGAGAAAGCTCATTTCTATGCCACCCAAGAAACAATAAAATTTCTCATCGGATGAGGCTTTATCATTGATGGTAGAAACTGGAATGACCAGTCATTCAGACGGTACGATCTGCAGCCAAACGGAAAAATGCGAACATATATCCACCTACAATGAAGTCAGAGAAGCAAAAAAAGTGCTACCCGAATAACATTTCAATCATGGAGGATTCAGCAAAAGTGCCTCTGCAGAGTCTCCTTGATCACACCGCACTCAGAATCATCTAGGAGCAAAAAGAGGCAATAACTGAAGTTGTCGAGGGTCTTGAGGAAGGTGCACAAGTTGAACTATACCCTTGGTTCATAATGCCAGTGAGTGTTCACATTCTTCTCATCCACGGAGCTGACATATTGTCGTCGTCTGTACTTCCTATCGGCATGATGAGTGAGGAAGCTCAAGAAGCCAGAAATAAAGACAACAAATTATTCAGACTGAGGCATGTACGAAAAACATCCAGGTTGGACACCACGAGCGATGTATTTCATCGACTCATGGTGACAGGAGACATTGTCATCAGCAGCAGATCAATGAAGACACGACAATCAATACCTCCCCTAAGTGAAGTCAAATATATGCTAAAAGGCTCGGACCATGACGATGACAGTGACACAGAACACACAGAGCACAGTGATACTTCAGATATAGATTCATCTTAAGCAGTAAGTACAATGATCGTATTATTTTTTAAGTTGGAAATTTCGCATCTCAAATAAAAGCAAACAAACAAAAAAAACAAAAAACAGGTAAACAAGTAAACAAACACCCCAAACCCCAACAAACAAACAAACAAACAAGCACCCCAACAAACAAACAAACAAACAAAATAACAAAAAATGGTATAGAGGCAAAGGTTTAACGAACATTCCAAGACTTGATTGATAAGCTATATGAACCAGATATCTGTACTGTGACTACATTTAACCTTAACGAAAAGTATCGCAAGAACTGCGATGACATCAATTGCATTATATTTATTTAAACTAGCACAGACCAATCATAACTCAGCATTAAGATAACGCCATATGCGTTAAAAAACATTACCATCGAATTCTACGGGTCGGAAAACACTTTGAGTATAATTTACATCAAAAAGTAAGTTGAAATATAATTTTGGCGCACTTTGATCTCATTCTGGCCCACTGTGGACCGGTGCGCCGTCCCCGGCCCCCAGCGGCGTAGCCAGGACTTTTTCAGTGGGGGGGGGGGGGGCACAGGGGGCATTGCTTCGCAGTGGGGGGGCCCAGGGGTTATGTTTTTTTTCCCCTTTTCTTTATCTTTTCTGTTTTTTGGGGCACTATGAGGATTTTTCGTGGGGGGGGGGCACCTGGGGGGGCACTGGAAATTTGTGGGGGGGGGGCACGTGCCCCCCAGGCCCCCCCGTGGCTACGCCGCTGCCGGCCCCGCATACGTACACTGTATAGCGGTGTGCGTTTTCGGATATTTTTGGAACCGGATACCCGAAATCAGGAAAGTCCGGATACCCGTTTTCATTCTTGTTGAAAACATGCCTCCTTTGGTGTACAAATACATGTAAATGTTAACAAAATTGACCTTTATAATACATAGGATACAATATTTAATATTGTATTTACTTCAAGTTATTTCTGAAATAAAACCGTAAAAATTCCTACAAAAGTGTCTTTAATAACCCAAGTTACAATGTACCATATACACTGTACAAAAGAAAGCCCAATTGATATGATCACACGTGCACACACGCACGGCCGGTGCATCACGCAGCTTCAGTGGCCTCACACGTGACTGTGTCAGGAGTGACTTTCATATCATCAGAATGAGAGAATGATGGTGTGTGCGTGTCAGAGCGCATGCGTATAGCAAGTTCACTTGGATGTTCATGTCAGAAAACATGTGTTGAATAATGGCATTGGTCGATCAAAGGCGATGTGGGCGGAACTAACCTGTTGTGGGAAATTAAAACGATTCATGTGCTTGCGCCTTGCCGCGCCCCTGCCTTCTAAATAAGGATATCCCGTACGTCATGTTGGCTTTGGAAAAGGACATGATTTTGCTTAATAAAATAATATTATGAAACTAACAAACTGCAAAATATTACGAATCTAAAATCAGAACTTGAATATTAATTGCTTTCTATCACAATGAATTTTAGTTAAATGTCAATGGCCTGCAAATAAACCTTGTTTCCTGAAAGAATGAATTTACTATAAGTACGGAAGCCTACGGAAGCCGGATAGTGCCAAGGGAAATATTTTTCATGAGTACGTGAATATTTTTTTGGTACCATTTATCTGGCGGCCGCCACATAATTATCTGGCGGCCGCCACTTATTATCTGGCGGCCGCCACATAATTATCTGGCGGCCGCCACATACTTATCTGGCGGCCGCCACTTAATTATCTGGCGGCCGCCACTCAATTATCTGGCGGCCGCCACTTGTTTTATGCATTGTTTTTAAATGTAGCATGTCATCGCTGTCAACGCTCATAACCAGTTAAAATCAACAGGTAAGCCTCAACTGTCGGCTTTTATCTTTGGCCGCCAGATAATAAGTGGCGGCCGCCAGATAATAAGTGGCGGCCGCCAGATAATAAGTGGCGGCCGCCAGATAATTTTGTAGCGGCCGCCAGATAATTATGTGGCGGCCGCCAGATAATAAGTGGCGGCCGCCAGATAATTATGTGGCGGCCGCCAGATAATTTTGTAGCGGCCGCCAGATAATTATGTGGCGGCCGCCAGATAATAAGTGGCGGCCGCCAGATAATTATCTGGCGGCCGCCACATAATTATCTGTACTACACGTTCTTTATTTATTTCGCGGGTTTAGAGTGCGCGCGCGCGTGTGATGTTTCTTGTCTATTGATGGCCTCCGTGCACTTTCAGCTTTCTCTACTTTATCAGGTAAGGTTGACTTTTAATCTCCTTTGTATCTCCTTTGTAATCCTTGATTTGTATAAATTTAAGATAATTATGTGGCGGCCGCCAGATAATAAGTGGCGGCCGCCAGATAATTATGTGGCGGCCGCCAGATAATTATGTGGCGGCCGCAAGATAATAAGTGGCGGCCGCAAGATAATAAGTGGCGGCCGCCAGATAATTATGTGGCGCCCGCCAAATAATTATGTGGCGGCCGCAAGATAATAAGTGTTGTCCGCCAGATAATTATGTGGCGGCCGCCAGATAATAAGTGGCGGCCGCCAGATAAATGGTACAAAAAAATATATTCACGCACTCATGAAAAATATTTCCCTTGGCACTATCCGGCTTCCGTAGTTTCCTGATATCCTTTTCCTTTTTTTTTTTTTTTTATAGAAAGTTAACAGTTACTTTAGAGCCCATCTATCAAATCGCTGGCTCTTACTTGGCTGTGAACACTCATTTTTATGGTGTATACTATAGACGCATAAAAGCAACACAACATGTAGGCGTGAAAGAAAAAAGTGCAGATCCTTTGTTGTATTTTTAGTCATATGAAACGTATTGAAATGAGTCACAAATGAGGGTTGCACTCACATGATTTGCAAAAAGCATAGCTATAGCTTTCAAACTGCAACTGGACGGATGAATAACTTTGAATATGTCTGGGATTTTTAATATTCCTTTCTAATCTCCCGCAATTATCAACAAACAAGATATTATGTTTGGAGTGGCAGTTCCTGACAACACACTTGTCACTCCTTTTATTTGTCTTGTTAAACATTTAACAATTCTCCAATACAGAAATCCGTAAGTCATTTTGATATGGTAAGACCAACAATTTTTCATTATGAATAATTATACAACATAACACGCATGTAATTAAGAAACAAACACGAGAAGGCGTATTGCCCGAAATTCTGCCAAACTACACACGCAGATTACTCGTCAATGTGACGTACATGGGCACCAGACTAAAGCTACAGCTCCGAGTCAATGGTCACCAAGCTAAAACCAAGCTCCAAGCTAATTACTTGCCAATGCGACAAACATGGGCACCAGACTAAAGCTCTCAGCTCCAAGTCGATGGTGCTATCATGACTTTAATATGCTATCGGTCCAATAGCGGACACATCCGCTACCAATCCCGTAGCGGACCTGTGCATCAAGTTCTAAAGAGTCAGCACACACGCAACCCGTACGCTTGCGTAGATAAAAACCCTGTGGGAAAACAAAACTAGGAGAGAGGACGTGTCTGGGAGTAGGCATGACTCAAAGTGCCCAGGTCACTCGAACTAATGCAATCCTACCACACATGTAACCTGCAAAGAATATGTAAAGTAAACTTGGCGTGTACGCCATGTATGTGTGTCAGGAAGCCGAATAACAAACTGCAAGAATACAACACTTATATAACCTGCCTAAGCAACGCTTGATTGCCCAGGCAGGTTATACCCCATTCTAATTGCTTACGAACCGAAAGGAAAGTGTTTCTCTTCTAACAAAAGACCGAAAAGAAACATATTTCCTTTCTAATCTCCCGCAACTAGCAACAAACAAGATATTATGTTTGGAGTGGCAGTTCCTGACAACACACTTGTCACTCCCGAAGCGCAAAGATAGCGAGATCATTGAAATTAGAGACCCAAGGATGAACTTACAGACAATTTCGAATTGATACAGTCCTTTACATACAGTACTGTACATATCTTTCACTGTCTCGCTCACCCAGCGACCGTGAGACTTGAAGTCAATCAGGTACTCCTGCATTGGCTGCGGCTGTAGCGCCGCCAGACCTTAGGCTATGAAGACCATACAAACTTTTGTTTAAACCGACACTTTCGAGTTTTTCTAGAAAGATCTCTCTAGCCCTTGTGTATGAGAGCGGTACATTGTTTGCTCTTAAGGCAGACCCATTGGGAGTGAGGGCACGGAATAAAAATAACTCTGAGTCCATTGGACTGAACAAACCTATTCTCAATAGATACAATTTCAGTCGTTCATGAGGACAAAGCTCTGAGAAGGTTTTAGCAATAAAAACCGTATTTCCCTGACGAAATTGATCCGTTTTACACTTCTCGATAAAAATGGTCAAGTGGTAATCAAATAATTTAACATCACATCTCTTTATGGAACGTAATTCGTCGTATCTAAAGAAACCAGAGAAAGCTAAAAGACACATAGTCATAAATCTCAAATTGATCAGGGGTGCAGATGGCTTTCCATACATATTGTTTAACAGAAGTAGGATATCCACATTTAAAGGCTCTTTCGCATTTTTTGGTTTGCAAAGTGACCTGCGAGCAGAATCTCCGATTGATTTTACAACCCTAGATTCGCATGGGTTAAACAATCCGCAATTTGAACAAAAAATATATATCCAACTTATGTCATAGTACGCTGCATCAATTTGTGCAGGTGAACTACTTGTCTGGGATAAGGAGATCAAGTATAAAGAAAAATATAACGGGTCAACTGGGAAAGGTTTTACACCTGGATACAATTCTGTCCATTTCCTCCATCTCATATAGGCATAGCTGTACTTTCTCGTGGTCGCATTTGCTCTGGACGCAGTTAAGGTGTGCTTCAATTGATTGAACAGCGCTTTTAGAGATGGATCGGATAAGGCTTTCCCGGCCAACCAGAGACTATCTACTTTCTCCTTTCTCGATATCTGAAAAAATAATAGCCATGTAAAGAAAAATAACATCAATTAAATTAATATTTTAAGTTCAATACAAGAACGTTAGAAATAAATGGAGAATTACAGAAAACTGAGGAATAATGTGACCCCGGTTGAAAAAAAATCAAGTTGGTCGGACATACTCTACAAGATCAATAGCAACACTATTGTTCATAACGTTAGCTATTAACGGCCAAAAGTAGGCGCTGTGCCATTTAGGCACTACTAATGTACCTGAGCACTTGTATAGATGCATGAATGCAAGCAATTTGCCAATCATACAGACTGTGGGAACAAGCCAGCTATTAAATGTGTGTAATTCATGGGCAAACGCATCAATACCAGCTGTACCCGGGCACCAATACTTAGAGAAAAACTGCAATACTTTAAAGTTGTGGTTATTCGCAAAAGCATCTAATTCATGTGGGCCCATCGTCTGTTAAAACGAGTAAAGACCGACTGAGAAACGCCCCAGTCATCATAGTCCACAATTCTGCTGATGTGGTATACTTTGTCATTGAGGCTGCGTGGGATCCATTCGGGAAAAATATTAATATTTTTCTCTAGACAAAACGTTACTATGGATAAAACCAATTGTTGCAGATCGACCTTCATGCTACCCGTCGACAAGATCGTAGCAACATTCTGGCTGTCAGTGTACCATTTAACATAAGTATTTGTTAAATCGTCAGCCCTCGATATTAGGGTAATAAAAACAGCCTTGAGTTCTCTCCAGGCCGAACTCTTTTTCTGTTCGACCGGGGAGAATACATCGTAAGAGGGGTGATCGTCAACATTTACAATGCACCCTCCGCATGCATATTGAGAAAAGTCACTATATACAACCCTTGTTAATCTAGGATTACTCTGTAGGGAGACTCCGTTACATTACAACAGCTGTTTTTTCCAAAATTGCAATTCGTACAAACCAGCGCTATCAATGTGCAGTGGGCCGTCCCATGCACGCCTGTTCGCTATCAGTACCGGGTACTTGTAAGGATTTAGTCATGGGTAAAACTTGTAGCTTTGCATGGTGAGGATGATAAGTAAGACTAATTGCGGTGACACCATGTGGAATCTCAATTGAGTAGTAATTAGTTCTGAAAAGAACTGGGGGTACAACTCGACGTTTCGATCAGTATGCTCTGATCGTCCTCAGGAGAACTCTCATGCAATACTCATTGCAATACTCATGATTTAGTCATGAGTATTGCAATGTTACCAACGCCAGGTCGGCATGCGACTAAACGACCGACCAATTGTGCAACAAGCCTAGCTGTAACACTAGCATTAGAGAGGGTCGTTTGGATAAGTGAATCTAACATGTCCAAAATATCAGTAATTTTCGATAAGGGAACTGAAATAGTAATCCGCTTTGTATCTATAACAAAACCTAACCAGGTGAGACTCTGAATGGGGAACCAATTAGATTTTTGTTCATTCACGATAAAACCAGCATTACGCAAGTTATTAGAAACTGTATGAGCCTGCTTTGTAAGTTGCTGTTCATTTGTATTGGCCACTATACCGTCATCTAAATACAATACAATGGCAATACCTAGTCGGCGCCATCGCTTAACCAAAGGCCTTAACAATTTAGTGAAAATATGACAAGCTGTAGATAGGCCGAAGGGTAGAACCTTAAAAACAAAATATCGACTTGTTTTGGAATTGGAAAATTGCCAAGAAAACCCAAGATATTTGCAATGTGGACTACAAATCTCAACGTGGTGATATCCCGATTTTAAGTCGAATGAGAACATGTAGGAGTTTGGTTCCAAGTATTGCTTTATAATTTTTAGGTCTTCGTATTTCATTGGTAAATAATCCAAGTGCTTGTTAACTTCTCGAAGGTCCAAAATCAATCTGCATTTGCCAGAACGATTGGTGGAAACACTCAAAGGGTTAACGACAGTTGGGGGAGAAAAAACCTCAACTAAATTATTAACCAGTAATTCAGCTATGGCAGACTCTACAAAGACTGAATTATCTTTCGCTGAACGATTATTGGTAAGAAAACACGAATTAGGTATTGATAAGAATGGCAATTTGTAACCCAGCTCAATGGTCTGCAAAATAAATTGGGAGGACTCTATTTCCCTCCAAAAGGGAAGAGCTTTAAGGAGACTACCACGCAAAGGTAACAATTTTGTCGGGACATTAACATTGAAATCAATACTTTCTCCGAACCCTAGATCTGTGAACACATCATTGAGAACAGCAAAATCACTTATCTTATCATCTACAGTGTTCTGTACTCGGTTAAGCTGAGGTTTGGGTAGAACTTCTGGCCTTCTTTGCTTCCCTTGCATTCTGCTCCTTGAGGCTGTCGAATTTTCTGTCGAGGTAAGTCATAAGCCCGGCCATGTCTACTGGAAGCGCACCGTTTTCAGCCATGGTGTATGGGTGTGGCGAGGTAGGCAGGGGAGGAAGTAAACTTGGCGTGTACGCCATGTATGTGTGTCAGGAAGCCGAATAACAAACTGCAAGAATACAACACTTATATAACCTGCCTAAGCAACGCTTGATTGCCCAGGCAGGTTATACCCCATTCTAATTGCTTACGAACCGAAAGGAAAGTGTTTCTCTTCTAACAAAAGACCGAAAAGAAACATATTAATATGCAGAGTAGATTGCTGCGAACACTCCTGAAGTAGTTCAATGAACAATCTAGTTTTTCCTGAGGTATTTTTATATAAGAGTTCGAGCATTGGTATGAATTAAGATACCAAGAGAAGTGATTGTTTGGGAAGGGCTATCCATCTTTGAGCAATTTATATGAAATACTAACCATAAAGTAAAACAAGTAATTAAAATGCCATTTACAAGCCTCCCGTGTATTTTCAACTTTGGGAGTCATATTTTTGGAGTAATACTTTTGTTTATGTCTTCCCAGCGCGCTGTAATGGGCAGCAAATTTTGGTGCGCTTTCATCCGTCGATCTTTTTCAGGTTTTGGATCGAAATTTAAGTCTGAAGCTATATGTACATGTACACGTGATGTATAGCCTACACTGATGTTTGGAAAGGCACTAACACAAACAACCTGGGCCTACCCATTGAATTATTTTGGCGTGAAAGAAAAAGTATGTTTAGTCATATGAAACGTATTGAAATGAGCCGTTGCGCTCGGATGACTTTCAAAAAGCATACTTAGCTTTCAAACTGCAACTGGAGGGATAATTAATGATGTCTGGGGGTAACTGAGGATGTCTGGTTTTTAATAGAATATTCCACCAAATGTACACTGGTGTATGACAAGAAACTATAAATCCTGATATTTTGAGATATCTGCAAACACATTCTTAGTATAGTTTATTTTTAAATAGGAACTATACATCTCAAATGGCATCTCAAATTACATCTAAATATTAAGCAAATTTTGGATGAATAGAGAATTAGCTGTTGCAAACTGCTTACCAACCTAAAGGACATGTAGTATAAATGCAAACTAGTAGTTATTCGTTTCGAACCTACAGCAGGTTCTTTTTCAAAGGGAAAATAGGATTGATAAATAATTAGTAGGGTGTTTAATTTGTTAGGGTGTTATTGAATATAAATTACGAGTAGTTTACTGTCTTAATACATGTACCACGAACAAAATAACACGCGGGCATGGATTCACTGTTTTCTTCCCTATGTAGCCTATTCATCGCAACATGTATTCTCCAAATTTGTGTCAGTAGATAACGTCTCAAAAGGATCAATTTCATCTTGCTATTAACAAGCACAGATTATAATCTGGTAGTCTGGATTACAATTGGTGTCGTTTTAAGTGAGTGGCACATGCATATCGCGCGTAGCATGCAGCAATGACACGCTTAATTCATACGGTAGTCGATCGTTTCATGAATAATTAAATTGTTTCTGTATACATCGTGTAACAGTCGTAGCAACGTTCTAATTAGGCTATAACTATTTTATGTTCTTTAAATTAAATGTTAACGACGATGACTCTGTAACCCCTTACACTACACACTCATATACAAAACCCACATACACACTCGTATACAAAACCCACTCACAAAAAAACCGCATGCATTGTATTACACTGACCTCACGCTGCATTCTCTGTGGCATAAACAAACCTTGGGTGAAGGTATAGTGATTGACTTGCTTCACTTTTTCTGTACAAAACCCACTCCTATGGGGTTGTCGTATACAATGTAATAGAGGACATTCTCTACGAAAGTGTGTTTTTAATGTATCACAAACAGTTGGACAAAAGTGTATGGAAAATGTCCGTAAAATACTACAAAGGCGTTATCAGAGTGTTAATCTCTTTAATAAAATTGCTCCTAAAGTGTAAACATTACATTGTTCAATAGTAAAAGATTTCTGTTCACACCACTGAAATGGTAATTCCCAATTTTAAAAAGTCGTTTACGGGTACTCGGAACCGAAAAATGGAATCGGGTAATGACAGTTTCGGTCGGGTATTCCAATCGATCCAGGAATTTTGACTGCAATTGGACATCGTTTCAAAGCCAAAAATAAAAATTTAATTTTTTTTTTTTAAATGCCGACGCACGCGGAGACCAGAAACCCGAAACTCTTTTGGGCTTAATGAGCTCCGCCTTAAATTTTGGCATGTACAGAAGGATCAAGGCGCTACGGAAGCGTGAAAGCGACATAGTAAAAATAACTCGGCGTAAGTCATAACTATGACTTAAAAAATTACTAACCTTCAGCCATAATTACGACTTAAACATGAGTCATAATTATGACTTAATATCTCATAATTATGAGTTATATGTTAAGTCATAATTATGAGTGAAGCTAAGTCATAATTATGAGATATTAAGTCATAATTAAGACTTAGGCCTATGCAGGTATTCGATATTTGATCCTATCAATAAATCGATACCTCATGGACTGACGACCATGCCTTGCATAGTTAGGGGTAGATAGGGTCCTTAAACCTGTCGTAACAGGTAGCCTATCTAGTGATGGTGTCACGAAAAAAAAAAAAACTTTGGGGTAGACAAGTATGTCTTGTCGAGCAGCCATGTTATCGCAAATGTAACTCCTTACACTCTAGTGGCTTTTTGGCCTTGTTTGGGGTGACTGACAGTAAATAAAAAAAATTAAAAAAAAGAAAGTATTTTGGGTTTTTGTTTTTTACTATGTCCATTTAATGCTTCCGTAAGGCGCGACGACGAATGGTCAAGTACAGTAATATACCGGGTAGTCAAGTACAGTAATGGTCATTGTACAACATGTAAATGTATGTACATGTAGATATGCATGTATACAGAATGCATATGGATCCGCTGGAGTTCGAATAGCTAAGGGAGGTGGGGGGAAAATAGACCAAACGGTTCCGACGAGCCTTGGTCAAGGCTATAGTTGTAGCAGGGTATTAACTGCACACACTTGTTTTGGGCGCGTTCAAAGGAAACGGTGAATTCGCGGAAAAGGGGTTCAGAGAAAAAGAAAGATTTCCCTTGAGTTTAAAGAGTAAAAGTGATTTCAGTTAATTTGTTTTCTGATTTCCTTTTCTCTTTTTTTTTTTTTTTTTAGACAGTTATAACATTAATAGTTGCTTAAGAGCCCATCTGTTAAAGTTCTTGCTTAAGTTGGGGGTTTTGGTTCTTATTTGGCCGTGAACACTCATTTCTATGGGATATACAGTAGTCGCGAAAGAAAAAAGTGCTTATCAGTTGTTGTATTTTCAGTAGGGGTTGCGCTTGGATGATTTTCAAAAAGCCTGTGTAATACCGGTATGCTTTTTGCAAAACTTTCAAACTGCAACTGGAGGGAACAATAGGCCTATCTGTTTTTTCAATACAATATGCACAGTCGATGGCCTTGAACACTCCTGAACTAGTATTTTTTCCTGTAGAGTGAATTGTCAGGTTATAAATGACCATGCTCGTTGATTTTGCTCGCATTTCGAGTACAAGGCCGTGATATGGATTACAGCAGCCTGGCACACTTCATGTAGATAACAGACTTCTGGTACATAACCTATCCGATCCTGTTGGGTAAGCCCGCACTATACAACGCTAGCAGAATGACAGAGTTACAAAAACGAACTCGCTCGGACTCGGAGAGAATTAGGAAATCTTCCTACATCGGATACTACGCCGTGCTTGGCACTTGGGTAACTTGGTTCTTTTGGGCCGGTATGATCAAAGGGCTTGCCGTCTTGCTACCAACTCTCCGTGAACAGCTTCAAGAGAAGACTTGGCTAATCGGCTGGATGATTGCAATAATGGACTCTGCTATTGATGTCACAGGTATATAAGTGTATAGCCTCACCCGTTTTACATTGTCTTTAAAACTACAAAAATGAATTCAGAAGCCAAGCCTTTCTATATAATAGTAATTCACGCTTGTGGAGGATTTTTTTAAGTCAAAGATTCATTTTTAGTAAACAAATGCATTATAGTGGACGATGTGTACTGCAGACAAAAAAATAAAGAGCGGGCTGACACTCCCAAAAAACATTTCGCGCAAACGGCCAAATGCAAAATCCAATATGGCCGCCATTTGCACATAAATAATACCTACCAGGGCGCGATTTGTTTTCTACAAACGAGAATTGTCATCCCACGATATTTCAGCCAATCATATGGCGCGTATTTTAAGAGACGTAGGATTCATTAACATAATTTATGCATATTAGATGCAGGCAATCCGTACGTGCGCGCAAACATTTACAGTACATGTGTATGTACGATGTATATACGCATGTACAATGTACTGTACATGTATATCTGAGCGAAGCACTAAGAACTCAGATCGCGTATTGAACTCAGGGCTGTGTAATCCAAATTCCATGTACACTGTATGTAGGTAAATGAAATAACCGTTTAGTGAGTTGAAATAACTTAGTGGTTATAAACACTTTATATAAATACATTTTAAATACTGATGCCTCTTTTCAGAGTATTATTTTAAAACAATTAGAACCATATCCTATATTCATGATCACACAATAATACAATTATACGGGGGATGAAAGATAATTAGAAGCAAGGACACAAACATATTGTACAAATCAGATCATCTTGTTTAATAATAAAGCATCAGCCATTATATACACTGTTAATTTAAAGAAATGTTTATTATGTACATGTACAACACAGTCCCAATGAAATATGTCCCACTCTCTTAATGTAAAAGAGTGAAAACCACTCTTTTAAAGAGCTATATGGCGGACAAGTCTTTTTGGAGTGTAAAACCCACTCTGATTCAAGTGAAAAAATACAGTAAAAGGCTACCAATTCACTCTTTATACACTACTAATTTTACTCTTTATCCACTCCAAAAAGACTTGTGCGCCATATAGCTCTTTGAAAGAGTGGTTTTCACTCTTTTACATTAAGAGAGCACAAGTTGCATTTTGAGATAATCAAATGTGTTACACAACTTAGTAATTAAACTAAGGGAGGAAAACATTTTATATATAACAGGATGACAAACTAGTCTCACATCATTCATAACTTATTAAATGTTTGTTTTGAAGCCTTTCTCTCTATAATTTAATTTTTATTGGGTTTTTTTTTCAAAATGAATTTGCAAAGTTCACGACTAAACAATCTGAATGTATTTTCACTATTGCTGAAGCTTTCATAAATAGGCTGGAGTTTTATATGCATCAACAAATACATTATCCCAACAAAAAAGAAATATTTTTTACTACAGTTCAAAGCTAAAATTACGTCTTAATTGTTAACCTGGAAACCCTGGTAAAATTTGAAAAACCATTTTTTTAAATGTTTTCTGAAAAGTGTGAGTAGACATTTACGGGTCAACTCTGACTGTTAATAAATAGTTAATTCAAAGTTGATGACCAGTTGTGACAGACTGCCATTCGCATTCATGAAAATTTGTTTTGACATTTATTAAATAGTTCATTTATAGTGTTACTTTCCTTCCGTTTTTCTGATTTGGTTGATTTGATTCTGATTTGATTCAGTTATTTGTGACTGGATTATTGTACTTTCTTTCTGATTATTGTTTAATTCTTATCAGTTTACTTTATTGCATTTCCCACTTTTGTATTGTTGCTGATTCAGTTAGATCAGTTTGCTTACACTTTTACTATAATGAGAGGTTTTAGAAATCATCTAGTTTCCACTAATCATTTTGTTGTAAACATTCTTGTTAAGGAATAATACGTCCGAGTTGTTTGTAAATTCATAGCTCACCATTGTTCAATCACTGTGAGAAACTCTAAATTCACTGTATCATCCTGGTTACAAGTAGTCCAGATGTTAAGACCATTTAGGCTTATGCCTTCAGCTGAGTGAAATTGCAATTTTCTTAGTTTCCATATCAATTGTTAGTACCGATAGTTATACTATTGTTAAATCCACTATTGATTTTATTGATACAGTATTGCAAACGCACAGCTTGTATAATTGTCTATTCAGGCCATAGTATAATTGACATGTGAACACTTCACTATCATCAGCCAAGGTATGGTCCTGGGTGAGTTTGTTTACATTCCAAGTTTCTGGTAAAGTCATCAACTCCAGGTCTGGCTATAGGGACTTTGTTTTGGTAGCTTATTAGTATGTTAGGACTCAGTAGCCAGAGATTTAAGTGTTTTTGGACTGATAGAAGACGCTTAATTTTATTAATAAATCATCCCACTTGTAGAAGAAACTTATATGTCACACAAGTAAATCCTCCATGTGTTCATTTTAGGGGTATTATCTTTAAAGTTGTTATTTGTGTACAACTTATTTAAATTAATATCTGGGTTACTCACAAAAAATCACAAGTAATTTTGGTTAACTTGAACATGGCTCATGATACCCTTACAGAGGTTGTTTTTTGTTATAAATTTGAAATAAAAATGGGATCCTTGTCATTCGTAAGTGGAACACACGTCACGTGCCATCCTTTTTTATCCCATATAGGACAAATCTTCCAATATTTTGTCATCCACTTTGCAAAATATTTCACTCAGTGAAATATTCTGCTACATTTTTGCTCAAATACATCCAATATTTGTATATTAAAATCCAAACAACATAATAAATGTTCACATTGGATGCACAAACAATTTAAATAACTTTAATGATTTACTTTAAAAAACAAAGCTGTGTCAAATACATGTACCATGGAATGGCTGATAATCTGAACAAAGGGGTAGGCCAACAATCAGCAGGCATAGTATTTCCTTTTTTCAGTGAGTTTCCCTATGGAAGCACAATTTGAGACACATTCGCTTACATTATGGGGTACTGGCCGCCGCGATCTTGGTACAATGGAAGGTAATAGGCTGTCGCGATTAGGAATTCATGAATATGTATGAAACGTCTGATTGGCTGAAATATCGTGGGATGGCCCGCCATCGGCGAAAAGCAACTCATTCTGCCATGCTACAAATTGTCCCGCCATTCTTGAAGATTTCCTGCCACGACACCCTAAATCAATGTATATGTATTATTTCAAACGAATGTTATTCTTTTTAGTTTGATTAATTTGTGTATCGCTGTGTCACTGGCTTTGTCTCTGGCGTTACTTACAATCTCAGTATGTAACAGTTTGTGTAATGCTATAGCTTTTAATACATAGACCTACATAATTATTATGTTCATGTACATCAAAACATGCATCGTCTAGTGCATGCTCACATGATTTTGTTTATGGTACAAACCGAGGACTTATAACAAAAAAGAAACGATGGGATCTCGATTGGCAGTTATTGGTTGCAAATGGGACATGTCTAAACAAGGTCCAACAAGAAAGGCAACAATGAGATGTCCTCAGTTACACCATAAACAAACGTGATTGTAGCGGATTGCATTCGCTTGGGGAATTCTCTTTTGAGTCTTTTTGGTAATTCCTGGTTTATGAGAGACTATGGATTTCACAAATGGGAGATGTCAACAGTCAAGTTGTTGATTACCCCCCCCCAAAAAAAACCTCACAAACAAACAAACACCCCAACACCCAACAAACAAACATCTATTGCTGCTAAATTACCCCCCCCCCCAAAAAAAACCCACAAACAAACAAACACTCCAACAAGCAAGCAAGCAAACATCTATTGCTGCTAAATACAGCAGGTGATAATGCATACACAACTCATTACATGTATAATGAATATACAGCTTAGGTACAGCTAGTCGTTTGTTAACATGTTTTGTTATTGTTTTTATCAACCAGGATGCATTTTTTTCAGCACACAATAATTGCTAGTGTATACTCACGGTGACCCATCAATAAAATATCTCCTTGGAAAGAATAGGACATTTATGTAGTATCATCTGGTACGTTTTTCATTTCCCGTTAAGCATAGAAACCAACTTTTTGAAGAATTCATTTCACCCATTTTGTTGTTCTAGACTTTATTATTTGCCGCATTGGTTATTAAACAATCGTTGCGGGAAGTTTATTGATGCTCTTTGATTGAAAATGTATACACATTGTTCCGGTTGCCGACTATATCTAGTTTGCATGGCGTCGGGTGCCGACTTTCGGTTAACCGGTTAACCGACCGTAAATGTTTCGGTTAAACGGTTAAGCGAACTAACTGGTAACTCCCAGCATTATTGTAATCACAGGACCAATAGCTGCTCCCCTTGGAAACCACTTTGGTGCTCGGTTCGTAGTCATGATAAGTGGTTTAATGGTTGGTGCTGCCTTCATAATTTCGTCTTACACATCTTCAGTGGTCGTTATGACAATTGTGTTGGCCTTACTAGCAGGTAAGTACAGTACATGTAAAGTAGGATTATTTCATAAACGGTTTAGTCAGTTTATATGATTGTCAGTTTCCTTATTCGATTAAAATGGCGAGTCTGAGGTCTAATATGAAGCTGGTCCAATAACTGGTGTTTTATCTATTTTTGATTCAAAGTTTGTAAAAGGCCAGTTCACACGTCACGCAAACGCGAATGCGAAGCGAAATGTGCCGTCGAAACCTGATATTCGCGCGCGAATAAATTGCATATGTAGTATTTCGTATTGAACCACAGACATAGCCTAAATTTGCTCTGCTCACATAGTAGCCCTCTAGCGGTCAAATTGCACCATAATAATAATAATAATAATAATAATAATAATAATAATAATAATAATTTTTTTTAATTTTTTTTTACGTACAGTGGAGTTATACAACTCCATTTATTCATTTCTCAAGAAGAAAAAACAAATGCTTCGGTACAAAAAAAACACATCCAGTAAACGATTACAATTAATCTATAAGGATATGTACATAAGTAATATTTACAATAAAAGTAAATCCATTGCTATAACGAAATAAAATTAAAAAGCAAAATAGATAACATCTCTCTTAATATCACACAAAGCCTCATTTTTCATATAAATAGCTTGAAAATCTATTAAAGTAAGTCGTTGTTTTCCAACACAAGAGTGCGTTTAATACTCTTTGTAAACATATTCTATATATTGATCACCCACAGGGGTGTTTTCATTGAGATTTTTGCATGTGCAAATCCAAATGCTTCTATGTAATTTAGCAATAAGAAATAAGGCAAAAAAATCCATATTTTTTCCATAACCTAAAATTTTGTTTGCATCATTAATATAAAAAGACTTATTTCCAGTATATTTTCTCATAATGTTTTCAAAAAATATCCATGAAGACCATGTTTTCTTACAGAAAAGGAACAAGTGTTCAATGCTTTCTTCTTCCATCTTACAAAGACCACATTTATTATCTGTATCCAATTTCATTTTGCAAATAGATCGTTTGGTTGGTAAAATACGATGTCTCAACCGAAACCAAAAATCCCTATCTTGATGATCGATCATTTTGCAAATTGAGTTTTTCCAAATTTCTTTCCAATTGATAGTATTTGCTTGGATATTAAGTTTTAAGTGCCAAGTTTGTTCAGCTATAGGTGGAACGAAGCGTTTCTTAATCAAGTCCTTATAAATATTTTTAACTGAAATATCTAAAGTGGATACAGGGTCTTCGTTGGTTGGATTTAAGAAAAGCCATTTACTTTCATGGTTAGCTGGACCTTCCCTGTTTTCATTTAGCAATTTGACATCAATATTTTTCTTTAGATTAGACATAATTTTACCAGCATTTATAGGCCTAATATTACATTTACAAGCTAAATCGTTTGTAGAAAGAAAGGTTCCCTTTATACAAATTTGGTTGAGAAGGTTTATACCAGCGGGTTTCAGAATTTTAGAGTTCAATAATTTATTTCTTCCTGTGATAATCTTATTATCCCATAGTGGAATGGCAGAAGCTTCATTTATACATGTTATTGTGGGTTGAAATAAACCTCCAGCCTTGACAAAATTTTGAAACAAATTTCTATAAAATATCGGCATATCGATATTTCTCATCTTGGGATTGTTAAAAATAAACCATCTTAGGTTATGTTCGTTATTAGTTTTTAACCAAAAATCAAAAAAAAAATTCCATTTACCTTTCAAAGTATACCTTTGCAGCCATTTAAGTTTTAAGGCTTGCAATTTTAAGCTAACATTGATGAGACCCGTTCCTCCCATATCAGCAGGACCTTGTATAGTGACTCTTGATTTTTTCCGGTTTCCCATTCCAGTAAAACTTTATAATGGCATCATTCATATTCTTTATCAAATATTCAGGACAAACCAGAACAGACCCATAATAAGCCAAAGTGCCTCCTATAAGGCTATTGACAATAACGGCTTTCCCTTTTAAAGTGAGATTTCTCTCCTTCCATCTATTAAGAACATTTTTAATTTTATTTATTTTCTCTATCCAATTGTCTTCGGGTTTAACTCTAAAACCAAAATAAATACCAAGTATTTTTATTTTCTCGTTAGTCCAATGAAAATTACAGGGATTATCTTTTCTATTTCTCCAAGCTCCTAACCAAAGACCTTGTGATTTTTCTAAATTAATTTTTGAACCTGATCCTTCGCTATAAGAGTACAAAATTCCTTTTAAAACTGAAAATTCGTCGTTTCTTGTGACAAAAATACTCATATCATCAGCATGCTGAACAATCTTAAAGGTAGGCTTCTGTTCTGGGAGAACGATACCGGTTATACTATTATGACTTCTAATCATATTTGCTAAACCTTCAACACAAATTGAAAATAAAAGGGGAGACAAAGAACATCCTTGCCTTATCCCTCTTGTGGCAATAAAAGGCACTGTATAAAAATCGTTAACATTTATCGTATCCATAGGCTGGGTGTAAATAATTTTAAACCATTGTTTTAAGACATTGGGAATACCCATTTTGTCAAGAATAGCATGCAAAAAAAAACATTCAATTCTATCGAAAGCTTTCTCTTGATCAATAGAAATAATCGCTACATCTTTATTATAAATATTGGCATAGTCAGTAACATTTTGTAAAATGAACAAATTATCATGTATGCATCTACCTTTTACCCCACACGTTTGGTCTTCCTCGATCAAAAAGGGCATAAGTTTACTCATACGTTTGGTAAGCACTTTAGTAAGGATTTTATAATCAACATTTAAGAGACTGATTGGTCTCCAGTTTTTCAAATGATTCCTTTCGCCCTTATTTTTATAAATTAATCTAATTAGGGCCAAATTCATGGATTCTGATAGACAATTGGTATTCTTACAATAAGCAAATACATCCGTCAGTTCATTTTTAATAATGTTCCAATAAGTTAAATAGAATTCAACTGTCAAACCATCCATTCCTGGAGCTTTATCCTTATTCATTTTTTTTAAAGCTTCATACAATTCCTTTTCAGTAATATTTTGTTCCATTTCTTGTATGACATCGTCATCAAAATTAAAGGTGGGAACCGATTTCAAAATCTTTTGCATATGGTAGTTATTTGTGCCTTCAGAAGTGAACAGGTCTTCATAAAAGGTTTTAACAAGATCAAGCATATGAACTGGCTCACTAATAACCCTACCTTCTTTATTTTGTAAATGATCAATTAAATTGTGTTTTCGTCGTTGATTGGCCGTAGACAGAAAATATTTACTGGGTTTTTCTCCATCAATTTTTTGATTACTGTGAATTTTGAGCTTGGCATTTTCCCATTCCTTTCTTTCTAGAGATTTAATATTCTCTTCTATTTCTTTCAGTTTGTTCACATTATCATCAGAAGGGTTATTAATTATCTGTTCATATGCTTTTTGTAGAACATCTTTTTCCCGAGTTTCATTATACCGTTTTTGGTTATCATAATCTTTAAGAATTTCCTTAAATCTATTTTTTCCTATATCCCACCATTCTAAAAGAGAGGCATACACATGTTTTTGGGTTCTCCAAAATTTCCAAAAACTATCAATTCTAAATTTACATTGTCTGTCAAGTAAAAGCTTGTTATTACAAATCCACCTTGGGATGCCGGTGGCAATGGTTTTGTTTTCAAAACGAACAATCACAGCACTATGATCAGTAATACCGATTGAATCTAAATAAATATCTTTCATCTGATTTTCAATTGTTTCTGATATTAACACATAATCAATTCTGCTAGGTCGTTTAAGAATGTTATGATAGAAAGTGTAACCTGGTTTATTACTCTTATGTTTCCAAGCATCAATAAGATTGTTTTCCTGAATGATGTTAGAAAGGAAAATTTTGCTCTGATCATAAATATTTAAATCCATTTGAATGTTTAAATCACCTGCTATTATACAATTATTATTAGCCAAAATATTAGAGAAAGAGTTTCCAAATTCCACAAAGAAACGTTTCCGAACAGAAGCGTTATTTGGCGCATACAATGAGAAAAGATGAAAAGTTTCATTGATTTTGACTTCCCCTTTTACCCATCTTCCTTGTGAATCACTTTGAGCATTATTGATATTTAAACCACTTTTCCAGGATGTTAATAATGCTACTCCTCGACTATTACTATCACCATGACTAAAAATTATTTGCCCTCCCCACTGTTTGCGCCAAACAGATTCGTCTTTCTCTTCACTGTGGGTTTCTTGTAGGAAAGCTATAGATATTTTCTTCCTCGTTAAATATTCAAAAACCATATCTCTTTTCTGAGGATTCCTCAACCCATTAACATTAATAGTGGCTATAGTATATGCCATTAGAATACACCAAATGAAAAGAAACATAGCCAATGCATGGAACATGAAAAACTCACTCTAAAGAATTTTTCGGTTTTCCCCGTCCTCTACCTCGTTGACTGGATTCTGTGGTAGCTTCACTGACTAAGTTTTTCAGGACAATTCCACTGCTTCCTCCTCTCCTTTTCCTGTATCTTTGGACCCCGTGACGTACGTATGGCACATAATTTCCGTCCGTAGAGCTCTCGTTATTCGTAATTTTGTCGTTAGCTTCCGGCTGATATTCTTGATCTGGCTCCATGTCTGAATTGGTTTCTTCCGATTCGTTCTCTCTCACAATTTTGTTCTCGGCATTCGGTTGTTCGTCATCTCCGGTAGATTTTCGTTTTCTTGATTCGGTCAAACTTTCGTCCCAGAAACCCTGTGCTTTTGAGACCCTTTTTGGAGCTTGTTTTGTGTCCTTGGTAGGGGCTTGTTTTACGACATCGCTTAACAATCTCTTCTTTTCGCCCTGCTTCTTTGTAGATGAAGTTGTTACAACCTGTTCCTTATCTTTCATGGACGATTTGTGCGAAACGACCTTTCGCTCTTCCCTGTTGGTTTCTGCCTTTTTTCCACTGATTTCTGCCTCTCCAGCTTCCTCTTCTTCTTGGTCTTCTTTATCTGCATCGTCGTTCCCTTTGCTGGCCTTGTTATTGGATGCTGCTACGTCTTCTGTAGTGACAGGGGCTGTGCTTTCCGAGTTGCTCTCATTTTCTCTATCATGCCAAGATGCTCGATGTGTCTCACTTCCACACATGAAACATTTGCCTCGATTTTCACAATCCCGAGCCAAATGACCCGGCTGGTTACATATTTTACATATTTTTTCCTGTCCTTTATACCTCACTGGTAGGGAGAAATTTCCAACCTTTAAATAGCTGGGTATCGGTTTCTTTATATTTCTTACAAGGCAACTACGAACACCAGTTTCTATGCTATTGTCAAATTCGTGGACTTGCCTTCTTATGTTTGTGACTGTCCCATACTGCAACAAGACGTTGGTCACCACTTCATCTGTCATTTCATACGGTGCTTTGATGTACACGACTGCAGAGTTGATAACATTCGTTCGCTCACATTGTAACAATGTGTTTCCCAATCGAATACCTTGTAGGGCGAAGCGTTGACAGTGGTACTCGTTGTCGAAGGTGACATTGTACCAGTTGTTTTCTAAAGCCGCTATACACTTCACTACTTCCATTGTGTTGATATCTTCGCTAATTGCATCATACACGTCTTGTGGAGTCACGCTATGCAAAACTCTTACATTGAATTTGATTGTATTCGGTCTTCGAAGCGTTGGTTTCTCTCTCGTTGCCTGTTGAGACATGGCGTTTCCAAGATGGCTACCCCTCTAAGTGTAGCCAAGATCCAAAAATTTGGGTGGGGGGGCCACAAACGGCCTCTGCAAACTGTTTTTGTACTATATCCTGTGTGTAGTTCTTGTATATTATAAGACGAAAAGATTAGCAAAGTAAAATTATGATAAGACTCGTCGAAAAGTAAGTAAACGTCGAATAAAAGTCGATCGATTAGGAGCGAGAAGTGAAACACGTCTTGCGCCCATGAACGCTATTATTATTATTATTATTATTATTATTATTATTATTATTATTATTATTATTATTATTATTATTATTATTATTATTATTATTATTATTATTATTATTATTATTATTATTATTATTATTATTATTATTATTATTATTATTATTATTATTATTATTATTATTATTATTATTATTATTATTATTATTATTATTATTATTATTATTATTATTATTATTATTATTATTATTATTATTATTATTATTATTATTATTATTATTATTATTATTATTATTATTATTATTATTATTATTATTATTATTATTATTATTATTATTATTATTATTATTATTATTATTATTATTATTATTATTATTATTATTATTATTATTATTATTATTATTATTATTATTATTATTATTATTATTATTATTATTATTATTATTAATTATTATTATTATTATTATTATTATTATTATTATTATTATTATTATTATTATTATTATTATTATTATTATTATTATTATTATTATTATTATTATTATTATTATTATTATTATTATTATTATTATTATTATTATTATTATTTATTATTATTATTATTATTATTATTATTATTATTATTATTATTATTATTATTATTATTATTATTATTATTATTATTATTATTATTATTATTATTATTATTATTATTATTATTATTATTATTATTATTATTATTATTAATTATTATTATTATTATTATTATTATTATTATTATTATTATTATTATTATTATTATTATTATTATTATTATTATTATTATTATTATTATTATTATTATTATTATTATTATTATTATTATTATTATTATTATTATTATTATTATTATTATTATTATTATTATTATTATTATTATTATTATTATTATTATTATTATTATTATTATTATTATTATTATTATTATTATTATTATTATTATTATTATTATTATTATTATTATTATTATTATTATTATTATTATTATTATTATTAATATTATTATTATTATTATTATTATTATTATTATTATTATTATTATTATTATTATTATTATTATTAATATATATATATATTATTGGTGTCGACCAACTGGGAAGTGCTTTCGGCTGGATGGCAATGAAAGGCGGCATTCTACGTTTTTTGCTTCTGTTCATACCAGGTACGTGTTAGATAACTATTTGATTACTAAAATTCAAAACCGAATTGATGGGATCGCGCGTATTACTTATCGACTTATTCCTGTTGGCAAATCGATACGTACTACGCGCGCGCATTGGTAGTATGCGCATTATTTTAGCAACTTCCGTTTCCAAAATTGGCATATCGTTGTAATTGAACCCAAATTCCTTGATTTTAATGTTCACAAGCGATTCAAGAGGCAGAAATTGACATTGCTAATATTGTAATTCTGTAGATTAATGAAATTATATAATTATAGTCTTTACAACACATACGTTAAATACAAGTCCCGAGCTTTCTAATTTCTGATGAATTATTTTAAGGTTGGGCTTCTGATGATCGTTAGAGCATATTCCGTGATCAGTCCAATTTTATCTTCAACATATTGGACTCGAACCTCTCGAATACCGTACGAGTGCTCTACCAACTGTTGGTGGGCGGTTCACTTATGCCAATTATCTATTGCTCTACGGGGCCAGGTCAGAGGCTAAACCATATCTGCCGAGTAGCCAGGGATCAAGCCCCGATCAGATGCAAACAACCTGGGTAACGGCAGTAGCGGGGATCACACAATTAACTGGACACAAGACTTTTATGTGGTTGTACACAAAGTAGATTTATATGGAGAAACTGACCTGAAATATTATAAACGGGTAGCGAGCAAAGAAAAATTGGCTGATGCCGGACTCGAACCCGCGACCTGAAATATATATATATATATATATATATATATATATATATATATATATATATATATATATATATATATATATACTTGTAGTAAAACTAGTGGAACGCTGGTAGTTGTAACTCCGAGTTTCACGCGTTATGCGATCATCAGACAACTGATAGTCACCAAGTGATTACTCCTATATATATATATATATATATATATATATATATATATATACACATATATACATATACACATATATACATATATATATATATATATATATATATATATATATAGGCCTACACGCGCACGTACAGGTTACTCGCTCAATGATGCGTGGTAATTACCTATTGTTTGCGGGCCTTGTGTGTAAGCTTGTTTGTTGGCGGTTTGTTGACGCGGTACTGTTCCTCGTCACGTGTCATCGCTTTTGAAGTTGCAGAGGTAGAACTTGTTTTCATGGCGGCATTTTGATATGAGTTCGGGTCGTTTGTTGAGGAGTATCCTCTTGTCGGCGTTTATGATGGAGAGCTTCTCTGTGAGGCAAAGGTTGCACCGTTTCGATTCACTGTTGTATGCTTGAGATCTACAGGCTACCGGCCAGTTGATGGTGAATGGTTTCTTGTTCCTTTTCAATTGCCAAATGTGCTTGGAGAGTTCCGTGCTGTTCTGGTACTTTTCATGCCTGAAAGACTGTGTGTGGTTGCCGTATCTTAGCTTGAATGGAGGCGCGGTGAGACCTATGTACAGATGAGAGTTGTTTGGTTGCTTAACTTCGGCATTGTAGATGATGTTGCTGGCCTGGCACTTTCCTTGCAGAGGGCATAGGTCTTTCTTGCGGCAGTTGCAGTCCTTACGGTCGGTCCCTTTGTCGTTCGATGAGACTTGTTTGTTGTGTGCCTTGATGATACTGGCGATGTTGGGCATGCAGCTGTAACTGATCTTGACCGTGTTCCTGTTGAATATCTTGTTCAGTTTGGAGTTCCTCGGGAAGTGCTTGCCGATGAGTTTCAGGAATATACCGCCAATGTTTGTTGTCACGTTTTTGCTGAATGGAGGGTTGAACCAGATGACGTTGCGCTGCCTGTTCCGTTTTTCCTTAGTAGGTTGGCTATCGATGTAGGTGAGGCCTTCCGTGTATCCGCTGGATCTTAGTGCGTCCTCGTAAGCTCGGGAGGCTTTCTTGAAGATGTCTTCATCGTGCGAGATGCCCGATATGCGTCGGCTGATGGAGGCGGGTAGGTTCTTGATGATGTTAGGCGGGTGGTTAGACTGCTTGTGGATGTACATGGGTCGGTCGTTTGGTTTCCGGAAGGGGTAGTGCTTGCCGTTGCTCAGATTGAAGGTGATGTCGAGAAAGTTCGTGATCTTTAGGTTACCGTCGATTGTGATGCTTAGGCCGAGTTCCTTGAATAACTTTGTTATGTCCTTCCTGATTCGGTCGGCTCTGCTGCCGGTGATGTTTTTGAAGACTGCCAAGCCATCGTCCCTGTAGAGTCCAATTCCTTCTTTCCCATACCGTTTTGATAAGGTGTCCAGGATGTAGAGGCCTACCAACTCGCATACCTCAGCCCCGTCGTAGCTGCCCATTGTTACGTCGAAGAGGTCATTGTTGCCTTTTTCCTCCATGGCGTGCCTTTGTCGAATAGTAGAGACTTCCTGGCGTGCATGATGATCTTGGTGTCTTGTTGGGAGATGTGAGCGTGTTTTTTAGCGAAGGCTATGGCTTTTCTCAGCAGGCTTTCCGATATGGAGGGGTAGAAATCAACAATGTCAAAACTGATGAATGTGTGCTTGTCCTTTTCCTTGATGTTCTTGAACCACTCTATCACTGACGTCTAGTTCCTCCACTGGTTGACCGCTATGGCAGCTCTTACGGCGTTGTTGATTCTGTCCAAGATTTGTTTGCTGACAATTCCTGTTTCGCTCTTTGCGGGGTTGATGAGTCGGCACGGTAGGTTGTTTTCGAAGTTGTCCTTGTGGTCTTTGAGGGTTATGAATGCTTGTTTCATTGCCATGGTTTCCATTCGGTCGTCTATTTCGAGTTCTGCAGCGATGGTTTGTGCCTCGGCGTTGATGCTGTTAAGAGTCGTCATGTTGGTGGTTTGGTAGTTCTTGGTGATGTTTTCTCTGAGCAGCTTTTCATACAGGGTGCGGTCGGTCTCGTACAGGTTTCTTGTCTTGTCAGCGGGGATAAGCATCTTCGTGGAGCTCTTGATCTTGTTGACATCCTTTCTGAGCGTGTCTTGAAACTGATCGGTGACTTCCTTTGTTCTTACGTTCTCAATCATTTTCAGCATGTCGTCTTCAAACGGTTTCAGCTCATCAATTTGTGGTGGGCACTTTCTGCTCCGGAACCCAAACTTATGGTCGTTCTGTGTGTTGTCGTTGGAATCGTCACTATCGTCATCCTCGTCTTTAGTTTTTAGGAAGAAGAAGGCTTTCCATCTCATGCGTTTGATGACACTTTCAACTTTTTCAATGAGTCTCTTCTTGTACGTGCTTGTAGGCGGTATAGGGATGTTTTTCATGGAGTAATTGAAGTTGACTTGGTGAGGCTGTTCCATTTTCGTCGTCCTTATACAGATAGGCGAGAGTGCTCAACTGGTAACAGGAGCGATGTATGCTTAAATGTAGCGGTCTATCTTGAAGTAGAGTGCTCAATGCCACATAGACAGAGCGTAATATACTTGTAGTAAAACTAGTGGAACGCTGGTAGTTGTAACTCCGAGTTTCACGCGTTATGCGATCATCAGACAACTGATAGTCACCAAGTGATTACTCCTATATATATATATACATACACACTACTCAAAAAAATTAAAGGAACATGTTGATATCATGATCTTTATTGAACGTTATCCCTTAAAGAGGTGCCAGGGTTGTGTCAAACTCATTGCAAGTAAAGTCAATTGTTTTTTAAACATTACTGATTTGAGTGAGGTGCAATTATGCATGTCCTCTAACAGCTGGACCTGAGAGTGTCCACATACCAAAGATGGTGCTGATCTTGCTGGTTTGCCTCTGAGGGTCTATACTCAGTTTAAGATGTTTAAGAGTCAAACAGTCAGTGGCTAGTAACTGGTATGGCCTCCACGGGCTTGTGTGCATTCTTGACAGCGACGAGGCATACTCTGAATCAGCTGCCGTAGAGAGTCCTGAGGAATGTTATTCCACTCTTCAATCAAGGCAGCTGTCAGTGTTTGTACAGTATCTGGAGCATGCTGTCGACCTGCAACTCGTCTGCCAAGCATGTCCCATGCATGCTCTATTGGGGTAAGGTCAGGAGAACGTGCCGGCCAGCGCATTGTGTCGATTCCCTCTTCCTGGAGGAAGTCCATGGCTACACGTGCAATGTGCGGACGAGCATTATCTTGTACCAGTATAAAATTTTCCCCAATGTCACGAGCAAATGGCACCACTACGGGTCTCGGTATCTCATCTCTATACCTCACACCTGTCAGAGCACCACCAGCTTTCACAACAAGGTCCGTACGACCGTCCAAACAGATCCCCGCCCAGACCATAACGGATCCTCCACCGTAGTGATCAATTTCAACGATGTTGCAGTCCGCGTATCTTTCTTCTGGGCGTCTCCACACTCTCACACGTCTGTCATTAGTTGAAACTGAGAATCTGCTCTCATTTGTGAAGAGCACTGGGGCCCAATTGTCCATCTGCCAATTTTGGTGATCTCGGGCAAACTCCAACCGGGCTCTGCGGTGCCTTGGGGTCAAAATGGGGCCTGTGGCGGGTCTTCGAGCATGCATATCATCTTCATGAAGGCGATTTCTAACAGTTTGGTTAGTTAAGCGTATACCAGTTCCTCTGTGGAAGTCCGTTGACAGGGATCTAGCGGTGCTCTGTCTGTTCCGTCGGGCAAGAATCCTCAGATACCGGTCTTGACGAGGGGTTGTCATTCGTCTGCGGCCCTGGCCTGGTCTTCTGGTATACAGGCCATCTTTCTGGTAGCGTCTTCACAGACGGTTGATGACACTTGGGGACACATCCACACGATTAGCTACCTCACGCTGTGGGTGGCCTTCTTCAAGAAGCTGGACAGCTCTGGCAACCTCAACTTCTGTTAAATGACGGCGAACACCACCACAGAGGGCCAGAAGACCAAAGGGTAACACAAGAATTGGAAAAAACATCATGGTATTGCAGCAATTGCTAAAGGCTTGTGATAACACTAGTGCACAAAATCAGCGCATTATAGGGACATTTGGACACCCATGTACCTCAGTCTTTGAAGACACGCATGATTTCACTTTTGACTGGTCAGTATTGTTTGAGTATCAATAGACTACACCTGCAATAGGTTTGACACAACCTTGATACCTCTTGAAGCGGTAACATCCGACAAAGGCTATTACATAATCATGTTCCTTTAATTTTTTTGAGTAGTGTATATATATATATATTCCAGTTTTATCTCAAAAATGTTTGCTAACGTAGCATATATAGGATATGTAACATAGGTTATGTGTATCCTGCTGGTACTTGTGACGTAACTCCAATATAACCCACGCCCATGTGTGTCTTTATATTAAAATCGAAAAACAGTTGAGATTAGATTATCCTAGACTGGTCCCCTGTCTTTATCCAATCAAGAATAAAGACGGGCTCTGGGCGTATCATTCCAGCAATTTCATTGGATACGTTGTGCCGAAGCTCTTACGTCACACTTCGATGATAACAACTAAGGTTAAAGTTGAATATCTCTAAACCTGAGAGGTCGGTATATGGCATCAATCACGAGCCTTGAAGCGTAGCTTGAAATTCAGGCTGAGATGCAACTTGATTTTGAATGATTATAAAATGTTTGTTCTCTTTCAGGTTTAATCTACGACCGTAGAGGGAGCTATACATTGGCCTTTATGTTGGATGGGAGTCATTCATGTTATACCCGCTGGTGCTTTGCTGTGTCTTTGTTGGCTCCAACGGAAAAAGAAATGATGTATGGATATTTTGCACAGCATCCAATAGACCTTATGCATATGACGTCACAAACTGAAGAGCGCCCTCATTCAGAGACAAAAGAAGGACACTTCATGAATGTGCGCTGCGCGTACGTGGGCCACGCCCAGTGATCTTCATAAATGGTGCTCAATGGCCACGCGCGATTTTTTTTCTTCTGAATTATTATCCTGAATTATTATTACATATAAAGGCTTTGCTTCTGAATTAATTTTGTATTTAAAATATGTATAAACATGTATAAAAACTAATTTTATGAAAATGTTGAAAAACGTAGTCTTGAACTCGGTACCTCCTACTTTCAAGTCGAGCGTTCTAACCACTATTAACTATCGGTGAATTAATTATTGAAGAACCTTTTTAAAATGAGATTTCTAAGCAATTGGTGTGCTGCAGAAAAAATATCTGGCCCCGCCTTTGAGTGCGTGAACCACTGATCTCTATACTAACTGCATAGGAGATGGGCGCTGATTGGCCTATAAAAAAAGTGAAGTAACTGGCCGCCATGTTGGTTCCCCCAAAAGGTCAAATGTCATGTTAGCATACAGACAATAACAACATCTGGTTCAGCAGCACTCGGCATTGTCGTCGGTCGAGAAGCAGTAAACCTGTCCGGCCGTCACGCATGCACTTTCTTTCTTGGGGGAACAAAAATGGCGAACAAAGAGCTTCAGCCAATCAGCGCGATCCCCTATCCAGTTAGTATAGAGATCAGTGGCGTGAAGCAATGACTGAACTTCTTTTGTCTCTGAACGAGGGCGCCCTTTAGTTTGTGACGTCAATGCATAATGTCTCTGCGTCAACATTATAATCAGGGGGAGTTTCATAAATAATGTGAAACAATTAATCTTATCTATTAACCTTAAGTGAGAATTATTAAATCAAAATACACCACAGTTAATTGTAGAATTGCGTTTCATGAAATCAATATTAGCGTAAGATTATTCGAGTTTAAGATCAGATTGATATTAATTGTATCTTAAGGCTTCAATATTATTGACAGAGGATACAGCACAACCTTTGACCTTAGTAGTTTAGCACAATGACCAAGGCTGTTCAGTGAAAAGAATGCGCGTACTACCGATGCGCGCACTACCGATGCGCGCGGGTTATTACGTATTCACTTACAAACAGGGCCTAATTTCACAGAGCCGCTAAGCAGCCGAGTTTTGCTTACTGTATGTTTTTCATTTCATAGCGCTGCTAACCATTAAGCATAGAGAAAGGCACGCTAACTTGCCGGCCGTTATTGCTAGTAAATGAGTGACGCAACAATACAAATCCATGGTGAATGCGCACATGCGGCTCTGAATTTTCTTGCTAACTGTGAATTAAAATACGCTGATGCTTAAGCAATTTGTTCTGTTATAGTTAGCATGAAATTTATAGTTGAGCTGCTAACCGGTAAGCAGCGCATAAATTATGTTTATAAGTATTGTACTTGTAGAAGCCTTGACCAAGGCTGTTGTCATAGTTCGTAGCACCTACCACGATACTCCCACCACGTACCGATTTCTGGACCAAGAAATTCAGCACTCACGGCCGGTGCGCCATCCCTGGCCCCGCACACGTACACTGTACAGCGACATCAATAACTGAGTCGTGGATACGGTTGTGCAGTTCGAACTGAATCGACAACCTTGATCCTTCTAAATCGAAAGCTTATGTGTTTCTTTATTTTCCCATTGGAATTCCAATGGAAAGTCATCTGCAAGAATTGTTGATTTGCGGGCAGTTCACTTTAAATGATGGCCAATTACAGGCCCGTAGCTTTGACTCCGTTTGATACCACACACACTGCTCAATGTATGCACACACGTGTAGTTCATGTACATGTGAATTACAATGTACATCGCACTCAGGGAGTAGTTGCTGGGTCAACCAACAACCAATGAGAATATACGTATTTTGTTTTTAAGCCTAAAAAAATGTTCGGTTTCTAGTCATCGGTCGGCTTGAAATCGGTACGGTGACCACAGGGAAATACGTGATACATGTACACACCGGGACCAAATTTCCCATGTACAAAGTATGGTGGCTAAAGGAGGCCTCACAAATTCGGGCAAACGTTGATACCCCTATGTGAAAAAGTCGTTTAAAACACAGCACAGCAGAATTCCAATCGATCCAGCAATTTTGGCTCCAATTGGAAATCGTTTCATAGCCAAAAATAAAAAATAAAAAAAATTAAATTAAAAATGCCGACGCACGGGTCTGAGGCGACACACGCGGAGACCAGAAACCAGAAACTCTTTTCGGCTTAATGAGCTCCGCCTTAAATTTTGGCATGTACAGAAGGATCAAGGCGCTACTACACGGAAGCGTGAAAGCGACATAGTAAACAAATTACTCGGCGTAAGTCATAATTATGACTTAAACATTTACTAAGCTTAAGTCATAAGTCATAATTACAACTTAAACATGAGTTACGACTTAAACACGGCTTAAACATGAGTCATAATTATGACTTAATATCTCATAATTATGAGTTATATGTTAAGTCATGATTAAGACTTAGGCCTAAGCCAAGTATTTTTGTTTTTTGTTTTTTAATATGTCCATTTAATGCTTCCGTAAGGCGCGACGACGAATGGTCAAGTACAGTAATATACCGGGTAGTCAAGTACAGTAATGGTCATTGTACAACATGTAAATGTATGTACATGTAGATATGCATGTATACAGAATGCATATGGATCCGCTGGAGTTCGAATAGCTATTAAGGGAGGTGGGGGGAAAATAGACCAAACGGTTCCGACGGGCCTTGGTCAAGGCTATAGTTGTAGCGGGGTATTAACTGCACACACTTGTTTTGGGCGCGTTCAAAGGAAACGGTGAATTCGCGGAAAAGGGGTTCAGAGAAAAAGAAAGATTTCCCTTGAGTTTAAAGAGTAAAAGTGATTTCAGTTAATTTGTTTTCTGATTTCCTTTTCTCTTTTTATATATATTTTTTTAGACAGTTATAACAATAATAGTGAAGTATTTTCACTACTGGTGTTGTTCCGTTTCAGGCTCCGGATACTACTTATTTTTATTTTTATTGTTTTTTTTTAGAGAGGCCCAACCTCTTAGTATATCAAAACGGCACAACACAGCACCTGCAGAGGCCCGTCCTCCGCTTTACCGCACTATAGCGGAGTACATCCCTCTCATTGGAGGCCCGACCACTATGTGCCGTACTCGGGGCTCTCACCTTTTGCCAAATGCTACCTGCAGAGGTCCGTCCTCTGCTTTACCTGCACTATTAAAAAGCGGAGTACATCCTTCTCATTGGAGGCCCGACCTCCTTTCAATAATTCATTGTACTACTGTATAAGGGCTCTCGTTTTCCCGTCACCCTGAAACTGCACCCAAATAAAGAGAGGTGCACTTTTGACTAACATCGGGGGTCCCTATCCCCTAAAGACAGAAGGTGCTTGTTGAGAAATTTCGAAACCCGGTGGTGAAAATTTTAATTTATTCATTTATTCATTTATTAGTTTGTTTGTTTTGTTTGTTTTTTTGTTTTTCTTTGTTTTTTTGTTTTTTAGGGGTTAAGCAATGCACTGTGAGCCCTGCCTAAGTTTACCAGAACAATTGTTGGAAGACCCGTGCTTTAAATTACCATCCAGAGAAAGATCGTTGGATACCAAACATCTAGGACACAATGAGTTCCTTAAAGCCTTTCTCTATGCCACACACAGGGTTTTTACATAACAGCTAAACAAAAGCCAGTAAGTGGCACCATATGGGCTACGTAAATATTGATAAAGGGTTTAACTAGTGATTCGAGTGTGACCAACCAAAATCGGCTCTAAAATGACATTTGTACTTTATATTGGCGAAAACAATCGCTTGATGGCACTGTTTAGGGCACTCCCAATATCCGGGGGCCCTCCCCTTTGAATTGAGGTCCACTGATTGGTGATCATGTTCTATCCAAGGTGAGCAAATGCTCACTTAAAAAGCGAATGTTTTAGGTATTGTCAACCATAGAGAAAGGATAGAAAATGCGTGTGAAAACAATGAAAACAATGTGAAAACTATATGTTGTGTCTGCTGAAACGTTAACTTTAAGGTTCTGTGTTGAACGTATTCAAAACGTACTCTTCGAAATGTTTGGATCAGCGTATACAGCTAGTGAACAGGTGCTGTCCCACTGCAGGCTTCAATGCTAATTGGAAGACTGTCCACCCTAATTCGTTTATAGAAATGACTCTTAACCCTAACCCCCTAAGTATTCTAACCCGCTAGGAACCTTCCTGAATCCTCCAGTGCACTTTTGGAAACATGCCCTTATCTTCAAAATGCACCACGCATTTTCGTTAATCTTTCATATTCAGCGCTTATGGCCTGTACTTCTTGCCAGGTAGTAATTTTGTCCCATTTGAAGAGGTGCAAGTACCAGTTTCCAACAGTGCTGAGAATTTTTCCCCAAAAGTGCCCCTTAGAGGATTTTGGAGGATATGGGGTGGTTAGGGTTAATAAAAATAATGCAATTTTGTCAGTACCTGTCAGCACCCGAACACGAGAACTGTAAGGCAGACAGTAAAATTTTCCGAGTTGTTGTAATACTAAAAATGAGAAACAGTGCATTGCCATACCTTGTTTGTCATTTTAATACTACTTGAATATACCCTCCTTTTTGATATTTTGATAAACTGTAAAGTTATTTTATAATTGTACGGTACCTTGCAATACCTTGTACGCTTTTCCCGATAGCTGATAATACACTCCTTTTTATTAGGTGTTCGGGTATAACCCGAAAACCTATTGTTTTTGTACGTTTTTTCCTTCTCCTTCTCACCGCCGATTGTCTACAAAAAACACATACTTGCGAACTTCACATGAACTTGGAAATTGACATATACTTAGACCCTGATGTGTAGATGAAACAGAAGTTGTGACGTCATGATGACGTCATCAGATATCGAATTACTTAAAATCAAAGTTTAATATTTAAAAAAATATTACACAATGGATTAACTACACAATGGATTTTTTTTTCTTGTAAACCTTGAGAGAAATTGTGTACATTTATTAAATACTGGGACTACCTGGGAGTGTATATATACCCCCCCCCCCCAACTTCGATGTTACCCTATTGACGACGAAGACTGAATTGGAGGTTTTCACCACAGTCCAGTACCACTGATCACCGTGGAAGGGAGATTGGCCATTCAGCCTTGGGTCTTCAGTGGAGTACGACCATCACGAAGTCTGACCGCGAGCAAGTCAACGGCAAGAATATTTTGTTAAAATGTTAATTTTAGATTTTGTATGTTGAGATGTATTGTTATTGATTGGTTATATTAATTGAAGTTGCTGTTGGTAAATCAAATTTGAAATAAAATTGTTTGGTTTCATGATGGCGTCAAAAGCCGAAGTTGAGATGTTGCGTGAGCAAATTGAAAAGTTGACCGAGCAGATAACAAAAGAAAAGAAAGAAAAGGCTGTTGAGGCTATTAGTTCCCCATCATTTTTGTTAATGCCTGCACAAAAGAAAATAAAATCATTCTCTGGGAAGGATTTAGAGTACACAGTTGAAGATTTTTCTTATGACATACATGTACACGCAGCAATTTCGGCTAGGTCATTGTCTGAAGAGGACAAAGCACATTTTATTTTTCAACACCTTGAGGGGCCTGCAAGGGAGGAAGTAAAATTACGTCCCTTGTTGGAACGCAAGACGGCTTCTCAAATTTTTAAAATTTTGAATGATGTGTTTGGTGTTAAATCTACAGGGGTCCATTTGCAAAGATTGTTTTTTGAATGTAGGCAAAACGATGGTGATAGTCTAAGGGAGTATTCGCATAAGTTGATGGAAGCTTTGCACAAGGCTAGTGACAAATGTCCCTACTTAAAACAATCGCAGGACAGACTCCTTTGCGAACAATTTGCTGAGGGGGTATATGACCCTTTACTAAAACGGCCCATTTTGATGTTTCCTTTTTAAATTTAAGAAAAGAAGCTGTGGATTGGGCAGAGGAAGATGATTCAAGAGAGGCCAAAGAGAAGGTTGGTGTGCATGAAACTCGTGTTTTTCGTCCTTCCGTTTCCCAAGAGCTTGGTGAGATTAGACAACTGCTCAAGGAACAACAACTACAAATTTTAGCACAGCAGCAGCAGATTGGTCAGGTCCTTCAATTGGCCACGAATCATCCTCCTCCTCCAACTCAACAGCCTAAGGTAACCAGGGTTAAAGGTCAGTTTGTAGATACAAATTCACCCAAAGATGTAAGGTTTACAAAAGTCTGTGATCATTGCAAAAAACGAGGTCACCTTGCAATTGATTGCTACCATCTGCAACTTAAAGAAGCACAGGCAAAGATAGACGAGTACAAAAAGTGGTTTGAGAAAAAATCTGATTCAGCGTCAAACTAGTTCCTCCTGTTTCAGAGAGCCCTGTAACGGGAGGGGCACAATTGGGCTCGAAATGTACTATAAACCAATACCAGAGAGATCGACATGATCGTTTGGTAGGGGGATGCCCTACCCTGGATATAAAAATGGGAGGTGTACATATTAAGTGTCTAGTTGACTCTGGGTCCAATGTATCCACTGTTACAGAAGAGTTTTATGAAAAATTCATGAAGCCTGTAGGTACATCTTTGGCTACAGAAGGAATTTGTTTGTCTTTAACTTGTGCTAACGGTCTGAGTATTCCTTACCTTGGCTACGTAGAGGTAGATGTAGAGATAAATGGTGACATATACCCACATATAGGAGTTCTGGTCGTTAAAAATTCTTCTAACGAAGAATATCGTAAACAAAAACAAGTTATACCAGGCGTATTAGGTATGAACATATTGAATGCTATATTGGAAAGAGATGACTCATTTCAGAGTCTTGGGCATTTATTAGGTGTTTACTCAGTTAGCATGGTTCGTACGTTACCAGGAACAGTAGTATATATACCAGCTCATTCATGGGCTACAGTTATGGCTACCGGTAAAAATGTAGGTTCTGATACTGCAATAGTTGAACCATTGCGGAATTCAGATCACTTAAAGGTTGGATTGGCTACAGAAGCTACAATTATTGATGGTTCACTTAAACAATTTCCAGTACGAATGGCAAACCATACCTCACAAGGTGTTGTTCTGAAAGGTAATTCACTTATTGGGAAACTGTCACCTGTAAATTCTATAATTGATAAGACTGTCGATATTAAATTTGAGCAGGTGTCGGTTCACGAAATTCAGGTTTCAGTTGCTAAATTAAATTTGCATATGGAAGATAAGGAATCTCCTGTACCAGTCGATTTGCCCGAATTTGAAGGCACTATTGAACAGCAAGAAAAGATTTACTTGTTATTGAGTAAACATCAAGATGTATTTTCACAACATGATTTTGATCTGGGAGATACTTCCACAGTCACACATCGAATTCAGACTAAATCTGATGAACCCATTTCACAACAGTACCGTAGGATACCACCAAATCAGTTGCACGAAGTTAAAGAACATATTAGTGATTTGTTGAAACAAGGTATTATTTGTGAAAGTTACAGTTCATATGCAGCACCTATAGTTTTAGCAAGAAAGAAAGATGGTTCGTTGAGAATGTGTATAGATTACCGGAAACTAAATGCCATCACAAAACGAGATGCCTTTCCACTTCCGCGTATTAACGAATCAATTGATAGTCTTGTGGGTGCCAAATATTTCAGTACATTAGACTTGTCCAGTGGTTATTATCAAGTAAGGGTTGCCGAATCTGACAGGGAGAAAACAGCTTTTATCACCCCTTTAGGATTATATGAATATGTTAGGATGCCTTTTGGATTGTGCGGGGCACCCGCGACTTTCCAAAGATTAATGCAACGCTGTATGGGTGATTTAGTGTCACACATGTTACTTGTCTATTTAGATGACATTCTAGTATATTCGCCCACGTTTGATCAGCATTTGGATTATTTAGATATTGTGTTCTCCAGATTGAGTGTTCATAATTTAAAACTTAAACCATCCAAGTGTCATTTGTTTAGACGACAGGTTTCCTATTTGGGCCACACATTGTCAGCAGAGGGTATTGCAACTGATGATGCCAAGGTGGAAACAGTACTTAATTGGCCAGTTCCATCTACAGTCAAGCAGTTGAGAGCTTTCATTGGCTTTGCCAGTTATTACAGACGGTATGTTCGTTCTTTTGCTAAAATTGCCAAGGAACTACATGCATTGGTTGCAGAATGTCAACATAAACCCCCTGATTATTTTCGAAAGAGATGGTCAAATTCATGTCAAGATGCTTTTGATACTCTTAAGCAGATGCTTACTACTTCTCCAATTTTGGGTTATGCAGATTTTACAAAAACATTTGTGGTGGAGATAGATGCTAGTTTTGATGGTTTAGGTGCTGTATTATCACAGGAGCAAGACGGTGTACGTAGAGTAATTGCGTATGCAAGTCGTACCCTTAGACCCCATGAACGCAATATGAATAAATATAGTTCCATGAAATTGGAGCTTCTGTCTTTAAAATGGGCAGTTACGGAAAAATTTAAGGAGTATCTGTATAATTCCAACTTTGAGGTTTGGACAGACAACAACGCTCTGAGTCATTTGGGAACAGCAAAATTAGATGCCACTGAGCAACGTTGGGTTGCTGATCTCGGTGTTTTTGATTTTACTACACACTATCGTTCGGGAAAAGAGAACAAAAATGCTGATGGGTTGTCCCGACAAGGTGCTCATGACCAGATGTTTGAAACATCCGATTTGGAGGAGATGGTTACGGTATCCTCGCAGTCTGTTCGGTGTTCGGTGCTGCCACTTGATGTTAAATCGGAGATTGCAAAGGAGAATGTCATTCGGTCATGTTTTGATGAGGTTAAACAATTTGTCTCCGCACAAATTGCAGTTTTCCCAGTATATTCCAATGATGACCTTCAACAAATGCAGTCTAGGGATCCAGTAATTCAGAGAGTGTTAGTGTATTTTGACAGATGTTCTGATCCTACTACCAAAGAACGGAAGCAGGAGTTGCCTTCAGTATTGAAACTATTGCGTCAGAAGAAACGTTTTGTAAAAGTGAATGGAGTTTTGTACAGACAACGTGTGCATAAAGGATCTATAATTAGACAGTTGTTACTTCCCCAAAGTCTTAAGTCGATCATACTCCAGGCCTTACATAATCAGTGTGGGCACCAGGGAGAAGAACGAACCTTGTCCCTAATTCAGCAAATATGTTATTGGTTAGGCATGAGTCAAGATGTGAAGCAATGGATTCAACAATGTGAAAGGTGTACGGTAGCCAAATTACCTGTTCCTAGGCCAAAAAATCCTTTAGGGCATGTTTTGGCGTCTCGTCCATTAGAGATCATAGCAGTGGATTTCACAATGTTGGATCAAGCCTCGGATCGTACTGAGAATGTGTTAGTAATAACTGATGTATTTACAAAGTATACGATCGCAGTTCCCACTCGTGATCAAACTGCATTGACTACAGCAAAGGTTTTAGTTCAGCATTGGTTTACTAAGTTTGGCATACCAGAACGAATACATTAAGATCAAGGGAAACAGTTTGAATCTAAATTAATACATCACTTGTGTTCGATTTATGATATTCGTAAATCTAGAACCACCCCGTATCACCCACAAGGAAATTCCCAGTGCGAGAGGTTTAATAGAACCATGCACGACTTGTTAAGAACGCTTACTAAAAAGCAAAAGCGTAATTGGCCCAAACACCTTAATGAGTTATTGTATTGTTATAATTCTACAATTCATTCATCCACAGGATTTACACCATTTTATTTAATGTTTGGTAGAGAACCTCGACTCCCAGTAGATATCATCTTGGGCATTGGTACCGATGATGATGATGGTGATGATGATGATGATTGGGTTAGAGCTCACAAATTAAGACTTCAACAAAGTTACGAAATGGCTCAAGAAAATTTGAGAAATGCAGCAGCAATTAGGAAAGAACAATTTGATCGGAAAACCAACCCGTATAAATTTGAGATAAATGATTTGGTGTATCTGAGACGTCGTCAGTTTGACGGACGTCATAAAATTCAAGATCACTATGATTCTAAAGTATATAAAGTTACTGCTAAAGTTGATCCTGATAATTATGTGTACACTATCCAGTTGATAGAAAATTCAGATGTAACAAAAAATGTTCATTCTAGTGAACTTAAATCTTGCAGAGGGTTAATTGTGGACGCTAGGTCAAAACCAAGTCTCATAAAACTACAGACTCCTGTCAAAGTAGATCAGACGGAAAAAGACAATCCGTGTGATTCTGATAAAAATAAATTAAAAATAAATCAAAAAGTTGAAGATAGTAATTTGTCAGAATCAGACTCGGAAATAGAAGTAGCTGTATGTATACCTCGTACCACAAGTCAAGTTGAAGTATCTGAGACTTCTCAAGTACCTAGGCGTACAAAACGTATCACGGCTGGTAAACATTCTAATCCATTTAAATTACCTCGTTCTGCTTTGGTACACGAACAACTTGAAAGGAATTCAAAGTTACCAATAATCATTACTATGGAATTAGGAGTGGTGTTATTTGTGATATGTATTATCATTATGTGTTGTTTATTAGGTTATTCGTGGAGTTACCAGTCTCATGTTGGAACTATTTTAGTTGGGTTATTATCTTTTCTCTTAGTCGTATTATTTCCTAAGAGATTGTTTAGAGTTGGATGTACTGTTGTTGGATTTGTAAGATTAATTAAATCTTATGTTGACGGGTGAACGAACAAGGAAGGGATACCACTGTATATGTTATAGTTAAAATAAAAAGTTGAGAGTTCCCATATTTTGTTAAATAGTAAACTTGAGGATAGATTTGAATTTTTGAGTAAAAACAATTTACAGTTTTGATTAAATGGTTGACATGTCAGATCGTTATGCAATCTATATTTAGATTTACCATTATAGGTTTGGGAAGTTCCCATGTGTAGACGACACAACCTGTAGATAACGGTATTATAGAAATGCGACAATTAGGATTTATCTGAATGTTTAATATTTGATCATCAATGTAATTTCGTATTGGTGAAGTGTATGTGATTTATTTTAAGTCAGTTTTGGAATTATCAAAATTATTTTATGAGGACATAACAATTTTCTGTTGGGGTGTGTGTAACCAGTTGATGTAGGTCAATGGGCTAACACCAATTTGGTTAATAGTTCTCATTCCTTTTCATTGGGTTTGTGTTTAACCTACATCTAACAATGAAAGCATGGGCTGATTCTAGTGGCAATTGTTATGTTACAAATGTAGACAATAGAACCTTGGGTAGCCACTTTCGACTGTGTGTACTCGACCACGAATGTGGTATAAGAGACCCTGTAATGAATGGCCAGTGTCATTCCTTCCTGGTCTGTTTCTTGTACCAACTTGTCTTTGGCTTGCCGTGGTGGTCTTCAATTGGGTGTGGCTTGGGCTGCTGATATATGCCACCTATATGCAATTATCATGTTGTACATGTATGGAATGACCAACGCTAAGGGAATGCCTTATTAAGGTATGTACAATTAACTAAATTGTTAAAGCAATTGAAACTTGTAAACAATTTATTTTATAAACATTGCCTTTTGCGTTGATTAAAATGTGTCATTGCTTAAATGAATTAATACAACTTAAAATTTAGATAATAATAAACTTAATCTTTCATACAGGCTGACGCTTTTGTCCTACATGTTAAGGTTATTTATATTACCTCCTGGGTAGTCCTAGTCCTAGTTACTATTCCTTATTGTTTATTTAATTACAATTAAATCCAAAGTACAGTCCTTATTACAAATAAATGAAATTGTGGAACTCTCAAGTAAAAGTGTTTATGAGTTTTTCTTTAAGCCAGGACGAGTTTTGCCTGGCGGCCAGGGTTGATTCATTTGTTATTTTTGCTCTGGTTATACATGGCGTAGTCGGCAGGATCGGAATGGTCTTGAATTATCAAACAACATTTACACAGACATGACCCCATTTTGACCTTGTCTTCCGGTCCAAACCGGAAGTTGAAAAGACGAAAAATTCTAGAGCTGATATGTTAGGCAATTTCAACATGGCTTCTGTCAATGAAATCTTTATTGACATGTGACCTTTTCCAAAATATTGATGACGTCATCACTACGTCACAGAAAAATGTTACAACAGAGTCAAATAAATATTATTTTGCCATCTCAAAAATCCTTCTTCCGAAATAGACCAAATACCTTTTTTATAGATAGAAAATAAATAAAGCAATCTAATTCTGAAGTTTCAACGCAATCGTGTATCCAAAACGGAAGATACGGTCAAATGAAGGACAGCGAAAACGGGGATATACCCCCACGAGTTCCGCGTACATGATATTGTGAAGAACATGATTAACCAGGCAAAAATAACTCACTACTCATCTCTTGTGGAAGAGAGCTCAGACGATCAGAAAAAAACTCTTTAACATTGTTCAAAAGCTGCTTCATAAACCCAAAACTCCAGTACTTCCATCTACACACTCCGATCAGGACCTCGCAAATGCTTTTTCAAACTTTTTTGTCACAAAAATTGAGAATATCCGTCGTTCTTTTCCCCCAGTACCTGCCATTCTATCACAAACACCGTCACGCAAGGATCCACAATGTAGACTGTCTATGTTTGAGCCTACTAGTGTTACGGAGATCAAGCAACTCATCATGAAATCGCCATCAAAATCATGTGAACTTGATCCAGTACCAGCTTCGCTAATAAAACAAAACATTGGTGTGTTTGCTAAGTATATCACAATTATTGTAAACAGATTTCTTTCTTCCGGTTGTTTCCCTGATAGCCAGAAGGTTGCAAATGTTAAACAACTCCTGAAGAAACCCAATTTGGACAAGGAAGTTTTCAAAAATTACCGACCAGTAGCGAATTTAAAGTACCTTGGAAAAACAATCGAGCGAGTTGTTTTATCACGGATCTCTGACCATGTTCGTGCTAATAACCTGTCGGACACATTTCAGTCAGCCTATTAACCATTTTCATGGAACGGAAACTGCTCTTCCTCGCGTCAACAATGACATTATCTGCCATGGATGATAGAAAAATCACTGCATTAGTTTTGTTAGACTTAAGCGCCGCTTTTGACACGGTCAATCACAAAATCCTTCTCTCCCGCCTTCAATATCATCTTGGAATACATGACACAGCCCTGGAATGGTGTAGGTCAGTAGTATTAATGGAGCATCTCACACCCCAAAAAGTAGGCGAAGCTGCGTGCGCACCTTCGCCCACTTTTGTCCTTCGCCCACTTTTGTGACCTTGTGTGTTGGGTTGAATGCCCGAAGTTGAATGCGGACCGAGCCACGCAGTGGTCAGTTGTTCGCCTCACGGCAGTGTATGGAGTCACGAAGTGACGATAATGTGAAGAACATGATGCAAGTTGCATCATGTTCTGCGGCGTATGCCAAGACGCAGGATGCGTCTTGGACGAACCACGTAGTGGTGAGTGGAATCTCTGTCACGATAGTGTAACTGGAGAAAAACCGTTATTGTTTGATCCAGTTGGGAGGTGCGGGAATGATTGTAAATCATGGAGCGCCGAAGACACTTCACGCAGCACAAACGAGACGTTGACGTCTCGTTTGTATTTTCACGAAGTGAAAACAAAGCGGCGGGTTCCTCGACGTCTGTCAAGACGTCGAGGAAGGAGAAAGGGGCGGGTCGACCATGCAGTGGGTTATTGTATTTATGAATTTATTTATTTATTTTTAATGTCCCGCGTCTATTTTTCCCGCACTCTCGGTGTGGGTCTGGTCGTCCATTATATGACTAGGCATAAATTGTTGTCGCAGCGGGCTATACAAACTCCGTTTCGGCTCGATGGTTCGACCCCTCCACCCATTACTTATTTTAAATTTAATTAAGGTCGTCCTTGATGCGGTGTGTATACGTTTTCGATTCAAAGACCTTTTGTCGCAGCGGACTATACAAACTCCGTTTCGGCTCGATGGTTCGACCCCTCCACCATTACTTATTTTAAATTTAATTAAGGTCGTCCTTGATGCGGTGTGTATACGTTTTCGATTCAAAGACCTTTTGTCGCAGCGGACTATACAAACTTCGTTTAGGCTTGATGGTTTGACCCCGCCGTCCATTTGAGTTTTAGTTTATCTAGTTTGATATTTCTATAGTAGTTACATATAATTGATTCCTACGCCGGTTGCCAACATGTCTACCATTATTCTCCAAGATTTTTACAACACCGTAGATAATCACGGCCGTGTTTTATTCCTAGAACTTATACGTTGTGCAATAAATATTGATCCCGAAATCCGAAGGTGGAACAGTATCCCTCCAAACTCGGTACACATTTTAGTAATTTCTAGGACGGAAGCCTTAAAATATGCTATTTTGAAAAACATTATGCATATACCAAATTCCTCGCAGCGCAATTCAAGATGTGTACAATTTACGGTTGGGACCTCCCTTTCCAAGAGTAGGGTTACCCGGTGGTGTCTCCTTCGACGAAGGGTTAATTAAGGGGTATTTTTCCCACTTTTACATCCAGATGTAAAATAAACCTTTCATTCGGGTTTGTTTTACGACATATAGAGACGGGTGAATTACGGTATTACCATGCCAGTTTTAATAACGCGCGTTTTTTACCCGACCCGGTCACTATAGCTTCAGAAGATGATTTTGAAAATTTCCTCCAAAAGATACACGACATGGACGTGCTACAACACGCCCTACATACACGTCCAGACACGAAATGGGCCATCGCCGATATCAGTAACGTCACCGTCTATGTGAATAAAATGCCCTCGATATACATCGGTGCACCCCCACAACAACAACAACCCGAGTACATCGCGAATAATAAAGGGTTAGACAATCTAATCAGAAATCGTCATTCCGGTGCTAGGTACAAGGACAACTTTTGTCTCTTTAGATGTTTCGCCAGAAAAGAAGGGAATTCATCGATCTCCCTGGAAACCCGCACCAAACACCTCGTTGATAGATATACGGAAGTAATGAATGAGCGCCCCACAAAAGACGTTTGTTTAGAGGACCTGCATCACTTTGAAGGAATCTTCAAAGTGAATGTCAGAGTCTTTAGCCTCAGTCGTGAGGAAACTCTGAACGAGACCGGGGAGGTTGAATACAAAGTATTAGCCCGCTTGGTTAGGAGACCACTGTGTAATCACAAAATAACTATGAACGTTAACCTATACGAATCTCATTTTTCGTACATACACGATATGAACTTGTACAGCCAAGTATTTCCTTGCCCCAGATGCGACCGCGTATTTAACAGATCACACAACTTAAAACATCCTGAGGGGCGGTGTGACATCTACGTCAAACATAAGTTTCCGGCGGTTGCTACCGCCTTCCAAATTCCGTGTTCGATGAGTTGGTCGAAGCGGGTATACAGGTGGATGAGGATATGAGGTATTATCCTTATCGTGCCACCTATGATTTTGAAGCCTATTTTCAAACCGGTAGAACAGACTTACGAAAACATAAGGGTCTCAAAGCGCAACACGAGTTACTGAGTGTCAGTCTCACAAGTAACGTTCCCGGTTACGACGTACCCCCTTTGTATCGTAACCGACGGGGATCCGACCAAACTATTGGCTAGCATGGTAGAGCATTTACATAGCATGAGTGATACCGCGTACGGTATTCTGTTAGATAAGTTTCAAGATGTATTCGAGCAGATCGATGCCCTCATACATCAACAGCGGGTTGAACAAGAAGCAGAAAGGTCGAATTCTCCAAGACAAGAGACTGACGAAGATAATCAGTCAAAACAGACAAAGGCTGAAAAACTTAGAGACAAATTAGAACAATATCTTCAGGAGCTACCCGTCCTGGGTTTCAATTCCGAAAAGTACGACATGAACATAATCAAACGTTACCTATACCCAATCCTTCGGGAGACGGACTCTCTGCGGCTCATTATTAGAAGATCGTCGACGTACATGTCGATCGGAACCGAAAAACTAAAGTTTTTCGATATTTCCCAATTATTTGGCACCCGGGTGCTCCTACGCAAAATTCTTAAAGGCGTACGAAAGCACTCAGACGAAAGGTTTTTCCCGTACGAGTGGGTAGATGATTTAAACAAACTCGATCACGATGAACTGCCCCCTCACGAAGCATTTTACAGCGACCTCAAAGGGGAAACATTACGGAAGAAGAGTACGCGTACTGCCAACGGGTCTGGCGAGAGAAGGGTCATGTAACGTTTCGAGATTTTTTAGTGTGGTATAATAACTTGGACGTTTCCCCCTTTCTCGAAGCGGTCGAGAAAATGTTTACTTTCTACAGAGAAAAGCAAATCGATATGTTCAAGTCGGCCATTTCCGTACCTGGACTGTCTGTTCACTATCTTTTTTAAACTAAACCACAAGATGTGTATTTATCATTGATAGACAGTGCTAACAAAGACCTTTATTATAAAATAAAGGATAACATCGTAGGCGGGCCGTCTATTATTTTTCACAGATATCACGATACCGGTAAAACTTGTATTAGGGGTGGTAAACTATGTAAAAAGGTGGTAGGTTTTGATGCCAACGCGTTGCACTTATGGTCACTTATGCAGAATATGCCAATGGGTACGTCTGTCAGGCGGAAAGCCTCCGACAACTTCAAACCTGTGCGAAGTCATACGTATGGTATCATGGCTACCGAGTGGTTAGATTGGGAAGCCAACTCAAACGGTGTATATATGTTGAAAAACCTAGTCTTGAACTCGGTACCTCCTACTGTAAACTATTGGTGAATTAATTATTGAAGAACCTTGTTAAAATGAGATTTCTAAGCAATTGGTGTGCTCCAGAAAAAATAGCTGGCCCCGCCTTTAGTGCGTGAACCACTGATCTCTATACTAACTGGATAGGAGATGGGCGCTGATTGGCCTATAAAAAAGTTGAAGTAACCGGCCGCCATGTTGGTTCCCCCAAAAGGTCAAGAGTCAAATGTCACGTTAGCATACAGACAATAACAACAACTGGTTCAGCAGCACTCGGCAATGTCGTCGGTCTGGTAGCAGTAAACCTGTCTGGCCGTCACGCATGCGCTTTCTTTCTTGGGGGGAACAAAGATGGCGAACAAAGAGCTTCAGCCAATCAGCGCGATCTCCTATCCAGTTAGTATAGAGATCAGCGGCGTGAAGCAATGACTGAACTTCTTTTGTCTCTGAACGAGGGCACTCTTAGTTTGTGACGTCAATGCATAAGGTCTCTGCGTCAACAATATAATCAGGGGGAGTTTCATAAATAATGTGAAACAATTAATCTTATCTATTAACCTTAAGTGAGAATTATTAAATCAACATACACCACAGTTATATGTAGAATTGCGTTTCATGAAATCAATATTAGCGTAAGATTATTTGAGTTTAAGATCAGATTGATATTAATTGTATCTTAAGGCTTCAATATTATTGACAGAGGATACAGCACAACTTTTGACCTTAGTAGTTTAGCACAATGACCAAGGCTGTTCAGTGAAAAGAATGCGCGTACTACCGATGCGCGCGGGTTATTACGTATTCACTTACAAACAGGGCCCAATTTCACAGAGCCGCTAAGCAGCCATTTTTCGGCTTAATGTACGTTTTTCATTTCATAGCGCTGCTAACCATTAAGCATAGAGAAAGGCACACTAACTTGCCGGCCGTTATTGCTAGTAAATGATTGACGCAACAATACAAATCCATGGTGAATGCGCACATGCGGCTCTGAATTTTCTTGCTAACTGTGAATTAAAATACGCTCATGCTTAAGCAATTTGTTCTGTTATAGTTAGCATGAAATTTATAGTTAAGCTGCTAACCGGTAAGCAGCGCATAAATTATGTTTATAAGTATTGTACTTGTAGAAGCCTTGACCAAGGCTGTTGTCGTAGTTCGTAGCACCTACCACGATACTCCCACCACGTACCGATTTCTGGACCAAGAAATTCAGCACTCACGGCCGCACAGTGGGCCAGGGGGAGATGAAAGTGCGCCAAAACAGTGGTGTCACGATGTGAATTAAATTTCTGAAATTACTCTTCTGAATTTGTATATATTGGTTAAACCCAAAACCTAAACATTGATATTCCGGAGAAGTGAAAACTATTTTTTGGTGTATGTCTAACACACTTAAACTCGAGTGAAAGTAACACGATATTTTTTGTAAATGGCCACAATGCGGGGTACCCCGAGATACTATTATTATGATAATTATTAGCCCACGGGCAGAGAGTCTGCTTCCCATTGGTTAAATCTGTGTCAGTTGATGGGATGTCTTTTCTTGATGGGTACTTGGTGTGGGAAAACAATAGGGCCACGAGTTACGGGACCTTTTCGTGGACTTTTCGTATTGGTATTGCGTAGTTAGATACGGCACTCGAGATAAGAAATTCACGAGGAGAGGGCTACCTTTGCCAGCCTCAATGTTGATGAGTTTTGCCAGCTAATGAGAGCTGAAGGCAGTTGTGTGATGCTTTAGATAGCATATCTGTGAGAATCTAAGCCAAATCTGAGCTATTGAGAGCTTCGGCTACTACTGCCAAGAACCAGGATTGTCAGAAACCTGTAAGTTTTATAAATGTATGTTTTTGACATATTTTCATTGATAGTTTTGGATATATCATGCATGGTTGAATGTAAGGTGGGCCCAATTTCACGGAGTGGATTTTTTTATAGACTGGGAGTTTCATTGTATTTAATATTAGGGTTCTTCCTTGGGAGAGAGCTGCTGGATGAACGACCAATGACGGTAGAAGTGCCCACGTCGAAATTCTCTGCTGGCCGGTGAACTGCCGCAGTTGGGGACATCACCTTCGTCACAAGAATTGAGGAGGCAGCACTTTGCCGCTTAAAAACTGGTGATCCGTCGCCGCAGCCATATTGTGATATAAAAACCTTAAATGATATTAAGCACTGTAATTTCACAGATTATTAATTTATTTCTATTTACGGATTCACAAAATCCCATTGTACATATTAAATTATCGGCCAAAAGTTATTGTTCGATCAAAATTCCGGGATAATTAAGTGAAAATCGAACAAGGATGCATGTTGTAAATAAGGACTGGTGTTACTGTAAATAAAAGTATAAATATGTGTAAATATTAAAGATCTTGAGTGAATTGGGAATTTATTTTGTGTGATTGCGTGCGGGACTACCGAGGGTCAGATTTCCTGGGGAGTGGCAAACCGGGGAATGTGACAAGTGGTTTGGGGTGTGTGACGGTTCCACTTGTTAAACAGTTTTTTCGAAAGATCAGACCCTCACGGACACTTTTTGAGAATATTTTTCTTTAGAATTTGTTTTAGTATTTTTAAATTATTTTTGAACAGAAGAAAAGTGCCTAAATGAAGCTAAAAGTCTATAAGTAGCTTTATTTGTTTAAACCATTCGCTTTTGGTTTAAGCTACAGCTTATTTTTGTCAACTACATCAGTCAGTGCGTCTTCATATGTAGACAAGTCTAAGAAACCTTTTTTGGCAAAGATGGCATCTTCACGTATATCACGACGACAATTGTTTGAACTGGTGCATTCTTCTGGTTCAATCACTAATATCGAACTGTCTTGTAACAAATGCTTCGATTTTCTTCTTGAGTTTACGTCGAATGTTTCTGATTGCCTCAAACAGCAGACGATCAAAGCAATTAAGAGATTTCTTTATCGAGTGAAAGAAAGGTGGACCAGAAGTAAGCGTGTTAAAGCATTGTTTCTGAGCAAGAACTCAGAGTGGCTTGACCAAAACATATCACTCCCTGATGAATTTGAGCATTTGTTGATGCAGAGTGCTACCACAGATGATCCTTGTGCCTCATCAGTCCCGGGTGCATCGCATCCGCAATCCATTGCAGGACGTCCCCCAAAAGACTGGCAATCCCTTTCAAAAAGATCACGACAGAGAAAAGCACATGAACTTCTTATTCAGAAAGAGCCAAGTGAACTTCTTTATGCAGCATCACAGGGTGCATACCGACAGAATCCTGACCTAAAGTATGTTCTCAAGTTTGCAATGATGTCTCCGTCAAAACCAGCTAAGATGAGAAAGCTCATTTCTATGCCACCCAAGAAACAATAAAATTTCTCATCGGATGAGGCTTTATCATTGATGGTAGAAACTGGAATGACCAGTCATTCAGACGGTACGATCTGCAGCCAAACGGAAAAATGCGAACATATATCCACCCTACAATGAAGTCAAAGAAGCAAAAAAAGTGCTACCCGAATAACATTTCAATCATGGAGGATTCAGCAAAAGTGCCTCTGCAGAGTCTCCTTGATCACACCGCACTCAGAATCATCTAGGAGCAAAAAGAGGCAATAACTGAAGTTGTCGAGGGTCTTGAGGAAGGTGCACAATTATCATGTGATTTGGTGCATTTTGCATGGAGACAGCAAAACTACAAGTTGAACTATACCCTTGGTTCATAATGTCAGTGAGTGTTCACATTCTTCTCATCCACGGAGCTGACATATTGTCGTCGTCTGTACTTCCTATCGGCATGATGAGTGAGGAAGCTCAAGAAGCCAGAAATAAAGACAACAAATTATTCAGACTGAGGCATGTACGAAAAACATCCAGGTTGGACACCACGAGCGATGTATTTCATCGACTCATGGTGACAGGAGACATTGTCATCAGCAGCAGATCAATGAAGACACGACAATCAATACCTCCCCTAAGTGAAGTCAAATATATGCTAAAAGGCTCGGACCATGACGATGACAGTGACACAGAACACACAGAGCACAGTGATACTTCAGATATAGATTCATCTTAAGCAGTAAGTACAATGATCGTAATTTTTTTTAAGTTGGAAATTTCGCATCTCAAATAAAAGCAAACAAACAAAAAAACAAAAAACAAGTAAACAAACACCCCAACACTCCAACAAACAAACAAACAAACAAGCACCCCAACACCCCAACAAACAAACAAAATAACAAAAAATGGTATAGAGGCAAAGGTTTAACGAACATTCCAAGACTTGATTGATAAGCTATATGAACCAGATATCTGTACTGTGACTACATTTAACCTTAACGAAAAGTATCGCAAGAACTGCGATGACATCAATTGCATTATATTTATTTAAACTACCACAGACCAATCATAACTCAGCATTAAGATAACGTCATATGCGTTAAAAAACATTACCATCGAATTCTACGGGTCGGAAAACACTTAGAGTATAAATTAAAATCAAAAAGTAAGTTGAAATATAATTTTGGCGCACTTTGATCTCATTCTGGCCCACTGTGGGCCGGTGCGCCGTCCCCAGCCCCCAGCGGCGTAGCCAGGACTTTTTCAGTGGGGGGGGGGGGGCACAGGGGGCATTGCTTTGCAGTGGGGGGCCCAGGGGGTATGTTTTTTTCCCCTTTTCTTTATCTTTTCTGTTTTTTGGGGCACTATGAGGATTTTTCGTGGGGGGGGGGCACCTGGGGGGGCACTGGAAATTTGTGGGCGGGCACGTGGCCCCCAGGCCCCCCCGTGGCTACGCCGCTGCCGGCCCCGCACACGTACACTGTATAGCGGTGTGCGTTTTCGGATATTTTTGGAACCGGATACCCGAAATCAGGAAAGTTCGGATACCCGGATACCCGTTTTCATTCTTGTTGAAAACATGCCTCCTTTGGTGTACAAATACATGTAAATGTTAACAAAATTGACCTTTATAATACATAGGATACAATATTTAATATTGTATTTACTTCAAGTTATTTCTGAAATAAACCGTAAAAATTCCTACAAAAGTGTCTTTAATAACCCAAGTTACAATGTACCATATACACTGTACAAAAGAAAGCCCAATTGATATGATCACACGTGCACACACGCACGGCCGGTGCATCACGCAGCTTCAGTGGCCTCACACGTGACTGTGTCAGGAGTGACTTTCATATCATCAGAATGAGACAATGATGGTGTGTGCGTGTCAGAGCGCATGCGTATAGCAAGTTCACTTGGATGTTCATGTCAGAAAACACGTGTTGAATAATGGCATTGGTCGATCAAAGGCGATGTGGGCGGAACTAACCTGTTGTGGGAAATTAAAACGATTCATGTGCTTGCGCCTTGCCGCGCCCCTGCCTTCTAAATAAGGATATCCCGTACGTCATGTTGGCTTTGGACAAGGACATGATTTTGCTTAATAAAATAATATTATGAAACTAACAAACTGCAAAATATTACGAATCTAAAATCAGAACTTGAATATTAATTGCTTTCTATCACAATGAATTTTAGTTAAATGTCAATGGCCTGCAAATAAACCTTGTTTCCTGAAAGAATGAATTTACTATAAGTAGGCTACGGAAGCCTACGGAAGCCGGATAGTGCCAAGGGAAATATTTTTCATGAGTGCGTGAATATTTTTTTGGTACCATTTATCTGGCGGCCGCCACATAATTATCTGGCGGCCGCCACTTATTATCTGGCGCCCGCCACATAATTATCTGGCGGCCGCCACTTAATTATCTGGCGGTCGCCACTTATTAACTGGCGGCCGCCACATACTTATCTGGCGGCCGCCACTTAATTATCTGGCGGCCGCCACTCAATTATCTGGCGGCCGCCACTTATTTTATGCATTGTTTTGAAATGTAGCATGTCATCGCTGTCAACGCTCATAACCAGTTAAAATGAACAGGTAAGCCTCAACTGTCGGCTTTTATCTTTGGCCGCCAGATAATAAGTGGCGGCCGCCAGATAATTTTGTAGCGGCCGCCAGATAATTATGTGGCGGCCGCCAGATAATAAGTGGCGGCCGCCAGATAATTATGTGGCGGCCGCCAGATAATTTTGTAGCGGCCGCCAGATAATTATGTGGCGGCCGCCAGATAATAAGTGGCGGCCGCTATGATAATTATCTGGCGGCCGCCACTTATTATCTGGCGGCCGCCACATAATTATCTGTACTACACGTTCTTTATTTATTTCGCGGGTTTAGAGTGCGCGCGCGCGTGTGATGTTTCTTGTCTATTGATGGCCTCCGTGCACTTTCAGCTTTCTCTACTTTATCAGGTAAGGTTGACTTTTAATCTCCTTTGTATCTCCTTTGTAATCCTTGATTTGTATAAATTTAAGATAATTATGTGGCGGCTGCCAGATAATTATGTGGCGGCCGCCACATAATTATGTGGCGGCCGCCAGATAATAAGTGGCGGCCGCCAGATAATTATGTGGCGGCCGCAAGATAATTAAGTGGCGGCCGCCAGATAATAAGTGGCGACCGCCAGATAATTAAGTGGCGACCGCCAGATAATAAGTGGCGACCGCCAGATAATTAAGTGGCGGCGGCCAGATAATTATGTGGCGGCCGCCAGATAATAAGTGGCGGCCGCCAGATAATAAGTGGCGGCCGCCAGATAAATGGTACAAAAAATATATTCACGCACTCATGAAAAATATTTCCCTTGGCACTATCCGGCTTCCGTAGTTTCCTGATATCCTTTTCCTTTTTTATTTTTTTTATAGAAAGTTAACAGTTACTTTAGAGCCCATCTATCAAATCGCTGGCTCTTACTTGGCTGTGAACACTCATTTTTATGCTGTATACTATAGACGCATAAAAGCAACACAACATGTAGGCGTGAAAGAAAAAAGTGCAGATCCTTTGTTGTATTTTTAGTCATATCAAATGAGGGTTGCGCTCACATGATTTGCAAAAAGCATAGCGATAGCTTTCAAACTGCAACTGGACGGATGAATAACTTTGAATATGTCTGGGATTTTTAATATAATATGCAGAGTAGATTGCTGCGAACACTCCTGAAGTAGTTCAATGAACAATCTAGTTTTTCCTGAGGTATTTTTATATAAGAGTTCGAGCATTGGTATGAATTAAGATACCAAGAGAAGTGATTGTTTGGGAAGGGCTATCCATCTTTGAGCAATTTATATGAAATACTAACCATAAAGTAAAACAAGTAATTAAAATGCCATTTACAAGCCTCCCGTGTATTTTCAATTTTGATGAGAAAATCATCCAGGTAAGCAACGATCCCATTACAACCATGATGTTGCATGATACGAGAGACATGCAGACGGAGTAATTCTATAAAAAATGCATGGCGCACGTGAATCTCCAAATGGAAGTTTAGTGCCATTTAAATAAGTCATCGGTATGACAGGTATATATATATATATACCGATAAGCACTTTTGAGATCAACTTTGGGAGTCATATTTTTGGAGTAATACTTTTGTTTATGTCTTCCCAGCGCGTTGTAATGGGCAGCAAATTTTGGTGCGCTTTCATCCGTCGATCTTTTTCAGGTTTTGGATCGAAATTTAAGTCTGAAGCTATATGTACATGTACACGTGATGTATAGCCTACACTGATGTTTGGAAAGGCACTAACACAAACAACCTGGGCCTACCCATTGAATTATTTTGGCGTGAAAGAAAAAGTATGTTTAGTCATATGAAACGTATTGAAATGAGCCGTTGCGCTCGGATGACTTTCAAAAAGCATATTTAGCTTTCAAACTGCAACTGGAGGGATGATTATTGATGTCTGGGGGTAACTTTGAGGATGTCTGGTTTTTAATAGAATATTCCAGCATATGTACACTGGTGTATGACAAGAAACTATAAATCCTGATATTTTGAGATATCTGCAAACACATTCTTAGTATAGTTTATTTTTAAATAGGAACTATACATCTCAAATGGCATCTCAAATTACATCTAAATATTAAGCAAATTTTGGATAAATAGAGAATTAGCTGTTGCAAACTGCTTACCAACCTAAAGGACATGTAGTATAAATGCAAACTAGTAGTTATTCGTTTCGAACCTACAGCAGGTTCTTTTTCAAAGGGAAAATAGGATTGATAAATAATTAGTAGGGTGTTTAATTTGTTAGGGTGTTATTGAATATAAATTACGAGTAGTTTACTGTCTTAATACATGTACCACGAACAAAATAACACGCGGGCATGGATTCACTGTTTTCTTCCCTATGTAGCCTATTCATCGCAACATGTATTCTCCAAATTTGTGTCAGTAGATAACGTCTCAAAAGGATCAATTTCATCTTGCTATTAACAAGCACAGATTATAATCTGGTAGTCTGGATTACAATTGGTGTCGTTTTAAGTGAGTGGCACATGCATATCGCGCGTAGCATGCAGCAATGACACGCTTAATTCATACGGTAGTCGATCGTTTCATGAATAATTAAATTGTTTCTGTATACATCGTGTAACAGTCGTAGCAACGTTCTAATTAGGGTATAACTATTTTATGTTCTTTAAATTAAATGTTAACGACGATGACTCTGTAACCCCTTACACTACACACTCATATACAAAACCCACATACACACTCGTATACAAAACCCACTCACAAAAAAACCGCATGCATTGTATTACACTGACCTCACGCTGCATTCTCTGTGGCATAAACAAACCTTGGGTGAAGGTATAGTGATTGACTTGCTTAACTTTTTCTGTACAAAACCCACTCCTATGGGGTTGTCGTATACAATGTAATAGAGGACATTCTCTACGAAAGTGTGTTTTTAATGTATCACAAACAGTTGGACAAAAGTGTATGGAAAATGTCCGTAAAATACTACAAAGGCGTTATCAGAGTGTTAATCTTTTGAATAAAATTGCTCCTAAAGTGTAAACATTACATTGTTCAATAGTAAAAGATTTCTGTTCACACCACTGAAATGGTAATTCCCAATTTTAAAAAGTCGTTTACGGGTACTCGGAACCGAAAAATGGAACCGGGTAATGACAGTTTCGGTCGGGTATTCCAATCGATCCAGGAATTTTGACTGCAATTGGACATCGTTTCAAAGCCAAAAATAAAAATTAAAAAAAAATAAAAAATGCCGACGCACGCGGAGACCAGAAACCCGAAACTCTTTTGGGCTTAATGAGCTCCGCCTTAAATTTTGGCATGTACAGAAGGATCAAGGCGCTACGGAAGCGTGAAAGCGACATAGTAAAAAAATAACTCGGCGTAAGTCATAACTATGACTTAAAAAATTACTAACCTTAACTCATAATTACGACTTAAACATGAGTCATAATTATGACTTAATATCTCATAATTATGAGTTATATGTTAAGTCATAATTATGAGTGAAGCTAAGTCATAATTATGAGATATTAAGTCATAATTAAGACTTAGGCCTATGCAGGTATTCGATATTTGATCCTATCAATAAATCGATACCTCATGGACTGACGACCATGCCTTGCATAGTTAGGGGTAGATAGGGTCCTTAAACCTGTCGTAACAGGTAGCCTATCTAGTGATGGTGTCACGAAAAAAAAAAAAAACTTGGGGGTAGACAAGTATGTCTTGTCGAGCAGCCATGTTATCGCAAATGTAACTCCTTACACTCTAGTGGCTTTTTGGCCTTGTTTGGGGTGACTGACAGTAAATAAAAAAAATTTAAAAAAAGCCAAGTATTTTGGGTTTTTGTTTTTTACTATGTCCATTTAATGCTTCTGTAAGGCGCGACGACGAATGGTCAAGTACAGTAATATACCGGGTAGTCAAGTACAGTAATGGTCATTGTACAACATGTAAATGTATGTACATGTAGATATGCATGTATACAGAATGCATATGGATCCGCTGGAGTTCGAATAGCTAAGGGAGGTGGGGGGAAATAGACCAAACGGTTCCGACGAGCCTTGGTCAAGGCTATAGTTGTAGCAGGGTATTAACTGCACACACTTGTTTTGGGCGCGTTCAAAGGAAACGGTGAATTCGCGGAAAAGGGGTTCAGAGAAAAAGAAAGATTTCCCTTGAGTTGAAAGAGTAAAAGTGATTTCAGTTAATTTGTTTTCTGATTTCCTTTTCTCTTTTTAAATTTTTTTTTTAGACAGTTATAACATTAATAGTTGCTTAAGAGCCCATCTGTTAAAGTTCTTGCTTAAGTTGGGGTTTTGGTTCTTATTTGGCCGTGAACACTCATTTCTATGGGATATACAGTAGTCGCGAAAGAAAAAAGTGCTTATCAGTTGTTGTATTTTCAGTAGGGGTTGCGCTTGGATGATTTTCAAAAAGCCTGTGTAATACCGGTATGCTTTTTGCAAAACTTTCAAACTGCAACTGGAGGGAACAATAGGCCTATATCTGTTTTTTCAATACAATATGCACAGTCGATGGCCTTGAAGACTCCTGAACTAGTATTTTTTCCTGTAGAGTGAATTGTCAGATTATAAATGACCATGCTCGTTGTGTTTGCTCGCATTTCGAGTACAAGGCCGTGATATGGATTACAGCAGCCTGGCACACTTCATGTAGATAACAGACTTCTGGTACATAACCTATCCGATCCTGTTGGGTCGTCCTCAATAATGACTGTCTGCCGAATGGCTGCAGAGTCTGCCTACTTTATTGAACAAAAGACTTCCCTAGTAACCGAACTGGGATCCAGCCAGTCCGCCTTATTAGCATAACAATGTACTGTATATGAAAAGGTTCCTTGATATTTTAATTTCCACTAAGTCTGCCGAGTAGGCCGACTCTGCCCAGTCCGCAGACCGGCGGTCTGGCCGTACCCACAAAGGGATTTCACCTCCCATTGTGATTAGGATCGGTGATTTCTGCATCAAATACCAGAGTTATTGTGGAGCTGGAGAGGACCCTACAAAATCCTTTGATGTTTTGCCAACCAAGACAGCAGTCAGTTTTAGACAACAATGAACCTGTCAGTCATTCTGCTTGAGTAGTTTACAAACTTTTATTAAAGACCTTTGGGGCAGGATAAAAAAAATAACACTTCAGGGGTAGATATAATTATTGTTGGTTTATCAAGTAATGCTAACCACTTCAAGTAGACTTAATGTATTTTGTAATATTCCGTTTTCAAAAACTAAGGTTAGAAAGTCCAGCATATTAAAATGACCAGGGAACGATTTCGTTCAAAAATTTTGCATTGCAAAACTGCGATGCAAAAACTGAATTTGCATAGCAAAATAATTTTTTTGTATAGCAATCTGTGAATTGTTGTGTAGCAAATTTAAAAATGCTTAAAATTACAGTATGTAGTGTGCATAGGGTAAAGGTTTTTTTTTTTTAAGGCTTTACTGTTGTTTGGTTCATAATATGAATGTCCAAATTTTACCAGAAATAATAATTTTTAGTGTCCGGAAATTGAGCCACAGGTGGTAAAAAAAACTCACGTGTAACCGTTATTTCGCCAAATTGCAATCATTCATGAAAGTTAGTCCTCCGTCCATTTTCTTGTTTTGTTTACATTATTATCGATCGCTAAAACAGAGGCAATATCACGAAAACAAATTACCGACTGCGACATGTTCGGGTGCTTTTCAAAGTGAATTTCGCCGAGTGTAACGTTACTTTGTGGTATGATCAAGCTTGATTTTGATTATTAAAAATTCGTCAGGAAAATGAGTGGTTGAAAACGCGATCATATTGTGTGCCGAAATGATTCTAAATCTCACCACTACATATATAAATGAATGCTCATTTTGTTAATTTTCTAAAACTTTTATTATAAAACGAAGTTACGGTAACGTTTCTAGTGTTTGTTGAACACGGCCGTAGTGATCGTATGAAAGCGCACATGTAAACTGAACACGGTACGTACTATTGTGTATAGGGGGTGGCTCAATTGCTCAATGTTCCAACCCCCAAACTCAGGAGAAGAAAAAATAAACACGTGCGAAGCTTAAAAAAAACTGGGCGGTTGTTCCATGGTTGTTTCGTGTTTTCCATTTCGGGAATTTCGCTCGTAGTTAATTCATCAGCAGAAAAATAATGCATGCACATAGAATTTTAGGCATTGCGGAAAAAAACCTTTACGGATTGCTGGAAAATAAAGTTGTGTTTACTGTTGCATCAACACCGTCGCGTCGGCGTAAAGTCATCGTTGAACACGTACGTCGCTCGGAAACAAACCCAGTCGGGACAGATAGCTGGATATTTTTTGGTCGGAAATATACATGTAAACGTTATTTCGGGAAAGGTTTGTGAATATGATTTCAAAAATGTTTATAAATCTGTCGAAATTTGTATCGCAAAATCTGCAATGCATTGTTTGAAATCATGGCCATCGCAGATTGCCCAAATTACATCGCATTTTGCGATGCGATACAGGGGAAATCGTTCACTGAAATGACAACAATGTGTGCCGCTATTCTGCAAGAGAAGTTACAGGATACTATAGGGGGTGACTCAATTGCGCAATGTTCCAACCCCCAAACCCAGGACAAGAAAAAATAAACACGTGCGAAGCGAAAAAAAGGGGCGGTTGTTGCGTGTTTTCCATTTCGGGAATTTCGCCCGTAATTCGTCAGCAGAAAAATAATGCATGCACATAGCATTTTGGGCATTGCGGATAAAATCCTTACGTATTGCTGGGAAATGAAGTTGCATGTACGGTATGCACATAGATAAAACCGGACGTACCCCGGCGTGGTTAGGACACACGGAAACAAACCCAGTCAGGACGGATCACTTGATAGTTCGGGAAAGATTTGTGAATATGATTTCAAAAATGTTTATTATTAAACTATAATAGTGAAAACAAATCTGTATCGCAAAATCTGCAATGTATTGTTTGAAATTCCATTGCAGATTGTCCAAATTACGTCGCATTTTGCGATGCGATACAGGGGAAATGATTCTGCTGGCTCAGATTATAAACTTTTACAAGGCCTATGGATCAGAATAAAAAAAATAGAAATAAAATAAGGGTACATAATTATAGGCATGTCACAGTAACCAGTAATATATCCTGAAATACCACCAGGGAATAAATTCATGTCCGAGAGATAAATAATGGAGCAGACCGAAAATCCCCAGACAGAGTGATTGACAGCGGTATTGTTGTTTTGTTAGGATTGCCGTCTTTGTAAAAATAAAAAAAAAAACTTCAAAAGATTCTCGTGGAGCCGCATGGAATTTTCCAGCAGGGTGGCTGATACAAATTGATACATTTTAAACATTTGACTATTGTGGTTGCCGATGGGCACGTGCTCCTCAAGAATTTCCGGGGATCCGTTTTCTTTTAAAGATCTTACACTTTCCGCCTCAAAGTAACAATAAAATCAACAACTCAAAGTTTGTCCCACAACTGAGTGTTTTAAGTGCTGGACATTTTTAACGATTATAATAGCCATTCATCTGCTGTATTTTGGAAGACGCAAATTGAATAAACTCCAAAACAAAATCTGTCTGCTGAGTCGGCAGACGGATTAACTACTAAGTTGGAAGTAGTAAATATTCAACAACAACATTAACATAACAAAGCGTCAAGAATTATGGCAGCCTCATTAATTCAGCCAAGCGTGAATTCACTCTGGACGGGAGTCTGCCGACTGGCCGGTCCTTAGCAACCCCGACAGTCGGCAGACAGTCGGCAGGAATTCGGCCTATAGTCATTATTGAGGACGTCCCTAAGCCCGCACTATACAACGCTAGCAGAATGACAGAGTTACAAAAAAGAACTCGCTCGGACTCGGAGAGAATTAGGAAATCTTCCTACATCGGATACTACGCCGTGATTGGCACTTGGGTAACTTGGTTCTTTTGGGCCGGTATGATCAAAGGGCTTGCCGTCTTGCTACCAACTCTCCGTGAACAGCTTCAAGAGAAGACTTGGCTAATCGGCTGGATGATTGCAATAATGGACTCTGCTATTGATGTCACAGGTATATAAGTGTATAGCCTCACCCGTTTTACATTGTCTTTAAAACTACAAAAATGAATTCAGAAGCCAAGCCTTTCTATATAATAGTAATTCACGCTTGTGGAGGATTTTTTTAAGTCAAAGATTCATTACATTTGTGTAGTATCATCTGGAACGTTTTTCATTTCCCGTTAAGCATAGAAACCAACTTTTGGAAGAATTCATTCCACCCATTTTGTTGTTCTAGACTTTATTATTTGCCGCATTGGTTATTAAAGAATCATTGAGGGAAGTTTATTGATGCTCTTTGATTGAAAATGTATACACATTGTTCTAGTTGCCGACTATATCTAGTTTGCATGGCGTCGGGTGCCGACTTTCGGTTAACCGGTTAACCGACCGTAAAAGTTTCGGTTAAACGGTTAAGCGAACTAACTGTTAACTCCCAGCATTATTGTAATCACAGGACCAATAGCTGCTCCCCTTGGAAACCACTTTGGTGCTCGGTTCGTAGTCATGATAAGTGGTTTAATGGTTGGTGCTGCCTTCATAATTTCGTCTTACACATCTTCAGTGGTCGTTATGACAGGTGTGTTGGCCTTACTAGCAGGTGAGTACAGTAAAGTAGGATTATTTCATAAACGGTTTAGTCAGTTTATATGATTGTCAGTTTCCTTATTCGATTAAAATGGCGAGTCTGAGGTCTAATATGAAGCTGGCCCATGGGTGTTTTGTGACATATCTGTGAAATGTCTTGTGACATTTTTTCCCAGTGGTGGTGTTTTATATATTTTTGATTCAAAGTTTGTAAAGGTCAGTTCATACGTCACGCAAACGCGAATGCGAAGCGAAATGTGACGTCGAAACCTGATATTCGCGCGCGAATAATTTGCATAGGTAGTATTTCGTGTTGAAACACAGACATAGCCTAAATTTGCTCTGCTCACATAGTAGCCCTCTAGCGGTCAAATTGCAACCAGTGTCTTGAAGGCTCACTTTGGCGTGAAGTGACTAAAAATGTATCAAACACCCAGATATTGGAAATTAAAAGGTAGAAAAGTGATACTAACTTGGAAACAGTGTTGTTCATGTTTTCATAATGTTAAAACAGTTCCTATTTCATAGGACCTTTTGTGATTTGATAAGGTACGCTTTTATTTGCTTTTAAAATTTGCTTGGATCGAAAAAGATGTCATGACTTCAAGAATGATTTTGACTATTTCATTTTCGTACATAGTTCAGAAACAGTAAAATCTCAGTTTTGGGAAAAGTAAATATCAAACAACATCAAGAGAAAAAAATAGTGGATTTGGTTGACCAAAATTTCATTATTGTTTGGGATTGCTATTTTAAGAATATTTTCCATCTTTCTTGAATAGCTCCTGGTGTTGGTATGGCTAATATTATTTGCAGAGAGATGATTGGCCGATACTATAAAGAACACTGCACCACACCATTCATGGTCTCTCAAAGTGGTGCCGCTCTGGGGTATGTGATCTTCGCACCGCTCTCTCAGCTGCTGCTGGATACGTACGGATGGAGGGGTTCACTCTTATTAATGGGTGCAATATTTTTGCATCTCACCGTGTGTGGCGCACTACTGCGGTTCCTTTCAACCGACGATATGGAAGTCAACGGGGAGGGCGCGCTCTACTCGCGTCTTGACACCGACTCCAGTACCCAAGAGGAGGGAACATCAAACCAGACTATCGCCAGAGAAACAACCTTCAAATCAATTCTTAAATCGGTTCAGAAGAAGCTGAACACGGATCTTTTTGTGAACACTCATTACTGGCTCGTGGCCCTTATTTATGTCTTTAACCAATTAGCAGAATACGCTTGGATCATATACTTCGTCCCACACGCTCAAGCAAAGGGCTTTTTACCATATGAAGCGGTGCAGTTTACAATGGTTTTTGGCGTTTCGTGGTTGTTTGCAGGAACTGTTATTGGCCCCCTTGTTGATAAATACAATATTATTGGCCCGAATACGTTTATGGGGATATCGATTCTCATGGTGACTCTGTATTACTTTATCGACCCTTTTCTGGTGTCGTTTTGGCCGAATATCGCAAATCTCGTCGTATATGGTTGTTTCAAGGCACTCATGCAATCGTTGGTGGATGCCATCATGCTTGAAGTGATTGGTGTCGACCAACTGGGAAGTGCTTTCGGCTGGATGGCAATGAAAGGCGGCATTCTGCGAGTTATGCTTCTGTTCATACCAGGTACGTGTTAGATAACTATTCGATTACTAATATTCGCGCGTATTACGTATCGACTTATTCCTGTTGGCAACTCGATACTTACTTCGTGTGCACATTGGTAGTACGCGCATTCTTTTAGCTACTTCCGTTTCCAAAACTGGCATACCGTTGTGTGTAATTTAACCCAAATTTATTGATTTTAACGTTCAAAAGCGATTCTTGAGGTAGAATTTGACAATGCTAATATAATTATGTAGATTAATGAAATTAAGTCCCGAGCTTTCTAATTTCTGATGAATTATTTTAAGGTTGGTCAATACATATGATGATCGTTAGAGCATATTCCGTTGTCAGTCCAATTTTATCTTCAAAATATTGGACTCGAACCTCTCGACTACCGTACGAGCGCTCTACCAACTGAGCTAATCAGCCCTATGTTCGTGGGCGGTCCACTTATGCCAATTATCTATTGCTCTACGGGGCCAGGTCAGAGGCCAAACCATATATGCCGAGTAGCCAGGGATCAAGCCCTGGTCAGATGCAAACAACCTGGGTAACGGCAGTAGCGGTGATCACACAACTTGGGACACAAGCCTTTTCCGTGGTTGTACACAAAGTAGATTTATAGGGAGAAACTGACCTGAATATTATATAAACGGGTAGCGAGCAAAGAAAAATTGGCTGATGCCGGACTCGAATACCGTACGAGCGCTCTACCAACTGAGCTAACCAGCCCCTATGTTGGTGGGCGTTCCACTTATGCCAATTATCTAGTGCTCTATGGGGCAAGTATCTATTGCTCTATGGGGCAAGTATCTATTGCTCTATGGGGCAATTATCTATTGCTCTATATTCCAATTTTATCTCCAAAATGTTTAATTACAATTAATGTAGTATCACCAACGATATGTTATGTAGCATATACAGGTTATGTGTATCCTGCTGATACGTGTGACGTAATTCCAACATAACCCACGCCCATGTGTGTCTTTATATTAAAATCGAAAAACAGTTGGGATTAGATTATCCTAGACTTGTGCCCTGTCTTTATCCAATCAAGAATAAAGACAGGCTCTGGGCGTATCATTCCAGGGATTTCATTGGATACGTTGTGCCGAAGATCTTACGTCACACATCGATGATAACAACTAAGGTTAAAGTTGAATATCGCTAAAGCTGAGAGACCGGTATATGGCATCATTCATGAGCCTTGAAGCGTGGCTTGAAATATTCAGGCTGAGATGCAACTTGATTTTGAATGATTGTAAATGTTTGTTCTCTTTCAGGTTTAATCTACGACCGTAGAGGGAGCTATACATTGGCCTTTATGTTGATGGCAGTCATCCATGTTATACCCGCTGGTGCTTTGCTGTGTCTTTGTTGGCTCCAACGGAAAAAGAAATGATGTATGGATATTTTGCACAGCACCCAATAGACCTTATGCATATGACGGCATAAACTGAAGAGCGCCCTCATTCAGAGACAAAAGAAGAACACTTCCTGAATGTCCACTATATGCATTTGTATATCTTAAAATGAATTTTTGACTTTAGTTTCCTTTAAAAAATCCTGAATTATTATTACATAGAAACGCTTTGCTTCTGAATTAATTTTGTATTTAAAATATGTATAAAAATGTATAAAAACAAAATTTATGAAAATGTTGAAAAACCTAGTCTTGAACTCGGTACCTCCTACTTTCAAGGCGAGCGTTCTAGCCACTATAGGCTATCGGTGAATTAATTATTGAAGAACCTTATTAAAATGAGATTTCTAAGCAATTGGTGTACTGCAGAAAAAATAGCTGGCCCCGCCTTTGAGTGCGTGAACCACTGATCTTTATACTAACTGGATAGGAGATGGGCGCTGATTGGCCTATAAAAAGTTGAAGTAACTGGCCGCCATGTTGGTTCCCCCAAAAGGTCAAGAGTCAAATGTCATGTTAGCATACAGACAATAACAACAACTGGTTCAGCAGCACTCGGCATTGTCGTCGGTCGGGTAGCAGTAAACCTGTCCGGCAGTCACGCATGCGCCTTCTTTCTTGGGGGAACAAAGATGGCGAATAACAAGCTTCAGCCAATCGGCGCGATCTCCTATCCAGTTAGTATAGAGATCAGTGGCGTGAACCAATGACTGAACTTCATTTGTCTCTGACCGAGGGCGCCCTTTAGTTTGTGACGTCAATGCATAAGGTCTATGCGTCAACATTATAATCAGAGGGAGTTTCATAAATAATGTGAAACAATTAATCTTATCTATTAACCTATTATTAAATCAAAATACACCACAGTTAATTGTAGAATTGCGTTTCATGAAATCAATATTAGCGTATTAAGATTATTCGAGTTCAAGATCAGATTGATATTAATTGTTTCATTGACAGAGGATACAGCACAACCTTTGACCTTAGTAGTTTAGCACAATGACCAAGGCTGTTCAGTGAAAATAATGCGCGTACTACCGATTTTCATTTCATAGCGCTGCTAACCATTAAGCACAGAGAAAGGCACGCTAACTTGCCGGCTGTTATTGCTAGTAAATGATTGACGCAACAATACAAATCCAAGGTGAACGCGCACGCGCGGCTCTGAATTTTCTTGTTAACCTGTAAATTGAAATACGCTCATGCTTAAGCAATTTGTTCTGTTATAGTTAGCACGAAATTTATAGTTAAGCTGCTAACCGGTAAGCAGCGCATAAATTATGTTTATAAGTATTGTACTTGTAGAAGCCTTGACCAAGGCTGTTGTCGTAGTTCGTAGCACCTACCACGGTACTCCCACCACATACCGATTTCTGGAGCAAGAAATTCAGCACTCACGGCCGGTGCGCCGTCCCCGGCCCCGCACACGTACACTGTACAGCGAGATCAATAACTGACTCGTGGATACGGTTGTGCAGTTCGAACTGAATCGACAACCTTGATCCTTCTAAATCGAAAGCTTATGTGTTTCTTTATGTAACCAGCTGACTTTGCATTCTGCAGATTCATTGCTTACTTACCTTTAATGACTTTTACTACGCGGTGTAACCAGCTGACTTTGCATTCTGCAAATTCATTGCTTGCATACTTACCTTTAGTGATTTTTAAAACCCTTTTGGAATGTATAAAATGCCCAGTGTCCTTCTTTTGGAACTCTTCTATGTTGGAAGTCTTGGAATGGTTGTGAGCATTGTCATCAAACAATTAGGATGCCAATGTTCAATCAAGCGTTACAGTGAGCTGCACAGTGCAATGTTAAGGAACCATTCCTGCACTTGCCGCTGTAGAGGAAGGGTCTACAGTAGAGAGCTGTTCTTCTTAGTTATTTTCGTTTCTTAAGTTCAGCCATCATTAGTTTTCCTTCCGTTAAATGACAATTGTATGGTACAACTTCATTTTCATCCATCAGGCAGTAACCTTTCGGGTGCAGAAGAGTGTCTGGGTGAGTTCCGTAGGTGGGAATTATCTTTACTGTGAAGTGTAATTTCCACATGTGATTTTGTATTTTTCATTTCCAAGTTTAACTTGAATATTTGCATTATGAGTAATAGTAAATTTTGCACTGACATGGTCTAAATTTACTCAAACGAAGTAAGTCCCAGGTAATCTTTAATTTAAAAGTTATCCAAATGGGAAGGTATGCATTTAATAATTAATATTTTTGTATTTCTATTTCTTCTAGGCCCTTTTCTGGTAGCCTTGTAGTATTGCTATAGTCTTGTTTAGCCTTGTAGTATTGCTATAGTCTTGTTTAGCCTTGTAGTATTGCTATAGTCTTGTTTAGCCTTGTAGTATTGCTATAGTCTTGTTTAGCCTTGTAGTATTGCTATAGTCTTGTTTAGCCTTGTAGTATTGCTATAGTCTTGTTTAGCCTTGTAGTATTGCTATAGTCTTGTTTAGCCTTGTAGTATTGCTATAGTCTTGTTTAGCCTTGTTAATCCTTACACTGAAAGTTTTTGTCATGAAATTCCACTCACATCGTGAAATTTGAGTGTATAGTGGACGTTCACTCCAGTTTAGTAGAAAACTTGTATGTTGGATATTAATTTGTTATTTTATAGTCCTAAATTAATAAACAACTTAACGTTAACCAGACCTGTAAGGAAAAAGAGTTTTGTCACCTTTCTTCTGCTTGGTTACAAAATGGCGAAGTCGGCAGGATCTGGTTGATTGTTTGGGACTTTAAAATGAGAAGAAACAAAAAGGAAACGAAAATTTTTAATTAAAGAAAACATTTTTAAATTCAAAATTCACAATTATAAACCCACCCAAAACATTTAAGGCTACCCAATCCCTTACAAGGCTACCAGACTCGAAGTCTCGAACCTGGTTCAGCGAAGCTCCGCATCAGCTAGACAGTCCAGTGTGCATCAAAGCTGATGACGTCATGATTGCCTAAGATGAACCAAAGAACTTAACGTTCAACCTAGTTATGGTAAACATCAAGGTGGTTCGTTTATAGTGCCGAATGACGAGGTGGAGTGCCTGGGAAGTGACTTCTGGAAAGCAACAGCGGCGCAGGACAAGACACCGACTGGACACTGAAGAACTCCGAAATGTAGATTACTGCTATTAATATTACGCCACGAGGCAACTGAATGGGCCGAAGAGGATAATGACTCCGATGCAAAGACCAAAGCTACTGTCGAGGAAGCTCGAAGTACGACACGATTCAACTCAGCTGAGGAAACCAAACAGATGAGAAGTCTACTCGAAGAGCAACGACAACTCATCAAGGATCAACAGGCGCAAATCAACCAACTTCTGAAGGTAGTCTCGGAAAGTACGCAACGGGGAACTTCATCTCCATCCAACACTTCACAGGTAGCTGAGAGCTATGGTCCATCTTTTTCATCTAATCGCCTTAGACCGTTCTGTGATCATTGCCAACGGAGAGGACATCGCACTTTAACTTGCTTCAGAAAACAGCTTTTGGAGACACAAGCGGAGCTAGCAGAGTACCGTAAAGCCGAAGCTGCACGCCACACCGCTGAATGGTACAAAAAGACTGAACAGACTCAAAAATCTGCGGTGTCAAACTAGAGCCTCCCATCGACAAGAACCCTCAGGTGGGCAGGATCAAAATGGGTTCAACACATACCACTACTATCGACGAGACGGATCTTCAGGATCGCTTTGTTGGGATATCTCCAACGATGGAAGTCAAGATAGGAAGTGTTAAAGCGCAGTGCCTTGTAGACACAGGATCGATGGTTTCTACCGTGACCGAGGAATTCTTCAGCAGTTTCCTGAAGCCTGTGGGAGCGGAGATGGTAACCGAAGGTCTCTGGTTATCTCTCACCTGCGCTACTGGGTTGAACATTCCTTACATTGGCTACCTTGAGATTGATGTCGAGATTGAAGGGGTCAGTTTACCGAAAATGGGAGTGATTGTTGTCAAAAATTCGGACAACAAAGAGTATTGTGAACAGAAACGACAAGTTCCTATGGTATTAGGTATGAACATTATATCACCTGCAATTACAAATGAAGTGAATATTACTAGCGGAATTCAATCCGCCACAAAACAAACTTCATCATTAGTACATACAGTGACCGGTGTTTCGACTTTTATTCCAGCACAATCTTGGGTCACGGTTGAAGCTACAGCTAAAAGAACTGGAACCAGGTTCTCAGTAGTTGAACCTCTGAGAAATTCTGACAATCTTTGTCTTGGAGTCATTGTGCAGTCTACCATTGTTGATGCAACTCGTAGATGTTTCCCAGTGAGGATGGTTAATCTATCTTCAGAAGGTGTAATTATACCCGAACGCACGCCAATTGGTATCATGAATCCAGTCGATTCCGTGACTAGTGGGAATTGTCTAGAAGTCGAATTCAAACAGGTGTCTGTCAATGAAATCATGATCACGGTGCATGAAGAAACATCTCCTTCAGAACTGAAGAGCAGTCCAGTCTGCGTTGACTTATCAGAGTTTGATGGTACTGACAAACAGCTTGCACAGATCAATTCTCTTCTTCACAAGCATCATGATATTTTTGCCACAGGACAGTTTGACTTGGGTGACACCTCAACAGTTACCCATCGAATTATCACAAAACATGATGAACCGGTTTCACAACCTTTCCGCCGCATACCACCTAATCAGTTTGAGGAAGTAAAACAACATATCCGAGATCTCCTTCAAGCGGATATTATCAGAGAGAGCTACAGTCCCTATGCAGCCCCAATTGTTCTGGCTAGAAAGAAAAATGGTTCCTTGCGTTTGTGTGTAGACTACCGTCGACTGAACACACAAACGAAGCGAGACGCCTTCCCACTGCCTCGAATCTTAGAATCTTTCGATGCTCCACTTGGCGCCAAGTTCTTTAGCACCCTTGATCTTGCAAGTGGTTATCACCAGGTGAGGATGCATGAAGACGATCGTGAAAAGACAGCTTTTACAACTCCATTGGGGTTGTACGAATACAACCGCATGCCCTTTGGTCTCTCTGGAGCACCTGCGACCTTTCAAAGACTCATGCAGCGATGTTTCGGCGATTTGACATTCCAGATGTTGTTAGTCTACTTAGATGATATTCTCATCTATTCTCCATCCTTCGAACAACATTTGGAACACTTGGACCTCGTCTTCACAAGACTTAAGGCCCATGGCTTGAAGTTGAAACCCTCGAAATGCCATCTATTCAAGCGTCAAGTTTCGTATTTGGGTCATGTTCTTTCGGCAGATGGTATAGCAACCGACGACAACAAGACGAATGCAGTAGCTGAATGGCCCACTCCACGGACATTGAAGCAGTTAAGAACATTCCTCGGATTCGCGGGCTGTTACAGACGGTATGTGCCTTCATTTTCAAAGATCACTCGAGAGTTGTATTCCTTGATTGGAGAGTGCCAGAAAAAGTCACCGAGTTACTTCCGCAAGCGATGGACCGAGAAGTGCCAGGAAGCGTTTGAACAACTTAAAAGTCAATTTACATCTGTGCCCATTCTAGCTTATGCTGACTTCATTCAGCCGTTCATTGTTGAAATCGACGCCAGCTTAGATGGATTGGGTGCTGTCCTTTCTCAACAACAAGACGGAAAACGTAAAGTGATAGCTTATGCAAGCCGTACTCTTCGTCCCAACGAGCGACACATGCAAAGATATAGTTCGATGAAGTTGGAACTCCTGGGACTCACTTGGGCTGTAACTGAAAAGTTCAAGGACTATTTGTACGGAAGCTCCTTTGAAGTATGGACTGATAACAATGCACTCAGTCACCTGCAGACAGCACGTCTGGACGCTACTGAACAGAGATGGGTGCAAGACTTAATACTTATGATTTCCAAATTAGGTATAGAACAGGTCGTGAGAACGCCAATGCAGATGCTCTTTCTCGAAGAATCCCACGAGAAGTTGAAGGTAAAGCAACCGATGAAACTCAAGGTCTTATTCATATAAACGTGTCTCCTTCCCTTGTTCCAGTAGACCTCCAAGTCGCTGGCACGATAGAACACTTAGAGTTGGCTGCAGCCAGGAACTGTCATGCAGTAGTTTCACAAATTTCATCATTCCCCTCGTACTCCAAAGAGGAACTTCAGCAAATACAGCAGAAAGACCCTACTATACAAAGGTTCTCCTTCTACTTCCGTAATGGGAAGAGACCTTCTCCTTCAGAAAGAAAGCTTGAACCTCATTTGGTATTGGTCCTTCTCAGGCAATATGAGAAAATTGTTGAGATTGATGGGGTTTTGTACAGGACAATAATTCATAACGGCATTGACACTAAGCAACTCTTACTACCAAGTTGTTTGAAGCCAACTGTTCTTTCTTCACTTCACAACCAGAGTGGCCATCAAGGAGTAGAGAGAACATTTTCTTTGATTCAACAAAGATGTTACTGGCCTGGTATGTTTCGAGACATTAAGGATTGGGTTCAGCATTGTGAGAGGTGTATTGTGGCTAAACTTCCATCTCCTAAACCAAGAAATCCAATAGGTCAATTGATTGCATCGCGTCCTCTTGAAGTGGTTGCCATTGATTTCACTGTCTTGGAACCAACATCGGATCGTATTGAGAATGTTCTTGTAATCACTGATATTTTCTCCAAATACGCTTTGGCCGTTCCGACGAAAGACCAGACCGCTGTAACAACTGCTAGAGTTCTGGTAAATGAATGGTTCGTTAAGTTTGGGGTTCCAGAGCGGATTCATTCCGATCAAGGGAGACAGTTTGAATCTGATTTAATCCAACAACTCTGCTCTTTGTATGGTGTTCGAAAGTCTAGGACTACTGCCTACCATCCGCAAGGTAACGCGCAATGTGAACGGTTTAATCGGACGATGCACGACCTACTTAGAACTCTGACCGAAAAGCAGAAAAGACATTGGAACAAACATTTGGGTGAATTAGTCTATTGTTACAATGCTACTATCCATCCAGCTACCAGCCTTACACCGTTTTATCTGATGTTTGGACGAGAAGCTCTCCTTCCAGTTGATCTCCTTCTCGGCAAACAACAGAAGAGCAGTGACGACTGGGTGTCTCTACATCGACAACGGTTGCAACAATCTTATGAGATTGCTCGGAAGAAATTAAAAGCAACTGCGAAATCTCGTGAAGCCATCTGCAATCGTAAAGCAAAACCGTATACCTTTGCTATTGGAGATTTTGTATACCTCAAACAGCATCAATTCAAGGGCCGTCATAAGATCCAAGATGCCTACTCTCCACAGCGCTACAGAATCGTCGATCAACCCGATCATGACAATTTTGTCTATACGATCCAATCGTTAGATGATTCTGATCAACAACAAAAAAATGTACACTCCACTGAGTTGAAGCTAGCAAGGGTTACCGAAGACAATTCCGATACCCAAAAGGACTCTCTACACGGAAAGCAAAGTACCGTCGAAGATCCATATAGTTCTAATTCCGAGTCGGAAATGGAAATTATGATTCTTCCACCTAAGAGTTCTCCTTCAATTTTACCTGAGAGTTCTCCTTCAACCAATGACACCATAACCGTAGTACCACCGCAAGCTGCTATTGCTGAACCTCAGTCTCAGGTCAAAACGAAGGTTACAGTACCCTTGCGTCGTACAACTAGATCTACAGCTGGTAAACATAGCAATCTCTTTCATGAGCCTCGTTCAGTTGCCTTACATGAACAAATTTCACATGATGATAGTTCATGTTCTGTGGTTACTATTAAGGACTCAATTAAGATTGAATTGGGATTTCTTTTGTTTTGTATGATTGGTATGATATCTTTATATCATATATTTTGTGGATTCATGAATGGATCACTTCTAAGTACAGGAATTGGTGTCATTTTAATATTTCTGCTTATTATTCTTTTCCCGAATAGATGCAGGTGGGCACAGAATATGGCCCCACACAGGGATAAATGAACAAGAATTCTCTACAAGCACATGCACGGAACTAGATAAAATTGGGAAGCAATATCCAGAAAAGGCAGTAACAATAAAGACATGAACTTGTAAATTATCCCTAAGAAACTATGCATTGATGTGCCCAATAACCCAGTCATAATACTGAACGTTTATACAATGCAGGCATGTATTATACAAGTACGTGCACATGTGGTCATACGACATGACAAACACTAATTTTAGCAATAAACTAGCCTTATAAAAGTAGTAAATGAGCTAGCAAAACTATACATTATAAAATGCAGTATAAGGAACTTACAGATCGTGCTTGTCAAGGGCATGAATCAAGGATATAAGATGCAACTGCACATAGAGCAAGGCTGTTCTAACGTGAATCACGTGGATTGCAAAAACGCTAAGATGTATAAAAAAAATCAATAACACGAGAGGGCGCTAAACTAACTAACGAGTGGCCCAACAGTCTCGAGAGCAGAACAATGTACAGGGTGTCCCAGAAAAAAGGTAATTCTGACAATAAGGGTTAATTTTGACAAAGATATGCTTTTTATGGTTATTAATAATGTTTTACCATAAAGTAGGAGCAAAATGCTTTCCAGTGGTATCTTGATTGCATTCCTCTGGTCATGCATCACTGAGCACCATTGTTTGGAAAATGCTATGTAAAAACCCTTTTGGGACAGTTCATGGTCAGACATGCTGTGGATGGCCAGCCAGGTCACCGGATTTCACTCTTTGTGACTTTTTCTTGTGGGGGTATTTGAAGAACAAAGTGTTCACCGGTCCACGGCGTAACCTTCAGGATTTGCAAGCCCGCATTCAACATGAGGTCGAAATCTTACGTGATAATCCTGCAATGGTGAGACGAGCTGTGGCTGACATGCGCCGCCATTGTGGACTTTGCATCGAAAGAGGAGGTGGGCGCGTGGAAGGTGTTGGTGCATAATTCAGTACTGAATAAATATCACCAATTGATAAACATCTTGTACGTATCACATGCTTTCAAACGGTTAGATTTCCCTCGGGCCATATCTGAATGTGCTGTCGCGATTAGTCCCAATGAAATATGTCCCACTCTCTTAATGTAAAAGAGTGAAAACCACTCTTTTAAAGAGCTATATGGCGGACAAGTCTTTTTGGAGTGTAAAACCCACTCTGATTCAAGGTATATTAATTAATTGATGATTTATGAGGTCTTCATGTAGAATTGTTATTTATTTAAGTATTTTATCTTTTGTAATTACAGTGAACCACCAACACCATCACCCAGCCATACATAGAATAAAATCGGTGCGTTCAGAAAGGGAAGTCAGGTTCTTGTGTAGAAGGTTTAATACATAGCTACAGATTGTATAATGCCAAAATGTGTTTCTGTAGATCTAATGCTCTTGAATAAGTTCTGCTCGTAGATGTGAAGCATCATCTTTAGATATAGTAAGAATTGCGATGACATGTATTGAAATAATCTCTTTTGAGTAGTAAGGGTTCTGAGAAGAACCTTCGGTTAACTCAACATTTCGATCTGTATGCTTTGATCATCTTCTAGGAGAATGCCGGAATGCTGGTGCAGGAGGGGCTTAAGTCGCTCGGTGGAGGAGTCCTGATCACTAGATCTTTGGGCTTGCTTGTGCCATTCTTGTAGATGTAGCTGTACCTAAAACAAATTTGAAATACATTTAAAATTAATTATGTGTGAAATAACAAGTGTATTATTACACAATTTATTTATAGAAAGTGAAAGATAATATTGTAACAATTTTTTCAAAAATATGCTTAAATATCAGCTGTTTTAACCAACCACACACCAACCATTAAAAGCATTCAAATAATAAATCCCATATCCCACTATTTTATTTTAAGCTACGTTTCAACTTCAAAGGTTCAGGGGTTACACAGTTGTAAACCTTAAATTTATTTGGGAACTACCAACTTTGTATTCTCTTTCACTTACTATTACTATTATATCATCGTGATTGTACAAACTACAGTTCTATGACAGTAACTAGTGGGTTAATTAATATTTCATGTTTAAGATGACACCAAGTTCCAGGCATGTCAAATACAATGTTCCCAAGTTAACTCCCAAATTTCTTGCAGTAATACTTGTGGGTGCATGGTGAATAATATTATTATTAAAAACAAACTTACCCAACGAAAGGTCACTGCCCAACTTTGCCAGCAAACAATCCTTTTAGATGATATGATGTATGTACATTTACTAACCTAAATATATAATTGTCTTAATTGAGTTAAAACCCATCAACCATGTCAACAAACCACGAACAGCTGATTAGTAACCATTATGTGTGGTACATAATCACATACACAGTCTGGTAACCACCATTATATATGTCTCTACAGTGCATATGGAGTCAGGGAATCTTTACGTTAAACTGACAACAGAGGGCGCCCTTCAACCAAAACTTTCAGGGGCATGTACAGGGGTTTAGAAATATCAAATGTTTATTTTAATGATTTAGTCTTGTTTCTAATAGGCCTGTACATGTTTTGAGGGGGCAGAATATAAAAAGTCAAAAAAGTGAAACAATACCCCCTATGTATACGCCAACATTATAACCAGGGGGAGTTTCATAAAGAATGTGAAACAATTAATCTTATCTATTTACCTTAAGTCAGAATTATTAAACCAAAATACACCACAGTTAATTGTAGAATTGCGTTTCATGAAATTAATCTTAGCGTAAGATTATTCGAGTTTAAGATAAGATTGATATTAATTGTATCTTTAAGACTTCAATATTATTGACAGAGGATACAGCGCAACCTTTGACCTTAGTGAATAAGCATAATGACAGAACTAATTACTACTCAATAGAGAATTTCACATGGTGTCACCACAATTAGTCTTAATTATCCTCTGCACCATGCAGATCTATTGGAATTCTGCCGTGCTGTATTTTAAACGAATTTTTCACATAGGGGTATGAACGTTTGCCCGATTTGTGAGGCCTCTCTTAGCCACCATACTTTGTAGGCCTATATGGCAAATTTTGTCTGGTTCCAATAACCGCGTATACATGTATCACATATTTCCACCTTTTTCTTTTTCTTTTCTTTTCTTTTCTTTTTTTTTGGGGGGGGGGGGCCGCGACCGTACCATTGTGATATGTTTAAGTAAAAAGCACGATAAGCACGAGGCGAATACAAAACCTCTATAAGAGTCATTTCATGTTCCATTGTGTTGACTATATAATTATGATGCTTAAAGACAATACACTGTAAAATGGTGTTTATAATCTAAACACACGCAAAATAAACGCGTTTATAGGAATGCGTTTAAATGCTAAACGGCCATCCACTGTGCATGTCACAAAGCTAAACGTGCTTAGCTTTTTGACACCTGTTCATATGGTATTTAGCATTCAAACACACATCACAGAAAAGCACAATCTGAACATGTTTTAGGCTAAATATGTGGAAAAAAAGTGAGTACAAGCTAAGTGTTTAGATATGTGATTAAAGTCTCAATACCATTTTTATTGTGTATGTTTACAAACTGTGGGACTGACACAAATTACATGACATTACATTTACATTTCAAAACATTTTACAATAATTTTATAAAGAAAATACAATCAAACAAATTAAAAGTAACAATAATTATAATCAAAGTCGGATATTGTATAACTAAATCAGTAGAAATGGGGGCACAAACAGAAAAGCATAAGGTTGTGGGAGGAGAGTCCTTACAGACAGTCAATGAATAAGCAAACAGACACGCAGACATGTTCTAGTGGTAGGACGGCACCAAGTGTCGATGTCACGTAAGGGGAATAAGTTAACTTAAAATGAACTTATTTTATATTAAAATAGTATACAAATAATGAATGTTTATGAGTGCAATGGTGAGAATGAAAATATTCTCTCCATTGCACGAATGCAAAACATTCATTATTTGTTTTATATAACATCCAAGTAGATCTTTGTCATTTGATTGGAGGATAAAACTATAAGAATAAACAAAATATACAAGATTGTATTCTGGCATCCACTACTTTATTTTTCGGCTTATGACGCACGGTTTGCTCGAATGATTGTGCCTTGTCAAAAGAGGGCGTTTTGTAATAATAATAATAATAATAATAATGTAGACTTATATAGCGCACGTATCGACCAAACTGGTGCTCAAGGCGCATGACATTATTACCCCTGCTCATCAGGCTCATAAATCATTCCTGAAACCATCTCAGCTGCCTGGGGAGTATACAGCTCAATTGCTGCCATTTCAGCGCATGGGCTAGTCAAACACAACAACCAACTCTGCCCTCACAGGTACCCATTTACTCCTGGGTGGAGAGACGCTATTATGGTAAAGTGTCTTGCTCAAGGACACAAGTACCCAGGTCGCGGTTGGGATTCGAACCCAAATTCTGACGACTCAGCCATCAGAACACAAATCCAATTCACTGACCCGCTCCACCATGTCACTCTGTGTACTACTGTGTATATAACGCATGATGTGGTCTAGCGTGCAATAGATCAAATGGGATGGAACAAAAATGCACGGTGAATGGAACCAAGTTGCACGGTTTATGACGTAGGCCTTGTAATGGTTTGATTAATTAATGCTGCATGACCTACGATCCTCCAATCAATGACAAGGATCTACTTGGGTGTTACCTAACAGTAGTTATTAGCATTATGTTTCAAACCTAGCAGGCACAATGGACGATATACAGACATGTACGCAGACTTAAACGCAAGAGGAAGCAGAAGTTAGTCGGGTGTGAAATGATCACAAAAGGAGGGGTTTCAAGAAGCAGAATCATGTAATTAATTAATTTTTTAAGTTAAAAATTTACGTTAAGCAATATGTTTACGTTGACAAATTTTTTAATTGAGACAAGGCCTATTTATTATCTCAGGTGGCAGGTTTATGGCCCAGCATATATAATATTATGTTGTCAGTCTGAGGTACAATCGGAAAACAAATAGAAAGGTACGGGCACGGTGGTTTCAGCACATCCAGCAGATTTAGCAGCAACATATTACAATATTACTGACCACTGATGGATCCAGAAATAAACATGAGTGACGTGACCAAATGATTTACGAAGATCAGGGTGAGATAAAATACAAATTAGAAACAAACAGAAAGGATGAGCGATTCTCACAAATAGACCGTAGTTGCTGAAGTATCGCAGACAATTCAAACGTATTATTATCATGGTTATATCTTTCTGGTAAGAAAATCAAGAATTCCTCAAAAAGCGTTTGTAGTAATGTAATTCGTAAGCTTCAATTACAAGACAGCTAAAATCAAAAGCTACAATCAACATTAAGTTGCCTCACCCCTAGCTCTTAGAAGAGCAAAGAGCCAGTCAAGAGGAAAAATAGAAAAGTGGAAAGAAAATATTGGAGGGAACTTTATTTCATGCGCGTTTTTAATTTTGTTTTTATTGAATCCGCTGTTTTCCACAGAAGGAAATGGCTACCGTGTCTGTGTATTTCTGATCAATACAATTGAATTATTTATGCTCCCATTTCATTCAATGCGTAGGGATCTAATTTCAGTACGTGAGTTTCCTTGTTGACTTTAAAGGGAAGAATGGACCTTCAAGTTGAGTGCAAAACCGAAATCTGTACAGGAGACCGTGGTTCCGACCAGCCAATCAAAGCTCGGCTCTTCCAATGACGTATTACCCACCGTCACGCGGTGTTAGTCGCTGTCCTCAGACGTTGGTTGAAAACGTGCTGTACCACACGTACTGGGCAATGGCCAACACATCGTCGCTTACTTCTTCACAGGAGACTAAGAGACTGGCTGCCTTTGATGCAAAGTGGATGGGGGCTTCAGGGATGCCCTAATGGAAACAGTGAACTGCTAGCGATCTGTTGTTATTAAAACCGCATGCAGGATGTCCAGTGAAACAGTGCTCGAGTTGTCGTCTGCTCGCCTTTATATGGTATCGTGACAACTTCCTCGATTTCGTTCGTCGATTGCAACTGAAGTAGTGCTTCAATCCGAAACAATCAAATGTTCGATCTTTTTTAGCTAACGGGAAACGAGTGTTCCGGTAATAGACTAAACGAAGTATGGATCGGATGCAGCTGTTGGTAGGACTTCTTGTTGCATGCGGTGCGTTTGCGCCATGCATCGGAGAATGTAAGTTAAACTTTCTGTTTAATATGTTTTATGCCTTAAAACCCAGTATTTGGTAAAATATTAGGCCTATTTGTAATTCAAAATTACCCAAATGGTCGAAAATACTTATGATGGTATTCAATCTTCTGTAGAAATATTGTGGTCTGATGTGCTGTCATTTAAAAGAAATGTCTAGTTCTAATTTAGGAAACGGTTCTCTTTTCTAAAAATGCAATAAATATGAACACAATGTAAATTCAATTCAGTTCAACAGTCCGTTTTTGTTCCATTCAAACAATGTAAGATTTGAGGCTTTGAATGACGGGGTATTAATATCGTTTCGGTTTGCGGTAACACTATGTATTTAAAGTGAGGAACAGGGTTCTAAAAAGAACCTAAATGGTTGTAAAGATCCTGATCGTGAGATTACGGTTCAGTGAAAACCATTGTCGGTCAAGTCGTTTCTCAACTATCACCGAGTGATGAGATTATGGTTCAGGGAGAATCAATATCAGGTAGCCATGCGTTTCCCAACTATTCCTAAGTGACAGCGTGGATCAGGATTCAGGAGGAACCACGGGGTCTTCTGTACGCTTCGATTAGTATGTTGTAATCAGGGTCAATGCAATACGACAAAGTGAGGGATGTTGAAGTGCTGAGAAGGGCAGGAGCAGAGAGGAAATTGGTGAATGTTGTTAAAAGAAGGAAGCTGCAATTTTTTGGTCACCTTGTGAGGAAAGATGGGTTTCAACGGCTGCTCCTCGATGGCAGATCGGAAAGTAAAAGGGGCGGGAGCCAGAAGGCCAAGGGACCCGTGGACTGGAGATATAAGAGAGTGATGCAGAATGACGTATGATGGATGTGTCCGGATGGCACAACACAGAGGGAGGTGGAGGTCCATGACAGCCAATCTGCTTTGGAGCAGAGGACACCCACAGAGACACAGAATCAGGGTCAATGCAATACGAAATGTAACATTTGTGTATAGAGACACAATCTTAAAAACTCTTTCTGGACGGCAAGCCTTTTGAAAGGCTTATGGGCGCATCGCGTTTTTACAGCGAGCGTTTTAAAAGGCTTGAACTTCATCACCTGACAACGGGTCTTGTTTTGACAACAGAGTGCACAATTGACCAATAAGAATCACAACCTTTACTTTTATACCTTCAATAATCCAAATATAAACAGATTATTAATAATTTCCACACATAATTGTTGAATTTAATTGTTTACAGTATCAAATTGCAATAATGAAAACAACGTTTAAAATTCAATAGTCTTTTCTCAGTAAGAGCTGAAACCTCTCATATAATACGAGCCGACAGCAGGCGGAAAAACGTAATGAAACACTAAATTGGCCTGTCATCAAAAAGACTTCAAATTTATTAATAATAATAATAATAATAATGTGTGGACTTATATAGCGCGCGTATCCACCAACTGAGTGGTGCTCAAGGCGCATTATATTATTACCCCTGCTCATAAGGCTCATAAGGCTCATAAATTATTCCTGAAACCATCTCAGCTCCCTGGGGAGTATACAGCTCAATTGCTGCCATTGCAGCGCATATAGGGCTAATCAACCAACTCTGCCCTCACAGGTACCCATTTAACCCCTGGGTGGAGAGAAGCAATTATGGTTACGTGTCTTGCTCAAGGACACAAGTGTCACGGCCGGGATTCGAATCCACATTCTGCTGCTAACACCAGAACTTGAATCCGGTAAGCTAGACCGCTCGGCCACGACACTCCATTTCGGCCACGACACTCCATTATTGATTTCGTATCTCACGTTGACAAATGATTTATATGATATTCGGTAGTTTTATTGTCATTTTGTTTGAGATAATTACCGTTACAAGCACAACAACACCGAACAAAAACCGCTTCAGTAAAATTCAGTAGTCTGTTCTCAGTAACAGCTGAAACCTCTCATATAATACGAGCCGACAGCAGGCGGAAAAACGTAATGAAACACTAAATTAGCCTGTCATCAAAAAGACTTCAAATTTATTGATTTCATATCTCACGTTGACAAATGATTTATATGATATTCGGTAGTTTTATTGTCATTTTGTTTGAGATAATTACCGTTACAAGCACAACAACACCGAACAAAAATAGTCTGTTCACAGCAAGAGCTGAAACCTCTCAATTTACGAGCCGACTGCGGGTGTTTCCACTTAATGAGCCATTTCAAGTCCAAAGTCCTTGACTTTTAATTTAGTAATTGAATGTTATTGAAATTCAGTAAATGAATGTTATTGCAATTCAACACGCGATTGCAATACAAAAAGACCACTCTGTAAAAGGCTATTTTTTGAGTGAGCTGTCCTGCTAAAATTAACATAAAAACTTCCTTTTGAGTGAACAGAAGCCATTAGGTGTTCGCGCTGTCGCACGCGAACACCTAAAAACCGAACAATTTCAAAGAGGTGTTTGCGCTGTCGCACAAACACCTAATTAATTCCGGAGAGAAAGAGTTAATAATCAAAAGTGCCACAACGTAAACTACTGAAAATTTTACAGGTTGGTTGCTTTGGCCACAAAAAAGGTTTCCCGTATCTGGTATCCGCACGCGTTTCACCTCACAAAGCCGCGCGTCTGCAGTTTTTAATTTTCTTCTTTTTTTGTTGCGAGACAATGTCCAATTGCAGCCAAAATGGTTGGACTGATTGGAATTCTTCCGTGCTGTGTTTTAAACGACTTTGTTTACATAGGGGTATGAACGTTTGCCCGATCGGTGAGGCCTCTCTTAGCCACCATATGTGGTGTATGGGAAATTTGGTCTGGTTCCAATAACCGCGTATACATGTATCACGTACTTCACTGGTTTGCAAAAAACAAACCCAACAACAAACAAACAAACAAACAAAAAACGTGTCACTGCACCAATTATGAAAACGACCTATGACCAGAAACCGGAGACTTTTCCCGTCCTTATAAAGCTTAATCTTTTAATTGCTTAAAATTAATCAAGTCATTTTAGTTGTGCTACTTTTGTGATATTAAATCATATAATGAGGCAAGTGCGCAGCGCAGCGAACCCACTATATGGCGCGGGGGTCCGCGGTCCGCCAAGCCCCGTAAACCTTTAGATTCCAGGTGCTTGCTCTATGATGCAATCTGAGGTTTCTTTTTTGAACATAATATCATGGAGAATTATGGAGTGTACTCGTCTCTTTAAAGGGGGCATTCTTTATTGATAGTCAGGGTATTATCCTGTTGGTAAGTGTGACGTAATTCCAACATAATTCCTAGCTTACCGGACTCAAGTTCTGGTGTTAACAGCAGAATGTGGGTTCGAATCCCGGCCGTGACACTTGTGTCCTTGAGCATTGCTATAATTGCTTATAGGGGCAGAGGCAGTTTAACAACTGCCTTGTTCTGGACTAGTTACCCCTCCCAGTCCTATTCGCACCGTGAAGAGGCTGGTTATTAACTTGTCTTGTTTCGGTGCGAGGGGCTGGTTTCTTCAGTGTGGAGTCGTTGTAACAACTTAATGACTGAGTAGCCCCCACCTTGGAGTGGCCATTGGCTTTGTGTGGGGCGAATTGCATAACAAAATAAAAAATAAAATAAACCACGCCCACTTCACATGTGCTGGCTCCAACGATCACCAGAAGCACATTGGACATGCATTGACCATCCTTTTCTTTAAGGATTTAACGCAAGAAATTAGATTAGACTTGCCTTTAACGTATGTGTTGTAAAGACTTGAAATGTTATTAACAAAGCCAATTTCTGCCTCAAGAATCGCATTTGAATGTTAAAATCGAGGAATTTAGGTTAAATTTCACATTACGGTATGCCAGCTTTGGAACCGGAAGTAGCGACAAGCCGAAGTCTATGATGTCGCTCATACTTGTGTAAAAGACCTCAACATGTTTGTATTCGTGATGCCGTCTCTGAACCTTTTCGTCTGAATTACTCAGTACCTCAAGGATTTGTCCTCGGCCCTCAGTGGTTTCCAATTTATACTTACCCAATTCGTAACATATTCATGAAATATGACCTATCTTATCACGTCTATGCAGATGACACTCAGATTTATCTAGCTTTCAAACCATCACAACAGCAGAGTGCCTCAATAATTAATCGCCTTGAAAACTGTATTCATGATATTCGCATTTGGATGAAGGAAACTTTTCTAAAACTCAATGATGATAAAACTGAATTTGTGCTATTGGTTCTCGTCAACAACTATCTAAGATTTCTATTCCACATATTGTAATTGGTGACTCTCATGTGCAATCTTCTTCTCAAGCAAGGAACCTTGGAGTTATTTTTGATGCAAACATGACACTTAAACCTCATATTTCAAATGTTACTCGCACCGCAGCATTTCACCTTAGGAACATTGGAAAGTTACGCAAATATCTTAATTATGATGCAACAGAACAAATTGTCCATTCCTTCATAACATCTCGTCTTGATATGGCAAATTCACTGCTTTATGGACTTCCTCAGGATCAACTACAACGACTTCAAAATATTCAAAACACTGCTGCACGTATTGTGACTCTCTATAAAAAATCATGTCAAATCACCCATATCCTGAAAGATCTGCATTGTCTGCCAATATCATATCGTATTATTTATAAAATATTGCTTATCGTTTTCAAATCTTTGAATGATTGTGCACCATTATATATATCTGACTTGTTGAAACATTATGCCCCTCTCGCAAGTTACGTTCCAGTGCAAAATTTGTGCTGGCTGAACAAAAGTCTAAACATTCTTGGGGTGACAGATCTTTTGAAGTTGTGGCTCCACGCCTTTGGAATGATTTGCCTCTGTACATTCGTGAATCTCAAACTGTTTACTCCTTCAAGAAAAACTTAAAAACTCATCTTATGTGTATTGCCTATAAGGACTACTAACATTCATTTATGCATTTTTGATCTTTTGTTTAGTATTATATTGCATCTGCTATTGTATTGTTATGCTATTGTATGATTTCTTGTTTACTGTAAAGCGCCTTGAGCACTTCTTGGTGGATATGTGCGCATTATAAATCTTCTGTATTATTATTATTATTATTATTATTATTATTATTATTATTATTATTATTATGACCTGCAGGTAATATAGTAATAGAGTTCTGCAATGTAAAAATGGTGTTTAGAATCTAAACACATTTCTAAACACTTAGCTTGTACTTGTATTTTTTTTTCTTCACATGTTTAGCCTAAAACGTGTGTAGATTGTGCTTTTCTGTGATGTGTGTTTGAATGCTAAATATCATATGAACAGGTCTCTTTCTGGTAGGGCTCAGTTGATGGGTTTTCCTAGATATCATGACCTCCAGATATATATTTTTAATTGTGTTTTTGATGTTGTTCAAATGTGTATGGGCTTTTATTCTCTTATGTCATTTTACCTTTGGCATTTTAATCTCCTGTCCATTTCTCTCTGTTTTCCTTTTGGTTTTGTTTGTTTGTTTGTTTGTTTTTTCTTTTGCCAAGCATTTCTGAGTTGCAATGAACCATTGATTGGCCCATCAGAGCTCTTATTAAGAGCCTACAGTTTCATTCTATATTTCATTCTGTTCATTGACCTAGTTAATGTCTGTTAGACTATTGTTCACAATTGCTCCTTATATAGAACAAAAGGTGTCAAAAAACTAAGCACGTTTAGCTTTGTGACATCTACAGAGGATGGCCGTTTAGCATTTAAACGCATTCCTGAACGCGTTTGTTTTGCGTGTGTTTAAATTCTAAACACCACGTTTACAGTGTGGTACAACCAATGCGCGTATCACGTACCGACTTCATAAGCTAGGGTTGCTTAAAATTTCATTTTGATATGACAATATAAAAAATAGCAGAATGTTATAAACGGCGTAGGAATAATATCGTGGGATGATTTTGTAAGCCGCGCCCTATTTTAGGAATATCCAATTCCCTTCTGTGATGTACACTTGAATAAATAATGATAATATCATAATAATGAAGATTTATAAAGCGCACAAATCCACCAAAGTGCTCATGGCGCTGATACATAAGAAGAATAAGATAACTAAAATACAAAAATACAAGGATACAGCAGAAAAAACAAAATAATAACATTACCGGTAACGTATATAACAACGGCGTAGCCACGGGGGGCCTGGGGGGCACGTACCCCCCACAAATTTCCAGTGCCCCCCAGGTGCACCCACGAAAAATCCCGATAGTGCCCCAAAAAAGAAAAGAAAAAGGAAAGGAAAAAACCCATACCCCTGCCCCCCCCCCCTCCCCCCCCACTGAAAAGTCCTGGCTACGCCGCTGGTATATAAATACTTCATTAAAAAGATGAGTTTTTAGGTTTTTCTTAAATTAGATAAGAAAAGCCGATGATTTGACATTATGATGGTAATTGATTCCATAGACGTAATTAACCCAGTTTGAGATATGTAGGTGTTAGGCTGGACTACAAGGTTCCCGACGTTTGACGCATGCCTGACAGGTATTTAATTAACTCCTTTATCATTTAAAAGATCTATGTAGGTCATTATTCAAGCGAGCAACACTTTTATTTGATAATGGCACATTACACGATCAATCATTCCTCAAGGCCATAAAATTATACACACAGGCGTGAAAAAGAATATTTACACCTCACCAAACATCAATTTCACTCGATTTCACCGCATTATACTGTTACATTGATTGGTAAGGTCTTCAAAACTGCTCTTGCCTGTCTGCTTTAACAGGTTAAACTCGAGATACAGACGACTGAATCGAGATACAGACGATGAGACCAATGACACAAAATGTGCACCGGGCAGAAAATGTACGCTGGTCTATGACAAGAAACTATACAATCTGATATTTTTAGATATCTGCTGAAAAATACTTAATTTGATTTATTTGTAATAAGGCACTAGCATTACCGGTACATCTCCAGTCTTATTCATCTGAAAATGAAAAACAAAATTCTTGATGTTATGCGGAGAAGTACAAAATGTACAAACTCTGCATACAAATACACACACTTTTGCCTGGAGGGAAATCACCCTGGTACTCTAAAGGTCATGCAAACAAGTCACGTGGTATATTAATAAAAATATCAAACCTGTGGAAGCTTCAGCTTAAAAATAATGTTGTCGTTCAGATATTTTGTAATTATTTGGAACCTTATTACTTAAGTTGTTTTAATTTGTTTTAATTGTTTACGACGGCACCTTATCAGACAACGTTACTTTTTGGAGGAGTTTGATTCCATTATCAGCCGTACACCATGTTTGCATTAAAATTAATTTAGTGTTAAATAAATAGAGAATTAGCTGTTGCAAACTGCTTACAACCTAGAGGACGATATACAAACATCCACACATACATAAACACAAGAGTGAAAAGAAGTTAATCAGGTGTTAAACAAACACAAAGGAAGAAGAAATAAATAGAGAATTAGCTGTTGCAAACTGCTTACAACCTAGAGGACGATATACAAACATTCACACATACATAAACACAAGAGTGAAAAGAAGTTAATCAGGTGTTAAATAAACACAAAGGAAGAAGAAATAAATAGAGAATTACCTGTTGCAAACTGCGTACAATCTAAAGGACATGTGGTATAAGTGCAAGATAGTAGTTATTGGCCTTACGTATCGAACCTACAATACTAGTGGGTTCTTTCTCAAAGGCGAAATGGACGATAAGAGTGAGTGAGTATGCGTAAACATGTCTGTAAATTATCCATTTTGACTTTGAGGAAGAACCTGCTAGGTTCAAAACGTAAGACCAATAACTACTATTTTTCATTCATTTATTTTTGATAAATATTTTGTTAACTACTGCCAAATCGATTTTTTTTTAATGTCAATTTTTTTTAACTACCAAGTTAGCCACAATTACATTGCAATTGGCCAGTGTGGCTGTCAATCAGGATCAAGCTTTTATTTACAGTTTCCGATATCCAAATTTCATCTCTTTTTTTTGCGTTTTATACAACGACAATATTATCTTTCAAAATTCGTTCGCTTTATACACAATATTTTGTGGGTCGTCTTAGCCAAACTCAGGCGACACAATGAAAAATCTGAAACTTTTTAGTATGGATTGATGGATGTATGGACGGACATTTTAGCAAAAGTATACTGGCTTTTGTAATGCCTATAGGCCTATGTAGGCCCTGTGAGCTATAAATTAGGTGTGTGACTCATTGTGCTATAAATTAGGTGTGTCGCTCATTGCTGAAAAACAATTTTCTTCCAAGAATATTACTCTTTTGTCTCAGATGATTTCCTATCAAATTCATTTGATTTTTCATCAATTTCATTTGTCCATGCATATTACGTTTTCATCCTCGCTAGCGTTCAATATCTATCATGCGCCAAATTAGGCGTGTCTCTCTCCCATCTGAGAAACCTCATTTACTTCAGATTACTGGCTCGACCATGCACAAGATGTCAACCTCGCTAGCGCAGACGATTCATCGTGCGCTAAATTAGGCGTGTCGTTCACTGCTAAAAACATGTCTTCATGTTTTTATAGTTCTCATTTATACGTTACTCAATAACCTCAGATGGTTGTCTATCTATTTGTTCTTCCACTGAATAAGGTTTAGAGCTAAGTACCTACCAAAGGGCACATGCACTAACTTAGATGTGATTGTCGCTGATGAAAAACCCTCTTTCTATGTTAACCCAGCCATTTGCTTTAGATAAATTTCAATCAGTTTCATCCCAACTTTATAGCGATACCAACCAAGTGCGCTAAATTGGAGATCAGAGTAATGGTACTTTCCCTCGCTTTTCACATCTGTGTACCCTGGGTTTCGAAACCCACTCCGGCGTACCAGCAGAGTGGACCGTGATTGAGTTTTCAGTCCCTCCATATAGACGGTCAACGCAATTTTGTCGAGCCGTTGCGGATTGCCCAGTACAAATCTAATTTGTGCCACTCCAAATACTTCTGCTGCCCCGTTAAGTTCCAATTTCTAGCTACGGGCTTAAGGCAAAAAGAAAACAGGTCTTCGTGATGAAGCCAGTAATATTTCTTGTAGCGAAGGGGGCCTCGCATTCCTCATTCGTACGTGAGCAGTTAACGTATTTCAGGTTCCAATACATATAGAGACACTTTTAAGTGGCTACACGTACAGGTATATGGCATCGTTTACTTTGAACATTCTGCTCAAACAAAACACGATACAAACAGAATATTGACAGGAATTTGACTTGGCAATCTTAAGGAATTTGACACGAAGTCCTTGGAAGTCTTGGGTATCTAATAATAATGGGCATGCTCATGTAAGAAAACTCTAACTTCATAAGTATTTCCAAATATGAAATGTAAGCGAACAGATAATAAACTGTTCAAATAGTGCCCCCAATTCCAAACCGTTTGAAAATGTATCCATTACTTGATATACTCGAGATATACTCGAAACATGAGAAGTAATACGATCATTAGTTCCTTTTTTACCCGGAAAAGATTTTTTTGCGATCATTTCGTTGTAAATGTTTTGTTTACAAGTCCGTGTGACCTTTGACATTCTTCACATCGCTTTAACGACCACAAGAGGGCGAATGTTCAACGGGATGCTCGTTCGATTCAGCTCACCCATGTGACGTACAAGGGTTACCTCGGGGAAGCTACTCAAATGCACCCATTGTGTTGAAGATATGACGTAAAGCTTAGAGGTTCGCGCCACCTACCAACCAAGGTCAAAGTTTAATCTCCCCAAAAACATTGAGGGCAGTATCTGGCGTAATTCACGAGCCTCAAAGCGTCCTTCAGTTGACACCATTATGCATAAGGTCAATTAGGCGTTCATGCTTATTGTTAAAATA
>CM055817.1:50559244-50724314 GCA_029582265.1 Zoroaster sp. YZ-2022
GCTGTGTGCATTGCGAATCATACATCTTTCATTAAACGGCTTTCATCATTCTGCAAGACTCATCACGTGTCCGTGAACTGCATGTTTTCAATTTATCAAGATCACGATTTTAATCAGCACTAATCAAATCAATACATAAACCCACCGCGGTCTATTATCCGCTTCGTGCACGGTTGCTGGCGGCCGTCTAGCGTCGAGTTCAGGACATTTCACAGCGCTATTTGTAAGCATGGTGACACGTCGCCAACAGAGGTAACTACGTCGCTTGGATGATTAAATAAAATCACTTTATATATACGCCCAGTATGCTCTGATCGTTCTCAGAGCATACTGATCGAAACGTCGAGTTGTACCTCCAGTTCTTTTCAGAACTAATTACTACTCAATTGAGCATTTCACATGGTGTCACCGCAATTAGTCTTACTTATCCTCCTCACCATGCAAAGCTACAAGCTTTACCTAATTGTTTCATTGTTCATTTCTGCTATTTTTTTCTGCAGTACACTTTGTCAATGGCTTAGAAATGTGTATAGAAATCTAATTTAAAAAGGTTCTTCAGTAATTATTTTACCGACAAATTCGACTGGCATAGTAGTCTAATGGTTGGAACTCGCCTTGCAAGTAGAAGTTACCGGGATCGAGACTAGATTTTTCAACATTTTATTTGGTTTCATTATTTTTTATACATTTTTTTAAACTACTAAATTAATTCAGAAGCAAAGCCTTTCTATATAATAGTAATTTACGGTTGTGGAGGATTTTTTAAGGAAAATAAAGTAAAAAGTTCATTTTTAATATACAAATTGTATAAGTTTTGAGGCTTTGCATGGTGGAATATCGATATCGTTTCGGTTTGCGGTAACACCATGTGTTTATCTCAACTAACGTGAAGCTGAGGTACAGGTTCTGAAAAGAACCGTATCGTCAGACCTCTTCATTCTCCTGAAGAAGATTAGAGCAGGCTAATCGAAACGTTGAGAATAACCCGTGAAGTCCCATGGTTCTCCCTGAACCATATTAACCCGTGAAGTCCCCATGGTTTTCCCTGAACCATATTTCTCACTTAGCGACAGTAGAGAAAAACGAGTTGCCCGAAATTGGTTCTCCCTTGAACCTTTCTCACTTAACGAAGGTTGAGATACGAGTTGTACGATACGGTTCTTTTCAGAACCTGTACCTCAGCTTCACGTTAGTTGAGATAAACACATGGTGTTACCGCAAACCGAAACGATATACAAATTGTATATAGTGTAAATCGCTTTCTTTTCGGCATCATTTCAGGTAGTTTTGGCATGATGTTTACTGACATGGTGCATGCTCTTCATCGTGTGTCTCATTCTGTGGATAATAGTCTCGTTACGGGTAAAAAATGGATGTCTTCTTCTTTGTATCATCTTGAGGGGTGTCTATTTCTGGTTTCTTGACTGCAAGTCTTTGTTTCCTTCCTCACTATTTTCAAGAGTTTTGTTCTCGGAAGTTTCTTTAACGGGAAGAAACAATATGCATTGTTCAATAAAGTTTCTATGAATAATTATTTCTTTTCCGTTGCTCACGGTGATATGCGCTACATCCATGAAGTGTTCATTTTTATGTTTTTGTATTCCTATTGTGGAGCCATGCTTCTTGAGATAATGGATCATTCGATCAAGTGTTCTTAGAAGAGGATACATTTCTAAACTTTCTGAGGTTGCATGCAGGCGGCTCTCCCCTTTTTAGCACGATGGAAAGTGTTTAAGTGCATTTTTCCCCTCTATGGCTTAAGAATTCCAGGATTGTTTTTAAAGATGTGGCGTAATCTGATGGCTTGGGCTCGTCGTGACATTTTGTATTGAAACAGATTATACTTAAGGTCACACGTTCAGTTAAACGTAAATGCCAGTACTTCTGTTGTGAACTTTTAAAGCAATTAAGTGATTCCCCCGTGCAATTTCAGTTGAAGGAAGCTTAGTGGTCGGATGATTTCAATAGTTATAATCCCGCCATAAAGAATGTATCGCCCGTGTTTGTAGCTATTTTAACGGCAAGTTCCTCTTTAGAACATTGTTCTTGTACTTGAAAGCAAATTACATATTTCTCAGAATAATCGTGGTTTTACAGCAATAATTAACAAAGTTATAAGGTGGTCCCGCACGCCATAAATTAATTTTGGCACTTATTTACTATTAAACCAAGCTTCTGACAACTATACTACTCAAAACAATTTAGGGAACACCGGAATAATCTCAGTTAAAGCAAGATAATTTATTTCAGATAAACACAATGTTTCACAGAATTGATGAGAAACAACTGCACAATGAAACAGATGCATGTAGTGATTACACATTTCATGACATGACTACTGAAAGAGAGAGGGGGTTGCAAATGAAAATCCTGGTTCATGGAACATTTCAAACCTATTTGATGTTAAAAATCCGGTGTTCCCTAAATTGTTTTGAGTAGTATATTTTGTGAAATATCTCAGTTCAGAGTATTTTTTTGTATGTAGCAATTAAGCCTTGATGTATCGATCATCAATCCTACATACGTTGCGGTACATTGCGTCATAGAATAAACTTGTTTTGGTTATTTTGACATAGCATAATGACATTTCCACGAGTTTTTTTTCTGGATACATAAATATTTCGGTATGTTTTTTTTTTTTATTTTTTTTTACCAGGAATTGTTTGTTTTGATTTAATTTTGCCCTACACCGACGTGTGTATAGCAGAGCATACTCAGTGCTTTCCGAGTGTCTGTAAAAAAAAACATCACAAGCGACTGTTTGTCACACGACGCAAGAATTTCATAAATTGTTTGTTTTATTTTTTTAGGTGTTTGTTTGTTTGTTTGTTTGTTTTTGTTTTGTTCGTTTTGTTTTGTTTGTTTGTTTGTTGGGGTGTTGGGGTGTTTGTTCGTTTGTTTTGTTTTGTTTCGTTTTGTTTTGTTTGTTGTTTGTTTCTTTTTTGTTTGTTGGGGGGTGTTTGTTTGCTTGTTTGTTTTTTGTTTGTTTGTTTTTTTTGGGGGAGGGGGTTATCCTAAAAGGAAAGAATACCACTTTCAAATTCAACCAGATTATTGACAATAACTCTTGCAAAATCACCCAAAGGCCATCAATATTGACCACCATGCAGTAAATTCACCATAATGCGCTTCATATATTCACTTTATTGTGTACTCTTTGACATCCACTAGATTATTTGAAACAACGTTCATTAAAATGGGTCTTAGTGTTAATTAATTTATATACACCTTTTCTGTAAATTCTTCAACGCCTAAACGTATCCTCATGGCTAACTTCATTAACGCACAAACGTGTTTTGGTATAAAGATAAACACCACATAACGCGTGTTACAGCCATCGAAAAACAAACGCAAAAACGTGTTCATAAAGTACTATGAAAAGGGCGTTTAATTAAAATTTAAATGTAAACACAGCGTAGGAAACGAGCAATGTAGCCAACAGTTTCACTCCAAATTTTATGGGAGTTTTCCATAATGCAAAAAGGCTTACCACGGACAGGGGCGAGTTGTCTTATATATTTGATTCTATGTGTTCTTGGCATTGCATGGGGGGGGGGCGGAGGTTGTGGTCATTATTGAAATTGTCATGTAAATTAAAATTTCAATGTAACCGTTTTATGTGTGTCGTGTCCCAACTTGTTGCCGTGTGTAAAACACTGTAAATCAAATTATATTTGCTCCTTAAAGGGACTATATCGTCGCGATCAGAGCGGACTTTCAACAGGGCATGGAATGTGTGATGACTGAAAATTACTGGCTCATTTATGCAGCAGCAGCAACAGTAATGATCTTGTCATGTGCGGTGTTATGACAGTCGCTGAGATAATATGTAGCAATTGGATTCCATGCCCTTTTGATCGTGACGATATTGTCCCTTTAGCACAATATTTGTTTTTTATCCAATGGCGTGAAATCTTTAAGGCACCCTTTTTCACAACAGTACTGGATATTTTGCTGTATGCATCAACATTCTTTGATAGAAACGATATTTAAATGACGTGCTGTAATGTTTTATAAGTAAAAGTGTAAGAATTTCCGGTTTGAAAGAGTACACTGTAAAAAAAAACACATGTAAATTTCCAGCATAATGCAGGCATCTCTATTTCCAATAATTTGCTGTATTACAATTTTACATAACAAGTGTGTTAAACTGATTTACACAATTTCTGTAAACGCTTAATAATGAAACTGCAATACGTTTCCATATTTGTTTGTTTTACCCATCCTGATTCTCTTTTTCGGCCCACAAAGAATATGTCCAAACAAAATATGGAAACGTATTGCAGTTTCATTATTAAGCGTTTACAGAAATTGTGTAAATCAGTTTGACACACTTGTTATGTAAAATTGTAATACAGCAAATTGTTGGAAATAGAGTTGCCTGCCTTTTGCCGTAAATTTACATGTTTTTTTTAGTGTATATGTTTTGCCCAAGAAATTCTACGTTGGACTGAAAATAAACAACCTGAATGCATATGTCATATTTTTCTCGTTAACGACAGAATGAAAAAAGTGGCCACTTTAACAGTTTGGTTTCATATCCCATGAATGCGTTTACAGGCATTTTAACAAAAGCGCTCTGACTTCTACAGCTAGCTCGGCACGTACTGTACATATTTTGTTCGTACGACTGCTTGTTTACAAGGTACTTGTGGCGGTGGTCTTTGTACACATCCTCCGTAATGGACAAGCTATGTTTCCCACTGCTTTGAATTACAAAATGGAAACGTTACTTTTTTCAAAGAAGAACGTGGGCCATTTAAATAGAATTCAAATTTTCAAAAAGTGTTATTTTTATTTTATTTTTTTAAATCTTGTATTATTTATAATTGTTTGAATTTTGATCACAAATAATTTTAGAAATCTTATTTATGTTATTTTAAATTACCCACATTCGTCCTGGGAAAATTTATTACAAATTTGAAATGAATCACAGCCATGATCCATTTTACTTATAAGTAATAGACACAGTTTGGCCAACATTACCAATGTTGTACCTTCCCTTCAATGTATATCTTGATTCAAAGAGAGTAAGCATACTCATAGAAGCAGTTTGGCCAACATTACCAATGTTGTACCTTCCCTTCAATGTATATCTTGATTCAAAGAGAGTAAGCATACTCATATACACTCAATACACTCTAGCACGCATAAGCTTTACCATAAAGTTAGCGACATGCGGACTAGATTCGCCCTGCTGACTACAACTTCAGAAGGTTCAGAAGGTTCATGGAAGCAGTTTTGTCAACATTACCAATGATGTACCTTCCCTTCAATGTACATCTTGATTCAAAGAGAGTAAGCATACCCATATAGAAGCAGTTTGGCCAACATTACAAATGTTGTACCTTCCCTTCAATGTACATCTTGATTCAAAGAGAGTAAGCATACTCGTAGAAGCAGTTTGGCAAACATTACCACTCTGTCACAGAAGCAAGTCCAGAGAGCCAAAAATGCTTGTGTAAAGAAATGCTTTAATGGGGAGGGAAAAGGTCAAGTACAGACAAATGAGCGGGGAAAATACAAATAAAGACAAGGTACAGGACAGACAAACAGGTGGACTTTTAATATCCGTAGGGATGTTATGGGAAACCAAATCACCTCATGTCGCGTATTAAATTTACAGTGTTGTCAATTCTTAAATCAATGGGGGGGGGGGTCGAAACTGTTTAGCTGCATTCAAACGGAAGAAACGACAATGGTATTTACTAACGTACGCTCAATTCAACTATCTAGTTTCCAAGACATACATCATAAATTAAACTGTCAAAGTTTCATCAGGTGCCCACTTTCTTGACAAAACTGTGTAAGTGAAAGCGTATTTTTGTTAATTTATAAACACTTTTGGAAAATAAATTTGTTCAGGTGTCAAAGTTTCATCAGGTGCCCACTTTCCTGAGAAAACTGTGTAAGTGAAAGCGTGTTTTTGTTTATTTATAAACACTTTTTGAAAATAAATTTGTTTAGGTGTTTATAAAGTGTTATCCCCTTTAAACATGTTTGTGTGTATAAGTTATTAACATGTAAAAGTGTCTTTGTGTCTACATTTATTAACGGACAAACGTGTTTGGGTAAGAAAAATTAATAAAATTAGCCGTTTAAAAAACCGTTGCCAGATATAACACGCTCGTTACGTTTCAAACCTAATTACTACTCCAAAGAGATTTTTTTCACATGGTGTCATCACCGCAAACAGACTTTATTCATTATGTTGTTTAATTTTCCGGATCTGACTCCTTTATTAAACTTATCTTAAAGAGAGGCTCCTCAGGTCAAATTCAGTTTTGTGCTGCACTCATTTTCCAATAGAGTCCTTATGAAAGTGAAAAATATTACAAAGTCTCCAACCTCACGTTAAAATGGTGGAAATAGAGTTGCCTGCAATTTGCTGTAAATTTACATGTTTTTTACAGTGTATTTAAGTGTCAGTTACGTAAATTGACGGGCATTACGGGACGGCACCAAAAAAACCAAAAAAAACTAATTGTTGATTAAATGATAATATTCCCATGCAGATGTACCATGCTACAATGTACCTTTGGCAGGTTTCAATGGATCAACTGTAATTTCAACATTAACCTACGCACCGCTAGAACAACCAGGGTGGTTTCCTTACTATTGCTGGAACTTCACAGCCAACGATGGTATGCAGGTAGAAGCGACGTGCCAGTACAACTTCACCCGGCAGTCACTAGGCTTTCTACTTGCGTTCTACGTGGATGGAATATTGATTAACTACGGGGAATTTTTTGAAAATCAGAAACTCCCCGAGGTATTTTATTCTCCTCATGAAATACTGCGTCTGACGGTGCTATCGGTGAGATTCGATGAGGAGGATGTTTTTGCATGCAACGTGACACAGCAACCTGACGGCACAAGTAAGTATCCGCTTAGAATATGCCTTAATATCGGAACTGCCGCGTGCACACTGTAAACATAAGTTAGTCGTTTTGACTTATAAAAATTAGTCCAGCACGATGTCTCATAGGACCAATTAAATTTAGCCAGAAATTTGGTCGACTAATGTAAATTAGTTAAAAACCGACTAATAAATATTAGTCTTCTGACTAAATAAATTTTTGCTCCATAGGACTAGTCTTTAGTCCACCGACTTTCAGTTTAGTAATTCCAAGAGATGACTACATGGATTTAGTCAAATGACTAAGACTTTGTTTCCTATAAAATAAAAAGACACTGAAACAATCAAATGATGTTACCAATCCAAAATGATTTATTTCCATAAAACTGGATAAAATCCTGATTAGCACCTTTAACAACACATGTAAAACCCTGTATATGATAAATGAAATAAATGCATTATGCTGTGTACCTGACATACAAAAAAACTTGAGTTCTATGAGGTGAACCAATAATATAAATATACATCAGTTATTAACCTACAAATCTTGTTTCGTTTGTGTTGATCGATTTTGAAATATGAAATTGCAAGAAAAGTTGGCAAAATACACTTATCATAATCAGACCACCAAGTATACTTTAAAAAGGTGGGCATCTTGATCTCCACTTAAAACTGCATTCATGAAATACAAATCGGATTAAGTTGAAAGGCTGTTTTATACTTTTGCTATAATGTATGATTAACAAATACAACAAAATTTGACATAAAGCATAATCAGAGCACCAAATAATTTTGAAAAAGGTGAATATAACTCAATATACAATCCATCAAGAAAGAGAATTAACCTGTCAACATGAGACACAAAAACAACAAAATGGTCAGGATCGCCTTTGATTTGTTCTTAAAGGAATCACCCTCTTGCGGTAAGGGGATGAACTGCATGTGTTGCTAGTTTGGAATTTAATGGAATACATGCTTAGAAATAACAACCACATCCAGCATTGATGGACGGGGAGGTCCGTTTAAAGAGTTCTGCCAATTTGTAAAAAAAACTATCCTAACCCTGCAATTAAAAGCCGGCGCACACAATGTGATCCGACTTCGAAAAATCAGTCTCCGACTCGGTCGTAAAGATTTGACTGTTGAATCTTTACGACTCATTCTGCGACTGGTTGGAAACTGGCTTGCGACTCCGAATATCGCAGTTGGAAACAACCGCAAACCTTGTGATCCGACCGAAAATCAGTTGGATCGTAGTCAGATCGTGTAGTGTGCAGCGGCCTTATAACAATATGCAAAAAGATGTGTCCAGAAAAAATAAAATAAAACAAATAAATGTAGAGGTGAAACGTGCTGGGATCAGACACGGGATACTTATGGGGGGGGAAATCTAATTCTTTGCACAGATGCCGTTAAATTTTTCGAGAAGGTTTACTACTCCCCGTTCAATTTTGACGTTATCTTGGACATTCATAATTATCTTCTGAAAGAAAGTTAAGGTTTTTCTTCAGGGAAGCTGGGTATGCTAAATTGAAAATATAGAAACATGCCAAGTAGACGGCTACAGCTGACAGGAGCTTGGTGATATGTCCAACTTGTATTCCGTCAACCATTACAGCAAACGCTTTGCAGTCCGCCAGAGTAGCCATGTCCCCTCTGATGTACTGTACACCTTCCTGTACATCAACAAAGGAATGGAAAGGAAAAAAGTGTTCAACATTACATGTTGTAATAAAAGTTACCCCATCATGCACAATTCATATTTAAGCAAATTTGTTTCATTCCATAAGGCCAAAAATCTAAGTCCAAGGTTTTTGTCTGTTGGTTGGCTTCAACATCGGTGTGGTGAAGAGGGATTTTTGACAATGCAGAAAAACATGTCACTATATGACACTACTATCTTTTGTGACGTGCATGGAGACCAGAAACCGGAGACTTTGTTGTTGGCCTAAATGTCTTGGTAAAATATCCAGATTATGCAGTGTTGTATACAGGTGAAAATATAATTAATTATAACTCGCAATATTTACCCTTATTTTGTCGGTGCAGCAAATTTGACATTAATGAAGCTATTTTACCCGCTACATGTACGTGTTGGAGACAACTTGAGCCTCGACCACTATCTCACAAGTGCATGTGATTTGAGCTGGTGGAAAAGGTTTATTGAGTTGTCTCTGACACACACTTCTCTTTTTAGCATATTTTTTACAAACTCTGACGAACGTAAAAAAAAAATGCTTGACAAGAACAGGCCAAGTGGCAAGCATGTAGAATTACTATCGACCCGGTGTGCAGTAAATGGGACTGCCCTAAGTAGTAACAATCAAATAGTTTGTAACAAACTGGCTCAATTCAGGTTTTCCCAGTTGGAAGTCTCAAAATAACATACTACATGTACTTACCACCTATTCTGCAAGTAATAGTAGGCTTCCAACTTTCTCCTTCAACAAAGCTGGAATTCCAACAACTGCTGCAGCTGCGGTTGCATCTAGAAAGACAATGTATAAAGTATATTTTTTATATTTGAGTAACAAAAACAATTAGCCAAGTACTTAGTGAGGGTGAATTCAGGGCAAAAGGTGCAAAGTCGGTGAGCGAAAACATCATTCAACATGTAACCTAAAAAGCAGAAGGTTGAACAATGGAATGTTGAGGGAAAAGACATGAACAAATTAAATAAAAAACGTTAAATTAAAAACAATTAACATTATTTTACATATTATGTTAAATCATGATCACCTCAAAATCAGACCCCATGTCATGTTTATTAACCACAATGTACACATTTCAAAAGTTTGTTTAAAGGCAAAAGCGTTTTGGCTGAAAAAAAGTGCTCGTTCTGCTGGATAGCTTAGGCCTATATAGCCTAGCTAGGCCCATGTGAAATTCCTGGGCAGAAAATTACAGATGTGGTTGCGGTTTACTTCAAAACAAGCTCCAACGTCACTGCATTAACGTTACCCCGAGTCTGATACTTTTGTATTGCTTAAATTTATTGCTTAACTAGTAACTAGACGGTAGACCCGTTAACAGTGCAGTTGTACTGGACTGCGTCCGTAGCCCTGCTGTGGTGTGCAGTAAAAATTGTTGACATTTTCCCCAAAATGTTTTTGTTTTCTTCGTCATGTTCTGCAACTTCATACCCTAATATTCTGCCAAAAGACTCACTTGCCCAAGTCAAAAAATACTCCCGAAGAAGGCATCGATCCGATGGTTAGTTTTGGTGAAATTTTCATCAATAATTTTGTTAATTTTGTACACAAAATGTTTGGGAAAAAGTCTACAAGATTTACTGCATGCACATCACAGCAGGGCGGTGAGGTGGTTACGAAGGATGTCCAGTATGGCAGTAGGCTACAAGTACTTGTTCGCGGGTAAATGCCTAACGTTATGTTCGTGCAGAATGTGTGCCCAGAATTAATCCACACAATGCGGTTCCAGATCATGAATTCGATTGCTGTTTTTACGGGCTTTTATATCCATTATTCTCTTATCAGGAGTACAATTGCTTACCTCGCTTTAGAAGACATTTCAGCTAATGTGTGCAGCATACGGTACCCGATGTGTGTGCAAAGAACAATGGCTGCCACACGGTTGAGCGGGTCGTCAGTGCAGAGTCTAGTAACGTATATAACACGTTGCATTTTTCGATGGTTCCCAGCTCCTCATATTCGAATAGCGCAGTGCCGAGTACCGCAGTAGTTTTTAACCAATAGAAAGGAAGCGCGGCATCGCGGTTTTGACTATAGCCACTGAGTCAGTGGACTAACAGCAAAGTAATTACGGATAACACAAAAAGGTGGTAAAGCCGTGATAAATCGATTTTTTTTGCTAGTTGGAACAGTTAAATGTATATTATGTAATACTATCTCATGCACAACACAAAGAAAATGATGAATTATATTTTCACCACATCTGCATGTAATAAATTGCATCAAACATTTGTGCATTTTGATTTTTGTAATGTAGCATTGTTATAAATATTAATTTGATCAAAGTAACATGCAAAAAAACATTTAAATGTAACATTTATAATGAAACAAGACGTTTTGTTAATGAAACAAGACTTATTTCAATTAGTCACCAGCATCAACATGGACTAGAATAAATTGGTCATTGTCGACCTCATATTAGTACTGCACTGATTTAATTAGTCATAGAACGTCGCCTAATCTAAATTAGTCATTTTGACTAATTAAAGAGCCCCAGTGACTAACTTATGTTTACAGTGCATGCGCATTGAAAACAGCCTCATGCCTCGGAAAAAATGATTATCCTTATTGTGTACGAGGATATGTAAAAAGTTAATGGGGTGGGGCAGTTTTTGGGTGATAAGCTGATATTTGTATTTTTTTTTTGTTACATATTATTATTATTATTATTTTTTTTTTTTTTTGTATACATATTATGACAAAAGTATTCTTTGAAATTGGTTAGCTATAATAATTATAAGTATTCTGTTTATGGTGTTGTAAATTTTAAAGACAGATTCTCTGTAATGTTGTTATAATACTTTAAAATACTTACAACTTATCACCGAAAAATTTATTAGTCACTGGCCTAGGAGATGCCCTAACTCAAACTGTGTAGTATTAACTTTTTATATTTTTATTTTAGTATTGTTTTTATATCTCAAAGTGTGCCTAAAGCCATGTTGTTTATCATTCTTTGTGTGATTCAATGTTTGTTTACTTCCTAAGTGGTAGCATCAAGAGATCAACTCCACAGTAATTTAGTTTACTTTTGTTGTGATCCTACAGGGGTGCTTCCTTTGTTTCTGTTTCTGTTAATTTAATGTAAATTTGTGTTTATTTGTTTTTCTACCTGTGAAATCAATAAATTAAATTAAATTAAATGAAAAATCGCTTCCCATTGACGTTTTACATATCTTCGTACGCGAGGTTGTTTTTACTATGATGTGCATGCGCTCGGCAATTCCGATAATGCTTATTATCGTCTGTCATTATCGTCAAGAATAGAGACACGCTCCTGGCGTACCATTCAAGCGATTTCATTGGGTACGTTGTGTTAAAGATATGACATCACGCTTCGAGGCTCGCTACCTCGCTAGATACCAACCAAGGTCAAAGTTGAATCTCCGAGAAACGTCACGGCCGGTATATGGCGTAATTCACGAGCCTCAAAGCGTGACATCAGATCCGCAGACTAGTATCCGCTCTATTCACATCGTAACCCTCTTGCGTTGAAATTGCGCCCAGTGTCTTCATGATGTATACACAAAGATCCTCAGATCCAAACCGGGGAAGGCGAAAGCTGTTGCTGTCAATGACATTCACCATAACATCTGATAGTGTTGAGAATATGTCAACAGAAACAATATTCTTTGGCACTACATCTCAAATATTTTTCACCTGTTTACTATATTTATGTATGTGTGGAGATAAAAAATGATTGAGTAGTACCCCTTGTCATGAAATAGTGGTGCTCTTGTACTCTAAATGACATTCCTAGTGTGAACATGAAACGTAATCATGCGGTAAAAACAAAACAATGTTTACATATAGGGCGCCCTCTGTTGACAATTTGCAGAAACAAAACTTACGTTATCAGTCAATGACACTCATCATAAAGTCTTCTTTTTACGAAGATTATGTTTTTTTGTTTAGGTTTGTTATTAAAATTAGGCCCATGCCTTTTCTATACTATTACAAAATAGTAGTTATTGGCCTTCCGTTTCGAACCTAGCAGGTTCTGTCTCAAAGGCAAAATGGATGACATACGGACATGCACACATACATAAACACAAGAGTGAGCAGAATTTAGTCAGATGTGAAATGAACACAAAAGAAAAAGGTACAAAAAGCAGAGTCAAGTTGCATTTACATTTATTGTTAATTCCCATGTATATAACAAGAAAGTTCGCCAATTTATGAATATCAAATAATCCGTGTTTTGACTCGAATAGGCTTCTGGGTCAGTTTGACCCACACGCAGTTCTCCTTTTGGAGTCAATTCTAACTCGGAATTGTTAGCTTGAACTACACATTCGTCCTGTCAGAACAACAAGGTCGTATCTAAAACAAACAAAAAATGCAACAAGGTCGTATGTGCAATAGTGCATAAGTTTGCATGCATGAAAATAATTGAGTGCAACAACGTCGTGTCTTCTTCCATAGGTTTTGCGTGTTCATCCTGGAACTCTGTAAAAAGATACAATGTTGCATTGAGCAAAATCCATGTCTGCAACAAGGTCGTAACTATGATACGACCTTGTTGCACTGAGCAAAATCCATGTTTGCAACAAGGTCGTAACTATGATACGACCTTGTTGCACTGAGCAAAATCCATGTCTGCAACAAGGTCGTAACTATGATACGACCTTGTTGCACTGATGCGACGAATTATGCTAAAATAAAAACCTTCCTGTTTTTTCTGTTTTATAGAAGACGTGTGCGGCCAGAGCGACTTTAACGTAAGCCTACCAGTTCTCTTTAATCGGCACATTTCGAATAATCGGATAATCGATTGTCTTTGGTATGCCACGAGCCCCAACGAAACGTACATCTACTTAGACGTTGTAGACATCCGTTTGTGGAACAGTCAGAGACTGTCATTCGGAATGGTTGTTAATGGCAGCTTAGAGGAGGGAGTTACCCTGCAAAACACTCAGCCGAACGGAACGTCGTACTTCTTCAGCGGAAACAGCCTTTGGATAACATTTTCGTCATTCTTCGTTTTTTCCGATGGTGCCGCTTCGCTTGATTTTATTTTGCGATCTGAGACCCTTGAAGGTAAGAATCCATCACCCTCTCTCTCGTAGATCAGTCTAATACGGCCTCGGTGCAGCTTTTAACGATTGTATTCCCCGCTTGAGACCTATTCATAGGATCTGGAAATTCACAGCTTTGAGCCCATTTGAGAGTCTGTGGAATTTATGTTTTATCTACATGCATTGTTATTTGTATATTTCCACGCTTCTTAACCCGAACACTAATCCCACCTTCACATCACCCTAAACCATACATCAACCATTGAAGATACATTTATGAAATACATTACATTTTCCATTGGCAAACACGAAAATTGTTTTTAATCTTGGCATAATTATTTCCATGTTCCTGACCTGAACCAAAACCCTCACCTCGCCCTCAACCATACATCAACCATTACCTATAATAAGTAAAAATACATTTCTGAAATACATTAAATTTTCCATTGGCAAACACGAAAATTGTGGAATAATTATTTCCATGTTTCTCACCTGAACCAAGCCCTCACCTCACCCTAAACCATACCTCATCCATTACCTATATAAGTGAAAACACATTTATTGAAATACATTAAATTTTCCATTGGCCAACACGAAAATTGTTTTTAATCTTGGCATAATTATTTCCATGTTTCTGACCTGAACCAAAACCCTCACCTCGCCCTCAACCATACATCAACCATTACCTATATAAGTAAAAATACATTTCTGAAATACATTAAATTTTCCATTGGCAAACACGAAAATTGTGAAATAATTATTTCCATGTTTCTCAGCTGAACCAAGCCCTCACCTCACTCTAACCATACCTCATCCATTACCTATATAAGTGAAAACACATTTATTGAAATACATTAAATTTTCCATTGGCCAACACGAAAATTGTTTTTAATCTTGGCATAATTATTTCCATGTTCCTGACCTGAACCAAACTCTCACCTCACTCTAACCATACCTCAACCATAAGCCTATTTGTGTGAGAATATACATTTTCCATTGACACACACGAACATTGTTTTTATTATTTAAAAAATGTGAAGGCTACTCGTTTTTGGTAAACACTTTTGTGTACTGGGAAGACGGTATACAAACTACCGCTTACGGCCGGGCGCAATACTTTGAGAAGTGACACAACCTGAAATTCCGGACTTTTAAAAAAGGTGAAATTCTGTAGGTCAACATCAAGTTTACACTATACGTAACCGTTTGGGTTCGGGGAATTGTCAATGGCATACCGTGCTTTTATTTATTTTTCTATTTAGGACAATGCAACATCGAGCAAGCAAAATGTCCCATTGATCCGAAGTGTATTCCACTCAGAGCTCTATGTGACGGTCTGAAAGACTGTTCGGACTACTGGGATGAGAATAATTGCGGTGAGTGTGTTACGTTTAAAAAAAGACCAGTATATTCTTTATGTAATAATGTCTGTCAATCCATCCATATGTAATAAATATCAAGAAGTGATATGCATAAAAGCCAACCTGCTTATTCCATTGTGTGGTTAAAGATGCATCACCCAGGTTTTCCGCTCTTACAGCAGTTTCTGAAATTCTTATTTTCCACCTTCTTTAAAATAAACAAATTTTCAAAGATAATATCGTTATTATAACGAACAATTTTTTTTGGTGAAATTCGGATGTTGGAAACTGTATAAAAGCGATATATAAAATGCACTTGATTAAACCAAGCTTCTGAAAAATATTTTGTGAAATATGTCATTTCAAAAATGTGTTTGCCTTTCTAACAGGAAATTATAAAATCAAAAAAGTACGGAAACTGCAGGTTAAACAGAGTCGAAACATCTTCAACGAGAAAATACTGTAAACGCTTAAGTAGTTCGTATTCATTCCAATGTGGATTACAGAATTTCATGTTGGTAACTATTACACCTATTAAACGGATAGCACGATACCATCATTTACGTTAAGTAAGACTAATTGCGGTGACACCATGTGAAAATCTCAATTGAGTAGTAATTAGTTCTGGAAAAAACTGAAGGTTACAACTCGACGTTTCGATCAGTATGCTCTGATCGTCCTCAGGACGATCAGAGCATACTGATGACGATCAGAGCATACTGATGACGATCAGAGCATACTGATCGAAACGTCGAGTTGTAGCCTTCAGTTCTTTTCAGAACTAATAACTACTCAAATGAGATTTTCACATGGAGTCACTGCAATTAGTCTTACTTATCCTCTTCACCATGCAAAGCTACAAAGTTTTACCTATCATTAACTACTGACTTGAGATTTTCACATGGAGTTGTCCCAATTAGTCTTACTTATCCTCTTCACCATGCAAAGCTACAAAGGTTTACCTATCATTAACTACTGACTTGAGATTTTCACATAGAGTCGTCCCAAGTAGTCTTACTTATCCTCTTCACCATGCAAAGCTACAAAGGTTTACCTATCATTAACTACTGACTTGAGATTTTCACATGGGGTCACCGCAATTAGTCTTACTTATCCTCTTCACCATGCAAAGCTACAAAGGTTTACCTATCATTAACGTTGCACAGTGTACATGTATGTTCATCGACATCAGACGAACGGTCCTTATAGGAAGTATTAGGACTGTCAAATTATCACTTCAGTTTAACAATTGCTCAATAGACCCTAAGAGAAACATAGGTCTTATTTTATGTGTTTTTACAAAATTGTTTATGAGTATCCGGGTATCCGAAGATTTCAATGGGCTATAAGAGGAACCATAGGCCTTACCAGTAGTTTGTTTAAACTTAAGCTATATATTATGCCTATTTTGCTCTGATTGTTTTGTGTTTTTGTTTTCCCAGATACATGCGGTTTAACAAATAATATTCTCCGGTTTGGTAAAACGTTAACGGTTATTGGAGGTTATCATTTTATAACCGACGGCTCTTTTTCCACGTATTCGGAAAATTCATCATCGATTCCAAATACGCCTACCAACTCCTCATCAAGCGTATATACGAATGGTATCGTATCGCGGCAGTCCGAGTGCATCTGGAGATTGACGGGGCCCGCAGGGAGTCGAATCCGCATAGAGGTTTCGGAACTAATCGGTCACTTTTTCGAGTTGAAAATCGGGAATGGTGATGATCCGTCAATGGCGTTGCCTAATGCCGTGTTATTCACATCGATTGCTCCATCTCATCCCGTTGAGATACTGTCATCTGATTCTGATGTCTGGATCACCCTGGAATCCACTGCCTCTGAGTTTTATGTTGATCGTCTCAGAATTGAATCAACTGTTTATAATGTAACTGGTAAGTAAACCCGTAACATTATTATTATTATTATTATTTTTAAATATTCATAAAAACAGACAGTTTAGACAATCTGATTATTTACATGGGGTGTCATGGCCGAGTGGTATAGTGCATTGGGACTTGTGTCCGATGACTGAGTCGTCAAAATGTGGGTTCGAATCCTGGCCAGGATCATGGTACTTGTGTATAGAGTACCATGGCTGAGTGGTCCAGCGCATCGGACTTGCGTGATCTGATGGCCGAGTCGTTAGAATGTGGGTTCGAATCCTGGCCACGATCATGGTGCTTGTGTATGGAATGCCATGGCTGAGTGGTTTAGTGCGCTAGACTTGCGTTCTGATGGCTGAGTAGTCAGGATGTGGGTTCGAATCCTGGCCAGGATCATGGTGCTTGTGTATCGAGTACCATGGCTTTGTGGTTTAGTGGACTGGACTTGTGTTCTGATGGCTGAATCGCCAGAATGTGGGTTCCAGTCCTAGCCTCGACCCTGGTACTTGTGTCCTTGAACAAGACACTTTACTATAATTGCTTATCTTCACTCAAAATGGGTACATGAGAAGTAAGATAGAGATGATATTTGATTAGCCCTGTAGCGCTCAAAGATGTTTGCACATATTGTTTGCATAATAGGCTGCATGCTCCCCAGGGACATGAGAATGATATTGGCCCAGTGATCAAGGGTGAAGCACACTGGGACATCATGTGAAATGCGCTATATATTATTCAGAATGAAATATTATATTTTTCTGCTTGATTTGGTTTAAAACATTAATTTCTTTTTCCCCCGGTGTCTCCAGAGTGTGATGATCAGATTCAATGCCCATCTGGTCTACAATGTCTGAATAACGCATCGTCTGTCTGCGATGGACGATTGGAGTGCGATGCTTACGAGGACGAATTAGGCTGTGGTAAGATTTCAAGAATATTGCTGAAATAAAATACAAAACTATTAAAAACATTTTTTATTCTCAATTGTTTTAACAAGCAATATTTTGTACTCCAAATGTGCGCACGCACAACGAGCGTTTTGCACCCCTGCCCGGCATGCTGTGGGCATCACGGGATAAAATTTTCCACGCGAAACTAGGTCCTAGAGAACTGGACGCAATCTTAATTAAACCATGGAGGTAAAAATAGACCTCCATGATTAAACTAAATGCAGGCGAACCATCAGCTGTGGGGAGAACACGCAGACGAATTACATGCATGTACAAGATACAGTTCTCAGATACATCACGGCTTCTTTTTGAGACCTTGTGCGTCAGTCTGTGGAACAATACGTCATAAATGGCCCAAATCCATTGTTCTTGGAGTACTATGCCACGGACTAGGATATCCGCGCTCTCAGTGCACATCGTAGCCCTCTAGCGGTGATTTTGCACTCAGTGTCTTGATGATAGTTACTTTTGCGTCGTGTGAGCGTTGTGCGTACAAATGATTTGCTTATGTTATGGTAATAAACGCGCATGTACTGCCAGCCAATGATTGCTAGAGATATTCTGTGCGTGCGCACATCAACTGTAAAATACGCCAAACGCAACGCACTATCGCTGCCCTTTCGCCCACAGTGGTCTAACAACATGTGCCCTCAACGGCTCATGCACGGTGCGAATTACACCAGTGGCACACTTCACGTAGGTAATAGACTTCTGGATTTAATCAATTACTATATGCTTTGCCTTTAATACCAGGAGAGTGCGGAGTAGATCATTTTATGTGTGATTCTGGTAACTGCATTCCTAAGTACCAGCTATGTAACAGAAAAGTAGACTGCCTGTGGGATTTCGCTGATGAGTTTTTATGCGGTAAGTGTACACAAGGTATTTAACATAAATGTAACAGCCAATGGTATTCCGCGAATGAGTTGTTAAGCGGTAAATACAAATACGTAGTTTGTAACAGAAAAGTAATAATAATAATAATAATAATAATGTGTGGACTTATATAGCGCACGTATCCACCAACTAAGTGGTGCTCAAGGCGCATTCTTTTTTACGTGCATTACACAACACACGGGACCCACGGCTTTACGTCCCATCCGAAGGACGAAGCAATTATGGTTAAGTACCTTGCTCAAGGACACAATTGTCACGACCGGGGCTCGAACCCACACCCTGCTGCTGGCAACACCAGAACTTGAGTTCGGTGCGCTAGACCGCTCGGCCACGACACTCCTATACGGGTTTTTCGCGAATTATTTTTATGCGGTTAGATTACACGAGGCATTTAATATAAAATTAAACTGCCAGTGGTTTTTCGCAAATGAGTTTTAGAAAAGTAGACTACCTGTGGGTTTCCGCGGATGAGTTTTTAAGCGGTTAGTGTACACACGGTATTTAACATAAATGTAACAGCCAGTGGTATTCCGCGAATGAGTTGTTAAGCGGTAAATAAAATACGTAGTTTGTAACAGAAAAACGTAGACTGCCTTTGGGTTTTTCGCGAATGATTTTTATGCGGTTAGATTACACGAGGCTTTTAACAAAAAATAAACTGCCAGTGGTTTTCGCAAATGAGTTTTAGAAAAGTAGACTACCTGTGGGTTTCCGCGGATGAGTTTTTAAGCGGTAATTAGTGTACACACGGTATTTTTATGCGGTTAGATTACACGAGGCTTTTAACAAAAAAATAAACTGCAAGTGATATTTCGTGGCTCAGTTTTTATACGGTGTGTTACAAAAATAAGACTTCCAGTTGCATTTTTATTAATGGCATTTATTAAAAACAACTAATGCAGATAAGATACTTTCTTTACAGAGAAGAGAAGAAAAACAACAGCAGAGGATAATGTTATACATTTTTGTCTTCAGGGTCGATAGAAATAAGCGCCAATGACGCACCACGTTCACTCATTCAGATCGACTGGGGTACAGCGTGCCTCTGGGTCATAACCTCTGACCCCGGGTCAAAGGTACAGCTGGAATTGAAGGAACTTCCGCGCTGCTATGTAAATATTGGTGAGGGCGCAGTCGGTGCCGCAGAAACCATATGGTGGATAGATTCACGTCCAGGGTTGATACCGTTCCCGCGTGTTGTCTCGTCGAATGGCTCTTCACTGTGGATAGCGAAGTACCGGTGTTTAGATGTAACCTATTATAAGTGGTATTATCCTGAATCAACTTTGTTAGAAATTGACGTTACTTCCATGGATATCAGACAGTATACTGTAAAAAGTGAGTATTACACATTTTGTGTAGGAAATTAAATGTTGTTCAAATATATGTCACGGTTACTAAAACGTGCACTATTAATGAATTTTGGTACAATTCTTTTTGATGCGTTCATATATCTAATTTGCATATTGATGTTATTCCTTGTTCATGTAAATATTACTTTCTTATTTTAAATCCATGAAGCGCCCTCTATGTCCCTTGTGTATTTCACGCGCTATTATTTGCATGTCAGCCGTGATTGGTTCACAAAGATAAAGCAAGATCCCCCGTCAAAAATTTGATGTTACTTTACATGGATATCAGACAGTATTCTGTAAAAAAGTGAGTACTTTGTGACATTTTGTGTAGGAAATTAAATCATGTTGAGATATATCATTTACATAAAAGCATTGTTTTGCAAAGATATTAGGAAAGATATTTTTAGAGTCTTTACACAAGGGTTTGTTTAAGCTCCCGTGTAATTATTTTAGTTAATACGGATTACTACCTGAGACATTATTTGCAATTAGTGGCGCATAACAATATGTTTTTCTGCGCTCGTTTCAACAAACATTGACTTTTGAACACATTAATCCAACAAAGACGAGAAAGTTGAAAGTTGTGTCAAAATTTGTAGTTTTGTGTACGTTTGGCCTATGGCCACCACACTCGTGAAAAACTATGACAAATCCGATTGACAATCGCGGCAGAGTCGCGGCCGCTCCACAAGTCTGATCGGTTGATAGGCTATGAGATAATGATTGACAGCTGTTATTGGCCAGCTATAAATATGCAGGAATCATTCTCTTCTGTCCAACAGCATGTGCGCAAGGCGAATTCTCGTGTACATCGGGCCCACGCTGTCTTCCCCAATCAGCTCTCTGTAATGGATGGGGCGACTGCCCTGAGAAAGAGGACGAATACGGCTGCGGTAAGGGGGACAATTTCATAGAGGACAATTTCATAGAGCTGCTAAGCAGAGAATTTTGTTTAGCAAATATTTTCGCTAAGCATTATAAAACAGACTATTAACCAGCCAAAGTACACTCATTTCATGTGCAATTTTGGCTTGCAATTATTTCTTGTAAGCAATTTGCTTAGCAGCTCATTGCAAGTGGCTCCAGATGAAGTCGTTATAATCAAAGATGTATTCCCAGCCTATCATTGTTTTACCGGAAATTCCCTTTGATTCTGAATTTTGTCCATGATGAAGAAAAGACAACAATACGTCAGAAATGTCTTTTTTTCTGACCTGGATTCCGAGTATTCTAGTTCTGTCTGATCCAAAATAAGTTCTTGCACCCTTAGATCAGTTTCCGGGTAAATTTTTACCTGGAAGCTATTACATGGCTAATTTATACAACATGGCCCTCTAGCGGTGAAAATTCACCCAGTGTCTTGATTAACCTCTCTGGCGTCTAGCCTGAAGATCTGACGTCACACTTCGAGGCTCGTGAATTACGCCAGATACTGGCCGCGGCCGCCATGTTTTCCCCGAGATTCAACATTGACCTTGGTTGGTAGCTAGCGCGCGAGCCTCGAAGCTCGACGTCAGATCTTCAGCACAACGTATCCAATGAGATCCCTTGAATGGTGCGCCTGGAGCCCGTCTTTATCCTATCAAGGATCGATGATCCCTGCAAAATACGCCAGACGCGACGCACTATTTGCTGCTCTAGCGATCAACAGTGTTGTAAAAACATACGCATCAACAGCTCATGCACAGTTATTGTTTTTTCTCCAAACCAAGGAAACTGCACAGCACAGCAATTTTCCTGTCGTTCTGGTCAAGGCTGTACAACCAAACAGCGCGTGTGCAACGGAATACATGACTGCCAGGACCGTTCTGATGAGATTGACTGCAGTAAGTGTTTATTTTATAAATACAGAATTAGCTATTGCAAACTGCTTACCAACCTAAAGGACTTGTAGTATAATGCAAAATTGTAGTTATTGGCCTTACGTTTCGAATCAATCAGGTTCGAACTTTCTCAAAGGCAAAATGAGTGAGATACATACATACATACATACATAAACACAAGAGTGAACAGAAGTTAGTCAAGTGTGTAAATGATTATTTTATAGGGAGTTTTTAGGAACGAAAACTATGTTCTTGCTAATTCACTTCAAAATATGTCCCAAGATTGTTATGGTCTAATGGCCTGTTATGCGTGCCGGCGGACGTGCGTTCGATGCGGACAGTAGGCGGACGTGCGTTTGATGTGGACACAGTAAGCGGACGTGCGTTTGATGTGGACGCAGTAGGCCAACTCCTTCATTTTTTTTTCATTTAGTGACGGTAACAATCTGTTCCTAAAACTATTATTGTATGAGTTGTAATTATTTTTTAGAAAAGTGAAAAGTTTCTATCTTGAGTTAAGGAAAAGGCACTTCATCGAGGTGCATTTCACAGTCTCGCGAACGACCAACGTATTAAGCTAAACCATTTACAGGATGGTTTTTGATGTATATCTTGTTTCAAAGAGAGGTAGCATATTGATATGTTGTATCGTCACGATATCAATGCTATAATCGTTACTTCCAAATTGTATAACAATTATTAATGGTTAATATTTTATTTTTTAAATTGAGATTCAACGACATATTCTGAGTTTATTTCTAAGAGAGCTTCCACTTCTTGATGCATTGTTTTTGTCCAAGAATAATAACTAATGTCGGGCATTTTAAAGCGCTTTTAAACAAGGTATCAAAGCGCTGTACATTATTACCCCTGCTCATCAGGCGCATAAATCATTCCAGAAATCATCTCAGCTCCCTGGGGAGTATACAGCTCAATTGCTGCCATTTCGGCGCATATGGGCTAATCAAACACAACAACCAACTCTGCCCTCACAGGTACCCATTTACTCCTGGGTGGAGAGAAGCATTTATGGTAAAGTGTCTTGCTCAAGGACACAAGCACCACGGTCGCGGTTGGGATTCGAACCCACATTCTGACGACTCAGCCATCAGAACACAAATCTGATGCACTAAACCGCTCGACCATGGCACTCCACAAGAATAATGAACAACACTTACTTATTTGTTCTACATGATTTTTTGTATTGATCAGGTTAACAGCAAAAGTAGTGGATAGTGTAGTGAAACTATATCATCACATTAAACGTAACAATGCTCAATGCAACAAGATGCAACAAATGCTAAAAGTTGTTGCATCTCGTTGCCCTCACAGAGAACAAAAGAACCATTGTCCTATCTGGTAGATCTTGTTGCATTGAGCAGCCTGCACACTTTTCTGTTGTTGCATTTTGTTGCATTCATTAGGGTTATAATTCTGTTTTATAAGGACCATGCAGTGATGCCCTCGTCGACATTAGCGGCAATAAAACGTCCATAATATCTACGCCCAACTGGCCGCTTCCGTATCCGTCTATTATTCATTGCCAGTGGTTAGTGGTGGCAGAAGTGGGATACCGTGTAGTGCTAACTTTTGTCGAATTTGATATGGAGAGGGGCTACGATTTCCTTTACATCGGCAATGGCCTGATTGAGGATCCTTACGTGAAACTTAGCGGGTGAGTATTTTTTTACGATAACATATATTTTGGTGATGGGGAGGGGAGGGGGAGGCGTGTCCCCATCACCTCCGATCGACTGACACTTATATGAGGATCCTCACGTGGAAGCTAGTAAATGAGTTTGAACGTTGTGGTTGCTTTAATAAATATGTATTATAAGTATTATTTAAATGAGTCAATTCAAATGTAAAGTTAGTCGTCTCCTGCACGTGCGCAGTTACCTGCACGTGCGCAATACCTGCACGTGCGCAGTTACTTGCGCAGCTATATATGCACCTATGCGCAGCTCTTTTTATGCAGTGTTGCCACATAACATAACGTGTAAATAACATACCTGTGTAAATAAAACTGTATAAATAAGACATCGGATATTTCATCAGTGACATTTGGCGCCCCCAATTACCCAAATGGGTCACCTATACCGACTGTCCCCTTTTAGTCACCATAGTCCATTCACCTATATGCCACCTAAACCCTTGGACATCTCTCCATCTATTCATACTTGTGTGACTTCTGTTTGCAGAGTCCAGTACCCAGTAACAACCGCATCAAGGCACAACGAAATGTTCCTGGTACTCAAAACTGATTACAAAGAGCAGAAGAAGGGATTCATGATCAGGGTCGAACAGAAACAGAAAGGTAAAAACAAATAAGCGCAAAGATCAAACAAAATAACGAGGAAATAAGGAATGCAGACACTGTTGATTCGACATTGATAGTAGTCATTGATGCGAATGTTACTTGTTGTTATTCACTGTCCTGTTGTTGCGTGACTTTGTATTTTCCCCGCTGGTATCTGGTAAAGAGTCATACACGAAGTGTACTAGTTGTGTAAAAACCTAGTCATCGGCATACTACTCCGATAAACAATGGATTTGGGCCATTCATGACAATGGTATTCAACACACTGGCGACTAGGGTCGCTTAACCTGCATGTTTAATGCGTTCTTCGCTTTAAACGCGCCTATTAAGTGCATGCATTCGTAATTGTGCAACTCTCAGCTGTAACCAAGTCGCACCAAGTTCGTGACTCGTTTTGTCGTGGATCTAGCGCTTATCGAGCGCTTATCCCAGTACGCCTCAAAGGGAGGGTAGCCAAACCCGTGCTTGTTGCGCACGTGCACATTTCGGAGAACAATGCCACAGTTCTCACAAAACTCCCAGAATTCTGAATTCAATAAGTGACTATACTTTGTGGTGTAAATATCATTGGTACTTTCATTTGATTTTGTATGTTTTAGTTGGCTGTGGAGTGAATGAAGTTGCTTGTGACATGGCTGATCTTATGTGCGTTCAGAATGACACGTCTGATAGAGGCCTGACACTGTGCTATCCAGGTTTGGCTCCTTTACGTCTTACTTCTGTTGGTGATCCCTGTAGCATTCTATTTTCAAAATAGACCGCCCCAGGGATCACCTCGGGGGGCTACACTGTAAAAATGGTGTTTAAAATTTAAACACACGCAAAATAAACGCGTTCAGGAATGCGTTTAAATGCTATTAAAGTGGCCATCCTCTGTACATGTCACAAAGCTAAACGTGCTTAGCTTTCTGTTAACTGTTCATATGGTTTTTAGCATTCAAACACACATCACAGAAAAGCACAATCTAAACATGTTTTAGGCTAAACATGTGAAAAAAAGGGAGTACAAGCTAAGTGTTTAGAAATGTGATTAAATTCTAAACACCGTTTTAAAGTGTATATGTGGCTACAAAGCAGACTTTACCGTTGGCAAAAGGTCAATACATCCATATATAATGCTGATCAAACACGTTGATATAGATTTGTTGTTCAGCTGGGAAAGTTCCCAATAATGTATATTATAAGGTAACTATAAAATTCATATACTGTTTTTGACATCAGTGTAATATTTATTTAATAGCCTTTGGAAAAAGCTCGGGGCCATAACCCCTTTATCCGCGGTTGACTTCACAACGCCATAATAATGCAGTTTGTTGGATTTGTTATTTGGATATTTTTCAGAATTATGTGGGGAGCGTTTCATATACTTACAAGACGAACCCTACAATCTGAAGTCAACCTGGTACCCGCACAACTACCCTGGTAATCTGGATTGCCAATGGTCCGTCTTCTCTTCAAAAAAGCCCACCATCGTGGTCGAAGTTATGTCGTTTTTGACGGAAACCTCAAGTGACTTTTTACGTATCGATGACGTCAGCAATGGTTCCCAGTCGTTCGTGTTGCATGGACCAACAAAAGTGCAATCAGTGTTCTTTAACAGCGGAGAGGTGTCTATTTCATTCACAACTGATTCTACCGTGGAGTACCCAGGATTCTATCTGCGGCTGACAAACGAATTTGATCTCTCCAGTAAGCAGCTTTTTTCATGGCGCACACTTAAACTCGTCCCCTATCTTTACCCTATCAAGGATAGAGCCAGGCTCCGACCGTACCATTCAAGGGATTTCATTGGAAACCGATACGTCACACTTCGAGGCTCGCGGGTGAATGTAACGCTACTACGATGCGCACGTGTACTTCTGCTATCTCAATATCACTAGAGATATGCGCGTAGACGCCCATCATCGCGCGTAAGGTCAAGGTTGAATCCCCCCCCCAAAAAAAAAGTCGAACTGAGAGGTCGGTATTTGGCGTAATTCACGAGCCTCGAAGCGAAGCGTGACGTCAGATCTTCAGGCTAAATATACACCAAGCAATAAAAAAATAACCGTGTGAAGATGCATAACCACGAGAGCCAAGACCAACTCATTCTGCTGATTAATTATTCATATATTCATGCATTTGAATATTTAAATTTCAAATAATTGTGTACCAATCATCGTGATTGCAGAAGGGTCTAAGTAGATGCGCACAGTTGTTGTCTTAGTGGTCCAAATTAAAGAAGGCCAATAAAGTATGCATTAACATGTCTTGACTAAATCGGTAGAGTAAATGTAAAGAAATACTTTGCAAAGATGCACTTTTTTGTTGAACAAAATGACAATTTTAAAATGATTTTCTCATGAATAGATGGAAGTTATTGTGGAAGTGATCAACTGCTTGACTGCAGAGATGGATCGTGCGTTCTTGACAGCGCCATGTGCGATGGGTTCATAGACTGTCAGGGAGGAAAAACAGACGAGGAGACTTGCGGTAAGACACTATGTTTAATTTTCCCAACCGAATTCCTTAACAGGATAATACAGTTACGATCAGAGCAAACTTCCGTCAGGGCATGGAATCAATGTCTAGTTTTAGCTGAACTCAGTGACTGAAAATAATACCCCATGGGTGCGTGCTTGCCTGGAATATGCGCCAGTCTGTAATATGCAACATAGGTCCTCTTAACCGTATTGGCGCTTGACAATTATTGTATTAATTAATAAAGGGGCAGTATCGTCACGATCAACAGGGCATGGAATCGGAATGCTAGTTTTAGATTAACTCAGGAACTGCCACAATACCCCACATAAGTTCATATTGCCGTTGCTGCTGCATAAATGAACCAGTAATTTTTAGTCACTGTGTTCATTCTATGCCATGTCGAAAGACTGCTCCGATCGTGGTGATATTGTTCCTTTAATTTAGAAACTAATCAAATAATTTTGCTAAGCAATATAAAACAGACACCAGCCAAAAGGCATACATTTTGTATGAAGGTTTGTCTGATAACCAAATAATTCCGCTAAGCAAACTTTTCTGGTAAGAAGAAATTGCGTACATGCGTACGCGCAGAATATCACCAACGATCATTGGCTGGCAGAAGTACACGCGCGCTTAGTACCATACCATACGCACATAAAGTGTACGCACAACACTCACACAACGCAAAAGTGGCTATCATCAACACACTGGGTGCAAACTTTTTTCTATTGGAGTTACACAATCAATATCAAAATCGTTTGGTGTACACCTTTTTATGAAAGCTAAACCTCTTCTCTGTCGCAGAAAGTACAGCTTGCCCTATGGCGTATCATTGCAAGAACTCCAGCCAGTGCGTCTTGTTATCCGTTGTGTGCAATGGACGCACAGATTGCCCAGACGGCGATGACGAAACGGAATGCGGTAAATATAATAGACTGACTATGGTAACGACCGTGACAATGGCGATGACAAAAGTAATTGCAATCTAAATTACAGGGACGATGTCAATGTCGATGACAATACCGTGGACAATGACAATATATTTGACATTTCGCATTTTTGGGACTGAGCAACGACCGTAAGACAACACGTGTGGAAGTTATGGGCAGTGGTTAGTTCACTCATTGCGCGTTTAATTTGAAGTGATCGGATTAGCTGTGTTCACGCAATTTTGTCGCCATAGGTAAAATGATAAAGTCACCGTCAACAGTAACGACAATGAGTATGAAATTGACAATAACAATGTAAATGAAATTTCTCTCGGGTGCTTTTATATATAGTTATTTAAGTTTTAGTGAATATGCATCGAGTCATTTGTTATTTGAATGCAATTTTTTATATCTCTTTAGATAAACACTGTCCCAAGAAATGCAGCTGCCAGTACGACGCCGATAGAAACCTGAGAGTCAACTGCATGAATGGCTGGGACAAGCGAACTCTGACAAGAATCGCGAAAATAACAGAAGCATTGTAAGCTGCTCCCTTTTTATCCTAGTTTAACCCACCTCGCAGGCAGTGACATGGGTCGTATGGATAAAAACTAGCATTTGCTTTTACTACCAATTTTTAAGCATTTACTCGCATCTGTATGAATAAAAATGAAGCAAATGCTTTTACTGGAAAGCATTTGCTAAACACTGAAAGTATTTACTTTTACTTTTGTAGTTTTTGCTAGACTATTAGCATTTGCTTCGTTTGGTATGAATAAAACGGAGTAAATGCTTCAGATTTGGAGTATTTACTAGTCAATTTTCAAGGCTGGGTCGAGGCAACCCTGAAAAGGATGAACCAAATACTAGTTTGCAAAATGGCAGCGTTTATGAATGTCGTTCGGCAGGAAAAGGTTTATGCTCAGAGAAGGGAGTGTCGGAAGTCAAAATACAAGCAGCTGTACCGGTTTGAGGAACCAAATGTAACATGGATGGCCGACCATTTCTTGGAACATTCTGGGGAACGAAGAGGGGGAGCACTGACTGCAAAGCAGCAACTTGAGGTTCTACTAAGGTATGTTGGTGACCCAGGTTTTCAAGTTGGCGTCGGAGAAGATGTTGGGATTCATCAGAGCACCGTGTCCACTACAATTACGCATGTTCTCAAACAAATGATGAGAAACGCAGCGCTGTGGATCAAGTTCCCCAAAACTGCAGCTGACATACAATCTGCACAGGAAATGTGGCAGGCAAGGGGGCCATTTCAGATTCCATTTGTCATTGGAGCAGTTGACTGTACGCACGTGCAAATCAACAAGCCATCTGCACCAGAAGGGGATGAGTACATCAACAGGAAAGGACAGGCAACTATAAATGTGCAGGCAACATGCAATGCAAATGAGATGTTCACAAGCGTAGATGCAACCTGGCCTGGCTCTGTTCATGACAGTAGGATTTGGAGAAACTCTCCTGTGGCTGCGCACTTGAAACAATCTGGAAGTGATGCAGTTCTCTTAGCCGATAAAGGCTACGGTATTGCTCCCTGGCTTATGACTCCCTACACCCCTGCATCCAACCCCCAGGAGGCACATTACAACCGGATTCACGCAAGAGAACGAACAATCATCGAAAGGTGCTTCGGACAGCTGAAGCAAAGATTTCCCATCATGCAGTACAAAGTGCGACTTTCTCTGGAGAAAGCTCCAGCTATAATTGTCGCTTGCTTCATGCTTCACAATGTTGCTAAATATCTGGATGATGAATTTGACTTCCCAGTAATGGAATATGAAGATGATATCGATGTGGTAGATGGTCATGAAGATGATAATGAAAATCGCACAAGAAGGAGGGGTCAACGGAAGAGGAGAGCCATCTCAGAAATGCTGTATGAGAACGCTTAGAAAAAGAATTACACAATTACCATTTTACGTATTTCTTTTGGTTGATTATGTTATAGCAAAATCAAAGAAGGTCACTACAAGTCCCAAGCAAAACTACAAAGTTTATATCCATCTGCCAAATTACGAAATAACATTATTATAACATGTTATAAGTTTGTTTTATTATGATTTTCAGACAAGCATTTAAGCTGAGAAGAAAACAATTTGGTCAAGTGTTAAAGTACAGCTAATAAATAATATATATTTTTAGTCACATTTAAACAATCAAGAACATCTTTTCTGTTTCGCAAATTAAAGGAAAAACAAGTAATTGACCCATAAAACGTGAATTAAATGGAGTATTCTGTTCACCTTCTTTTTCTTTTTTTAAACCGTGGGCCTACATATTTATACCTTCTTTTTATTAAATGTAATATTTTGTAAATGTCTTGGCATTTATTAAAAGCAATACGTTGGCGATTAAAATAAAGAATGTATACAATAAATTCTCTCAGAATATCTCTTTTTTTAAATAATAAGTGACAGGTTTTCTTCGAAATATATTACAAGAAATGTTCAATCATCACTGTCTGAATCCGATAGGCCTATCTGCTGTTGCTGCATTCGTATCAGTTTCAGCTGCTCCAACAAAACCAGTCTCTGTAGCTCAGCTGTCGAGAGTCCCTCTGTTTCCTCTGTTTCTGGAAGAGATGATGTTTTTCTCTTTTTCACGGGCCTTGAAGGAATCACATCAGTTTCCTTCTCTGTCATGTGACTATGAGGCGGAGACTTCATAAGCGTCTTGGATGTGGATGGACCGGGCAAATCTGGTGTAGAGGCGTTACCTAAGCCAACACGTATGGCACCTGAAAGAATGGTAAATCTCTTCAGTCAAATAGTAACAAATAATTCCAGTATACAAAATTACATTTAATTCCAGGCCAAATTATAGGCCGAATATACAAGTTATAGGCCCCCCTTATTTTTGTTTTTTTGTTTTTAATAATTGGTCATTTACCTTTTACTCCACTGATCACCGAACAACTTTGCGTCTGCATGAGGTCCAGCAGCAATATCTCCCACTCCTTCAGTTTTATTGGTTTGTTTCCTGTATTTGACACATCAGACTTCATTTTCACATCGCTCTTCATGTTGTTCAGCTTTTTCATGATTTGCTTGTCTGTCAGGGAGATGCCAGTTGCGCGCTGATACTCAACCGCCATTTTCTTGAGTGCACACTCTTTCTCTGCTTTTACTTTAGGTAACTGGGACTTTGCAAGTAGCACCTTGTATCGTTTTACAAGTTTCACAAACAGATTTTGCTTGCAATTTGCAGGTACAGATAAGTTGTCTTCATCGTGCAGATTTTCAGGGTCAGAATCACTATTGCTATACATATCAGCCATGATGAGATTTCATTAAACCACTCCTGTTAGCTTACGGTTTGCTCTGTTTGGGTCTCTTCGTACACACAATGGAGTCCCTATTGTTATAAACTATTCAGCTATGCATTCAACCACAAGTGTGAAGCATTTACTACGATTTCAATTAGCAAATGCTGAACAGTAAAACCTAATTTTTATTCATACGAATTCAAGCATTTGCTTTTCCTTAATGCTTTTACTCCAAAGTAAATGCTTTTACTGTTTGCTTAAACTTCCTAGCATTTACTAGTTTTTATCCATACGACCCATTGTAAGCGGCACCCTTTTTCTCCTAGTTTAACCCTGCTCACAGGCAGTGACGTTGTAACTTGTAAGCGGCGCCCTTTTTTATCCTAGTTTAACCCACCTCGCAGGCAGTGGTGCTGTAAGCCATCTTGTATCATAGTTTAATCCTCCTCGCAGGCAGTGACATTGTAAGCCGCTCCCTTTTTATCCTATAGCGTAACCCTTCTGGCAGGCAGTAGCATTGTAAGCCACTTTTTTATCCTTGTTTAACTCCTCTTACGGGCAGTGGCTTTGTATTAAATCCACTCCTTTTTATCCTAGTTTAACCCTCGTCGCAGGCAATGGATTTTAACATTTCTTTTCATGTGTGGTTACGTAGTGATGAAGTATCTCTTTACTAAGTTGTATTTTCCCTTTTTTCACACCCTATTGTCGTTTTAATTGATTTGTGTTTTTTGTTTGTTATTTATGTAATAATAATCAGTTAAAAGAAATTATCTAGACGCAATTTTATCTTTAGATTGTTATATCCATTTTAAAGATATAATGAACCACTTATAATAATTGCTTCGAACACTTATTAAAAATATGTTTATGATGTTAAAAGTTCGTTGCCAGGTCTTTGCCGCATGCATGATACTGACCAATCTGTGGGTTTATAAAAAATTATGTTCTTGTTGTCTTTCTGTCGTCCGCAGAACTCTATCCGGTGCTAACATCAGTATCCTCAATGCTGGATTATTCAAGGGATTCAGCAATCTTCACGCATTGTGAGTTTCCGTGGAAACAAATTGAATATAATTCAAAGTACTTTTAGCGCATACAGCTGAGACTATCGTGGAGTGTCGTGGCCGAGCGGTCTAGCGCACCGAACTCAAGTTCTGGTGTTGCCAGCAGCAGGGTGTGGGTTCGAGCCCCGGTCGTGACACTTGTATCCTTGAGCAAGGTACTTAACCATAATTGCTTCGTCCTTCGGATGGGACGTAAAGCCGTAGGTCCCGTGTGTTGTATAATGCACGTAAAGTGGATTGTCGTGGCCGAGCGGTCTAGCGCACTGAACTCAAGTTCTGGTGTTGCCAGCAGCAGAGTGTGGGTTCGAGCCCCAGCCGTGACACCTGTGTCCTTGAGCAAGACACTTAACCATAATTGCTTCTCTCCACCCAGGGGTTAAATGGGTACCTGTGAAGGCAGAGATGGTTTGCTCTCTATGCGCTAGAAATGGCAGCAATTGAGCTGTATACTCCCCAGGGAGCTGAGATGGTTTCAGGAATGATTTATGAGCCTTATGAGCCTTATGAGCAGGGATAATAATATAATGCGCCTTGAGCGCCACTTAGTTGGTGGATACGTGCGCTATATAAATCTATACATTATTATTATTATTATTATGTATATCGTCACGATCAGAGCAGACTTTCAATAGGACATGGAGTTGTACATGAAAAGTACTGGCTTATTTATGATGCAGCAACGGTAATATGACCTTATCATGTGGGATATTATTTTCAGTCACTGAGTTAATCTAAAACTAGCACTCCGATTCCATGCCCTGTTGATCGTGACATTGTCCATTTAACATCCAAATGCATAGGTGAATACCTATGCATATGGATGCATTTGTAGGCCTACAGTAGAAGTTCTACTCGCACCGTGCATGAGCTGTTGAGGGCACATGTTGTTTAGACCACTGTGAGCGAAAGGGCAGCGATAGTGCGTCGTGCTTGGCATATTTTGCAGTTGATGTGCGTACGCACGGAATATCTCCAGCGATCATTGGCTGGTAGAAGTACACGCGCGCTTAGTATCATAACATACGCACATAAATTGATTGTAATTCTGCCGTGCTGTGTTTTAAACGACTTTTCACATAGGGATATGAACGTTTGCCTGATTTGTGAGGCCTCTCTTAGCCACCATACTTTATGTATAGGAAATTTTGGTCTGGTTCCAATAACCGCGTATACATGTATCACGTCTTTCACTGCTTGGGAAAAAATAATTAAATAGATTTAAAAATAGGAAAACAATTTAAAAAATCCCCCCAAGAGGCGCAGCGATTTTGAAGCGGACCTATAACCAGAAACCGGAGACTTTTTTGGGGCCTAAACTATAATTGCATTATTTTTTTTCAAACAGGTCATTGTCTGATAACGAGATCAGTACACTCCTTCCTCAGACCTTCGTTGATCTTGGCAACCTAACCTTTCTGTAAGTTCGTCAAACATTGTAAATGTTATTTTATGTCATTCTGTTTGGCATTTAGTCTGTACACCTCTCTCTCTCTCTCTCTCTCTCTCTCTCTCTCTCTCTCTCTCTCTCTCTCTCTCTCTCTCTCTCTCTCTCTCTCTCTCTCTCTCTCTCTCTCTGAAAAATCCAAATCGCGTCAGATTTGAAATTATAAAGTACCATTTTTGGCATCTCGATAAAACAGTAAAATCCATATGTTGCATGAGGTTTATTTTGGTGATTATTTTTGTCTAACAGATATCAATTTTGTTTTGTATTGAAGGATCATTTCCAAGAACCAAATTGCTTCTCTCACACCAGATTCCTTTTCCGAACTCAGGAACGTGGAAACAATGTAAGTTTCTATTTAAATTTATTTGGTGGAAATTTGATAAACAATAATTAGTAAACATGTCTTGATAAAGCATGTCATATGATATTCAATACACGCCTACCAGAATATGGTTTAGTTTTGCTATAAATTTAGGTTAAAATACAGTATGGAGAAAGTGTTTGCTGATGTTGGCTTTGCATTTTATTATCGTTGAAGGGGATTAGATATAACGCTAATAGGTAGGCACCATCTTTGCTCATCGAGCGATTTGGCAATTTTGGGTGCCTTTCGTTTCACTCAAGAAAATATTACTTGAAAGATATCTTCACAATATATCTTGATTATTTTTTATTCCAGGATTGTAAGGGACATTCCTCTTCAATTCATAGAAAGGCAGGCATTCAGAGGACTTCAAAAGCTGCAAACCTTGTAAGAATTTAGTCTTGTTCTTATCCGTTTTAATTTATTTTCAGAATGACGCATAATTTACATTTAAATTTACAAGGGATTGTCAGAAACATTTTGAAATTGATGAGGTTATCCTGAAAACCGTTAGGACGTTTAAACACTTATTGTACTGCTTTTAAAAGTAAACATTGATAAAGTTTACTGTAAGAAAAATAATGTAACAGGGTTCTCTCATAGAGATAAATTTCAGGTTATTATTTGTTTTTATTTCAGAATTGTTAAAGTCATTCCTCTTACATTCTGGTTTACCAGAAAGTCTGTCTTGCATCAAATGGCCCCCACATAACGAGTTTTTACCACTGGCCACCTCTGACCTTTTTGGAGTAATGTAAGGCAAAATTAAGGCAAGAAAAGTGTAGCTGTAAATTTCCATAATCCATTGAATACAGGGTGTTGGTCAGAGGAGGCCCAAGTGATGTTGCTGTCAGCGTTGAAGATGGTGCGTTGACTGATCTGGTCAGCCTGCAGAAATTGTGAGCATTACAAACCGTGTCTAAATAAGTAAAGGCTATATTTAAAAGAAATTGTTGGTGAATTTGTGTTTATACGAAGATCACATTGTGTTTTTTGCTCACTGTCCCACCTTCGGTCAGCTGATTTTCTTGATACTAGACTTGGTGAAAAACATAATTATTTGAGATTTTGACTCAACATTTTTTAGTAAACCAGACAATGATGTAATACAACAAATTGATGGTAAAGTTACACATGAAGATGCTTTGTGCCAGACCATTATGTAACCTGGACCATTTTGTGATCCCAAAAGTGGCTCCTAATGTAACACTAAAAGTGTATTATGATGTGATCTAGACTACAATTAAACATTTCCAAAAGTGGCTTATAATTTAAAAATCTTCAATTGTTCAGTCTTTGTGAGAGTTTTTACTATTATATAATTGATATGAATGCAGGTACGTGGATGACTACAGACTCTGCTGCGAGTTTATCTCCATTTTGCCCAACTTTCTGTTGCCCAATTGTGAGACGACTGAGTTACAACCTCCGCTGAACCTCTGTGGCAGTCTTATGCAGAACACTTTCCTCCGTTTCTCCATGTGGGTTCTTGGACTGAGCGCCCTCATCGGCAATGCTCTGGTCATCGCGTGGAGGTGGAGACGCGATGGAACCGAAAAGAATTTAAATGCAGAGAAAAAAACCCATTCAATGTTGGTGCTTAATCTTGCAATATCCGACTTCATGATGGGGGTTTACATGCTGATTATCGCGGGGGCGGATCTACTTTTGGGTGATGCGTATTCTCGCATGGCCAACCAGTGGCGGTCCAGCGTGATGTGTAAAGTTGCTGGGGTTCTCTCGGTCCTGTCGAGCGAGGCGTCCGTGTTCATAGTTACCCTGATTAGCGTCGACTGCTTCTTGGGTATCGTGTATCCATTCAGCACGTGGAAACTTGGCAGTAAATCAACCGGCGTTGCCATTCTTATAGTTTGGATCGTAGCGCTTGGACTGAGTGTTGGACTAACTGTATTTGGTAGTGGAGCGGAGTCGGATATTTACGGGTTATCTGATGTTTGCATAGGACTCCCGCTTATCACCAAACCGACCGATTTTGAAATCAAAGAGGGCGCTGTTGATAACCCCTTTGGTAACCAGACGATCTCGATCCCAGTGGGTACAGGTCAGAAGCCCGCCTGGATTTTCTCAATCGTCCTCTTTCTCGGCGTCAACCTCGTGTGTTTCCTTGTGGTGAGCTTCTGCTACGTCGCCATTTTTGTCAAAGTCAGGCACACAACCAAAAAGGTCCGCGTTGCTGCGCACCGTGATCGGGAAATCAAGATGGCGGTCAAAATGGCGCTCATAGTCAGCACGGACTTCGCTTGTTGGATGCCTGTCATTATCATGGGGATTCTCTCGCAGACCGGCGCGGTGGAAATCGGCCCAGACATGTACGCCTGGATTGTTGTATTCATTCTGCCTATAAATTCATCTCTGAACCCGTATCTGTACACCATTTTCACGGCAGTGGCCGCAAAGCGTGTGAAGAGTCCGAGTGACGTGAAAGCAAACTCAAAATCATTGTCTACATTGAGCTCCAACGTTTCAGAGAGAGATCACGCACAGGATAAGAACAATAAGTAAGAATGACCTTAAAGAGGAAGCATTTTCATGGTTACAGGGGTGTGATTTGACATAAGTAAAATATCATGAAAATGGGTAGCAGGCCTGGGTCTCCCTTTGGTCTAGAGGACAAAGCCCCCTGAACCTCCTGGATGTTTAATTTTGGAGAATTTACAGACTCCACATCCCCACAAATAAGAAACTTGTTTGGACACAATACAGGCTACTTCTTTCAAGAAAATTTTGAGGCAATGGGACGTTTGTAAAAAATTCTGAAATCAGGAAAAAAAATCAGGAAAAATCACAGGAATGATCTTAATTACATGGAAACTTGGATTAACCTTCAGGGAAGAGACATGACCGTCCCCAATCCATTGCCGCAGCCAGCAGCTGTCATGTATTTGTGTCAGGAGCAGGAGACAGGCGATTCAAAGTAAGACAAATTTAGATACCTGTACCCTATTTCATCTCTCCAACAAGTATTATGCATTTGGAAAAGTTACATTTTTATGCCAAATTTTGACAAAACTAACAATCTTTTTTTTCACCTCGATCTCAGAAATTACATGGAAAATAGCCCTGGGCACGGGCGTAAAAGGAGAAGAGAAATGATACATGAAATGATGTTTCACGCGGTGTTTGTGAGGTTTAAGTCTCCCCAATGCCTGGTCGTCACTTCGACTAACTTTCTGCAGAAGTTTGATCTAACTAAAATCAATGATTCCAGACTGGAGTTACTTATGCATAAAAAAACATGCATCAAATGTCGCGTTTACTGATGAGTGAAAACTGATGAATGAAAAATATATTATGGCATTAAGAGTGGGCCCAATACCTCAAAAATGTAACGCGAGTAACTATGGAATTGCCCATAGCGTGACAAGGTTGTGCGTGGTTCAGTACTGTGGTTTATTATAAGACATGTAACCGTTATGATATGTAACGTCAGTAACCATGGAATTGCCCATAGCGTGACAACGTTGTGCGTGGTTCAGTACATGTAACCGTTATGAAATGTAACGTGAGTAACCATGGAATTGCCCATAGCGTGACAAGGTTGTGTGTGGTTCAGTACTGTGGTTTATTATAATAAGACATGTAACCGTTATGAAATGTAACGTCAGTAACCATGGAATTGCCCATAGCGTGACAACGTTGTGCGTGGTTCAGTACATGTAACCGTTATGAAATGTAACATGAGTAACCATGGAATTGCCCATAGCGTGACAAAATTGTGTGTGGTTCAGTACTGTGGTTTAGTATAATAACACATGTAACCGTTATGAAATGTAACGTGAGTAACCATGGAATTGCCATTTTTTATTATTCTTGACACATTGAATGGATAACACAATAAATGCATTGTATAACACTAAATTTAAAGCTATGCTGCAAATACGTGGCCAAACATATTTAAGAATATAATACAAACGAAATGTAATAATATAAAGTAAGAGCAAGGTAAAATAAGATTAAATAATATACAAATATCAACATTTCTCATTAAACATTTAAAGATTATCGCCATATTTTGGGCCGTTTGACGGTATGTAAATAAAGATTTACATCTTTAATTACTAGATTTTTTCTGGGATTAAGGAAGTTATAAGATTGCATTTGAGGCATTGAAAGAAAAAACAACTCCTTCAAGGATTAGTAGCAGTAAATTAAAAACTCATATTAATAAAAGGCGAGACACGGTGTTTAAATCCTCAGCTTGCACAATTGATTGTATGTAATGGGCCTAGGGCGGTGGGCGAGTCTTCCAATTGGCCAGCGTGGCAGAATCAAGCGCGTTTAAAAATATTGTTTTTATTTACAGTTTCCGACATCCGAATTTCATTATTATTGTTATTTTTATTTTTATTATTGTATTTATTTTTTAGTTTAGTTTAACATCAGTATTGTCTTTCAAAATTCGTTAATAATTTACAAATATTATATAAATTTTATTTCAGTTTATGTCAACAATTATAGCTGGTTATACTGGACCTTACTGCGAATATACATTTTTTAAAGTTTAACAATGGTATTTTCTTTCAAAATTCGTTCGCTTGGAATAGAATTATATAGAATTTATAACAAAATTTATAATATAAATTATATTTTGTGGGTCGTCTTAGCCAAACATGGCAATACATCTTTAAGAATTTAACAAATATAATATATATTTTATTTCAGTTTATGTCAACAATTATAGCTTGTTATATTGGACCTTACTGCGAATATATATTAAAGGAATACAGTATATAGAGCAGAAGTAATGACGTCATGTAATGAAAATCAAGCAAACCATTTCGTAAATGTTGCGTCAAAGGCGAAGAATAACAAGTATTGAACCAGTCACCATGGAACGTGACGTCACAAATCGGTACTCTTATACACCCAATGAGTATTTGATTTCAAACAAATCTGAATGCATTTATTACTATGTTCTTGTTAATAGCACAATTAAATGAGTGGATAAACATTCAAAGGTTGGTATAACTTTTGAAACAAGCAATTTTATTAAACATTACCAAATATTGTACCTTCCCTTCTTTATTTAACTACCATAATCACATAAAGGTATAAGCAGTGACGTGTTTTTCAGTTCGTCGTATCACGCAGTATATCTAGAAGTAGTCTTCGTTGTATCTCTTCATGTCTCGCAGCTATTTCAGAAAAACAATTCAAAATAGAAGGAATATTTTTCAAAATTAATAAACGTTTATTTGCCAAAGTGAATAGCCCTATTTTTTATGCAATATGTTCCGCGCAAATCTTTACATTACCGTATGTTTTTTATATTATTATTTGTTTATTTTTGATATTATCTGAACATTGCACTGTTCCTAGTATAAATGAAGAATAATAATGGCTTCTTATATTGTGCTAACTCCTAAAATTTCCCCCCTAAAATTTAAGGGTACCCCTCTACTAAAGTGTCCCCCGTTTTTTGGAGCTGGCACCTCTACTGGGCGCTCATCATCTTATCAAACATAATAGCAATCTCTGCCCTCATATATCCCTACTTATACTCCTGGGTGAAGAGAAGACATTCAAGGTTAGCCTAAAGTGTTATAGTGTTGTGTCCAAACCGGCATGGCTAGCATTCGAACCCAATTGAAAAGTAGATATGGGAATTCCTTTATATTGAAACAGCTAAACAAATGCAGAGTAGCTATTATAATTATAGGCTTTCAATGGCAGGTGGAATTTGAAGGTGTAGTAATATCGAAATACGTTAAATTGGAGACTTCTGACACGTCAGGTTGTATCAGACTGTTATAAGGGTCATTCCATGAACGTGGGACCCAAAGTGTGACATGGAGGTCAAAATTTTAAGTTCATTAAATAAAGAAAAAAAAAAAAAGTTTTGTTATCTTATTTATCATAGTTTTGTAGGTTGTCATCTTTTAAAATAATGGATACAAACATTAAAACTGGTGTCATGTATTTACTTCCTGCTTCACCTGATATGAGGTTAACGATGTAACAAAATTACAAGGGGACACTGTGTCTTGTTACCTTGTGTAATATACTGACTAAAGTTAATGGATCAAAATAGGGGAGACCCAAGACATTTTTGTTTGTTGTCATAGCAGGTCTATATGAGATGCAACAATAGGTGAAAGTTATAATCATCAGCTCGTATGATGTAAGGAATAGCACAGGCCCCAATATCTGAAATACATGGAAAACACAAGTGTCCCACGTTCATGGAATGACCCATAAGTTTCTTGAATTGTTTTGAGATATTTTGTGCATATCTATGACAGTCTTTAAAACAGTATGACTTGACTCCTTTTTCAAAATGATTGCAAAAAAAACCACAAGAAAATGAATGTAGAAATTAGCATTTATGCAAAGTACTCTTGGTCCTCAAAGGGACAATATCGTTATGATCAAAGGGACAATATCGTTATGATCAACAGGGAATGGCATTAGAGTGCTAGTTTTAATAACTCAGTGACTGAAAATAATACCACACATGATAAGGTCGTATTACCGTTGCTGCTGCCTGAAATGAGCCAGTAATAATATTGTTCAGTCAAAGTGTTCATCTTAAATTAGGACACCGATTCCACGCACTGTTGAAAATCTGCTCTGATCGTGACGATACTGTCCCTTTGAATGTCAGCAATTGGTTACTTACCAAAACGGGGCCTGGAGCAACAATGTAAGGCAGCATAAAATTTTCGTCTCTGTACTGGTCTTCTTCTAACTAAAGAAGAAAAGAAAATTCAATCATTGACAATCTCAAAAAACAAAATTTGAAAACATTCAACAATTACAATGATTATCTGAAAACCATGTGAGATATCGGTTTGAGGATTTGCATTGTGGAGACTGATGTGGTGCTGCAACGATTACTCGGTTAACCGAATGTTTACAGTTACTCGGTTAATCTTTATGATTCAGTTATCCGAAATCTACTTTTAGAGAATTGATGTGCAAATAGTCCCATACAAAATATTCAATAAATCCACACATTTGTACCAGATATAGTACCATAAATTTAATCTTCTTTCCTAACTTTATTTTCCTACTGTTTTCAAAAATAGCTAGATCCTTTTTATAACTGGTTAGTGGTTTGAACAAAATTTTAAAAAATAAATAAAATAAAAAATAAAAAGTGGCGGTTGGATTCGACATTCTTTCCATAACGTCACATTTACCAACCGGATAGGATACCTTCTAGACGCTGGTGGCAGCAGACTTACTGGTCCTTTTCCATCTGAGCATGCGTATGTTATTGAGATCAATGGAAAAAGTACCGGTAAGTCTGCTCCCATCTATGCCCAAATATGGACTCCTTCTCTGTATACATGAGTCCAAACTGAGTCCAATTTCATAGAAATGCCAAGCAGAAAACATTGCTTAGCAAACCGATCTACTCAGCAAATTTAGTCTTGGATACGTACATTTCTTCGGGGTATGTATACCCGACGTCTGAAGCGACACTTCATGATGTAACAACATAACATCACAATGAGAGAGATTACTGCGATCAAAAACAGAATACTTGCTGCAAGAACAATGGCCATGCGGTCTCCAGTGCTAAGCGGTACGCCCTCTAGTGTTTGAAAAACATAAATATAGGTTTAAAGTTTAAATGTTTTACACACTCTAGTATTTGAAAATATAAATATAGGTTTAAAGTTTTAAGGGTTTACGCCCTCTAGTGTTTGAAAAGCAGAAAATAATATAGGTTTATAGTTTGAATGTTTTACGCCCTCTAGTGTTTGAAAATCAGAAAATTTAATACAGATTACACTGATCTCTATTAATGCTGGCTGGATGGAGGAGAGAGTTGGCACATCGGTGCCTAATAAATTAGTGCACCCACTGTGGGACTATCTTACATGGAATCGGAGTGCTAGTTTTAGATGAACTCATAAATATACAATATAAATACATATAAATGTACATATAAATATATAATATATTATAAGAAATCACACAAACCTGATTTTGGTGTCTGACAAAATTCCCCTTCAAAATTTATAGGGCAACTATAATAAAAGATAAAAGGAAAACAATTACTATTTATCAACACGCGTTCAAGGGCTAAAGCAGTGGTTGGCACCTGCCAAACTGTCACGTACGTTGATATGATATGTGCGTTATTTTTCCCGAATAGTAGGTACAGTATAAATAGGTGTCAAGAATATACCCTATTATTTTAAGAAATTTACTAATTGATAATTCATTCAGAGGTTAGACTTAGATCCGCCTCGTGCATTGATGTATTGATACATTTTATAACAAAAGTATGATATAAAATATTATGTCAGTTTTTAAAGACCAGTCTATAAAGGACAAAACAGTGTCCGGTTTCTGGTCATCGGTTTCTGGTCATCGGTCAGCTTCAAAATTGGTAAATCTTTTTTGGGTAATCCTTTTTTTTGCCAACAGGGAAATACATGATACATGATACATGTATACGCGGGGACCAAATTTCCCATTGGTGGCTAAGAGAGGCCTCACAAATCGGGCAAACGTTCATACCCCTATGTGAAAAAGTCGTTTAAAACACAGCACGGCAGAATTCCATTTGATCCAGCAATGTTGGCTGCAACTGGACATCGTTTAATAAAATAAATTTAAAAAACGCGTGCGTCTGAGGCGACGCGCGCGGAGACCAGAAACCGGGGACTTTTTTTGGCCAAATATAAACCTACCTACAAGTACTTTTAAAGTTGCCCGGATATGCCACACAAGTGCCACCATTCACGCAGTAATCAGCTTCGCAATTGACTGAGTTAACAGAAAGAGTAAACCAAAATGTCAGTAAACAGCATAGGGGCAGCTTCATAGATTAGGGGAACACCATCTAAAAATAATGCTAAACATGTTAGTATTATTGTTGTGGATCTGTTTTACTTCGAGGATAATTGAATCCATTGCTACAGACGATGTGACTTGTGACGTCACGACTTTACCTAAACTGCACGTTTCTGCCCAGTGGCATGCGCGCGCTTCCTTTTTCAGTTTAGGCATTAACGTCACAGGTCACATCGTCTGTCCTATTGGTAAGAGTGACCTAATTCCAACATAAACCACGCCCACTTTGCCCGTGCTGGCTCCAACGATCATCAGAAGCCCATTGGAAATGCATTGGCCACCCTTTTCTTTAAGGATTTACGCAAGAAATTGGACTTATGGTTTGGCAACCCTGCTAGAATGCATCATTTTATGCGACGGTTATTAACGCAGAAGTCTATGTACATCCATTCACGTATGCGCCCTGCAGAGGGCGCATGTTTTTAGATTTACCGTTAAGCGATATAGAGTGTCGCGTATACAGCACACTGATCTCTATAGTAACTGGATAGGAGATCGCGCCGATTGGCTGAAGCTCGTTGTCCGCCATCTTTGTTCCCCCAAGAAAGAAGGCGCATGCGTGACGGCCGGACAGGTTTACTGCTACCCGACCGACGACAATGCCAAGTGCTGCTGAACCAGTTGTTGTTATTGTCTGTATGCTAACATGGCATTGGACTCTTGACCTTTTGGAGGAACCAACATGGCGGCCAGCTACTTCAACTTTCCATAGGGCAATCAGCGCCCATCTCCTATCCAGTTAGTATAGAGATCAGAGATACAGCATAGTATATTGCCCTAGAATCAAGAAGTGTTGAGGGCGCAATTTGCTAGCTTCCGTGTGTCATCCAAGAGCACTGGATGTCAAATCTTATCATTTAAACTATAGCCTACCTCTGACTGTGAAGATGCAATCTGACACAGTATTAGGGGGAGTTGCTCCGTCACTTGCTGTACATGCCACTGTATGCGCTCCTATGAAAAAAATGCCTTGCTGTGGAATGCATGAGACAGTTGGAACACGACCGGAGTTATCCGTTGCTGTCGGATCATTCCAAGTAACTGTTGCAAAGGAACTCCCTCTGCTGGCGGTAACTTCCATGCTGACTGGACATGTGTTGACATTAAAGGATGGCGGAGATATATCTGAATTGAATGTATAAACAGCATTAGATTTACATGTGATCTGAAGCTTTGCATGGTGGATTGGATAAGAACGATTACGGGTATGTTTAATAATCTCTTCGTAGAAGAATTGTGGTGTGGTTCTGAAAAGAACCGACAGTGAGGAGAGTTCTCAACGTTTCGAACAGTGCGCTCTCTCCGTCTTCTGAAGACGGAGCACACTGCTCGAAACATAAAAACAATAAAGCTTTTCGTGAAATTCAAGTAGTCATAACAATTAACAGTATTTTAAAGTGATTTTTTTTAAATTTTATATATTGGCTTCTAATGATGGGGTGTACTATGCAGTCAGATCGAAAATGATTACTCACAGGCCAACGCTTTATGTCATCTTTTAAGAATTAAATATTCAATATTGCTATTTCTGACATAATCTTCAAATTTCCATTATATCCATGTCTGAAACTCACCAATCTCACAGTAATCACCTCGCCAACCAGAATCACATGTGCATGGTGGACCTGGAGTGCCATCAGCGTTGGTTCCGCTGCACGTGTCACAGTTTTCAGGAGTATTGGTTGTGGCGCAGCTACCTCCATTCCTCACTGCAGATATCAACAGACACAAATTGAATCACATTGCAAAAATAACAATAACTAGACGGCAGTGTTTGTGATATTACAAACACATAGGTGTTCGAGTTTTGTCAGGGCAGTGATGATGACGTCAGAATGTTTTTTAAAGAAACTTTCCATTATTATTTTTTTAACATTAAACTTTGACTTCCGGTTTAGACAGGAAGTAAAGCTCATATTGGGGTCATGTTTTTGTAAATATTTTTGACAGTTAACAATCTGTACAATAGTGCAAAAACTGTGAATTTACCTCTTGTGGTTGTTGAGATATGATTTTTTTAAATATTAAACTTTGACTTCCGGTTTGGACAGGAAGTAAGGTCAAATTGGGGTCACCTTTGTGTAAATATTTTTCAACAATTAACAATCTATACAATGGTGGAAAGATTGTGAATTACCCTTGTGGTTGTTGAGATATGATTTTTTTAATATTAAATTTTGACTTCCGGTTTGGACAGGAAGTAAAGGTCAAATTGGGGTCATGTTTTTATAAATATATTTGACAATTAACAATCTATACAATGGTGCAAAAACTGTGAATTTACCTCTTGTGGTTGTTGAGATATGATTTTTTTAAATATTAAATTTTGACTTCCGGTTTGGACAGGAAGTAAAGGTCAAATTGGGGTCATGTTTTTGTAAATATTTTTGACAGTTAACAATCTGTACAATAGTGCAAAAACTGTGAATTTACCTCTTGTGGTTGTTGAGATGATTTTTTTAAATATTAAACTTTGACTTTCGGTTTGGACAGGAAGTAAAGGTCAAATTGGGGTCACCTTTGTGTAAATATTTTTGAAAATTAACAATCTGTACAATGGTGCAAAAACTGTGAATTTACCTCTTGTGGTTGTTGAGATATGATTTTTTTAAATATTAAATTTTGACTTTCGGTTTGGACAGGAAGTAAGGTCAAATTGGGGTCACCTTTGTGTAAATATTTTTAGACAATTAACAATCTATACAATGGTGGAAAGATTGTGAATTTACTCCTTGTGGTTGTTGAGATATGATTTTTGTAATATTCAACTTTGACTTCCGGTTTGGACAGGAAGTAAAGGTCAAATTGGGGTCACGTTTTTGTAAATATTTTTGACAATTATCAATCTGTACAATGGTGCAAAAACTGTAAATTTACCTCTTGTGGTTGTTGAGATATGATTTTTTTCAATATTAAACTTTGAGTTCCGGTTTGGACAGGAAGTAAGGTCAAATTGGGGTCACCTTTGTGTAAATAGTTTTCGACAATTAACAATCTATACAATGGTGGAAAGATTGTGAATTTACTCCTGGTTGTTGAGATATGATTTTTTTTCAATATTAAACTTTGACGTCCGGTTTAGACAGGAAGTAAGGTCAAATTGGGGTCACCTTTGTGTAAATGTTTTTCGACAATTAACAATCTATACAATGGTGCAAAAAATTTCAATTTACCTCTTGCGGTTGTTGAGATATGATTTTTTTAAATATTAAACTTTGACTTCCGGTTTGGACAGGAAGTAAGGTCAGATTGGGGTCACGTCTGTGTACGAAAAATCATATAATTCAACATCTATAACATGGTGTAAATATTGTGAAAATATCTTATGTGGTTCATGAGATATAATTTTTTGAAATATTAAACTTTGATTGAGTGTAATTCGATATCTGATGACCTCACTATGACGTCACAACTTATGATACAACTACATGTTAAGGTCTAACTATGTGTGAAGTTTTAAGGTTCTGTGAACTCTGCAACTATGGTTTTTGCTCTGGATATTCACCGAAAAGAAGAAGAAGAAGAAGAAGAAGAAGAAGAAGAAGAAGAAGAAGAAGAAGAAGAAGAAGAAGAAGAAGAAGAAGAAGAAGAAGAAGAAGAAGAAGAAGAAGAAGAAGAAGAAGAAGAAGAAGAAGAAGAAGAAGAAGAAGTTATAAAAAATAAAAAAAACGAACAATATCAAGAGGTGTTCGCGCTGTGGCTCGAACACCTAATTACTACATTAATGATTTTTCCATGTTGTGGCATAATGAATTTCCGTCAAAGGTAACATCTGTAATGTGATTTCTGAAAACGCTCACCTATATTGCAATAGGTTCCCATCCAGCCTGAGTCGCAGTCGTTGACACCGTTACAATTTATATTTGGAGTGTTAACACCAGTGCAGGCGCTTCCATCTTGAACTGAGTCAAAAGAAAAAATAGGAATGAGCTTACAAACTAAAATGTCAATGTTACTAATTGGGTGGAATTCTACTGAGTCCGTTTATAACGTGGAGAGTCGTGGCCGAGCTTTCTAGTGCATCAGACTCAAGTACTGGTGTTGTCAGAATGTGGGTTCGAATCCCAGCCTGGCCGGTCGCGGCGCTTGTGTCCTTCAACAAGACACTTAACCATAATTGCTTCGTCCTTCAGATGGGACGTTAAGTCGTAGGTCCCGTGTACTAGATTATTAAAGTAATGCAAGTAAAAGAATCCAGAACACTTATCGTGGAAGAGTAGGGGTTTACCCCTGTGTTTCTGGTTCACATAGCAAGCGCCCTTGTGTACAGGTTTCCTGGGCACCTTTGAAAATACAGCGTTTCACTTAAAGGTCTCCCCAGGTTAAATAAGAAATAAATAAATAAATAAAACGTTGTTTTATTAACAAGTTATTAAAATGAGTAATTAAGGACAGAGTTAGACTGGTCCCCTGTCTTTCTCCTCAAAATTAAGACAGGCTCCTGGCGTACCAATGATGATAAAACTGAGCTATTGATCATATCATCCAAAAATCAAAGGAAACACATTATATCAAAGTCTGTTAAAGTCGGTGAGAGCGTTATCTTGGCTAATTCCAAAGCTCGCAATCTTGGTATTGTTTTTGATGACGAAATGTCCATGAAATCACATGTTAATAAAATTTGTCAAACTGGTTATTTTCATCTCCGGAATATTAACAGTGTACGCAAACTTCTGTCAAAAGAGAGTACCGAGAAATTGATTCATGCTTTCATATCATCTCGTTTGGATTGTGGTAATGCTTTGCTCTATGGAATACCTAAAAACCTTATTCACAGACTTCAACTAATCCAAAATGCTGCGGAAAGGACTATATGTATTATTCATAAGTCAGATCACATAACATCCTCACTGAAGCAATTACACTGGCTCCCAGTTTAACAACGGATAGTTTTCAAGATATGTCTTCTTACATGGAAAGCTCTACATGGCAACTCACCTTCATATATTCAAGATCTTCTTATCATTCACAACTCTAATCGCAGTGGACTACGCTCAGCAAACCAAAACTTCCTTACTGTACCACATGGAACTTGTAAAACCTTTGGGGATAGGGCTTTTTCTGTTGCAGCCCCTTCCCTTTGGAATATGCTTCCACAAAGTTTAAGACTGTGTGACAATTTTAATTCTTTCAAAAAACTTTTGAAAACTCACCTTTTTGTGCAAGCTTATAATGAATGTTAATTTTGTGCATTTTGTTTCATGTATTTATCTTTGTTTATCTAATGTTCCATATCTTTGTGTCTTTTTCATTATCACCAGCGCCTCGGATTAGGTTTCTAGATAGATGGCGCTTTATAAGTTTCATTATTATTATTATTACCATTCAAGGATTTCATTAGATACGTCGTGTTGAAGATCTGACGTCACGCTTCGAGGCTCACACTAGCTCCCAACCAAGGTCAAAGTTGAATCTCTGGTAAATAAACATGGCGGCGGCACGGCCTGGATCTGGCGTAATTGATGAGCCTCAAAGCATGACGTCAGATCTTCAGGCTGGGACAGATTACACTTTCCTAGTTTATAGAGATGGCAATCACTATTCTTACAAATGACGTATTTCAGACAGAATCGTTACTAGTGGACAGGCCTATTGAAATCATCATAAGCTTTAGGGAGGACATATTTCCCCAATCTCCAACCTCCAGTTTTTTGGCCAGTTTTTGACAAGTTTTTGGCCAGTTCCCTCCAGGTATTATAATGAGCTCATTATCTGCCTGGCCCTATACAGCAGCCAAACAAAGAGACGGCTTAACTCTGGAGTTAATTCTCCATAACCCAGGTGGGTCTGGTGAATACACAAAGAAACAGCCACTTAACTAATTCTTTGACAATAGCTATCACTGGACAGCTGGACTCTTCTATTGTAAATGTTCAGAGTGTGTCAACCTGGTGGGAACCGGCAAAAAAATAAATGGAGGTTAGGGAAAGATGTCCTCCCTTACAACATGTAAGTTTTATGGTTAAAATTCGAGCAAATTCATTTGATTAATTTGTTTCATTTGTTTGCAAAACAGTTTGTTGTGAAATTAAAGTAGGCATCACAAGTAACAGTATTTTAAAACCATTACTTAAATTTATGTCTTTAGCATTGGATTATATGGGACATTAATATTTAGTAGTTATGTGCATTGTGAACTGAGATCGCGACCGTCATGAATTACTCACAGGCCAACGCCGGACGTCACCGCTTTTATTTTTAGAATTTGTAACTTTTAACTAAACATTTGATTTGTTCAATTGTGATGTTAATTTACACCTTTCGTTATAACCTGAAAGACTGAAACTCACCAATTTCACCAATCTCACAAAAATCACCTCGCCAACCAGAATCACATGTGCAAGGTGGACCCGGAGTGCCATCAGCGTTGGTTCCGCTGCACGTGTCACAGTTTACAGGAGTATTGGTTGTGGTGCAGCTACCCCCATCACTCACTATAAACATCAAGAAACACAAATTGAATCTCATAGCATATTAATGTTACTTAATACATTAATGATTTCTCCATGACTACTCAATGTTAGCCACGGTGGCATAATGAATTTCCGCCAAAAGTAACATTTGTAATGTGATTTCTGGAATATCTCACCGATGTTGCAATTTCTTCCCTTCCAGCCAGAGTCGCAGTCGTTGACACCGTTACATTTACTATGTGGAGTATCGACACCAGTGCAGTCACTTCCATCTTGAACTGCGTCAAAATAAAACAGAGTAGAAATGAAAAAACTAACTAAAATGTTAATCTTTCCAATGGGGTGGAAATGACAAAATGATTTGAGGTTTTTTGTACAAAATGTGGAATTTAGGAAAGAATAGTATTTTAGTAATATTTACATTGATAACTATTCTATATTATCCACTTTGACATTTGTCAAATGTGACTTTTGAATACTCACCGAAATTGCAAGCGGTTCCCATCCAGCCTGGGTCGCAATCGTTGACACCGTTACAATTTATATTTGGAGTATCAACACCAGTGCAGTCGCTTCCATCTTGAACTAATTCAAAAAGAAAGAAAATATGAATGAGATAAACAATTTTTGACGCAACTTTACACCTTCCGATTTACCCTGGAGTGACTGAAACTCACCTATATCGCAAGCGGTTCCCATCCAGCCTGGGTCGCAATCGTTGACACCGTTACAATTTATATTTGGAGTATCAACACCAGTGCAGTCGCTTCCATCTTGAACTGAGTTAAAAAGAAAGAAAATATAAATGAGATAAAAAACCTTTGACACAACTTTACACCTTCCGTTAGAAATATCGTGAATGTCTGAAACTCACCAATCTCACAGTAATCACCTCGCCAACCAGAATCGCATGTGCATGGTGGACCAGGAGTGCCATCAGCGTTGGTTCCGCTGCAGGTGTCACAATTTTGAGGAGTATTGGTTGTGGTGCAGCTACGTCCATCACTCACTATAGGCATCAAGAAACAGAAATTGAATCACATAGCATATTAATACTACCTAATACATTGATGTCCACTCCATGTTAGCCACGGTGGCATAATGAATTTCGGTAAAAACCAACATTTGGTAATGTTATTTTTGAATACTCACCCATATCGCAAGAGGTTCCCATCCAGCCCGAGTCGCAATCGTTGACACCGTTACAATTTATATTTGGAGTATCGACACCAGTGCAGTCGCTTCCATCTTGAACTGAGTCAAAAGAAAGAAAATAAATATAATCAGATAACAATTCTTTGACACTTTACACCTTTCGTTATAATATCGTGAATGTCTGAAACTCACCTATATCGCAAGCGGTTCCCATCCAGCCTGGGTCGCAATCGTTGACACCGTTACAATTTATATATGGAGTATCAACACCAGTGCAGTCGCTTCCATCTTGAACTAAATCAAAAGAAAGAAATATAAATGAGATAACAAACTTTTGACACAACTTTACACATTGTGTTATATCGCAAATGTCTGAAACTCACCTATATCGCAAGCGGTTCCCATCCAGCCTGGGTCGCAGTCATTGACACCGTTACAATTTATATTTGGAGTATCAACACCAGTGCACTCGCTTCCATCTTGAACTGAGTCAAAAGAATGAAAATATAAATGAGAGAAAAAAATTGACACAACTTTACACCTTCCGTTATATCGTTAATGTCTGAAACTCACCAATCTCACAGTAATCACCTCGCCAACCAGAATCACATGTGCACGGTGGACCCGGAGTGCCATCAGCGTTGGTTCCGCTGCACGTGTCACAGTTTTCAGGAGTATTGGTTGTGGCGCAGCTACCTCCATCGCTCACTGCAGATATCAACAAACATAAACTGAATTACATGGAATATTAATAGTACCTAATACACTAATGATTGCTCCAAGTTAGCCACTGTGGCATAGGCCTAATGAATTTCCGTCAAAACCAACATTTTTGAATACTCACCCATATCGCAAGAGGTTCCCATCCAGCCTGAGTCGCAATCGTTGACACCGTTACAATTTATATTTGGAGTATCAACACCAGTGCAGTCACTTCCATCTTGAACTGATTCAAAACAGAAATATCAATGAGATAACGAACTATAGATGTTAATGTTTCTAATGGGGTAGATTTCAATATACTGAGTTATAACGTTTTGTTAACAATAGGTCTATAAACTGAAAAACAGTCATCGGTGGTTTTTGTATTCATTAAAAGCACTTTTATTTTAAATAATCCTTGCATTGATAATTACTCCACGTTAACCACTGTGGCATAACGAATTTCCATAAAAAGTAAGATTTGTCTAATGTAATTTCTGAATACTCACCGATATTACAAGCGATTCCCATCCAGCCGGAGTCGCAAACGTGGAAACCGTTACAATTTATATTTGGAGTATCAACACCAGTGCAGTCGCTTCCATCTTGAACTGAGTCAAAACAACAATTTAAATGAGATAACCAACTAAATGTCAATGTTACCAATGCGATGGATTTTATTCTACTGAATCAGCTTATCACGTTGTTTTATTAAGATAAATGAAAACAAATCCATCAAGGTATTTTGTATTAGTGTGGAATTTAGGAAAAAAGTATAATTTTTAGTACATTGATCACTACTCCAATTTAACCACTATGGCATGAATAATTTCCGTCAAAATCAATATTTGTAATGTGATTTCTGAATACTCACTTCTATCGCAAGCGGTTCCAATCCAGCCTGGGTCGCAATCGTTGACACCGTTACAATTTACATTTGGAGTATCGACACCAGTGCAGTCGCTTCCATCTTGAACTGAATCAAAAGAAAGAAATATAAATGAGAAAAAAAAACTTTTGACACAACTACACCTTCCGTTATAATATCGTGATTGTTTGAAACTTACCAATCTCACAGTAATCACCACGCCAACCAGAATCACATGTACACGGTGGACCCGGAGTGCCATCAGCATTGGTTCCGCTGCACGTGTCACAGTTTTCAGGAGTATTGGTTGTGGCGCAGCTACCTCCATCGCTCACTGTAGATAGCAACAAACATAAACTGAATCACATGGAATATTGATAATACATAATACATTAATGATTGCTCCAAGTTAGCCACTGTGACATAGGCCTAATGAATTTCCGTCACAACCAACATTTTTTAATACTCACCCATATCGCAAGCGGTTCCCATCCAGCCTGAGTCGCAATCGTTGACACCGTTACAATTTATATTTGGAGAATCAACACCAGTGCAGTCGCTTCCATCTTGAACTGAGTCAAAAGAAAGAAAATTTAAATGAGATAAAAGACTTTTGACAGAACTTTACACCTTCCGTTATAATATCGTGAATGTCTGAAACTCACCTATATCGCAAGCGGTTCCCATCCAGCCTGAGTCGCAATCATTGACACCGTTACAATTTATATTTGGAGTATCGACACCAGTGCAGTCGCTTCCATCTTGAACTGAGTCAAAAGAAACAAATATAAAAGAGATAAAACACATTTGACACAACTTTCCACTTTCCGTTATATCGTGAATGTCTGAAACTCACCAATCTCACAGTAATCACCTCGCCAACCAGAATCACATGTGCAAGGTGGACCCGGAGTGCCATCAGCATTGGTTCCGCTGCACGTGTCACAGTTTTCAGGAGTATTGGTTGTGGCGCAGCTACCTCCATCGCTCACTGTAGATATCAACAAACATAAACTGAATCACATGGAATATTGATAATACATAATACATTAATGATTGCTCCAAGTTAGCCACTGTGACATAGGCCTAATGAATTTCCGTCAAAACCAAAATTTTTTAATACTCACCCATATCGCAAGCGGTTCCCATCCAGCCTGAGTCGCAATCGTTGACACCGTTACAATTTATATTTGGAGAATCAACACCAGTGCAGTCGCTTCCATCTTGAACTGAGTCAAAAGAAAGAAAATTTAAATGAGATAAAAGACTTTTGACAGAACTTTACACCTTCCGTTATAATATCGTGAATGTCTGAAACTCACCTATATCGCAAGCGGTTCCCATCCAGCCTGAGTCGCAATCATTGACACCATTACAATTTATATTTGGAGTATCGACACCAGTGCAGTCGCTTCCATCTTGAACTGAGTCAAAAGAAACAAATATAAAAGAGATAAAACACATTTGACACAACTTTCCACTTTCCGTTATATCGTGAATGTCTGAAACTCACCAATCTCACAGTAATCACCTCGCCAACCAGAATCACATGTGCAAGGTGGACCCGGAGTGCCATCAGCATTGGTTCCGCTGCACGTGTCACAGTTTTCAGGAGTATTGGTTGTGGCGCAGCTACCTCCATCGCTCACTGTAGATATCAACAAACATAAACTGAATCACATGGAATATTGATAATACATAATACATTAATGATTGCTCCAAGTTAGCCACTGTGGCATAGGCCTAATGAATTTCCGTCAAAACCAACATTTTTGAATACTCACCCATATCGCAAGAGGTTCCCATCCAGCCTGAGTCGCAATCGTTGACACCGTTACAATTTATATTTGGAGAATCAACACCAGTGCAGTCGCTTCCATCTTGAACTGAGTCAAAAGAAACAAAATATAAAAGAGATAAAATACTTTTGACACAACTTTACACCTTCCGTTATAATATCGTGAATGTCTGAAACTCACCTATATCGCAAGCGGTTCCCATCCAGCCTGGGTCACAATCGTTGACACCGTTACAATTTACATTTGGAGTATCAACACCAGTGCAGTCGCTTCCATCTTGAACTGAGTCAAAAGAAAGAAAATATAAATGAGATAAAAGACTTTTGACACAACTTTACACCTTCCGTTATAATATCGTGAATGTCTGAAACTCACCTGTATCGCAAGCGGTTCCCATCCAGCCTGGGTCACAATCGTTGACACCGTTACAATTTACATTTGGAGTATCAACACCAGTGCAGTCGCTTCCATCTTGAACTGAGTCAAAGAAAAGAAAATATAAATGAGATAAAAGACTTTTGACAGAACTTTACACCTTCCGTTATAATATCGTGAATGTCTGAAACTCACCTATATCGCAAGCGGTTCCCATCCAGCCTGAGTCGCAATCGTTGACACCGTTACAATTTATATTTGGAGTATCAACACCAGTGCAGTCGCTTCCATCTTGAACTGAGTCAAAAGAAACAAAATATAAATGAGATAAAAACATTTTGACACAACTTTACACCTTCCGTTATAATATCGTGAATGTCTGAAACTCACCTATATCGCAAGCGGTTCCAATCCAGCCTGGGTCGCAATCGTTGACACCGTTACAATTTACATTTGGAGTATCAACACCAGTGCAGTCGCTTCCATCTTGAACTGAGTCAAAAGAAACAAAATATTAAAGAGATAAAAGACTTTTGACAGAACTTTACACCTTCCGTTATAATATCGTGAATGTCTGAAACTCACCTATATCGCAAGCGGTTCCCATCCAGCCTGAGTCGCAATCATTGACACCGTTACAATTTATATTTGGAGTATCGACACCAGTGCAGTCGCTTCCATCTTGAACTGAGTCAAAAGAAAGAAATATAAAAGCGATAAAAAACTTTTGACACAACATTCCACCTTCCGTTATATCGTGAATGTCTGAAACTCACCAATCTCACAGTAATCACCTCGCCAACCAGAATCACATGTGCAAGGTGGACCTGAGTGCCATCAGCGTTGGTTCCGCTGCACGTGTCACAGTTTTCAGGAGTATTGGTTGTGGCGCAGCTACCTCCATCGCTCACTGTAGATATCAACAAACATAAACTGAATCACATGGAATATTGATAATACATAATACATTAATGATTGCTCCAAGTTAGCCACTGTGGCATAGGCCTAATGAATTTCCGTCAAAACCAACATTTTTGAATACTCACCCATATCGCAAGAGGTTCCCATCCAGCCTGAGTCGCAATCGTTGACACCGTTACAATTTATATTTGGAGAATCAACACCAGTGCAGTCGCTTCCATCTTGAACTGAGTCAAAAGAAAGAAAATATAAATGAGATAAAAGACTTTTGACAGAACTTTACACCTTCCGTTATAATATCGTGAATGTCTGAAACTCACCTATATCGCAAGCGGTTCCCATCCAGCCTGAGTCGCAATCATTGACACCGTTACAATTTATATTTGGAGTATCGACACCAGTGCAGTCGCTTCCATCTTGAACTGAGTCAAAAGAAAGATATATAAAAGAGATAAAAAACTTTTGACACAACTTTCCACCTTCCGTTATATCGTGAATGTCTGAAACTCACCAATCTCACAGTAATCACCTCGCCAACCAGAATCACATGTGCAAGGTGGACCCGGAGTGCCATCAGCGTTGGTTCCGCTGCACGTGTCACAGTTTTCAGGAGTATTGGTTGTGGCGCAGCTACCTCCATCGCTCACTGTAGATATCAACAAACATAAACTGAATCACATGGAATATTGATAATACATAATACATTAATGATTACTCCAAGTTAGCCACTGTCGCATAGGCCTAATGAATTTCCGTCAAAACCAACATTTTTGAATACTCACCAATATCGCAAGAGGTTCCCATCCAGCCTGAGTCGCAATCGTTCACACCGTTACAATTTATATTTGGAGAATCGACACCAGTGCAGTCGCTTCCATCTTGAACTGAGTCAAAAGAAAGAAAATATAAATGAGATAAAAGACTTTTGACAGAACTTTACACCTTCTGTTATAATATCGTGAATGTCTGAAACTCACCTGTATCGCAAGCGGTTCCCATCCAGCCTGGGTCACAATCGTTGACACCGTTACAATTTACATTTGGAGTATCAACACCAGTGCAGTCGCTTCCATCTTGAACTGAGTCAAAGGAAAGAAAATATAAATGAGATAAAAGACTTTTGACAGAACTTTACACCTTCCGTTATAATATCGTGAATGTCTGAAACTCACCTATATCGCAAGCGGTTCCCATCCAGCCTGAGTCGCAATCGTTGACACCGTTACAATTTATATTTGGAGTATCAACACCAGTGCAGTCGCTTCCATCTTGAACTGAGTCAAAAGAAACAAAATATAAATGAGATAAAAACATTTTGACACAACTTTACACCTTCCGTTATAATATCGTGAATGTCTGAAACTCACCTATATCGCAAGCGGTTCCAATCCAGCCTGGGTCGCAATCGTTGACACCGTTACAATTTACATTTGGAGTATCAACACCAGTGCAGTCGCTTCCATCTTGAACTGAGTCAAAAGAAACAAAATATTAAAGAGATAAAAGACTTTTGACAGAACTTTACACCTTCCGTTATAATATCGTGAATGTCTGAAACTCACCTATATCGCAAGCGGTTCCCATCCAGCCTGAGTCGCAATCATTGACACCGTTACAATTTATATTTGGAGTATCGACACCAGTGCAGTCGCTTCCATCTTGAACTGAGTCAAAAGAAAGAAATATAAAAGCGATAAAAAACTTTTGACACAACATTCCACCTTCCGTTATATCGTGAATGTCTGAAACTCACCAATCTCACAGTAATCACCTCGCCAACCAGAATCACATGTGCAAGGTGGACCCGGAGTGCCATCAGCGTTGGTTCCGCTGCACGTGTCACAGTTTTCAGGAGTATTGGTTGTGGCGCAGCTACCTCCATCGCTCACTGTAGATATCAACAAACATAAACTGAATCACATGGAATATTGATAATACATAATACATTAATGATTGCTCCAAGTTAGCCACTGTGGCATAGGCCTAATGAATTTCCGTCAAAACCAACATTTTTGAATACTCACCCATATCGCAAGAGGTTCCCATCCAGCCTGAGTCGCAATCGTTGACACCGTTACAATTTATATTTGGAGAATCAACACCAGTGCAGTCGCTTCCATCTTGAACTGAGTCAAAAGAAAGAAAATATAAATGAGATAAAAGACTTTTGACAGAACTTTACACCTTCCGTTATAATATCGTGAATGTCTGAAACTCACCTATATCGCAAGCGGTTCCCATCCAGCCTGAGTCGCAATCATTGACACCGTTACAATTTATATTTGGAGTATCGACACCAGTGCAGTCGCTTCCATCTTGAACTGAGTCAAAAGAAAGATATATAAAGAGATAAAAACTTTGACACAACTTTCCACCTTCCGTTATATCGTGAATGTCTGAAACTCACCAATCTCACAGTAATCACCTCGCCAACCAGAATCACATGTGCAAGGTGGACCCGGAGTGCCATCAGCGTTGGTTCCGCTGCACGTGTCACAGTTTTCAGGAGTATTGGTTGTGGCGCAGCTACCTCCATCGCTCACTGTAGATATCAACAAACATAAACTGAATCACATGGAATATTGATAATACATAATACATTAATGATTACTCCAAGTTAGCCACTGTCGCATAGGCCTAATGAATTTCCGTCAAAACCAACATTTTTGAATACTCACCAATATCGCAAGAGGTTCCCATCCAGCCTGAGTCGCAATCGTTCACACCGTTACAATTTATATTTGGAGAATCGACACCAGTGCAGTCGCTTCCATCTTGAACTGAGTCAAAAGAAAGAAAATATAAATGAGATAAAAGACTTTTGACAGAACTTTACACCTTCCGTTATAATATCGTGAATGTCTGAAACTCACCTATATCGCAAGCGGTTCCCATCCAGCCTGAGTCGCAATCGTTGACACCGTTACAATTTATATTTGGAGTATCGACACCAGTGCAGTCGCTTCCATCTTGAACTGAGTCAAAAGAAACAAATATAAAAGAGATAAAAAACTTTTGACACAACTTTCCACCTTCCGTTATATCGTGAATGTCTGAAACTCACCAATCTCACAGTAATCACCTCGCCAACCAGAATCACATGTGCACGGTGGACCCGGAGTGCCATCAGCGTTGGTTCCGCTGCACGTGTCACAGTTTTCAGGAGTATTGGTTGTGGCGCAGCTACCTCCATCGCTCACTGTAGATATCAACAAACATAAACTGAATCACATGGAATATTGATAATACATAATACATTAATGATTGCTCCAAGTTAGCCACTGTGGCATAGGCCTAATGAATTTCCGTCAAAACCAACATTTTTGAATACTCACCCATATCGCAAGAGGTTCCCATCCAGCCTGAGTCGCAATCGTTGACACCGTTACAATTTATATTTGGAGAATCAACACCAGTGCAGTCGCTTCCATCTTGAACTGAGTCAAAAGAAACAAAATATAAAAGAGATAAAAGACTTTTGACACAACTTTACACCTTCCGTTATAATATCGTGAATGTCTGAAACTCACCTATATCGCAAGCGGTTCCCATCCAGCCTGGGTCACAATCGTTGACACCGTTACAATTTACATTTGGAGTATCAACACCAGTGCAGTCGCTTCCATCTTGAACTGAGTCAAAGGAAAGAAAATATAAATGAGATAAAAAAAAATTGACACAACTTTACACCTTCCGTTATAATATCGTGAATGTCTGAAACTCACCTATATCGCAAGCGGTTCCAATCCAGCCTGCGTCGCAATCATTGACACCGTTACAATTTACATTTGGAGTATCAACACCAGTGCAGTCGCTTCCATCTTGAACTGAGTCAAAGGAAAGAAAATATAAATGAGATAAAAAAAAATTGACACAACTTTACACCTTCCGTTATAATATCGTGAATGTCTGAAACTCACCCATATCGCAAGAGGTTCCCATCCAGCCTGAGTCGCAATCGTTGACACCGTTACAATTTATATTTGGAGTATCAACACCAGTGCAGTCGCTTCCATCTTGAACTGAGTCAAAAGAAACAAAATATTAAAGAGATAAAAGACTTTTGACAGATCTTTACACCTTCCGTTATAATATCGTGAATGTCTGAAACTCACCTATATCGCAAGCGGTTCCCATCCAGCCTGCGTCGCAATCGTTGACACCGTTACAATTTATATTTGGAGTATCAACACCAGTGCAGTCGCTTCCATCTTGAACTGAGTCAAAAGAAACAAAATATAAATGAGATAAAAAAAATTTGACACAACTTTACACCTTCCGTTATAATATCGTGAATGTCTGAAACTCACCTATATCGCAAGCGGTTCCAATCCAGCCTGGGTCGCAATCGTTGACACCGTTACAATTTATATTTGGAGTATCAACACCAGTGCAGTCGCTTCCATCTTGAACTGAGTCAAAAGAAACAAAATATTAAAGAGATAAAAGACTTTTGACAGAACTTTACACCTTCCGTTATAATATCGTGAATGTCTGAAACTCACCAATCTCACAGTAATCACCTCGCCAACCAGAATCACATATGCAAGGTGGACCCGGAGTGCCATCAGCGTTGGTTCCGCTGCACGTGTCACAGTTTTCAGGAGTATTGGTTGTGGCGCAGCTACCTCCATCGCTCACTGTAGATATCAACAAACATAAACTGAATCACATGGAATATTGATAATACATAATACATTAATGATTGCTCCAAGTTAGCCACTGTGGCATAGGCCTAATGAATTTCCGTCAAAACCAACATTTTTGAATACTCACCCATATCGCAAGAGGTTCCCATCCAGCCTGAGTCGCAATCGTTGACACCGTTACAATTTATATTTGGAGAATCAACACCAGTGCAGTCGCTTCCATCTTGAACTGAGTCAAAAGAAAGAAAATATAAATGAGATAAAAGACTTTTGACAGAACTTTACACCTTCTGTTATAATATCGTGAATGTCTGAAACTCACCTGTATCGCAAGCGGTTCCCATCCAGCCTGGGTCACAATCGTTGACACCGTTACAATTTACATTTGGAGTATCAACACCAGTGCAGTTGCTTCCATCTTGAACTGAGTCAAAGGAAAGAAAATATAAATGAGATAAAAGACTTTTGACAGAACTTTACACCTTCCGTTATAATATCGTGAATGTCTGAAACTCACCTATATCGCAAGCGGTTCCCATCCAGCCTGCGTCGCAATCGTTGACACCGTTACAATTTATATTTGGAGTATCAACACCAGTGCACTGGCTTCCATCTTGAACTGAATCAAAATAAAACATGTTCATGTTATGTCATCTTTGATCAAAAATTATAGTTTACATTGTATGTCACTGTATATTTATTGCGCGCTCCCTTAATGCAAATGAGCCTGGTACCTGTAATCTGATTGGTTGTAAGTACGCGCTCAAATGCAGTCCACCCATGCATTGGTATTACATATAACTGTGAGATTTTTGCATTGCTTGTATGTGGCACATACACTGTCGTGATGTTCATGTCTTTTTCTGCTGAAAATGATTCTTTTCAGCACTAAATAAGCACCATCCACCCTGTACTGATTCGTCAGCCAACCCACATCGTATAGAGTAAGTTATACAGATTCCTTTGATGCATATTTTGATATCTATCAGACACTGTAGAACAAGATCTTGTTGTTTATGACGTTACTGAGTCGATGTCGTGACATTGTAATGTGAAGTTCATTACTATACTGTATGGTCCATTCATGGACTGTGTTAGAGGCGCTAATTAGTAAATGTTGTTTGGTTCAATTGCATCACAGTTTACACGAGGTGTTGGGGATGTTGCAGTAGTACCATGGGCGGATCCAGAACATTTTTTAGGGGGGGGACTGAGAATCAAAAACAATTATTTTTCAGTACTACAAAAATTACAATGAAATAATCAAAGGGAGAGAAAAACAAAGCACAGTGAGGGGGAAATGAGAGTGCGTTCTTCCTTCCCCTCCCCCCCCCCTCTCTCTCTCTCTCTCTCTCTTTCTTTCTTTATTATTTTTTTTAACGATTTTAGCGGGGGGGGGGCTACAGCCCCCTTAGCCCCGCCCCCCTGGATCCGCCAATGAGTACGCTACTTCATCATTGACTCAGTCACACACCGATTCTTCATTGATTTGTGTACACGGCTGTTAATTCTACAATGAAAAAAGAGCTGTTGGATAATAAATGAATGGAACATGTAACTCTAATTCGCAAATGGTTTCGTGCTTGTAATTTGATTCCTTGACAATGAGGATTTTTTCTTTTTACAATTTTGGATGGAGCCCAGAAAATTCAAGTCGTAAAAAAAAACTTAAAAATAAAAACATAAATAAAAAATAAATAAATAAATAAATAAATCGTTAGGTATTAATTCGTGCGCACGATTTCCTAATAATATGTGTATATGGACGATGCACGTGTATGTAATTCGTACGTATAAGAACGACGCACGTGTTTGGAATTCGTATGTATAGGGACGACGCACGTGTACATAATTTCTGCGTACGAATTAGGAAATCGTCCGAACGGATTAACAATTCGTGCGCACAAATTAATTAGAAAATCGTGCACTTGAATTACCGAACGGATTTTTTTTTTTGGGGGGGGGTAACAATGTCCCTTCCCGGGCTTCGTAATTTTGCGACATTGGATTACATGTTTTTTCCTTATATGGGGTTTCACTACCTGATTCACATTATTTTAATTGTATAAATGTCTTCTTATATGTTTATTTTACAGTTGTTATGCGTTTGTGAATTACTACGAAGTAATAAAGTCCAGTGAAAAGATTCGTATATAAAAGCTAAATAAAATCGTTCATAGACAAGCTGTCGGCTAGTCTTTAACTTTCACAAGTATATTGGGACAGCCACTTTTGGCTCAATGCAATTAATTAATTAACTATTGTTGTATCTGTAGAGACTGTTCTACTGTGAATATTCTATTCTATTATATGTGTAAAGTTTACGTCTATGCCATCACGTGCTTCCCGTGTACACTAATTATGCTCTTGATTAATAACTTGAACTTGAACAAAAAATCAGGCTATAAAATGGTACAGAGAATAAGCAGTTTCTGTTCTACTTTTCATCAACAAAACCTGCAAAGAGTTCTAGTCGAAGATATGGTCCATCGTCCAAACGGTCATCAATATCACTCATACAAACATTTGATGTGCTAAAAAATTCCATATATGTATTATAGTATGAAAAATAATATAATAATAATGTATCCTTGGTTTTTCCCACAAGGGTCTTGTAGGGAGACCTAGGTAGACACTGGGAACAAGGTTACAAGTGCCCGAATCTGAAAATAAATAAGACACCCCTATCTAAATCGACTTAAAAGCTTTGGCGTAAGTATGACGTAAGGTACGTAAACATGACGTAAGGTACGTAAGCATGACGTAAGGTACGTAAGCATGACATAAGGTGCGTAAGCATGACATAGGATGACAAGTATGCTGTAAGCTACGTAAGTATCACGTAAGCTAGTAACCCAAGTTCAGTGTGGAGAAAGTTAATACTATACCTTTCACGGTTATTTTAAAGGTGCAGTCTGCGGTATTAGGTGGAATTGCTCCATCACTTGCTGTACATGTCACTATATGCTCCCCTATGGAAAAGTTTCCTGGCTGTGCGTCACATACAACAGTAGCATTTTCACCAGATTTATCCTTTGCTGTTGGATCAACCCAAGTCACCATAACATGGGAGTTTTCTTGGTATACCGTTGTATTAATATCAGCTGGACATGTGCCAGTATCAAACGACGGTGGAGTTATGTCTAGATTCAAAATAAAACGATATACACAATGGAGATTGTAGTTATCTCTGCATTATCAAACTAGAAGTGTTCATCAGTCTATCAACAAGACGTAAATTAACAAGACGTAAATTAACAAGAGTTTGTATGACTATATGAAAATCATTAATTTTGTACATCTGCTAATGTATACCTGTCACGGTGACATTAAAGGTGCAATCGGATACGGTATTAGGAGGAGTTGCTTCGTCACTTGCTGCACATGTCACTGTGTGCTCTCCGATGGAAAAATTGCCTTGCTGTGGATCGCACACAACAGTAGGAACTGCACCAGAATTATCTGTCGCCGTTGGATCAACCCAAGTTACATTTGCATTTGGGTTGTCTTCGGTTGCTGTGGCATTGATGTCCGTTGGACATTTGTTGGCATCGAAAGATGGAGGAGTTATATCTGAATTTAGAGTACAAAAATATTCAGAGTTAGTTATCGTTGCCAAATAAAATTCAATTGAAAATGAAAAATACTTAATGAAAAAGAACATTAGATTCAATTAAATGAACATTTCACAAAGATAAATATTGCAAACAAATCTACCTGTAACGGTCACATTAAAGGCGCAATCGGATACGGTATTAGGAGGAGTTGCTTGATCACTTGCTGTACATGTCACTGTGTGCTCTCCTATGGAAATGTTGCCTTGCTGTGGATCGCACACAACAGTAGGAACTACACCAGAATTATCTGTCGCTGATGGATTAACCCAACTCACGTTAGCATAGGGGCTTTCTGGGTCTGCAGTGGTACTGATGTTAGCTGGACATTCTATGACGGCATCGAAAGCCGGAGGTGTGACGTCTAAAATTAAGATATTTGAATAAAAACACACACATTGCATTTAAATTTTCGTTCTATAAAACAAATTATAGGCCCAGCTACTTTCATATGAGTTGTACCCCTGGGGTGTGGAAAAGTCGCAAAATGCGATGAGTAAATATTTCGTATTGATGAAATTATCACGATAATTGTCAGCATATTAATCCATTTTAATCTCCAATGTTGGACGCTAAAGAACGATAATATTTGTCTACATACTTCTGGATACATTTTAATAGTCATGTCGTTTTCCCCACTTTCTTATCATGGATTACACGTAGGCCTACAGCGCATGTGCACCAGCCTGTCAAATCATTATCCTTGTTGCTGTCAAATTATTATCCACCTATATTTCACCACTCTTGAACAAACAAAACACGACATGATTGGACTCTGAATTTACAAAGGACATTTTGTTTTCATTTTGATTTTCTTTGTAAATGTTATATCACCAAGAATTTGTATGTGTTTTTTCAATAACGACAAAAAGCTGCATGCTGTTTTCTTTTCATGGTAATTTGACGATACGATTTATTGATAAGGAGACTAATATTTCTCACTTGCTCATTTCAATCCATTTTGGGCTACAAGGTCACATAAAAAAAATAATATTAAAATCTAGTTAACGATAAAATACCTAAAACAGTAATCTTAAAGGTGCAGTCTGAAGCGGTATTAGGTGGTACTGCTCCGTCACTTGCTGTACATGTCACTATATGCTCTCCTATGGAAAAGTTTCCTGGCTGTGCGTCACACACAACAGTAGCATTTTCACCAGATTTATCCTTTGCTGTTGGATCAACCCAAGTCACCGTAACACTGGAGTTTTGTTGGTATGCCGTGACATTAATATCAGCTGGACATGTACCGGCATCAAACGTCGGTGGAGTGATGTCTAGATTCAAAATAAAACGATATACACAAATGCTGATTGTAATTATCCCTGGATTATCAAACAAGAAGTGTTTATCAATCTATAAATAAGACGTAAATTAACAACAGTTTGTCTGACCATATGAAAATCATTAATTTTGAACATCTGCTAATGTATACCTGTCACGGTGACATTAAAGGTGCAATCGGATACGGTATTAGGAGGAATTGCTTCGTCATTTGCTGTACATGTCACTGTGTGCTCTCCTATGGAAAAGTTGCCTTGCTGTGGAATGCATACAACAGTAGGAACTACACCAGAATTATCTGTCGCTGTTGGATCAACCCAAGTTACATTTGCATTTGGGTTGTCTTGGGTTGCCGTGGCATTGATGTCTGCTGGACATGTGTTGGCGTCGAAAGACGGAGGTGTGATATCTGAAAATAAGATGTAATGAATTTTAAAACACTCAAATTGCATTTGAATTTTGTTCTATCAAAACAGTATGGATGCGATGTTCACATTTTCAACTAATTATGGTTAAGATTAACTGTATTCTCTATAGGCTTAACATGTTCCAAACTTCCAACGACATCCAAATGATTGACATCTTTAAAATTGTTTCATTAATAAACAACATAGAATAGCCATACGTAACCGCCAATTAAGCAGTGTCAGGTTTAACAAACTAACTCAAGGTAGGAGATCATTCAAATTGACCAAAATGTGATACGCGTTGCCGTAGCAACAGAAACACGTTGTCTTCATTGATGGTAGTGTGACGATAATGTTTCTAGAGCCAAAACGTCACAGTTAAAACACGGTAAAGATAAAATACCTAAAACGGTGATCTTAAAGGTGCAGTCTGACGCGGTATTAGGTGGATCTGCTCCGTCACTTGCTGTACATGTCACTATATGCTCCCCTATGGAAAAGTTTCCTGGCTGTGCGTCACACACAACAGTAGCATTTTCACCAGATTTATCCTTTGCTGTTGGATCAACCCAAGTCACCGTAGCGTTGGGGCTTTCTTGGTCTGCCGTTGCATTGATATCAGCTGGACATGTACCGGCATCAAACGTCGGTGGAGTGATGTCTAGATTCAAAATAAAACGATATACAAAAATGGTGATTTCTGGATAACCAAACATGCAGCGGTTATATGCAATAAATTAACTAGAGTTTTTCAAGATAATGGAAATCAATTTGTACATCTGTTAATATATACCTGTCACGGTGACATTAAAGGTGCAATCGGATACGGTATTAGGAGGAGTTGCTTCGTCACTTGCTGTACATGTCACTGTGTGCTCTCCGATGGAAAAATTGCCTTGCTGTGGATCGCACACAACAGTAGGAACTGCACCAGAATTATCTGTCGCCGTTGGATCAACCCAAGTTACATTTGCATTTGGGTTGTCTTCGGTTGCTGTGGCATTGATGTCCGTTGGACATTTGTTGGCATCGAAAGATGGAGGAGTTATATCTGAATTTAGAGTACAAAAATATTCAGAGTTAGTTATCATTGCCAAATAAAATTCAATTGAAAATGAAAAATACTCAATGAAACAGAACATTAGATTCAATTAAATCAACATTTCACAAAGATAAATATTGCAAAAAAATATACCTGTAACGGTCACATTAAAGGCGCAATCGGATACGGTATTAGGAGGAGTTGATTGATCACTTGCTGTACATGTCACTGTGTGCTCTCCTATGGAAATGTTGCCTTGCTGTGGATCGCACACAACAGTAGGAACTACACCAGAATTATCTGTCGCTGATGGATTAACCCAACTCACGTTAGCATAGGGGCTTTCTGGGTCTGCAGTGGTATTGATGTTAGCTGGACATTCTATGACGGCATCGAAAGACGGAGGCGTGACGTCTAAAATTAATATATTTGAATAAAAACACACACATTGCATTTAAATTTTCGTTCTATAAAACAAATTATAGGCCCAGCTACTTTCATATGAGTTGTACCCTTGGGACGTGGAAAAGTCGCAAAATGCGATGAGTAAATATTTCGTATTGATGAAATTATCACGATAATTATCAACATATTAATCCATTTTAATCTCCAATGCTGGAAGCTAATGTACGACAACATTTGTCTACATATTTCTGGATACGTTTTAGTCACGTCGTTCCCCCCACTTTCTTGTCATAGATTACACGTAGGCCTACTGCGTATGTAAACCAACATTTGTTTCAAGTTGTTGTCAAATTATTATCCACCTATATTTCACTACTCTTGAACAAACAAAACACGACATGATTGGACTCTCAATTTACAAAAGGCATTTTGTTTTCATTTTGATTTTCTTTGTATATGTTATATCACAAAGAATATGTATATATTTTTTTAATAACGACAAAAAGCTGCATGCTGTTTTCTTTTCATTTTAATTTGACGATACGATTTATTGATAATGAGACTGATATTTCTCACTTGCTCATTTCAATCCATTTTGGGCTACAAGGTCACATCAAAAATAATAATAATTAAATCTAGTTAACGATAAAATACCTAAAACGGTGATCTTAAAGGAGCAGTCTGAAGCGGTATTAGGCGGATCTGCTCTGTCACTTGCTGTACATATCACTATATGCTCTCCTATGGAAAAGTTTCCTGGCTGTGCGTCACACACAACAGTAGCATTTTCACCAGATTTATCCTTTGCTGTTGGATCAACCCAAGTCACCATAACACTGGAGTTTTGTTGGTATGCCGTGACATTAATATCAGCTGGACATGTACCGGCATCAAACGTCGGTGGAGTGATGTCTAGATTCAAAATAAAACGATATACAAAAATGGTGATTTCTGGATAACCAAACATGCAGCGGTTATATGCAATAAATTAAGTAGAGTTTTTCAAGATAATGGAAATCAATTTGTACATCTGCTAATATATACCTGTCACGGTGACATTAAAAGTGCAATCGGATACGGTATTAGGAGGAGTTGCTTCGTCACTTGCTGTACATGTCACTGTGTGCTCTCCTATGGAAAAGTTGCCTTGCTGTGGAATGCATACAACAGTAGGAACTACACCAGAATTATCTGTCGCTGTTGGATCAACCCAAGTTATATTTGCATTGGGGTTGTCTTGGGTTGCCGTGGCATTGATGTCTGCTGGACATTTGTTGGCATCGAAAGATGGAGGAGTAATATCTGAATTTAGAGTACAAAAACATTCAGAGTTAGTCATCATTTCCAAATAAAATGAATTCAAAATGGGGAAAATAATGAAAAGGAACGTTAGATTCAATGAAATCAACATTTCACAAAGATCAATATTGCCAAAATTCAGTATTTGTACATCTACCTGTAACGGTGACATTGAAGGTGCAATCGGATACGGTATTAGGAGGAGTTGATTGATCACTTGCTGTACATGTCACTGTGTGCTCTCCTATGGAAATGTTGCCTTGCTGTGGATCGCACGCAACAGAAGGAGCTACACCAGAATCATCTGTCGCTGATGGATTAACCCAACTCACGTTAGCATAGGGGCTTTCTGGGTCTGCAGTGGTATTGATGTTAGCTGGACATTCTATGACGGCATCGAAAGACGGAGGCGTGACGTCTAAAATTAATATATTTGAATAAAAACACACACATTGCATTTAAATTTTCGTTCTATAAAACAAAATATAGGCCCAGCTACTTTCATATGAGTTGTACCCTTGGGACGTGGAAAAGTCGCAAAATGCGATGAGTAAATATTTCGAATTGATGAAATTATCACGATAATTATCAACATATTAATCCATTTTAATCTCCAATGCTGGAAGCTAATGTACGACAACATTTGTCGACATATTTCTGAATACATTTTAGTCATGTCGTTTCCCCCACTTTCTTGTCATAGATTACACGTAGGCCTACTGCGTATGTAAACCAACATTTGTTTCAAGTTGTTGTCAAATTATTATCCACCTATATTTCACTACTCTTGAACAAACAAAACACGACATGATTGGACTCTGAACTTACAAAGGACATTTTGCTTCAAGGTCACATAAAAAATAATAATAATAAAATCTAGGTAACGATAAAATACCTAAAACGGTGATCTTAAAGGTGCAGTCTGAAGCGGTATTAGGTGGATCTGCTCCGTCACTTGCTGTACATGTCACTATATGCTCTCCTATGGAAAAGTTTCCTGGCTGTGCGTCACACACAACAGTAGCATTTTCACCAGATTTATCCTTTGCTGTTGGATCAACCCAAGTCACCGTAACACTGGAGTTTTGTTGGTATGCCGTGACATTAATATCAGCTGGACATGTACCGGCATCAAACGTCGGTGGAGTGATGTCTAGATTCAAAATCAAACGAAATACGCAAATGGTGATTGTAATTATCTTTGGATTATTAAACAAAAAGTGTATGTGGTAAATTAACAAGTGTTTGTATTAATCATTATGAGAATTATTTGTACATCTGCTAATAGGCATGTCTACATTTCCCAAAGATCATTATTTCAAAATTTTAATATTATTTTGTACATCTACCTGTAACGGTGACATTAAAGGTGCAATCGGATACGGTATTAGGAGGAATTGCTTCGTCACTTGCTGTACATGTGACTGTGTACTCTCCTATGGAAAAGTTGCCTTGCTGTGGAATGCATACAACAGTAGGAACTACACCAGAATTATCTGTCGCTGTTGGATCAACCCAAGTTACATTTGCATTGGGGTTGTCTTGGGTTGCCGTGGCATTGATGTCTGCTGGACATTTGTTGACGTCAAACGTCGGTGGAGTGATGTCTAAGTATAAATTAAAATTAAAATAAATCAACCAAGAACTAAAAATAAAAATTAATGAAAAATATAACAATCACAGGAATGTTTTTCTGCAAGCTTTTGTGGTGTAATTTTCAATTTGAATTTTAATGATGTCGTGTTCCTGCCTGAAGGTCATAATAAGCGCGCTATCGAATCGATTTCTATCGAAATATACAATTTTAAGATTTTTTTCCCAGAAAAAAGTTTGTTAGCGAACCGGACTTTCTGCGCATATGTACAAGCTTCAGCTGGGAACATATCCGCCTTTCCATTTCATGAAAGTATTAATTGCATGTAAATAAGATATTTGTGGTATAGTATAGGACTATTCATGTTCATTTTTTTTTCTTCTTCAAATCCTTTAGAGAGAGACACTTTAATGGCCTATTCACTGATCCAGCTACACTCACTGGCCAAAAGTATTGCAACATGCTCAAAATAGCACTTTACAAGTAACAGGTGAGATGATCATTTAATCCGATTTCATCGATCGTGTATTACATAATTTCCGAGCAAGAACAGTAAAAAAGAACATTGACTTCAAAACACAGGCACTTTCAAGAAGTCTTAAGTAGTGTAAATAAAATAAAATAAATTATTGTAACACAGTTCTCCAAACTGAACTTTGGGGATGTTGCAATACTTATGGCCAGTGAGTGTAGAAAGTTCTAAACCGTTTTGGTACTTAATTACACCCGTTGACTAAAATATCAATCATTAAGAGGCATCTGTATTGCACTATGTTGACATTAGTGTTAATTATTATGTGCAATATATGGCTCGATGACAGCAGACATAATGCCGGTTCTTTCCATTGTTTTCCATATCATGTTCATGAGTGTTCAGAATTACGTAAAACAACTGGAAAAGAACCGGAAGCGTGTGCTGCCGCCAGCGTTTCAAAAGTCACTGGCTCCTAATGTTTAACATTATTAATTCCTCTGTCCATTGTTTGTGTTGTATTTTATTCAATGTTTTTTTACTGCGTACTAGTTCTAATTCACCTCATGCTTAACATGTTTGTTTCTTTAAAGCTCCAGCTATCTCGATTTGCCTCTAGACTCAAAACAGACTCGTCACAACCTGAAGGGCGCCCTCGCGCCGCGCTTACATGCACTCAGTAATGAACGGCACACGCAGGCGCAGCGCACATACGTAAAATCAATAAGTGACCGTTTATTGGCTTAAGTTTGTGACATCATGAGGTATATTAAAAACTAGCCTCCCGAGGTGATCCCTGGAGCATTATATTTTCTAAAATAGAATGCTCCAGGGATCACCGAGGGAGACTAGTTTTACTGTACCACGAGTGAAAACAGTCAATATTTGTTTTATAACACCTCATAAGGCCTACATAGATTCGGCACAATTTATTAAAATAAGAGACCTGCTACAATAAATCAAACCAATACATGACTTTCAACACTCCGAAAATAATTGAACTTCTGTAACACGTATTTATTCATATTATAACAACAGCATTGACGCGTTTAGAGCAATTTCATGGGCTAGTTCATTGGTTGCCATGGGACACGCTCTCAACCAATCACAAGACAGAATCTATGTATGAGGTGTTATATTGTATTTGTGCAACCTATTCTTATTCTGTCCTACATACCCTTATACTTCCCAAGTAATTTATCACATTTCATATTTGAATGCATATTTTCCCCGCCATATACGAATATAATACAGTAGTTATCATATAATATGTCTGATGCGGTGATATAAAAAGGTGCATTCTAGTTATAATAAACCCTGTCACGGTAATATGCGCTACGTTTTTGACAGGGCAAAATTGTTTATTTCGAACACTCGTTGCCGTCTGCGACCCAGTGCACGGACTTCACGCGCTGTCCAGACGGGTGCGTAATGCTCGAGCGCTGGGTCGGAGACGGCAATGAGTGTTCGAAATAAACAATTTTGCCCCGTCAAAAACATGGCGCATATTACCATGAAAGTGTTTATTAGGAGAATCCAACCTGTCACTTGCTGTCCACAAATGGTGACTGTAATGTATTTTATCAATCAAGTGTATGGTTTATGATAAATTAACAAGAGCTTGTATAAATTAAACATTTTGTACATCTCGTCAGGTCAGAGCAGAAAGGACTTATAAGATCTATACATGCAATGTGCGAGCAGAAAGGACTTATAAGGCCTATAAATTACGTGCAATTCCATTATGTTAAGAAATTTAATTATTTGAAATTGTTTTATTTAACAATGGGAATACTCACAATTTATATTTAGCACTCAAGACCCATCATCTTGTACTTAATTGGGTAATTACACTTAATTAATCTTATAAGACCTTTTGTCATTAAACAAATACATTTTTCATCAAGTGTGTATAAGTCCTTAGGGACAAGGGCCAAAGTCATGGTACAGCCAAGCCATGGTACAGCCAGGCCCAGGCTTTTCCCCCGCCTACTGGCCTATATAATGAGCTCTGCTTGCCAGGTAGCCTAGGCCTGGCCGGGCTTCTCAAAGGCTTGGCTGTACCATGACTTTGGCCCTCCTCCCTTACTGCTCTGAGCAGACGATATGCTAATAGATACCTGTAACGTTGACTTTAAAGGTGCAATCTGGCAAACGTTTAGGAGGAGATGCTCTATCACTTGCTGTACATGTCACTGTGTGCTCTCCGATGGAAAAGTTACCTTGCTGTGGAGTGCATACAACCTCCGTGGGTGTATCAAAACAGTTATTCGTTACAGTGGGAGTTGTCCAATTAACATAGGCTGATGACCCATCCGGAGGCGCAGTGGTGGTAATGTCAGCAGGGCACGAGTCAAATACGGGAGGCTCCACTACACAATAAAGAGAAAAAGCAGTAAGCTAGTTTCACCATAAATACTGTATTTACCCTTACAAAAAAGTTATACAGACGTCTGCAGAACGCTGCATAGAGCTCTATATAAATTACAGAAATATAGAAATATTCAATAGATTGATTACTTTCCACAGAATTCTATATAACCAGCTATCTATAGAGACTCTATAGAATTCCATTGAGTAAAAATCTGTACAAATCTGTACAGATCTGTACAAATCTGTAACAATCTGTACAGCCAAGCCTTTGAGAAGCCTGGTCAGACCCGGCCCTGGCTTAGCAAAGATCTGAAGACGTCTATTTGTGGTATAGTATAGGACTATTCATGTTCATTTATTTTTTCTTCAAATCCTTTAGAGAGACACTTTAATGGCCTATTCACTGGTCCAGCTATTATTGTGACTGGATAGAGGGTTGCCTATTGGTGCCTAACAGATAAACACATCCACCGCAGGGCCATGTTGGTACTCCACTATATCTCTGTTATTATGACTGGATAGAGGGTTGCCTGTTGGTGCCTAACAGATAAAGACATCCACCGCAGGGCCATGTTGGTACTCCACTATATCTCTGTTATTATGACTGGATAGAGGGTTGCCTGTTGGTGCCTAACAGATAAAGGCATCCACCGCAGGGCCATGTTGGTACTCCACTGTATCTTTATTGTTATGACTGGATAGAGGGTTGCCTATTGGTGCCTAACAGATAAAGGCATCCATCGCAGGGCCATGTTTATTCTCCACTATACAAAGGAACACAAAGGAATTCACAAAGAAATGTACGTGCAAAGGTATGCATGTGCAAAAGGAATGGACATTGTTAAATGTGGTTTGTGTGAGCACCAACATGGCATCCATTGGCTTTGAAGGGAAGTGCATGATTTTCTATCAGTCAGTATGATAGAGATCAGGGCCCTACTTGGCTTATATAGGTCGAATATAAATAGTTCAAAATGTAAAAGGTACCTTGAAATATTTCCACGTCGTCAATTGCTATGTCGGATTTATCACCTTGTTCGTGCATTGCTTGAAATGCCAGTCTTTGGCTTGAAGCAAGGTCACTGAAGTAGATTGTTTTCTGAAGCCATGTTGTTTGATCCGTTTTATCGTTACTATCTAGGGAGAAGATCAGTTCACCGTCACTGACGCTGCCGTTTTCGGCCGTCTTGTACACATTAAGGGTACCTGGGAAGTTGAACATTCAAAAATATTGGCCAACAAGCTTAAATTGCGAACAACGAATCAGGAATTGGATACTCTCATAAATAGGGTTGCCAATAATCCAGTGGCTAAGCGCGCCGGACTTCTGTTCTCAGACGAATGATTTTATTTATTTTGTTTTTATTTATTACATTGGGTACCATTGGGCACTGGGTACCATTGGGTCAGCGGCGTAGCCAGGACTTTTTCAGTAGGGGGGGGGCACAGGGGGGGCATTGCTTTTCAGTGGGGGGGCCCAGGGGGTATGGGTTTTTCCCCTTTTCTTTTTCTTTTCTGTTTTTTGGGGCACTATGAGGATTTTTCGTGGGGGGGGGCACTTGAAATTTGTGGGGGGGGCACGTGCCCCCCAGGCCCCCCGTGGCTACGCCGCTGCATTGGGTACTCGGTACCATTGGGGAGTACCCTAGGTGACAACGACCACTGGTTACTAGGTACCATTTTACACTGGGTACCATTGGACACTGGGTACCATTGGGCACTGGGTATTATTGGGCACTGGGTACAATTGGGCACTGGGTACCATTGGGCACTGGGTACTATTGGGCACTGGGTACAATTGGGCACTGGGTACCATTTGGTACTGGGTACCATTGGGTACTGGGTACCATTGGGGAGTACCCAAGGTGACAATGACCCCTTCATTATTGAGGTTGTATTGGTACCATTGGGCACTGAGTACCATTGGGGAGTACCCTAGGTGACAATGACCCCTTCAGGATTGACACTTTCTTGAGATTGGGTACTAGGTACCATTGGGAGTGCCCTAGGTGACAACGACCCCTTCAGGATCGAGATGCATGCGTACCCATTGGCGGATCCAGGGGGGCTAAGGGGGGCTGTAGCCCCCCTAAAATCGTTTTAAAAAATAAAATAAAAAATAAAATAAAAAAGGAGAGAAAAAGAGAGAGATAGAGGGGAGGGGAGAACGCACTCCCATTCCCACAGTGTGCTTTGTTTTTCTCTCCCTTTGATTATTTCATTGTAATTTTTGTTGTACTGAAAAATAATTGTTTTTGATTCTCAGCCCCCTAAAAAATGTTCTGGATCCGCCCATGGTACCATTGGGGAGTACCCTAGGTATAGCTGTGGAGAATATTCTTATTGTATCCAGTCTGGTCAATATATGGTGATAAAAGGAAGAGCATACATACTTTCATCATTCCCGTACTTGTTGTACCAGAAGCTAAAACACCAAGCACCTCCTGGTTGCACCCCAGGGCTAACGATGACAGCTGTATCACCATTACGTAATTTGTCCGATTGGAAATAGGTGTATATCCCGGTGATATCTGTTAAAAACAAATTGTTTTACTGATCAGTGAGTATCGGTGAGATGTTTGTTAACTAGGATTTTGAAAGTTGTTATTCTTGGGGAAAGTGTAAAAGGTACAACTTTCAATATTTGTGTTACAAATAAAACAGGGTTTCCAGTAACAAAATATGGTGTCCAAAAGACACACAGCAGTATAGATCATGACATTTAGAGTACCAGTGTGATTTCCTGCTGGGCAAAAGTCTGTGTGTTTGTATGCAGTGTTTTGTACTTCTCCACATAACATCAAGATTTGTTTAGTTTTCAGATGAATAAGAATGTTATTAAGAATTGTTCTGCCAACATCTCAAAATATCAGATGTTATGGGTTCTTGTCAAAGACTATTGTACATGTTGTGCCCGGAGGGCTACGATGTGCACTGAGCGAATAATAATAATAATAATAATAATAATAATAATAATAATAATAATAATAATAATAATAATAATAATAATAATAATAATAATAATAATAATAATAATAATAATAATAATAATAATAATAATAATAATAATAATAATAATAATAATAATAATAATAATAATAATAATAATAATAATAATAATAATAATAATAATAATAATAATAATAATAATAATAATAATAATAATAATAATAATAATAATAATAATAATAATGTGTGGACTTATATAGCGCACGTATCCACCAACTGTGTGGTGCTCAAGGCGCATATTATTACCCCTGCTCATAAGGCTCATAAGGCTCATAAATCATTCCTGAAACCATCTCAGCTCCCTGGGGAGTACACAGCTCAATTACTGCCATTACAGCGCATATAGGGCTAATCAACCAACTCTGCCCTCACATTTAACCCCTGGGTGGAGAGAAGCAATTATGTTTAAGTTCAAGGACACAAGTGTAACGGCCGGGATTTGAACCCACATTCCGCTGCTAACACCAGAACTTGAGTCCGGTGAGCTAGACCGCTCGACCACGACACTCCAATAGCATTGGTCCAAACTGTAGTTGGGACAGGCCCAGCTGTAGTGCTGTATTGTTATAGTGTTGTTCACCCAATTCGTCCCTAATTTGCCATAGTGACCAATCCCAAATTAAGTTGGCATAATGACCAATGCGGTATTGGTCACTTTGCCAAATTACAAAAAAAGCCAGTTAGAGCATTCGTCATTTGAATGCATGCTCTACCTCCAAAACTATAAGGAATACATGCATGTGGATTAGATACAATGGTAGGTCTTTTCCTGAATGTACCATTGGGCGGGAAAACTTCGGATTGGTCACTATGGCAAATTATGGACGAATTACAACACTATATATCGTTACGGGCTCAACTGTAGTTGGGCAAATACCATAGTTGGGATGTCACAGCTTTAGTTACTTGCCTCCTATGGTATGGTCATTTACTGGTCCGGTGTCCGCAGTTGGTGTTTCGCCTCGTTCCAAAGCCCAGTTATTATTGTCATCAGCTGACTGTGTCCATCCACAGAAGCCATATTGGAAGGTACAGTTGAAGCCCTGTTCGGGCTCTGGTACAATCATTAAGAATATGACAAATTTCATGTTAGAACCTGCACTGATTTGGTTTCATTTACCCTACGTCAGGCCTCAGGGATGTGGACACAATGTGACCCTATACTCCCATATGGCAGTGTAAGGTACAGCTGAACTCCTGGTCGGGCTCTGGTACAAATATTATAAATATGATAAATTGCATGTCAGAACCTGCACTGATGTGGTTTCATTTACCCCTTCAGGCCTCATGGATGGGGGCACAAAGTGACCCTATACTCTCTATGGTATTATTAAATCTTAAGAACGCTTCAACTGAATCACGCTAAAAATATTTTTTACACTACAGGTCCTTGAGGTTGGTAAGCAGTTTGCAACAGCTAATTCTCTATTTATACTACAGGTCCTTTAGGTTGGTAAGCAGTTTGCAACAGCTAATTCTCTATTTAGGTGTTCGGGTATGTACCCGAAACACCTACTGTTTAGGTGTTCGGGTATGCACCCGAAACACCTATTGTTTTTGTTCGGTTTTTTTTTTAGGTGTTCGGGTATGTACCCGAAACACCTATTGTTTTTGTTCGGTTTTTTTTCTTTCTTTTTTTTTCTTCTCCTTCTTCTTCTTCTTCTTCTTCTTCTCCGGATAGATTGTCTACAAAAAAACACATACTTCCAAACTTCACATGAACTTGAAACTTGGCATATACTTAGAACTTAACACGTAGATGAAACACGAGTTGTGACGTCATGATGAGATCATCAGGAAGTCAACATTTAATCTTTAAAAAAAATTTAATATTTTTTAAAATCATATCTCAACAACCACAAGAGGTAAATTCACAGTTTTTGCACCATTGTACAGATTGTTAATTGTCAAAATATATTTACAAAAGGTGACCCTAATTTGACCTTACTTCCTGTCCAAACCGGAAGTCAAAGTTTAATATTGAAAAATCATATCTCAACAACCACAAGAGGGAAATTCACAATTTTTATACAATTGTATAGATTGTTAATTGTCGAAAAATATTTACAAAAGGTGACCCCAATTTGACCTTACTTACTGTCCAAACCGGAAGTTAAATTTTAATATTTAAAAAATCATATCTCAACAACCACAAGAGGTAAATTCACAATTTTGTTCCCTTGTACAGATCGTTAATTGTCAAAATACATTTACAAAAAGGTGACCCCAATTTGACCTTACTTCCTGTCCAAACCGGAAGTCAAATTTTAATATTTAAAAAAATCATATCTCAACAACCACAAGAGATAAATTGAAATTTTTTGCACCATTGTATAGATTGTTAATCGTCGAAAAATATTTACACAAAGGTGACCCCAATTTGACCTTACTTCCTATCCAAACCGGAAGTCAAAGTTTAATATTTTTAAAAAATCATATCTCAACAACCACAAGAGGTAAATTGATATTTTTGCACCATTGTATAGATTGTTAATTGTCGAAAAATATTTATACAAAGGTGACCCCAATTTGACCTTTACTTCCTGTCCAAACCGGAAGTCAATGTTTAATATTTAAAAAAATCATATCTCAACAACCACAAGAGGTAAATTCACAATCTTTGCACCATTGTACAGATCGTTAATTGTCAAACAATATTTAAATAAAGTTGACCCCAATTTGACCTTTACTTCCTCCCGAACACCTAGTGTTTGTTCAAACAAACACTTAAGCTCTAGTTTTTTTAGGTGTTCGGGTATGCGCCCGAAACACCTATTGTTATTGTTCGGTTTTTTTTTTTTTTTTTCTTTTTCTTTTTCTTCTCCTTCTTCTTCTTCTTTTCCGGTTCGATTGTATAAAAAAAAACATACTTGCAAACTTCATATGAACTTGAAACTTGGCACATACTTAGAACATAACACGTAGATGAAACATAATTTGTCACGTCATTATTAGGTCATCAGATATCGAATTTCGATCAATCATACTTTATTAGTTAAAACGTTTTGATTACGTTGCAAATGAAAGACTACACGGCTTTTTCAACGCTAAAAAAGTGCGCCCTCTGTTGGTGAATGTAAATCAGCTCTGGTCGTGCTAATTATGTATGCACGTAATTTGGTGAATGTAAATCAGCTCTGGTCGTGCTAATTATGTATGCACGTAAAAATCATATCTCAACAACCACAACAGGTAAATTGACAGTTTTTGCACCATTGTACAGATTGTTAATTGTCAAAAATTATTTACACAAAGGTGACCCCAATTTGACCTTACTTCCTGTCCAAACCGGAAGTCAAAGTTTAATGTTTAAAAAAATCATATCTCCACACCCACAAGAGGTAAATTGAAATTTTTGTATCATTGTATAGATTGTTAATTGTCAAAAAATATTTACACAAAGGTGACCTAATTTGACCTTACTTCTTGTCCAAACCGGAAGTCAAAGTTTAATGTTTAAAAAATCATATCTCCACAACCACAAGAGGTAAATTGACATTTTTGTATCATTGTATAGATTGTTAATTGTCAAAAATATTTACAAAGGTGACCCCAATTTGACCTTACTTCCTGTCCAAACCGGAAGTCAAAGTTTAACATTTAAAAATCATATCTCAACAACCACAAGAGGTAAATTCACAATTTTGTACCATTATACAGATTGTTAATTGTCGAAAAATATTTACACAAAGGTGACCCCAATTTGACCTTACTTCCTGTCCAAACCGGAAGTCAAAGTTTAACATTTAAAAAAATCATATCTCAACAACCACAAGAGGTAAATTCAAAATGTTTGTACCATTGTACAGATCGTTAATGGTCGAAAAATATTTACAAAAAGGTGACCCCAATTTGACCTTACTTCCTGTCCAAACCGGAAGTCAAAGTTTAATATTTAAAAAATCATATCTCAACAACCACAAGAGGTAAATTCACAATTTTTGTACCATTATACAGATTGTTAATTGTCGAAAAATATTTACACAAAGGTGACCCCAATTTGACCTTACTTCCTGTCCAAACCGGAAGTCAAAGTTTAATATTTTCAAAAATCATATCTCAACAACCACAAGATTTAAATTCACAAATTTTGTACCATTTTTCAGATCGTTAATTGTATAAAAATATTTATAGCCCAATTTGACCTTACTTCCTGTCCAAACCGGAAGTGAAAGTTTAATATTTAAAAAAAATCATATCTCAACAACCACAGGAGGTAAATTGACATTTTTGTACCATTGTACAGATTGTTAATTGTCAACAAATATTTACAAAAAGGTGACCCCAATTTGACCTTTACTTCCTGTCCAAACCGGAAGTCAAAGTTTAATATTAAAATAATTTCTAAATTCAGTATTGTATTGTATTCAAATAAACTTCTCGCGAGAACTTCAACAGACGTTAACATTTGACTTCTCCAACACTTCGAATTGATGACGTAACCATTTTAACTTCAACCGAACACCTTGTTTTTGTTGTGACAAAAACTTATATCTAGTTTTTTTTTTTTTTCTTCTCCTTCTTCTTCTTCTTCTTCTTCTCCGGATAGATTGTCTACAAAAAAACACATACTTCCAAACTTCACATGAACTTGAAACTTGGCATGTACTTAGAACTTAACAAGTAGATGAAACACGAGTTGTGAGTGACCCCAATTTGACCTCACTTCCTGTCCAAACCGGAAGTCAACGTTTAATATTTTAAAAATCTAGTTTAATATTTAAAAATCATATCTCAACAACCACAAGAGGTAAATTGGCATTTTGGTACCAGTGTGTAGATTGTTAATTGGCGAAAAATATTTACACAAAGGTGACCCCAATTTGACCTTACTTCCTGTCCAAACAGGAAGTCAAAGTTTAATATTTTAACAAATCATATCTCAACAACCACAAGAGGTAAATTGACATTTTTTGCACCATTGTACAGATTGTTAATTGTCGAAAAATATTTACACAAAGGTGACCCCAATTTGACCTTACTTCCTGTCCAAACCGGAAGTCAAACTTTAATATTTAAAAAAATCGTATCTCAACAACCACAAGAGGTAAATTGACATTTTTGCACCATTGTACAGAGTGTTAATTGTCGAAAAATATTTACACAAAGGTGAACCCAATTTGACCTTACTTCCTGTCCAAACAGGAAGTCAAAGTTTAATATTTAAAAAAAAATCATATCTCAACAACCACAAGAGGTAAATTGACATTTTTTGCAACATTGTATAGATTGTTAATTGTCGAAAAATATATATACAAAGGTGACCCCAATTTGGCCTTACTTCCTGTTTAAACAGGAAGTCAAAGTTTAATATTTAAAAAAATCATATCTCAACAACCACAACAGGTAAATTCACAGTTTTTGCATCATTGTACAGATTGTTAATTGACTTCAATATGACCTTTACTTCCTGTCCAAACCGGAAGTCAAAGTTTAATATTTATGATCGATGTATGTAAAACCATCCGGTGAACAATAAAGATTCCGTGGCCAGTTTTAAAAAAAATCAGAAATATTTTGAAATTTCAGGGTAATTAACATATGTTGGTCTTGAAATTCCCTTGTAACCTTGTTGAGGATCTTCTAGGTGTAGTCTAAAGAGAAGTTTTATTCGATCATTATCATTCTTTTATTATACCATTGCATTTGAAATGAAGTTTGAATTTGGTGTAGGGCCTAATGTGATTAAGTTCAAATTATTGAAATGGACTTCAATAACCACATCATATTTTACAGGGTACTCTTTAATATGAAAAAAAAATAATAATGCAAAGTTTCTTTAAAAAAACATTCTGACGTCATCATCACTGCCCTGACAAAACTCGAACACCTAGTGTTTGTAATATAACAAACACTTAAGTCTAGTTATAATCATATTTGTATAGCATCAACATACATAATGCGCAGCACATAAAAAAATTCGGAATTCACCTTAATACTATAAGAGGGTCTAAGTAATGAAGTCATGTATTGAAAGTAAGAGTAACTTTTCCTCCTCACCATGCAAAGCTACAAGTTCTACCTATCATATTGTATTCAAAGTCACCGAACCATTTCATAAGTTAAATGTGACGTCAGACTTCGGCACTCTGATCGTGCAGCTACTCACCTGAGCAAGTTCCATTCCGAAGTGCAACGTCATCGACTGCAATGTCGCCTCTTTTGTCCTCACCCCTGATAAATTCAATAGCAACTGTATAAGGTGTCGCGGGTGCAGCAATGTCTATCATCGCCTGTATCCATGCCCTGGAGCCGGTTTGGCGACCCACCAAGCTAAACAGAGGTGTTTTTGTGTTGAGGGTGTGGCCAGATGCGGTTTCGTACACGTAAACGTTAAGTGCACCTGAACAAGATAATAATAATAATAGTAATAATAATAATAATAATAATAATAATAATAATAATAATAATAATAATAATAATAATAATAATAATAATAATAATAATAATAATAATAATAATAATAATAATAATAATAATAATAATAATAATAATAATAATAATAATAATAATAATAATAATAATACAGATTTGTAGCGCGCACATATCCACCCTGTTGGGCGCTCAAGGCGCGGAAACATAGAAAAAACATGAATACAAACAATATACAATGATAACATAGAAAAACAATTATGTACCGAGATACATGTACCTACAATGCAATTACAAATATACATCATCTTTGAAGAATTGTGACATAAGATGAGTTTTAAGCATCGATTTAAATCTAGTTATACTATGACAAGATTTGAGTTTAGTTGGAAGATGATTCCAGAGTCTCGGAGCCGCGACAGAAAAAGACCTATCACCCCAGGTCCGTTTTGAAGTTGGTTCCTTTAGGAGTGACATGTTGCTGGAGCGCAAATTGCGTGATGGAGTGTACACTTTAAACAGTTCAGAAATATAAATTGGAGCAATGATAATAAACGATTTGTGAACAATTAGCATAAAGTTTAAAGATATGGTTAGCTTTTTATATGAAATAGTTCACTTTATTTATTAAAGAATCTATGTCATGATTTGAAGCTTTGCATGGTGGTAAAGTAAAAGTATGGTTTGTGGTAGCACCATGTAATTAATCTCTTCAGAGATGTAATAGTTGGTGGTTCTGAGACGAACCGTTAGTGAGAAACTCGACGTTTCGATTAGTATACTCTGATTGTCTTCAGGAGAGTGCCGGCTCTAAGTAGAGGGGAATTAATAATCAGATAGAAAACAGCCTTCACTTCTTGAAAGCCTGATTATTTAATGGGCTAATGTCTGTATGTAGCCACACTTCATGGGCGGATCCAGAACATTTTTTAGGGGGGACTGAGAATCAAAAACAATTATTTTTCAGTACAGTACTAAGTAGTTCACCTCCTTGTGTTTATCCCGCACACTGTGGGAATGGGAGTGCGTTCTCCCCTCCCCTCCCTCTCTCTCTCTTTCTCTCTCTCTCTCTGCCTGACCCCTCTCGGTCCACCTCTCCCCCTTTTCGACCCACTTTGTGAACAGCTACTCCAATCTCTCTCTGATTGGAGGCAAAGCGTATGCTACTGTTCACGAGTGGGGTCCTCTCTCTGCTCCTTTCTTTTTCTTCTCTTTTTCCTTTTCTCTTTGGGAGCCGCTGGAGTGGGTTTAAGACCCACACCAGTAATGCCAGTGGCTCCCCACCCCGGGGATCTTCAGGGGAGTCTGCTTACACCATGGTGCTTGCAGTCTCCCTTTTAGAGGAGCCCTTTCCTTTTTCTTTTCTTCCACTCAACCTTTTGTTTATTTCGATTGTTTTTTGATCTATAAATGTTTTTGTCTTTCATTATGAAATGTATTTTTGTTATTACCTTCGTTAACAAAGTTAACCGAATTTAGTTACTTTTACAGTAATATTGGTAAACCACTAATTTTGGTAAAACATTGTTTTCTGTAATTTGTACATTTTGTATTGTTCTGCTTTGTAAATAAAGTTTTCTTTGAAAAGTCAAAAAGTCTCTCTCTCTCTCTCTCTCTCTCTCTCTCTCTCTCTCTCTCTCTCTCTCTCTCTCTCTCTCTTTTTTTTTCTTCTTCCGATTTTAGGGGGGGGGGGGCTACAGCCCCCTTAGCCCCCCCCTGCCTGGATCCGCCAATGCTGACTTGAATCAAAATGTATGTATACAAACCAACCTGTACATACTTCAGATAATTCCATTGTGTCGTTAACGAGAAAGAACTTAAAATCCATTTAGATTTCAGTTTTGTGCGCTTACACTGACGTAATCTAAACAGGCCTGTTCGCATGATTCCGAAGGAAAGTGGGAGGGGTGTACTTATTCAGGAGAAAAATTAAACCTTAGTGGTACTTTTGGGTGGGGTTGTGTAAGGCTACCTTCACACCTCCCTTGGCTTGGGCCTTCAGAAAATGGTGACCGCAAGCGAAGAACGAAGAATAGAATTATCTATTGATTAAATTGGGACACGTAAAGCTCACTGCGCCCCGTAAGAATTTAATATTATTTTTGGGTGAAGTATTTTTTGACACTTACCGATTTGGTCACCGTACATGTTGTACCACAAACTAAAGCAGAGAGGGTCAGTTCCCGTTACGTCCATACTGGGACTAAGAGCTACCGCAGTATGTCCCACACGTATACTACGGGCTTTCAAATATATGTAAAAACCGGTGGGGTCTGAAAGTAGAGTAATGATGGATTAGGCAACAAAATAAAGTCTTTTTTGCTGTGAAAACGATATCCAATTGCTGCCAAAATTGATGGATCGATTGGAAATCTGTATACACTGGTTGGCAAAACAGAAACAAAAAAAGACAGAGATTACACAAAAAAGCACGTCGCCGCACCGATTTTGAAGCCGACCTATGACCAGACACCGGAGACTTATTTCTTTGGCCTAAATAAGCAGAGTTGTGACCAAGTATTCTGTTTTTTTTTCCAATTCACGTATTCCTTTGCAAGTCAAGTCAAGTCAAGTCACGCGTTATTTCTTTGCAAGTCAAGTCAAATCACAAATCATTTATTTGCAAGTCAAATCACAAGTCATTTCTTTGCAAGTCAAGTCAAGTCACAAGTCATTTATTTGCAGTTCAAGTCACAAGTCATTTATTTGCAATTCAAGTCAAGTCACAAATCATTTATTTGCAAGTCAAGTCAAATCACAAGTTATTTCTTCACAAATCAAGTCGAGTCACAAGTCATTTCTTTGAAAGTCAAGTCAACTTACAAGTCATTTCTTTGCAAGTCAAGTCAAGTCACAAGTCATTTCTTTGCAATTCAAGTCAAATCACAAGTTATTTCTTTACAAGTCAAGTCGAGTCACAAGTCATTTCTTTGCAAGTCAAGTCACGTCACAAGTCATTTCTTTGCAATTCAAGTCAAGTAACAAGTCATTTCTTTGCAGTTCAAGTCACCCGTCATTTCTTTACAAGTCAAGTCAAATCACAAGTTTATTTCTTTGCAATTCAAGTCAAGTCACGAGTTATTCCTTTGCAATTCACTATAAGTCACAAGTAATTTTTAGTTAGTACCATGTGTTAAATTTAGCCAGTAAGAAAGGTTTGTCACCTTGATATTTTAATGATGCCCACACTGTAAAAGAAATTATGTATTTTTACAGAGAAGATTTCACAGAAACAGTATATGTTGTTTATTTTCATAACACTTTAAATGTAAAAATTACATTTTTCTTGGATTTCAAATAACAAATTGCCTGTATTTTTAACATATGGATGTAAATTTATTTTACAGATTTTTGTAAACTATAAAAGCAAATTGGGGCGTTATCTTAAAAAAAAAAAACATCTGTGTATTTTTACATCAAAGTGTCTGGCGATGCTGCTGTCATCACTTTTGATGTAAATTTACAACAAAAACTTTTACAGTGCACTCTTCACTGACAGTTATTCTTTTTAGTGCAAGATGTAATCAAAAATAAATCTTCATGTTCTCTTTGTAATCATAAATATAAAAAAGAGAGAGAAAAGTTTGATATTTGTCGAAAAGTAATGAAGAATGTCGACAAGTAATTTTTGTTGTCCACGTCAAGTCATGTCAAGTCAAGTCACAAGTAGCCTAATGTTTGTCCTAGTCAACCCAAAAATAATTTGTGTCCAAGTCAAGTCGCGGGTGAAAATCCTGTGTGTCGCAAGTCAAAAACATGTGACTTGAAGTCAGATTCAAGTCAAGTCACTGCTCCAGTCAACAACTCTGAAAATTGCGCAGGAAATTTACAACCTGGGTCAAGATTCGTGGGACACGTTTTTGAAAACACCCACTCCTTGAGTATCGTTGATGTTATGTTTATGGCCCTTCAAAGACATTTTTACACACAATTATTAAAGGCAATCTGGAAAGCAATCTCATTTCGTGCAGGAATGTGGTAATAGTTTATTGAGGGAGATTGGGGGGGAGACCCAAGGTAGTTTTTCCTGGATTGTTGGTGCTGGGGAAAAAATCGAGCGGGCATGTCCTTTTTGTTTTTGACCATGTATAATGCATTTCTGTAAAAACAAACAAACAAAAACAAAAAACAATATCAACAACAACAAATATTCATTTACGAGATCACAACCAATGACTTTAAATATACACTGTAAAAATGGTGTTTAGAATTTAAACACATGCCAAATAAACGCGTTCAGGAATGAGTTTAAATGCTAAACGGCCATCCTCTGTACATGTCACAAAGCTAAACGTGCTTAGCTTTTTGACACCTGTTCATATGATATTTAGCATTCAAACACACATCACAGACTAGCACAATCTAAACATGTTTTAGGCTTAACATGTGAAGAAAAAAAAGTGAGTACCGGTACTGTACAAGCTATTAAGTGTATATAAATGTGTTTAAATTCTAAACACCGTATTTACAGTGTACTGGTTCATTTTACTTATTCCCGCCAAGGGGGAAAAACGTAACCTCACCATCTATCTCATAACAAAATTAGAAAGAATCGGACGTAATACTTACCATTTGGTGTTGTGTGGTCGTTTATGGGACCAGTTGATTTTTCAGGAGTTTCAGCCGATTCAAAATCAAAATCTTGGTCGTCCTCGGTTGACTGGGTCCAACCACAAGGGTTTTCATCGTCGAAGTCGCAGTTTAAACCTGTAACCACAACAAATTTGGAAGTGGGACCTACGTGCGGGTCAGCAGAGGGGGTGGGTGTTGCTGTTCGAACGAACCTACTTTGGGTCTGATTCGGTTCTTTTCTTCCTAAAAAATTATCTGAGAAAAAAAGCTAAAAATTGAAAATAGCCACTTCAGAATGAAGAGTTGCTGAGGATGATTGATAGTTTTACCAACATTACAACTAGTTTTTCATGTTTTTTTGAGAAACCAAAGGTTGTATCAAGCGACAGTTCAAGCGACAAATAATTATTTCTTGCAAATATGCCTCCATGAACATGAAACGAAAAGTGTTTTAAAGATAAGGTAGAGACTTGGCCATTACAAAATAATCAAAAGGGTCGAATTGTTAATCTGACGATGTGGCACTCATGGCGCATGAACATTATTACCCCTGTCATCGGGCCAGTTATATCATTCCTAGAACCATCTCAACTCCCTGGGAGTATGCAGCCCATGCTGCCAAATGTGTAGCGCAACGTGCTTAATCAAACACAATTACCATCTCTGCCCTCACAGGTCCCCATTTATGCTCCTGGGTGAAGAGAAGCAATTATAGTTAAGTGTCTTGCTCAGGGGCACAAGCACCACGGTCATAGCCAGGATTCGAACCCACATTCTGACGACTTGGCCATCAGATCACAAGTCTGGTGCACTAAACCGCTCGGCCGTGGCACCCCAGGGCACCCCAGGGCACCCCATAAATCTGGCGATGGTATCAATCTTCCCTATATATAGCCTCATTGGCGGATCCAGGGGGGGGGGGCTAAGGGGGCTGTAGCCCCCCTAAAATCGTTTTTAAAAAAATTTAAAAATAAAATTTAAAAAAAGAGAGAGAGAGAGAGAGAGAGAGAGAGAGGGGGGAGGGGAGAACGCACTCCCATTCCCACAGTGTGCGGGATAAACATAAGGAGGTGACCTACTTAGTACTGTACTAACCGTTGCGCATAGGAAGTGGCGCCACCCTTTGTGAAAAATAATTGTTTTTGATTCTCAGCCCCCCCCCTAAAAAATGTTCTGGATCCGCCCATGAGCCTGAAGATCTGACGTCACGCTTTGAGGCGCTTGAATTACGCCTGAATATAAGACTGATTTATTAATTATGAATTCCTTTTAATAATTGAATTGATTGAACTGTTTTACCCCAAATATAGGTACATACCCCCATAACTCCAAGGGGAGGGTAACAACAATAATATTATAAAACAATAAACAAATCGTGGCGGGTGTGTTTTCAAAAACTGATCCCCTGCCTTTATCCTATCAAGGATAGAGACAGTCTCCGGCTAAGGGGGCTGTAGCCCCCCCTAAAATCGTTTTTAAAAAATTTAAAAAAAATTAAAAATTAAAAAAGAGAGAAAAAGAGAGAGAGAGGGGGGGAGGGGAGGGGAGAACGCACTCCCATTCCCACAGTGTGCGGGATAAACATAAGGAGGTGACCTACTTAGTACTGTACTAACCTTATGCCTATGCCGCCATTTCAAGGGATTTCATTGAATACGTTGTGCACTTGAATGTACAATGCTACTACGCGCGCGCGTACCCCTGCCATCCAAATAATCACTCAGATATTGCGCGTGGACGCCCGTCACCGCGCGTCAGATCTTCAGGCTAACGTACGAGCATACATGAACCATAGACTGGTCCCCTGTCTGCATCCTATCAAAGATAAAGACAGGGTCTAGGCGTACCATTCAAGGGATTTAATTGGATACATTGTGCTGAAGATCTGGCGTCACGCTTTAAGGCTCGCGTGCTAGCTAACAATCAAAGTCAAAGGTGAACATCGGGGAAAATATGGCGGCCGCACGGCCAGGATCATGGCGTAATTCACGCACCTCTAGCTCAAAGCGTGACGTCAGGATCTTCAGGCTACCATGAGTGGCCTTATTTTGCTTCTGAACGAGGCGCCCTTCAATTTGTGACGTCATATACATGAGGTCTGTTCTTCACCTCCCCAAAAGTGCACGAATCTGACCACATTACAAGGATAGGCCTATACATGTACATAATGCATCATTAACCATCCGTCCATTCATCCGTGATGACTATTGAAAAGCTAGCCATTGCTGTGTAAGAACTTAACGGTTCACTTGTTATTTTCGCTGGCTTCAAAGAACGTGCCGATTAACTAAAAAGGCGTGCATTACCAAAACAAATGATTTACAATTTGTTTTTTCCCGTGGAACCACGCCTGATATTTTGTGCTTCCCTCCCACACGTAACCACATACTGTGATAATTGTGTTTGTAAGTTTACAGCGACCTTGTGTTTTCACAAAAGATTTGGGAGATCCAGGTAAACTCACCCTGTGGCCCAATTATCCCCAAAATATATCATTTCAAAGAATGAAATATGCATCATACAGTGTAATTCCTTAGTTTTTTCATTAATTTTGCATTTAAATGTAGGCCCTTATTGCTCAGTTCCAGGTAAACAAAATTAAAGTGAATACACTCTTAAAATTAAAGTACTGAATAAACCTTTTAAGAGTTCGGTGAGTGCCAACACTTTATAAAGTTAAATTCAACTCAAAGAAAGTGTTGAATTAACACGGAGCCAAGTTAAGTCTAACTTTATCAATAAATAAAACTTTATAAAGAGTTGTCACTGACCGAACTGTTGATTCAACACTTTAGTTTTAAGAGTGTAGAGAGTAATAATTATTCGATAGCTATGTGGCCTACTTATCTCTAAAGTATCTCCAACATTTACCAAAATGATTATATTTCTGGAACCAGACCAAATTCCCCCATGCACAAAGTATGGTGGTTAAGAGAGGCCACACAAATCGGGCAAACGTTCATACCCTATGTGAAAAAATGTCGTTTTAAAGCACAGCACGGCAGAATTCCAATCGATCTAGCAATTTTGGCTGCAATTGGACATCGTTTTCATAGCAAACAAAAAGGACACTGAAAATGCTGACGCGCAGGTCTGAGGCGACGCGCGAGGAGACCAGAAACCGGAGACTTTTTTGGGGGGGGGGGGGTCTTAGGCTATGCAAACAAATTTCAGTATCAACCCCCCCCCCCTTCCCCACCACCACCACTCCAGCACTATTCGACACGGATTTACGCCACTGATTGCACAATCAGACTAGAAATCTCCATCGCATAACATTTATATTATTGGTGAAATAATGGAACAAAGTCTTATGGTGTTTGCACACCGTCACTTCAATTATACGTATTCGCGTTAATATCCAAAAAGATCAAGCCAGTCCTGGAGGGAAAAAACACTAGCTGCAGTAACTGGATCTTGTCATTGGGTCTTGTCATTGGGTCTTGTTATTGGGTCTTGTCATTGGGTCTTGTCATTGGGTCTTGTCATTGGGTCTTGACATTGGGTCTTGTCATTGGGTCTTGTCATTGGGTCTTGTCATTGGGTCTTGTCATTGGGTCTTGTCATTGGGTCTTGACATTGGGTCTTGTCATTGGGTCTTGTCATTGGGTCTTGTCATTGGGTCTTGTCATTGGGTCTTGTCATTGGGTCTTGTCACTGGGCCTTGTCACTGGGTCTTGTCACTGGGTCTTGCCATTGGGTCTTGTCATTGGGTCTTGTCATTGGGTCTTGTCACTGGGTCTTGTCACTGGGTCTTGTCACTGGGTCTTGTCATTGGGTCTTGTCATTGGGTCTTGTCATTGGGTCTTGACATTGGGTCTTGTCATTGGGTCTTGTCATTGGGTCTTGTCATTGGGTCTTGTCATTGGGTCTTGTCATTGGGTCTTGTCATTGGGTCTTGTCATTGGGTCTTGACATTGGGTCTTGTCACTGGGTCTTGTCATTGGGTCGTCTCATTGGGTCTTGTCATTGGGTCTTGTCATTGGGTCTTGTCAATGGGTCTTGTCACTGGGTCTCGTCATTGGGTCTTTTCATTGGGTCTTGTCATTGGGTCTTGTCATTGGGTCTTGTCATTGGGTCTTGTCATTGGGTCTTGTCATTGGGTCTTGTCATTGGGTCTTGTCATTGGGCCTTGTCATTGGGTCTTGTCATTGGGTCTTGTCATTGGGTCGATCAGACCTTAGAACTATAGACTTTTACATAGGATATTTGGGAGACACTCAGGGGAAATTTGGTTCCATTTGAATATCTCCTTAAATATTTAAATTCTCCACAGAATGCACCTAGATACTTCCTAAACCGATACTACCAAACAACTACCAAAACCGATTTGAAATGCCAAAAATTTGACTCTTTTAGACAGACCAACTCACCTTGTATTAGGAAGTCATCCAAGCCCAATAGTCTGGAACCCATATTACAGACTGTATCAATATCATATAAATCTGTGTAACCAGTCTATTTTGAATAGTGTTTTAAGAATGGGTCTCCCAAATTTCCTGGATAAAAATCTGTAGCTCTAACTCTAAGGTCTGATTCGACCCAACGACAAGACTTTTAGAAAAAAAACATACATGTTCTAATTCAGATCCACTTCGCCTCACGTACCCACGGAAGTAGTATGTGTGCCGCATCACACTACAGTTTGTGGAGGATAGTCTGCAGTTTTGTCTGCAGTGATTTTGTGCAGTTTGTAATGGCATTCCTCCACAGTGCAGTGAGCAATGTGGAAAAGCATTGCACTTTGTGGAGGAGATTTGCACTTTGTGGAGGTGGAGCACCATAATTTTTTTTTTGATGGCGAACTTCAATATTTTATTTTTTAATTTTTTTATGACGTCATTTCGGCCAAGTAAAAAAAAATTGTGTTACCACTGCTCCACCTCCACAAAGTGCAAATCTCCTCCACAAAGTGCAATGCTCCTCCACATTGCTCACTGCACTGTGGAGGACTGTGGAGGAATGCCATTACAAACTGCACAAAATCACTGCAGACAAAACTGCAGACTGTCCTCCACAAACTGTAGTGTGATGCGGCACACATGATTGACATTTTTCATGATTGAAATTTGTTTTTCAATTTTTTTTTTTTCAACCACAATTTTACCACTGCACACAACTGCACACAAAATACTGCACACAACTGTACACAAAATACTGCACACAACTGCACACAAAATACTGCACACAACTGCGCACTACTCCCTCCACACAAACTGCACACAAAATACTTACTCCCTCCACACAAACTGCACACAAATACTTACTCCCTGCACACAAAATACTGCACACAACTGCGCACTAAAGGGGTGGTGGGCTCCTCCACAAACTGTAATGTGATGCGGCACATACAAAGTGCAAAATCGTCGCCCATTGCGCACTAACACGTCTGGGCGCTGCACAAAATCACTCCTCCTCATCCTCCTCCTCCTCCTCCTCCTCAATGTTGGTCGTAATGCGGAACACTCTCACTGCACTGCTCCTCCTCATTGCTCCTCCTCAAAATACTGGTTGAGACACATCTGGGCGCGCGCGCGTGAGACACGTCTGGGCGCGCGCGTGGAGGTGTGCTCCTCCTCCTCAATGTTGGTCGTAATGCGGAACACATGATTGAAAAAAAAAATCAATTTTGTTTTCTTCTTCCATTTTTTTATACTGCACACTACTCCCTCCACACAAACTGCACACAAAATACTTACTCCCTGCACACAACTGCGCACTACTCCCTCCACACAAACTGCACACAAAATTAAAGGTGGAGGTGTGCTATGATTTCGGGCAAGTTGAGACATAATGACACAAAAATATAAACACAAAAGAACACATTCAACTCTTTTTATTATTTTTTTATTCACTTTTTTAAAATTCACGTAACAATGAATGGATTACCGATACAAATCACTATATAAAAGAAAACTCAAAAATTATTATAACTCAAAGTATTAATAATTCCCAAGAAAAATGCACATTAAACAAGAATCCCTATATAAAAACAATGTAAATCAAATATCTATTGGACTTAGCTTGTCAATTTTGTACACGTTATATGGTGATTTTGGGAGAGAAATGATGAGGGATGTATAGGACTAGGAAATCAATAGATAGTCAAGTGAATTATAAGGAATATAACATAATTAAAGAAAGTCAACTCACACTGAATTTTACAGGGATTGAGTCTACACTCCTTGCAATAAATGTAACACGATAGATTTACATCTCACTCGTTCATACCGAGCACATGGGACGAAGTGTTTTGGATTATATTTCCGCTTCAATGAACTGCTCAGGAACTTGGAATTTCGTTGCGTGTACTGTCAACGAAACCGTAAATGAAGTCGGATATTAGGGCTCATAATACAGTTGTCTAACTTACATGAAACAACGGCCCGCTTTAGAATGTCAGGCCTGTAGTTCACAATACACTGTCTATTTAAAGATGAATAGAAAGTCACCCAGAAATTTAGAACCCATGCAGAGGCACTCATTTTCTTCGAAATTAAGTTGTCACTGCTCTTGATGTAACGTAATAGTGTAAAATAACCATAAAGGATTACTGTAAGACTAACAGAGGTGGTTATTTTATAGATTTTTTTATTCCTACCAAAAAACACTATTATAGATGGGTTGTTTTTTTAATTACAGTAGTCTTTCTGAAACATCTGGTCTTTCATTATCACTCTTCCTCGTTCTCTTCATCCTCATTTAGTTGAAGTAGTCCGTCAAATTTGGTATGGTGTTTAGGCATTACTCTGTTCAGAGCTTTGTTTACTTCCATGCCTTTATTTACTTTTTCTTCGAGATCTTCCGCAATATCCTGATGAGTCCCATTATCTTTCAGATGTAGGTAACTTGACAAAAAATCCTTGTATTTGTTGAAAAAGATTCGCTTGACTGCCCAAAGGGTTTTCCTATTGGCTTTTTCCTTGGCTTGATCTTCATTCATACCCCCGTTGACGTACTTTTCATATTTTTCACACCACATCTCTTCAGTAGCCACTTTAGCCTCTTCCAACCAGTCTCGAAAAGTGGCATTGTCTTCCAGTTCAGAACTAGACTCATCCTCTTCCGATGATTCGTCATATTCCACCTCCGTATCGGATTCTGAATCATCTTCCTCGAAATCTTCGTCTTCATCCTGCGTAGATTCAGTTTCACAAGTTTCTATTTCCGAATCTTCAAATCTACGCTTTTTAACATCGGGTTCAGAATTATCGATGTCAGAATTGTCAGATTGGATAGCTTTAATTTCAGAATCATCGTCAACTTCAAGAGAAATCTAAAATGGATGAAGTTGACGATGATTCTAATTAAATATCAATCTGTCTGACATCGACTGGCGTATGGGAAGATGAAACTAATCTGAATAACCGAGAGATGTTCAGAAATATGACGATCGAAGTCGAATCTGAATTCTGAACTGGCTTTTCGAACTGGTGGCTGCTGAAGGTGGTGTGGCGATCGACGAGGTGGTCAGCCAATGAAAACCCGCTGATCAGCAGTCTTCGGCTCTGCCTGTCGGGATACGTCTGTGGAACTCATCGAGATGACCGCGGAAGATGAAGGCGTGGTGAGCGGCTGCTGGTGCTGACGGACTCGGCGAGGATGAAGAGGCTGAAAGTGTTTCAGAAAGATTCTGTTAAAAAACATCTGTAATGGTGTTGCAGTAAAATCTGTAAACTGTCTTGATCGCTGTGTTGCACTGACCCGTCGGGGCGATGTGTTCGAGAAAATGTGTCTGCGTGGGTTCTGGGTGACTTTCTGTTACAATAGACGGTGTGTTGTGAGCTGACGGGCCGTTGTTCATGTGGATGAACAACTGTGATATGACTGTCGACTGACTTTCGTTGACGGTACCTGGCAACGGTTCTGTTGGTGAAATAATCAAAACACTTCGTCCGTGCTGGTGTCGTCGTTACATTGTGCGGGTGAATCTGTGCGGTCGGTGTTGACTTTGCAATTCTGTATATTCATATAATTCGCGATTATCTGTGTTCAGTCATCCATCATCATTCTCCCAAATCGCCGCCATGCGTGTGCAACAATGAATGGATTTACGTGTCTGTAGGATTCTGTTTGTGCAGGGGTGTGCGGTTATGGGATTTTCTTTATGCTGGTGATTTAATCGTCGACGTGGTACAAAAGTGAATAAATAATAAAGTGATGTTCTTTGTTTTATGTCAACTTGCCGAAATCTGCACCTCACTGCTGTGTGCGGTGTGTGTGCGGGCTGAAATGTGTGTGCGGTGTGGAGGCGTGCTGGAAGAAATTGAAAAAATTTCAATCATGTGTTTCGCATTCTCAACGATGAACACCTCACGCGCGCCAGACGTGTCTCACGCGCGCTGAACCGGTACGAGGAGGGCTGTGAGGCTGGTCGCAATGGTGTTCTGCTCAACGTGAGAGGAAGGAAGGCTGTTTCAATGCAGCGCCCGGACGTGTTGGTGCGCAATGAGCGTTACACTATGTGCCGCATCTGGTTTGATGGAGGAAACCCACTGGCGACGATTTTACACTTTGTATGTGCCGCATCACACTACAGTTTGTGGAGGCCCACCACCTTTTAGTGCGCAGTTGTGTGCGGTATTTTGTGTGCAGTATTTTGTGTGCAGGGGTAAGTATTTTGTGTGCAGTTTGTGTGGAGGAGTAAGTATTTTGTGTGCAGTTTGTGGAGAGAAAAGTGCGCAGTTGTGTGCGCAGTATTTTGTGTGCAGTTGTGTGGAGGAGTAGTGCACAGTTGTGTGCAGTATTTTGTGTACAGTTGTGTGCAGTATTTTGTGTACAGTTGTGTGCAGTATTTTGTGTGCAGTTGTAAAATTGTGGTTGAAAAAAATTTGAAAAAAAAAATTTCAATCATGAAAAATTTCAATCATGTGTGGCGCATCACACGACAGTTTGTGATGGAGCAGTCTGCAATTTGTCTGCAGTGATTTTGTGCAGTTTGTAATGGCATTCCTCCACAGTCCTCCACAGTGCAGTGAGCAATGTGGAGGAGCATTGCACTTTGTGGAGGAGATTTGCACTTTGTGGAGGTGGAGCAGTGGTAACACATTTTTTTTTTTACTTGGCCGAAATGACGTCATAAAAAAAATTGAAGTTGGCCATCAAAAAAAAAATTATGGTGCTCCACCTCCACAAAGTGCAAATCTCCTCCACAAAGTGCAATGCTCCTCCACATTGCTCACTGCACTGTGGAGGACTGTGGAGGAATGCCATTACAAACTGCACAAAATCACTGCAGACAAAACTGCAGACTGTCCTCCACAAACTGTAGTGTGATGCGGCACACATACTACTCACGGACACAAATTTTTACAGTAACACCTTTAAGGGAGTGGAACAACAAACCCCTGCCTGTGAGGGCAGAGTTGGTTGTTGTGTTTGATCATGGTTTGATTAGCCTTATATGCACCAAATAACAGCAGCAAATGAGCTGTAGTACTCCCCAGGGAGTTGAGATGGTTTCAGGAATGATTTTATAGGAGCATAGTGAGCAGGGGGTAATAATGGAACTCACCAGTTTGTTGGATACGTGCGCTATTATAAGAACATGCTATTATATTATTATTCGTCAGATCAGCAATCATTCAACAATTCATGAAGCTCATTATATATCCGCAAGATCCAGCCCAACAGCTGGGGGAAAAAATCATGCTTCTTTTAGACCATTAATGACAGAACGATACAAAGCCGATACTTCCACTTGTTGATTTCCATTTATATCAGTTTTCCTTCTGATTAAGTACTTAAGCAATTATAGACATTTAACAAAAGGCGTACATTCCTTTAATAATTAAACAAACATGTTCTCACCTAGAACACCGACAATGGCGAGTGTTATATAAAACCACACTACCGCTACCCCTATTGTTGAATGCATGACGGATGATCGAGGGGCGTTCAACGTTACACGCCTAAAAATAAAAATACATACAAATATTTAATCCAATGCAGGAAATCCATTCAAGCGAGCTCTAAAAGCATCCGCCTGAATTTGAAGGCTAAATTACTATTTTGAACGTCAGCAAATGCTAGTTCCCTCAATTGGATGGACATTAATATAAAATACACTCACTGGCCAAAAGTATTGCAACATTAATTTGTACGAGACATTGCCTAGACGGATGGCCGCAATTATCAGGTCACGTGGTTACCCGACAAAGTATTGAAGGACTTTGTTTCCGAGCAAGAACAGTAAAAAAAGAACATTGACTTCAAAACACAGGCACTTTCAAGAAGTCTTAAGTAGTGTAAATAAAATAAAATAAATTATTGTAACACAGTTCTCCAAACTGAACTTTGGTGTGAATTTCAATGTTGCAATACTTTGTGTACTATTGTTGTGCCAAACTATTATGCTATGTGTGTATTCAATATTAAAGGGACAGTATCGTCATGATTAGAGCAGACTTTCAACAGGGCATGGACTCGGTTTCCTAGTTGAACACAGTGACTGCAAATTACTGGCTCATTTATGACCTTATCATGTGGGGTATTATTTTCAATCACTGGGTTAATCTAAAACTTGCGCTCCGATTCCATGCCCTGTTGATCGTGACGATGTTGTCCCTTTAAAGGGTCCATGAAATGCAATTTTATCTAGATACACATTTTACCAAATATCCATACTTCTGGAGAGCTTAAACAAATATGCAAATTAGCTTTCATTAGCCAAAATGCTAAAAAGTTATCAAAACACCCATAAATTGGCGAAGAAGTGGTTTTAACATGAATACTAAAATGTAAAAAAAAATGTTTTCAAATTACAAAATTCCTATTTCATAGGCGCTATAATTCTACCACTCTGCACATTTGTACATGCTCTAATGGCAAACGTTTCATGACGTCATTTATTTTGACTACGTAAACAAACAGAGAAAACATAGCAAACAGTGATTTTTCTCAATCAGTAAAATCTCAATAATTTGATTTGCCCTGTAGCCAATATTCTTTGCAAAAACATAATTAACGAGTTTTTGAACATTGCCCTATATACAAGTATAGTCAGTTACAATTAAAGGGGCAATATCGTCAACAGGACATATAATTATTGTTTTAGATGAAACTCGGTGACTGAAAATAATGCCCTACATTATAAGGTCATATTACCGTTGCTGCTGCATAAATGAGCCATCATTTTTCAGTCACTGTGTTTATCTTAAACTAGGACATCGACTCCATGCCCTGTTGAAAGCTAGTCTGCTCTGGTCGTGAGGATACTTCCCCTTTGCTTGTCAGTCCTTTTAAAGAAATATAGTCACGAACAAAACTATTTTCAGATTTCCATGGACGTGCTACCGATCGTGCATGAAATAGTATTTTAACAAAAAGCAAATTTGTTATGGGAACATAAACAGATGCATGATAGTCAAAATACACAAAAGACTTAAATTAAACCGTACACGTTTTTACTCGGCCGTCCTTTAATGGGACACTACGTCATGATCAGAGCAGACTTTCAACAGGGCATGGAATCGGTGTCCTAGTTTAAGATGAACACAATGACGGAAAAGTACTGGCTCGTTTTTATGCAGCAGCAACGGTGATATAACCTAATAATCGTAGGTATTATTTTAAGTCACTGACTTAATCTAAAAATAGCACTCTGATTCCATGCCCTGTTGATCGTGACGATATTGTCCCTTTAAATTGTAACCGTTTTTTACTCGCCAGTTCTTTAAAAAATATTACCGGAACCACGAACAAAAATAGTTTCAGATTGCTATGAATGTGCTACCAATCGTCAGCAAAAAATTCTTTATGGGAACATTACCAGATATACAAGTAAGCAATGAGCACTACAGGTTATTAAATTAAATTGTAAAGGTCTTTACTTGCCAGTCATTTTAAAGAAATGGTCACATTGCCATGAACGTGCTACCAATCGTGTACGAAATGGTATTTTAGCAAAAACAAATTCTTTATGTGAACATAACCAGATACATTTACAAATAGTCAATAAACACCATAGGCTAATATACTACTCAAAACAATTTAGGGAATACCGGATTTTTAACATAAAATAGATTTGAAATGTTCCATGAACCGGGATTTTCATTTGCAACCCCCTCTCTCTTTCAGTGGAGTGTCGTGGCCGAGCGGTCTAGCGCACCGAACTCAAGTTCTGGTGTTGCCAGCAGCAGGGTGTGGGTTCGAGCCCCGGTCGTGACACTTGTATCCTTGAGCAAGGTACTTAACCATAATTGCTTCGTCCTTCGGATGGGACGTAAAGCCGTAGGTCCCGTGTGTTGTATAATGCACGTAAAGTGGATTGTCGTGGCCGAGCGGTCTAGCGCACTGAACTCAAGTTCTGGTGTTGCCAGCAGCAGAGTGTGGGTTCGAGCCCCAGCCGTGACACCTGTGTCCTTGAGCAAGACACTTAACCATAATTGCTTCTCTCCACCCAGGGGTTAAATGGGTACCTGTGAAGGCAGAGATGGTTTGCTCTCTATGCGCTAGAAATGGCAGCAATTGAGCTGTATACTCCCCAGGGAGCTGAGATGGTTTCAGGAATGATTTATGAGCCTTATGAGCCTTATGAGCCTTATGAGCAGGGATAATAATATAATGCGCCTTGAGCGCCACTTAGTTGGTGGATACGTGCGCTATATAAATCTATACATTATTATTATTATTAGTAGTAGTCATGTCATGAAATGTGTAATCACTACATGCATCCTTTATCATCTGTTTCATTGTGCAGTTGTTTCTCATCAATTCTGTGAAACATTGTGTTTATCTGAAATAAATTATCTTGCTTTAACTGAGATTATTCCAGTGTTCCCTAAATTGTTTTGAGTAGTATATATTAAATCGTGAAGGTTTAGAACTTTCAAAGAAATATAATCACGAACAAAACTAGCTTTAGCTTGTATGGAATGGTATGTTAAAGATATACAGCCCGTGTTTGGGCCGATTCGATTGCAAAAATGGATTTAAATGTTGAATTGCTGTTTTTCTGGGGTTAAGGAAGTTCGAAGCTTTCATTTGAGACATTGAACGAAAACATCTGCCAAGGATTAGTACCAGCAAATTAAACACTCAAATTAATAAAATGCTAGACCAAAAATCCTCAGCTTTCACGTGACCACAAATGTTTCACCATTCAATGCAAGTAATTGGCGTTTATCTGATGTGTGCATCATCTAGAGGTTGTAATAATAATAATAATAATAATAATAATAATAATAATAATAATAATAATAATAATAATAATAATAATAATAATAATAATAATAATAATAATAATAATAATAATAATAATAATAATAATAATAATAATAATAATAATAATAATAATAATAATAATAATAATAATAATAATAATAATAATAATAATAATAATAATAATAATAATGTGGACTTAGGCGCACGTATCCACCAAACTGGTGCTCAAAGCGCATTACATTATTACTCCCTGCTCATCAGGCTCATAAATCATTCCTGAAACCATCTCAGCTCCCTGGGGAGTATACAGCTCTATTGCTGCCGTTTCAGCGCATATGGGCTAATCAAACGCAATAACCAACTCTGCCCTCACAGGTACCCATTTACCCCTGGGTGGAGAGAAGCAATTATGGTAAAGTGACGACTCAGCCATCAGAACACAAATCTGATGCACTAAACCGCTCGACCATGGCACTCCATAATATTACGTAATATTATGCTAAAAACCCCAAATCGCTCAAAATGCACAAAACAAGTTTGTGCTCCATCCACTCGACATAATATAAACTACTTACTTTAAAAATAGCATCCAAACGCAAGGTGTATTATTTTGGAACAAACTCGATAATAAAATAAAGCTATCCCTTTCCCTTATAAGAAGTTGAAACAGACAATTCTAAATTTATATTTGCAAGTATTAAGCATACCGAAAGTCACTTAGAACATTGTATGTTCAAAAGTATTTTGAATTAATCATAAGTCCACTTTTCCTAATTTTTATGAAATAATTTTTCGGTAAATAAAGTCAAATTTAGTAAAATTGCAATAAATTGATAAGTTGTTTCATAAAAATTATGAAATTGAAAAATATTTTCATTAAAATGAAAAATTTATTTCATAAACATTTGGAAAAGTGGACTTATGATTAAGTCAAAAAACTTTTGAACATGTTAAATGATCCATATTGTTAAATGATTTTGTTTTGTTTGTCCTGAAAATGTACTGACAGCACAACAATCATCAGACCAACAAGTTCAAAATCAGCCGTCCATGAGGCCTTCAGCTACACAGGTCCCAGACTATGGAACAACCTCCCCACGCAAATCCGCCAATCCACTTCAATCTCAACCTTCAAGAAACTGCTTAAGACTGAACTGTTTAGATCTATTTAGAGTTTTCTTTTCACGTTGTACAGCGCCTTGATCTAGTCACTATAGGATATGTGCGCTTTATAAGAATCGAGTATTATTACTATTATACAATATTCCTTTAAATTACTTATGTCTGAGGTTCTTTAGGTTTTAAGAAGTTAAAACAATTGTACCAATAATTACTCTTACCTTACGGTGGTGGCGGGAATCCACGTCGCCAATCTACACACATAAACGGAATTTTGTTTTGCGGCGGTAACCAGGGAAAATACGGTACTTCTGTTGGAGACCAAATTGTCAGTGTTGTGGCAACTTTTTTCAATATACAGCGAATATTGGTAATGATCAACTGTTTGGCGTTAAGTCTGCTTCGGTCAGTCACAAAACGTCGTTTTAGTCTAAATCAGAAGTGTTGACATATTTTAGACGTACGCCTGTTTGGAATCTAGCTTACGTCGTTGACCAATAGAAAGGCTTTTTAACTGAAGGAAACTCCCACTCACTACAATCGATCTCCACCAACGGCGAGCATTCGATAGGGTTGCAGGCCGTGCGCACAGTGCACATATACCATATCCTTTCGAGGTATTTGGTTATTCTGAAAACCTCCCGGTCCAAAGCGACGGGAGGTCTTCACCCTTTATTGTCCATTTGGGAACCCAGTCAATATTTGTGCATTTCGAGAAATATACTAGGCTGACTCGAAACGAACAAATTATAGGTTAAGTTGTAACTGCATGAAAGTGGAACGAACGCTTTCTGCAATAAACCATAAATGTTACGTGTACGATTATAATTACAATTTTCCGCCTGCACACTTCAACGCACTAATCCTCCAGCACTTTGTAATCACATTCTCTTTTCTTCCAGCCTAATACTCCGCTCAGTATCTTTATCTATTCCTTTTTTCCAGTCTCGGGTACCTGACTCTGTCTGCTTCTTGTACCCTGTTCTTACTTGTTTCTTTAACAACCTGTCTAACTTCTGCCCACTCGTGCGTGTATGTACATGTATGGGTGTGTATGTTTGTATAACGTCTAGTTGCCTTTGAGAAAGAACGTGCTATAGGTTCGAAACGTTAGGTCAATAACCATTAGTGAACAGAAAATGTGACAATGGAGACACCGTCACAATAAGCAGGAGCTTGTATAATAATAATGTCAAGTATTCTCTATTTACTCTCTTCCCTAGGTTTTACGATTCACTTCCTTGCGATCTTCAAAACCTCTGCCTTGAGCCTTCACCTAAAGTCGTCATCAATTCTTTACGCGACTACCTTTTCAATCATGACCCAATCTCCCACGCATTCTAGAGTATCCTGCACTTGGTTTTAGACAGTTTAATACATAATGTAAACTAAACTTAACTTGAAATCGCTAGGTTTTATTTTCACCTTTCCTTAATAAGTGGTCTTGCTTTGCTCGGGTGTACATGTGAAACAGTCAACATTGTAATGTGTGTTTTCTACATGTTAAATTATCTAGTTATTATTTTCATTTACAGTGTACATGATTTATGGATTGCTTTCCTGTTACATGTACTTGTCTGCGTACATGTTGTCTTTGTTTTTACATACATCAGGTTCATTTTTAAGGTCATATTTTCTTGCACTAAAGTGTAATGTTAGTCTGTGTATTTTACACTGTATATTTGATTTTATAAGTTTATGGATTGTAGAAATTTATATATTTACGTATTTTATGTCCTTTTGATTACCGTACTCTACAATCCATTATTATTATTATTATTGTTGTTTGTTTGTTTGTTTGTTTGTGTTGTTGGGTTGTTTGTTTGTATTAACCCAGTGTGCAATTTGAGGGTGTTTGTTTGTTTTTTATATAGATTCTTTATATCCTCTGTCCAGTCAGTTTGGAGAGCCCCTCGACAGAAACTTGTTTCTTTTGGGCAATCCTTCGGGAGCTGTTTGGATTTAGTCCTGTGTTCCTTCCTGTACATTTTTGTTTAATTATCTTGTCGCTTGTATTGTACTTTATGTATCCCGGAAAATGAAATAAATAAAATAAATAAATAAATAAATAATAATAATAATAATACCCCTGCTCATCAGCCGCATAAATCATTCCTGAAACCATCTCAGCTCCCTGGGAAGTACTGGTATACAGCTCAATTGCTGCCATTACAGCGCATATAGGGCTAATCAAACACAACAACCAACTCTGCCCTCACAGGTACCCATTTACCCCTGGGTGGAGAGAAGCAATTATGGTAAAGTGTCTTGCTCAAGGACACAAGCACCATGGTCGCGGTTGGGATTTGAACCCACATTCTGCTGACGACTCAGCCATCAACACAAATCCGATGCACTAAACTGCTCGACCATGGCACTCCATGTATGGGTGTGTCGTAACATAAAACAGTCAACAACGGAAACCAGACTAAGGGAAGACAGGAAACAAAAGGGAGAAGGGAATGTTAGGCCCACAAAAGTCGCCGGTTTCTGGTCATATCGGTCGGCTTCTAAATCGGTGCGGGGAAATACGTGATACATGTGGCCGAGCGGTCTAGCTTACCGGATTCAAGTTCTGGTGTTAGTAACATAATGTGGGTTCGAATCACGGCCGTGACACTTGTGTCCTTGAGCAAGACACTTAATCATAATTGCTTCTCTCCCCCCAGGGGTTAAATGGGTACCTGTAAAGGCAGAGTTGGTTTGCTCTATATGCGCTAGAAATGGCAGCAATTGAGCTGTATACTCCCCAGGGAGCTGAGATGGTTTCAGGAATGATTTATGAGCCTTATGAGCCTTATGAGCAGGGATAATAATATAATGCGCCTTGAGCACCACTTAGTTGGTGGATACGTGCGCTATATAAATCCACACATTATTATTATTATTATTATTATTATTATTATTACACAGGGACCATATACAAAGTGTGGTGGCTAAGAGAGTTCATACCCCTATGTGGAAAAAGTCGTTTAAAACACAGCACAGCAGAATTTTAATCGATCCAGCATTTTTGGCTGCAATTAGACATCGTTTCATAGCAACAACAACAAAACAAAAAAAAGGGGGGGGAAAGGAGACGCGCGCGGAGACCAGAAACCGGAGACTTTTTTGGCCTTAGGAAGAAAATTCAAAATCTAAACAAGTTTAAAATAATCAAGGACCGAAAGAAGAAAGCTATGTCGTATCCATAGTCATATACTGGAAACCAAGAACTAGATTCTGTAGGAAGTTTGAACTAGCATACCATTTAAACTAACATTTTGCGTCATGAAAATTACACGATTGTACGCTTTTGAATGGTTTATCAATAATGGAAATTTAACATGGCGTGCAATTTCATGGTTTACAAACCATGAGAATTGTACCATTAAACCCTTTTCTATGGTTAATACGTATTTGTAAAACGAACAATGGCGTGCAATTTCATGGTTTACAAACCACGGAAATTACACCCTTATTCTATGATTTGTAAAGAATGAAAAACGAACAATGGCGAGCAATTTCATCAATTATCTCATGGCTACGTACCTGGGGCGCGTTTTCGCGACTGTAACCAGAAACGTAAACATGTTTGGGATTCGGTCATTGGTTAAGCGTTTCCGCCAGTTATTGTTCTGACCAAACGTGAACCGAAGTTTGTGATCGGTTACGCTTGGTTTCAAGACGGCGGATTGTAAAAAAGTAACGAAAATTTAGTTAATTATTTGTTAAAACATGATGAAATGATTGTTCGTATAGCAGTATATCTTTCAAGTTTATGACTAGCGCTCACGAGTAACTTCTATTTTGCGAAAATTTGAATTACACCGTATATTTTGAGAAACATTGATGATTGAACACGTCGCAAACTGAAAACAAATTTCTGGTTTATGCCGAGCGGTCTAGCTTACCGGATTCAAGTTCTGGTGTTAGCAACAGAATGTGGGATCGAATCACGGCCGTGACACTTGTGTCCTTGAGCAAGACACTTAATCATAATTGCTTCTCTCCACCCAGTGGTTAAATGGGTACCTGTGAAGGCAGAGTTGGTTTGCTCTATATGCGCTAGAAATGGCAGCAATTGAGCTGTATACTCCCCAGGGAGCTGAGATGGTTTCAGGAATGATTTATGAGCCTTATGAGCCTCATGAGCAGGGATAATAATATAATGCGCCTTGAGCACCACTTAGTTGGTGGATACGTGCGCTATATAAATCCACACATTATTATTATTATTATTATTATTATTATTATTATTATTATTATTATTATTATTATTATTATTATTATTATTATTATTATTATTAAGAATATGACGTCAGAAACAAGTTTCTGTTTATATTCTGCCCCCTCAAAACATGTACAGGCCTATTAGAAACAAGAATAAATCATTAAAATAAAAATTTGATATTTCTAACCCCCTGTACATGCCCCCTGAAAGTTTTGCTTGAAGGGCGCCCTCTGTTGTCAGTTTAACATAAAGGTTCCTTGACTCCATATGCACTGTAGAGACATACATAATGGTGGTTACCAGACTGTGTATGTGATTATGTACCACACATAATCTAGAATGGTTGCTAATCAGCTGTTCGTTGTTTGTTGACATGGTTGATGGGTTTTAACTCAATTAAGACAATTATATATTTAGGTTAGTAAATGTATATACATCATATCATCTAAAAGGATTGTTTGCTGGCAAAGTTGGACAGTGACAGAAGTTATTATCTGTGACCTTAGTTGGGTAAGTTTGTTTTTAATAATAATATCAGACATGAGAATTTCCCGCCGTTCCGCGGTTTCCCGCTTTTTGGAGGCCAAAATATGTCCTCTCCGAGTTTAATGTGAATCCGGTTTAAAATTTGGGGGGTAGAGGTGGTCTAGGGTGATTTTTTTTTTTTTAGGGAAATTGTGGAAATATCATTGCTGAAATGCCCCGAGATCGGCACTTTTAAAGTCGGCTTCGTAGCTCTGTTTTTAGACGCTCCCAGCTGTTTTATAAACCCGTTTGTCCGATCCTATTTACACGACGTACGCAGAGCGATGAAGTGCTGTTACAGAGATGAAGTTTACTAAACGAATCAACGATCGCGTTAGGTATCAAGTATTCCATAACGTCATAAAATTTGTCCAATCAACGATCCCCTATAATGAGCGTTGGGAAATGCTGTTGTTGATTGAGCGGCCATCGTGTTAACGCTTTGTGTACGTGAAAGAAAAAGTTATAGTAAAATTATCGTGAAATATCGGAGGCATCCGACTTCAAAATGCCGAGAATTTTGGATAGAAATGAAGAACAATTCGTACGGGAGTCGGATAAAGGTGTCAAAGAAAAATGGAAGTGGTCTTGGTTAGAGGAAGATGTGGAAATTAAACTGCCTGGTAAAAGTGGTATTGCCGATAAAGTAAAGTGCAATCTCGGCGAGTTCGCCAGAAAGGTAGATATACCAGGGAAGTCGATGTGCACGCTTTGCAATAAACTGATCAACTATGGAAAGCGCTGACCCCTTCAACCCCCGCCAGGGGGCCCCGGCCCCCTGAAACCCCCGGCATGCCTCGCCTTCGGCTCGGGCCAAGCCTACGGCTTGATTGGGTCATTAATAGTGAATCGCTATTTTCCAGTTTTTTCTAACACAACCCATTCTCATGCCTGTAATATTATTCACCATGCACCCACAAGTATTACTGCAAGAAATTTCCATGGGAGTTAACTTGGGAACATTGTATTTGACATACCTGGGACTTGTTATCATCTTAAACATGAAATATTAACCCACTGGTTACTGTCATAGAAATAGTATAGTTTGTACAATCACGATGATATTTACTTAGTAATAGTAAGTGAACGAGAATACAAAGTTGGTAGTTCCCAAATAAATTGAAGGTTTACAACTGTGTAACCCCTGAACCTTTACAGTTGAATCCTACTTCCTAGCTTAAAATAAAATAGTGGGATATGGGATTTATTATTTGAATGTTTTTAAGGGATGGTATCTGGCTGATATTTAAGCACATTTAAAAAAAATTGTTTACAATATTATCTTTCACTTTCTATAAATAAATTGTGTAATAATACATTTGACTTGTTATTTCACACATAATTAATTATAAATGTATTTAATTTTTTTTAAGGTAATAGCTACAGCTACATCTAGTGATCAGGACTCCTCCACCGAGCTACTTAAGCCCCTCCTGCACCGGCATTCCACATTCTCCTTGAAGATGATCAAAGCATACAGATTGAAATGTTGAGTTAACCAAAGGTTCTTCTCAGAACCCTTACTACTCAAAAGAGATTATTTCAATATGTCATCAGTCATCACTATATCTAAAGATGATGCTTCACATCTACATACTAGCAGAACTTGTTCAAGAGCATTAGATCTACTGTATCATTTACAGAAACACATTTTGGAATTATACAATCCATAATCCCTGCTAAGCCATGAAATATGTTGTTAATGTTAGTTAGATGTATAAATATATTTTTGTACTATTTTATAAATAGAGAATTGGCTGTTGCAAACTGCTTACCAACCTAAAGGACGCGTAGTATATAAATGCAAAATAATAGTTACTGGCCTTACATCTCAAACCTAGTGGGTTCTTTCTCTGAGAAAGAACTTGTTAGGTTCAAAACATAACTGAGGCCAATAACTACTTTTTTACATTCATACTATTTTATTAATTAATTCTTTTCTAGAAGAATGTTAAAAGCAAATATAAATTTTATATTATTCCAGGATAAAATAAGTTTGATACAATAATGAAATAAAATCTTCAGTTGCAATCCATATAAACCCACGGGAACACAGTGTTTTATTCATATTACTTTTTAATCAGATTTTTTGTTTCATAAGGCAATTGAAAGGTTGTCATGGAATAGTATGCTAAAATTTCAACAGGTAAACATGAGAAAGTAATTTAAATTAATTGCTGAAGTGATGTTCTCTTCATTGCTTCTCTATCACTGTGTTTCAAACAAAATAGACGGGTGCCCCAACGACGGTATACAGGTAATCTGCAGAAGAAGTCAGGATGCCATGCCGTTTCACAAAAACAAATCTTCAGGGGGCATGTACAGGGGGGTTAACGCTCTCAAATGATTTTTTGAGTATTTTTTCCTTGTTTCTTATAGGTTGGTACATATTTTGAGGGGGGCACCTAACAAAAATTGGGTTAATCCCCCCCCCCCACCTACTGCAAGACTCAAACCAGTCTACTGATAGGGACCCGAGTAGGGGTTATTTTTAGATAGATGTGCGTTGCTGCGGGTTACTTGGGCCGCTCTGTTCGTGTGGTAGCCAGCCGACTGTTCGTAACTGGCGGTGTGGTCTGGCCTTCTCACATGAGCAATCTCCATAAACCGTGAACTTCCACTTCCTCTGGATCCTTTGAAGGTATCCATGGCAACATCTTCTGCTGGTGGATATGGCGGTTCCGTGCTTGTTGATTCTGAATAACAAAAAATAACGGACAGTTCAAGTCGCAGTCAATGCATGCATTGTAATAAGCATGTTCTACATGAGTGTACATCAATCATTTTTACGGAAAACTGGACTTGCAGAAATTTCGATTTTATGCACAGGTTTGGGCTGCAATACTTGTCAAACCTGCGTAAATTACTTCATGTTTGCTATAATTATGGAAAGGGAACACTCAGTCCTTTGCCTGAAACTCCTCATCATAGGTTCAATAAAACTAAATGAGCTTAAAATCGGGGATTTGTCATGTTGGAAGTAATCAGAGGCGCATTTATCGTATTAACAAAACATAGGCGAATATAAACATCGCTCGCCATTTTGCGTACAACTTTTTACAAATGAACCTTTAGCACGTTGGGCCCATACCGTAATGCTCATGTATCAATACCATGTATAAATTGAATCAAAATAAATATACCTTCTGTTATTATTATTATTATCATTATCCAAAATTACGGCTTTGGCTATGGCTACCGTATATCACTGTTTCTTCCTATAGTACTCCAGCATTGTCGCTGCAGCCAATAGCCGTAGCCAAAAACGCTTAATTCTGACACAGCCTTAGGGTGCGTTCGAGTAGCTTCCCCGAGGTAATATTTACAACGAAACGATCGCAAAATAATTATTTCCAGGGTAAAAAAGGAACTAATGATCGTATTACTTCTCAGATTCGTACAAACTTGAACAACACATCTTCTAGTACAAGAACAGTCTATACTCACAGATTCATTGTTTAAGGGTCGATAATGTACATATCAAAAATTTCACGAAATTGCCGCACTGAAAACAAAGATGGCGGCCATTCAGAATATTCTCAAAGTGACGTCACTTACCGCTGCCTCAAGTGACCTGCTTTGCGAGCAGGTTACTTGAGGCTGACCCAGGTAAGCCCTGGCAATGACGTCAGGCCTAACCGAACGCTCTGGGGTCAGACCCGGGTCGACCTGGGGAAGCTACTGGAACACACCCTTAGTTACATTCTTTTGCCCAAGGGCGCCCTTCAGTTTCTAAATCATGCGCATAAGCATTAATTGCTCATCCCCACCCCTTTTATCGCCGTGTATGTAAATATAATATACGTTTCTTGTGTGACTCCTTTTTTTCAATCCAACCATCAAAGTACCTTGTACACTGCCTGGTGATGTTGGGTTGAACCATGCAGGAGCCCCAATGTGTCGCGATTGATGTCCAATGATTTCATTGTAGCTTGCATTAAATCGAACATAACTTTGTCTGTGGATGTCTTCCAGCGGATCGACTGTTCTGCAATTCATGTAACAACCGTATGCTTCCGGCATGTCCAACTGCGCATGTGCGGTAGGGAGATACCCCGAATGCTGACCAGGGGCGGGGAGTTCATAACTAGGGGTGTAGCCAGTGTAATCAGGATCATCCGTCGTTATGTTGTATTTCCAATGGGTTAACGGGAGGTGGTGATGACGATGCTGTTGCTTGTACGGCGAATGCGCATGACCGGCGACATGCACGGGATATAAGTCACAGTACGAATTTGCGTAGACGGACGGGTAGTTGGCGCTGTGACATTGGTCATCAGTTAATGATGGGTGGCTGATCGCTGGTTGCAGATCTTTCTGTTGATGGTAATAAGGCCGAAATGCATAGTTCGAACGCGGCAAGCTGGCAGCGTCACGTGGGGTAGCCTGGCTCGTTTCACTGAACCCATTTGCTTGTATCGATGCGCCATCCATGTGGTCGTTGATATGCTGAGAGGTCATGGCGTTGGTGGTATCCTGGTACTCTGCTTCGATTCGCTGGTTACCCCTAACAGTTGCAGTTGTGTCACTTGATTCCTTTGAAGTGCATTCTTCTGTTAAACAAGTAGTACAAAATCCAATATAAATAAGATAAGATTATAATGGTACCTTATAAGAGTTTGGTGTGAGAAAATAAATAGTTAAATCTAACTAAATAAATGTGACCGCAGGGAATCGGTCCGTCTCAGCAGAGAAAAGATGTGGCTCAGACGTGTCCACACCTTTCACCCCATGGTCTCAACATACAGGAAGGGAATAACTAACTTCCCTTTTTTCTCCTTTTTTTTCTTTCTCCACAGACATTTTCATCAGTTACATTTGTTTTTGTTTTGCTTGTTAGTATATTTGTCTGCTTCATTTTACTCCCCTGTCTGACTGATTGCTTCTCATAATCTGATCTTCCAGCCAAAAACTCCCGGTACTTTTATTCATAATTAATCCCTCTTTTGTCCGGTCCCAGGACCAACCTGACTGCTTTTTATATCTTTATATCTATTAAGAATAATTGCGGTGACACCATGTGGAATCTCAATTGAGTAGTAATTAGTTCTGAAAAGAACTGGAGGTACAACTCGACGTTTCGATCAGTATGCTCTGATCGTCCTCAGGAGAATGCCGGACTCTGGAAAATGCTGCTGCTTAAGTAGGCTGCTGGAGGATCATCCCATGAATGGATGCTGGAGGATTAGTTCGTTGAGGCGCGCAGGCGGGAACTGTTGAGACTAGGATCCTAGGGGTTGGGGGAGAGGAGTGTGTGCTCACTGAACTGAATCAGTTGTTAACAAGCACAGGGGAAGGAGGGTGGTTGACTTAGGATATAGGAGATCCCTCAGTCTGGGGTGGGTTATGGACTTTGGATATAGAAGATCCTTCAGTCCGGAGTAGTGGTCGCCAAATGTCGCTGATGTAGAAACCGATGTCCTGTGGCACAGTGTCGTGTTTGACGATTTCGATGGCCTCTCTGATGCGTCTGGGGTGCCATGTGTCGATGGGTGTGATGAGTTGGGCTGCCTGCCAGTCGATTTGGTGGTCCTTGATGTGCGAGTGCTTGACGATGGCGGACTTCTCGAAATCTCCTCTGCGGCCGTGTGCTCGGTGTTCTTTCAATCTGATGGGGAGGTTGCGTCCTGTTTCGCCGATGTACACCTTACCGCACTTCCCCTGTGCTTGTTAACAACTGATTCAGTTCAGTGAGCACACACTCCTCTCCCCCAACCCCTAGGATCCTAGTCTCAACAGTTCCCGCCTGCGCGCCTCAACGAACTAATCCTCCAGCATCCATTCATGGGATGATCCTCCAGCAGCCTACTTAAGCAAAATGGAGAGATAGGAACTAATATCGTCTTTTACCGTACAATGCCGTACCGTTTATTGTACCAAAGTAGAACGCAAGTATCCTTTGATTATTGAAGTAAAGAAAGTAACAGAAAGAAAGCGAAGACCTTTAATAATGAAACATAGACGATCCTTGCGGAAATCAGATTTCTTGCGTGATTTATTGTGAACTCAGATCGATTAAGCTGAATAGTGATTGTAAACTAAGTTACAACTCGAACACAATGAATTAGGAGCCTATTCCGAAGACATTTCCCACTGGATTTTATGGTACAGACATACACGTAAATACAATAGCCTATCTCTAACAGGTTGATGTACTCCAAAGGGAGTAAATATATGCTCGTGGAAGCAATTTTTCCAGCATTACCAACGGTGTACATGTTGTACATTCCCATAAAAAAATAAAAGAAATGACAACCTTAATTTCATGTGAAAAATTACATGCACTGTTATAGTCAAAATCGTTTAGAATGTGACTATAACTAGAACTCATTAAAACTAATAATCCCGTACCTGTTTTGGTTGATAATTTTTTCTTCTTCGTCTTCAAATTTGCTGACCCAGGTGACGACCTTTGAACCGACGACCTCACAGTAGCCTTCGTACTGATTTCCTCTGTGTGAAAATGTACGTGTAAACACACTTTTAGAAAAAGGTGAAAAAGAGAAATACAAAGTGCACACAATTTCTGTGTGCAGCAGAAAGGTGGGGGAACACAAGTTATCGCTCATGGGGGCCGGAAAGATATAGTATTGTGGACAATCTGAGTAAAGACATGGTGACACTGTGTGAAATTCTCAATTGCGTGTAGTAATCAGTTCTGAAAAGAACTGGTGCTTACAACTCGACATTTCGATCAATGTGCTCTTATGGTCTTCATGAGAATGCCGGGCTCTGGGAGACGCTGCTGCTTAAGTAGACTACTGGAGGAGGATTTGCGGTTCTTGGAGTGGGGAGATGAGTGTGCGCTCACTGCACTGGTCAGTTGGTAGCAAGCGCAGGGGGAGGGAGGGTGGATGACTTAGGATTTAGGGGATCCCTCGGTCTGACGTGGGATGTTGACTTTGGATATGAAGAGTTCCAAGGTAAAACTTGTAGCTTTGCATGGTGAAGAGGATAAGTAAGAATAATTGCGGTGACACCATGTGAAATTCTCAATTTTCTCGTGAGGACGATCAGAGCATACTAATCGAAACGTCGAGTTGTACCTCCAGTTCTTTTCAGAACTAATTACTACTCAATTGAGAATTTCACATGGTGTCACCGCAATTAGTCTTACTTATGCTATATATCCATTTGGCTGAGAGGATATATTGCAGATTGCAGAGAAGCTGGCGTGGCGTTTATCGCGGTTTGGAATAAAACGTGTATAATGATTGAGTTTATATAGTGGTTATATCACGTTTTGCTAAAAACTGAGTTCGAACTTGTGTTTGCCTACCTGTGAACGATGTGAAAGATTTAAATATGGCGTTTATCGCGCTTTGCTCTGAAACTCTTCAAACAGAAGATCCTTCAGTCCGTAGTAGGGGTCGCCAAATAGAGTCGACAATATGAGATTACAAATTTGTTTGGAGTTTCCCCCACTCCTCTATAATTCTTGACCAGCCCCAAAGATCCGCCCTGCAGTAAAGAATTGCAGTAAAGAATTGCCACTTTACACGCACCTATGCATTTATAACCTCCAGTTCTTTTCAGAACTAATTACTACTCAATTTGAGAATGCCACATGGTGTCACCGAAAACAGTCTTTACTTATCCTTTTCACTATGCAAAGCTACAGATCTTACGACATAATATGGTGTCACCGCAAACAGTCTTTACTTATCCTTTTCACCATGCAAAGCTCCAAATCTTACTACATGGTGTCACCGCAAACAGTCTTTACTTCTCCTTTCCCCGTACAAAGCTACAAATCTTACTACATGGTGTCACCGCAAACAGTCTTTACTTATCCTTTTCCCCGTGCAAAGCTACAAATCTTACTACATGGTGTCACCGCAAACAGTCTTTATTTATCCTTTTCACTGTGCAAAGCTATAAATCTTACTACATGGTGTCACCGCAAACAGTCTTTACTTATCCTTTTCCCCATGCAAAGCTACAAATCTTACTACATGGTGTCACCGCAAACAGTCTTTATTTATCCTTTTCACCATGCAAAGCTACAAATCTTACTACTTAACATGGTGTCACCGCAAACAGTCTTTACTTATCCTTTTCACCATGCAAAGCTACAAATCTTACTACACGGTGTCACATTTGTATTCCCATTTGCTTCTGAATTAATTTTATAGTGAAAACAAATTAATATAAGTTTTTTTTACAAAACCTAGTCTCGATCCTGGTACCATGCATCTGCATGGAACCAACAACTAGACTATCATGCCACTCGAATTTCTCCGTGAATTAATTTCGGCAATTCTATATTACCGCAGAAAAACATAATTGCGATCCGAGAGTGATTCTTACCCGTGTGTTTCATGTTCCGTTGCACACCGTTCACCATGGCCTCATGAGCCTGCTGGTCGTGTCGATTCTCTATCGCAAGAAACGCGTATTCTGTCAGCATCATATGAACGAGGTGAAGTGACCCTGACAACAGAACAATTATTATTAGTGTTGTAACGCAACATAGATTATAAACTCAACACAGATAGATTCTAGAATCCGAACTTTTCCGGAGCCCTAAGTCGGAGGGTCCCGGCCGCGATTTTTCAATTTTTTATATATTTGTTTTTGCAGTACACTTCGTCAACTATATGCATTTATATACTAAAAACTAATTTACTTTTAAAAATCCTCCACAACCGTGATTTACTATACTATTATAAAGGCTTTGCTTCTGAAATAATTTTGTAGTTAAAAAAACGTATAACAAAAAAATGAATACAATTTTTGTTGTTGACAAACCTAATTTTGAATTCAGTACATTCTACTTGTAAGGCGAGCGTTCCAACCGCTAGACTACAATGCCACTCGACTTCGATGGTGAATTAATTTTTGAAGAACCTTTTTTATTTTTTAAATTAGTTTAATTAGTGTTCTATGCCAGTTTCTAAGCCATTGACGAAATATGCTGCAGAAAAAATAGCGTCCTGGCCAGCCCAACACCCGCCACCCAATTCAACTAGCCACCGTTGATAATAAGTGAGGCTAGAGGGCGTGAATAACCATGCTATTTGCGTGGTTATGATATATCAGGCTATCATGTTATACACACTCCACGCTGAGAAGTAACGTGAATGTTGGACGTATAACGGAGGTTTGTTAAGTACACAGCAGGTTGATTGGTGTAAGTTCGCCAATTGATGGCACATCTCCGGATGCGCTTTAACCTTTGTCTGAGATTTGAAACCCGATTCAATTGGCGAACTTAATTACATCATCAATTGACGAACTTACACCGATCAACCTGCTGTGTACTTAACAAACTTTCATTATACGTCCAACATTCACGTCACTTATAAGCGTGGAGAGTGTATCGTATGATAGCGTGATATATCATGACCACGCATATAGCATGGTTATTCACGCCCTCTATAGCCTCACTTATTATCAACGGTGGCTAGTTGTATAGCGATCGATGCCCGTGATTACAAATACGTACCGAAGCTGGCAGCATTTTTCAAGGTCAGATCCCTCACAATCTTTGAGGTAAAGAATGTCCATCTCAGCATAAAGGAGGCAGAACGATCGGCATAGCTCGTCAGTCTTTCTTCCTAAATTGCACAAGGACATAATTTACCAATTAAATAGGGCCCAAATAAAATATCTGAGAAATAGATCAAAAATTACATTCATTCGTGTGTTGTTAGCATCCAAGTGTTTCCCGATTGGGGTATATTGGTATCCTTATTGGGATAATAGGGTTTTAATCGGGATAACAATATCTCCCAATCGGGATAATATGGCAGTTGCTATTAAGGGAGGAAGGCCAAAGTCATGGTACAGCCAAGCCTTTGAGAAGCCCGGCCAGGCCCAGGCTTTTCTCCTGCCAACTGGCCTATATAATGAGCTATACTTGCCTTGGCTAGGCCCTCCAGAAGCCCAGGTTATGTTGATTGGCAGGTATTGTATTGTTACAGGATTAGGACTCAAAAAAGATAGATTATGAGGCCAGATAGCCTGGGCCTGGCCAGGCTTCTCAAAGGCTTAGCTGTACCATGACTTTGGCCCTCCTCCCTAAATGGGTTTATTGGTATCGCCATTGGGGGAATAGGGATTCAATCTCGTTAAAGGTATCAATCAAGATAGTACAGAAGGTGATGTTGTCACCAATCAGGGTTTCCTGATTGAGGCCTATTAGTATCCTCATTGGGAGAATAGGGTTTCAATCTAGCTAAAAGTATCTCCCAATCAGGATAGTATAGAAGAAGGTGCCGTTGTCACCTAATGGTTTCCCAGTTGGAGCCAATTTGGTAATCTCATTGGGAAAATAGGATTTCAATCAGGATATATGTATCTCCCAATCGGGATAGTATAGAAGAAGGTTTCGTTGTCATCCAAGAGTTTACCGATTTGAGCCCATTGTATCCTCATTGGGAGAATAAGGTTTCAATCTGGTTGAAAGTATCTCTCAATTAAGATAGTATAAGGACCCCGTGAGCATGATATTTATAGTTCCTAAATCCACCATCATCTTACAATACATTCTGAGGTTCTTATACCTGCAAGACGAATCTGTCCATCAAGCTGTCAATCCACTCTACAAATGCCTCCAGTGGTGCTTGTTTCGCCAATAGACCTTCAAACTCGTGAAACACTGAAATTTCAAAAATATTTTGAGTTTTTGTTATGTCAAAGTTTTGTTTTAAATATTTCCATCATCTATCCCATTTTCTTAAAAAAGGATAACAAATAAATACAAACACAACGCCTTTGTTTAGGTCAGCCGTGGTGTTTTTTAGTCAGATAGTTATATCCACAGTGACACAACTTGATCCAGAATAAACCAATGTAATCAGAATATCGCTGCATTAGTTATTATTTTGATCAGAAAGTGAACTTACTTGCTTTGGCAACACCGGTCGTTGATTGGCTGATATCTGATTGCGTCACATTCCCAGTCAAGCTGAGTTCGGCGAGATCTCGCGTCATTAGGTTTACTGCCTCGTGGTTGAGTAATAAGCATCTTGCTGTCTGCATTCGAGATGGCAGAATAGTACGGCGAAACATATCAACCAAACACGACATAATAATTAGTGAAGCATTGATCCAATGTTAACACGAAGTTGCCATTTCAACGTGAACACAGTTTGTCCGGAAATTGGGTTCGGACACATACATTTTCAGCAAACTAAGAGGTACTGATAAATGCTAGGCGCATTTGAAAATTTGTAGTTGAATTTGCGCCATATAAATAAATATTATTATTATTATTATTGCTAATACAAGAAGAGTTTTATTACCTGTGCTAGCTGAACAAATGATATTTGTCGGCGCAAGCTCCTTACAAACGAGGACAATACTACAAGAGTGGGAAAATAAACGACGCAAAATAGGTAAATAATTATGGTAAATGTACGTGTTTTGCATTGATGAAATATACTGTTGTCACACTGCGGCCATCTTTGTCATAATTTTTCCCTGTATACCCATTGACAATGATAGTACTAATTCTCATAGCATAAACAGAGACCAGACTATTTTCCCTTCCAGCCTCTGCTTGGTTACACTGCTTTGAATGGAAGACAAGCGAGATGACTGCACCATGATAAAGGTCTGTTAAGCTATAAGGTAACCTTAGATTTGTGGTCAGGAGGTGCATGCATGATGGCAAGAATTATATAATATTATACACATCACGAATTGGTCATTTAATGTTTTGCGTCAAATGTGTCTGCGCAATATTAAACAAAATCGAGCTCGGTATTCCTTCTGCGCATGTCGATGCAATAAGTGACGAGCTCGTCATTTCTGAACAAAGTGCGCATGCGTGTATTAAACTTAACTCCTATCGGAAACAGAAAAACAGATGGATCCCATTTCTGGGAAAACAAATCTCGAAAGTTTGTCAAAAGTAGTAGGCAAAATGGCGGTACGATGTTCGTCAAGCTTCGTCGCCGTAGCGAGCGGGGGTGGGGTGTGTGACACCCCCCCCCCCCATAATTTTTCTCAGTCGGCATTTAGAGCCTCAGTCGGCAAATGAAGCATCAAAGGTACTAGAACAAGGGTTGGTCCAGAATAAATTTGCAGTCGGCAAACCTAGAGCTATGAGTTTGCCGACTGCAAAATGTACTGTGTTTCTAAGCACTGAAGATTGTTGTTTATAAGCTGCGGTTTCGGGTGGAAGTTCCAAGGGTGGCATTTTCAATTGTTTAAGTAATTCTGAGCATGCGCACGATACACTGGGATAAGAACCGGTAAGTCTGCGGCCACCAAGAGTCTGAAACTCAACATGGATGACCGGTTACCTTTCAGCTTTCGAAGTCGGAGTTCCTTACTCGTTTGATCGAGGGAGCTATCCAGCCAAACCGGCAGCTTTTTGGCAAATGTAAGGATATCCACGCGCAGTCCTTCGGGTATATCCTGAATTGTTGATGGTATCAACACATCTATAAGGACCTGGAATACAAATGGGAATTATAATTATGTAAACAAAAAAACTGTTTGCAGTGACACCATGTAGTGAGTAGTAATAATTGGTTCTGAAAATAACTGGTGGTTATAACTCGACGTTTCGATCAGTATGCTCTGATCGTCTTCATTGTAATTATATAGTGACTTAACGTGGAATTAAATTCTGGAACAGTCTGGCTGATGATGTCAAGCAGTCTCGCTCCCTTAAAACGTTTACAAAAAAGCTTAAATTTAAGTTGCTCAATGGTGCTATTTAATTGACTTATTATTTGGTCTCATCTCCTGCCCATGTTATTGTTGAATGTAGTCTTCTGTATTTGTCAAGTAACTTTGTCTTTTTGTAATTAAGGGGAGGGGTGGGGGTAGGGAAAGGAATAAAAGCCCCGGCTTCTTCTTTTCCTCAATGTTGACAAGTTTTTTTCTCTTATAAATAGTCTTTTCATGTTACTAATTTGTTTTTGCATTTTGTACAACCTCTTGATATTGTGTAATTATTTGTAACAATATTCTTGTTGTCAACATTGGAATATGTGTTAATAAATGAATGAATGAATGACGTTTCGAACCTATTGCAGGATCTTTCTTTAGAGCAAAGTTATACAGAAACACTGAGGCACACACGATTCGAAATTACAGAGAAGCAAAAAGTCGGGCAAGCGGACAAAATACATTTTAAATCAATTTGGGCAACTACCAATGAAAACTGTAAAGTACTTTCAGGTGAAACGACAGTATAAGGCACTGCGTAAATAAAGATAACTTTATTTTGGTTTAGTTCGTGTACAAGTGGCCCAGGTTGGACTTGCACCTTTGTGTACTATACCGTTTCAGTGTATACAGAGGCGGAGTCCATATTGGGCTAGTTTACAGGCTATTTGGGCTAGTTTACAGGCTATTTGGGCTAGTTTACAGGCTACGTTATGCAAATATTTTTAAATGTACATGTACTTACCTTATACAAAACTGAGTCACATACAGCGATGACGTCAATAATGACGTCACAGGAGAGAAGTGCTTGCATGTGTTTCGGCATTCCTTGCCAGAAGTGAAGTAAGAAATTCTGGACCTGAATTAATTATGATTGAAATCAATTAACTTATTATTCTAAGTTTATTTGCTTATCCTAATTTGTAGACAAATAAGTCAATAAATATAAAAGAACATTAATTTTATTAATTTGTTTTGTTTATTTGCTTGCTTTTTGTAGACAATTTCTCATACCTCTTCAAAGTTTGAAGAAACAACCGTGTCCAAAATACGCTGGCAATGTGTTTGATACATCAGCAGGAATGTCTCCACCTTTAGTTAGAAAAAAATATTTTACGGCATTTAAGAGGTGAATTTTAACAAATAATTAATGAAATAAAACAAAAATATAAATTCAGGTTAGAATTGGAACAAGGAAAACTTAACGGTATTGAATTGATTGTAGGAGCTGAACCCAAAATAGAGCCTAGAGATATAACAGAACCAAGTAACAGAACGGAACAAATATTGTAGTGGAACGGAACCGATTTATAGAACGCGATCAAGTAGTTGAATATATAATGAAAACTGGATAATGGAACAGAATTTTTAAAACTGGACCTAATTGCGTCTGAGATAAATGCGATGTAATGCAAGGTTGTGGTGTTAAAATTAGCACCGACGGTGTTTATACAATACAATTCGTTCAAAATAAATGTCATGAAAGAACTAAATTGATACCAGGTCGGCAGATTTTTAACACCCCGTTTTTGCAGTGCGCATGACATTCAGTAAACTGTCCAATAAAGTCTAATGAGTTGTTTTAACGTAGCCCAATATCAATCATCCATTCGCCGAAAAACAATAGACTGGTACCTTGTCTGGACTGTTCTCCTTTGGTATTATTAAGTTTCCAGCCTTCAGGAAATCGGGAAGCAGGGTACCAGACTTCGAGCTCAGAGAAAATTTACGTGCGGATCCCTTCGGAGTAATGTAAAACAAAAACATTAATCAAGAAAGAAACAAAATCAATATTGTGTTTTTATTACTTTGCAGTCAGTATTATTCGCTTACGCTGAACATTAATAATGTGAACTATAATTCTGTACAATGTTTTGACAAATTTAAATAATTGGGTATGGTTATTGAATTTATTCAATTAAAAAGAAACAAAAACATTTCAATGCTTACCTCAGTTTTCATTTTGGTTTCTGAAAATCTGTACGAAAACAGGGAAAAAGTAAAGTACATTATTTTTATAATTTAATAGTGAAATAATAATCATGAAATGTACCTTGACAAAAAATGGAGGTAAATCGTTGATGTAAACCCAAGGAGACTGTGTCTAACTAATGCATAAGGTGTCTGTCACCAAATGGTATATCCTCAATGGGAGAATAGGGTTTCAATCGGGATAAAAAGTATCTCCCTATTGGGATAGTATGACAGAAGGTGTTATAGTCAACAATGAGTTTCCCGATTGGGGCCTATTGGTATCCTCATTGGGATAATAGGGTTCCAATCAGGATAAAAGTATCTGCCAATCAGGATAGTATAGCAGGATGTCAGGAGATTCCCGATTGGGCCTATTGGTATCCTCATTGGGATAATAGGGTTCCAATCAGGATAAAAGTATCTGCCAATCAGGATAGTATAGCAGGATGTCAGGAGTTTCCCGATTGGGGCCTATTGGTATCCTCATTGGTATAATAGGGTTCCAATCAGGATAAAAGTATCTCCCAATCAGGATAGTATAGCAGGATGTCGGGAGTTTCCCGATTGGGGCCTATTGGTATCCTCATTGGTATAATAGGGTTCCAATCAGGATAAAAGTATCTCCCAATCAGGATAGTATAGCAGGATGTCGGGAGTTTCCCGATTGGGCCTATTGGTATCCTCATTGGTATAATAGGGTTCCAATCAGGATAAAAGTATCTCCCAATCAGGATAGTATAGCAGGATGTCGGGAGTTTCCCGATTGGGGCCTATTGGTATCCTCATTGGTATAATAGGGTTCCAATCAGGATAAAAGTATCTCCCAATCAGGATAGTATAGCAGGATGTCGGGAGTTTCCCGATTGGGGCCTATTGGTATCCTCATTGGTATAATAGGGTTCCAATCAGGATAAAAGTATCTCCCAATCAGGATAGTATAGCAGGATGTCAGGAGTTTCCCGATTGGGCCTATTGGTATCCTCATTGGTATAATAGGGTTCCAATCAGGATAAAAGTATCTCCCAATCAGGATAGTATAGCAGGATGTCGGGAGTTTCCCGATTGGGGCCTATTGGTATCCTCATTGGTATAATAGGGTTCCAATCAGGATAAAAGTATCTCCCAATCAGGATAGTATAGCAGGATGTCGGGAGTTTCCCGATTGGGGCCTATTGGTATCCTCATTGGTATAATAGGGTTCCAATCAGGATAAAAGTATCTCCCAATCAGGATAGTATAGCAGGATGTCGGGAGTTTCCCGATTGGGGTCTATTGGTATCCTCATTGGTATAATAGGGTTCCAATCAGGATAAAAGTATCTCCCAATTAGGATAGTATAGCAGGATGTCGGGAGTTTCCCGATTGGGGCCTATTGGTATCCTCATTGGGATAATAGGGTTCCAATCAGGATAAAAGTATCTCCCAATCAGGATAGTATAAATAGCAGGATGTCGGGAGTTTCCCGATTGGGGCCTATTGGTATCCTCATTGGTATAATAGGGTTCCAATCAGGATAAAAGTATCTGTTCCAATCGGAACAGTATTGTTGACAACGACTGCGTGATAGTTTGTAATCGAATCGTGTTTGTCCTCACACGTATTACGGAATAGCATCAGATAATAACTGCTAATTCAAGTGCATTTATTTCAACAGAGGGCGCTACACAGTAATTGATAAGGTTCAAGAACAGTTGAGGGGACTGATGGCTGATCATGCACTGCATCGGTCTCTTTTATGCTGACTGGACAGAAGTCAGTCGTGTATGCTGAAACTGCTGGACCACTGGATGTTGACATCATCTTAAAATCAATGTACTGCATTGGTAATTACCTGATTACGAAATAAGTACCCAATTATTATCAAAATAAAAATTATGTGAAGTTGTTAAAGGTACCAATCTCCCTGATAATCCCTGAAGTGCTCTAATTTCAGAGAAAACACGAGCAATATGCATTACTGTTGTCTGTATTATGATTTGATTGCTTTGTTCACATTGTTGCGCTGAACAACTTTTGTTGTTGAATGTTTATCTTGATTATAGCGCCCTCTAGTGACACTTACCTAGTCAGTCCCTTTCCAGAGTACACGGAATGGTAGTATATGGAGGTTTTCTTGATACCTATGCCGTAGTAATGGTACCTGTGAGATTTAACGAGAAAATATATACATCATGAAAAAGTAAAAATCATGAAAATAATGTGAACATATTTTTTCAATTCTAAAAAAAAATATATATTTTTAAATAAATAAAAATTGTAATGCCTTAAATCATTGTTTCAGTATATTAGTATCTATATCTTTCTGGTAATGAAACCACGGATTACTCAAAAGTGATCACAGCGATGTTTTTACAAAAAACACTTTTGAAGAGAAGACAATGAAAACATTTTTTAAGTTTTAGATGTGTAAGGAAAACCTCAGACACATTCTAGGCAAGAAATGGGAGAACTCCAAAAATTAGTTGGGACTGCCAATCCATCTAGCTTGGGTCTAAAGTGCATGGGATTCGAACCCGGGTCCACAGATGTGAAAATTAAGCGAGTGAAGTACCATTACACAAACCTATTGACCACAGTATTGTTCAATGTCTCGATTTAAACTGACAACAAAATATGAAGAAAAAAATATATAAAATAATGTAGCGTGTACGAAAACAGACATCTTTAAATTAGCCACTATCACATTATTGGTATTCTCGAGAAAAACTCACTGATGATAACAGATTTTCATGAAACTACTTTTATTAAACATCCCTTGAAATATTTATGCCTCAGGTTCTATTAAATACAGTCATACAACAAAACAAATCAATGCATTTTGTAGAACCAGCCGTCACACTGAATGAGAACGTGACGTCACACTTTTGTACCATACAGACCATAGAATATACGGACAAACGAAATTGAAGTTTAACCAATTTAAAGGGCGCCCTCAAATGTGTCCGCTCGACTTTAAAAAAAAGTGCCTATACAATGAACTGACTGTACTACAATAATTAATTAACGTACTTTGATTGTCCTCTCGTACCGAGTCGTCGCGTGGTAAGCTTCGGGAACATCTGGCGAATAATCTGTCAACAAATAATGATTAAGTCGTGTAGCACAGAGGAAGTAAAAGTAATTTCAAATAAAACAAAATTACACAAAAATCGCACTGGCCTATAATATCCAAATCATACGTCGTGTGCCCAGAAGAAGGTCGTAAGGCTCTATGACCTTCTTCCGTGCACACAAAGTACAACTTTTTGTCCCAGCGGAAGGTTGCAAGCAATAAAATGGTAGGCGTAACTGTTATATATTTGTTGCTAGAATTACTCCCAAGACATGTTTTTCCATTCCCATACGGAATGTTCCTACAATGACTTATAAATGGCAGAAAAACGGCCAAACTTTCACACTCAGTTTTCTTGAAACACAATTTTGCACATTAATTGCTTACGACCTTTTGCCAGTCACACTTTCGTTACGTCCTTCTTCCGGGCACACTTCTAACCTTGCCGAACGTTGCTGCTCCTGCTGGTGTGAACACTCGCTTCTTACAGAGGTCAATGTAGTGCGTATACAACACACACCGCGGCAGGCAGACACCCTCAGCTCTCTCGTAGTTTTCGTTCAACCTTTTTTCGGGGAAAATGTGAAAGGAACAAAATGAGAATATCGAACAATACTTTCACCTATCACAATATTTAATCAAGTGCTGGAGCCAATCGTGGCCATAAAATCAGGTCAGGGATGGAGTGTAGTATGTACCCCGAGTTTTATCCAGGGTGGATGGTTCATAATTATAATCATCCCCCTCATGGGCGGATCCAGAACATTTTTAGGGGGGCTGAGAATCAAAAACAATTATTTTTCAGTACTACAAAAATTACAATGAAATAATCAAAGGGAGAGAGAAACAAAGCACAGTGAGGGAATGGTGGTGCGTTCTCCCCTCCCCTCCCTCTCTCTCTCTCTCTCTCTCTCTCTCTCTCTCTCTCTCTCTTTTTCTCTCCTTTTTTTTAATTTTTTTTAAAACGATTTTAGGGGGGGCTACAGCCCCCTTAGCCCCACCCTGGATCCGCCAATGCCCCTCCCCCACCACTACCACCACCACCGCCCACTTATGGTGTCAACCGATGACTTACAACAAAACTGGTTCTCGGTTGGAGGTTATTGTTTGAAAAAATGTCTTCGGTTGTTACACGCGTACAAATCTAATGGTACATGACTTTAAGTTGTTACACGCGTACAAATCTAATGGTACATGACTTTAAAAGTTAGTCCAACGACAAAGGGAACAACATGCAACGTCTGTTAGTGGTCAGAATCCAATATTTGGATCTCTTGCCACAATTCCACTTTTAGAGGACTCGCTGATGACTCGGACTTGGACTCGGACTCGACATTCGTGACTCGAGACACTCGGACTCGGGATCGACACTGAGGACTTGGACTCGGACTCGAACTCGGACTCGAGGATTTGAGGACACGAAAACATGTCTGGGGCTTAAGCTTGGGCGATATCGATTTTTTTTCATCCACGATATATCGGCAAACATATATCGCGATTTTCGATAGTATCGCGATTATTTTTTTCATTCATGCATGATTGCTTTAGAGCCAATAACCACAGGTATGTACCCCTCTACAAGTGTCACAATACGGTAAATTTGTTTGCATAGCGTGCATGTACTTACGAAGTAGTTCGCTTTTGTATCTCACTTCCAAAAGACTGTTCTAATTTTGTTTACATGGATTTCTGACTTGATTCACAATGGCGATTTTATTTAATCACGATATATATTTTTTAATGGCGATTTGCCGATATCTCAATAACTTAAAAGGGTTCTTGATATCGTAATCGAATAAAAAAATGTATCGCGATATTCGATATTCGCCCAAGCTTACAGTGGGGCTTACCATAGCAGCGTGTCGTGGAGTTGGGACTGACTGGCGTGGCTTTGGTCGCCATCATCAGTCTGTTCCGAGGAGTGACTCTTCTCTTGGTGTTGGGTCGCCATTCTTAATTGGGCAACTAGCTCACACTCCTGTTGGTATTGAGTTAACAATATAATATTCACCCGTATACGAAAAAAAAACCATTGTGGATGTAGGGAACCCCCCCCCCCCCCATTCATCAGTCTGTTCTGAGGAGTGACTTTCCTGTTCGTGTTGCGTTGTTATTCTTAATTTGGCAACTAGCTCATACTCTTGCTGGTAAACAGTCAACAATATAATATTCGCCCATATACGGACAAAAACATTGTGGCTGTAGGGAGCCCCTCCTCCCGCCCCTTTCATCGTTCTGTTCTGAGGAATAACTCCGAGGAATGACTTTCCTCGTCGTGTTTGGTCGACATTCTTAATTGGGCTAGTTCGCACTCTTGTTGGTAAAGAGTCAACAATATATTTACATTCGCCCATATACGGGCAAAAACATTGTGGATGTAGGGATCCCCACCCCCGCCCGGCCCCTCCTTTCATTGGTCTGTTCTGAGGAATAACTCCGAAGAATTACATTTCTCGTCGTGTTTGGTCGGCATTCTTATTTGGGCTAGTGGTCCGCCCTCCTGTGGGTAAAGAGTCAATAATATATATTTGCCCGTATACTCGGACAAAAATCATTGTGGATGTAGGGAAACCCCCCCCCCCCTCCCCAATTTTCATCGGTCTGTTCTGAGGAATGACTCTGAGGAAGGACATTCCTCGTCGTGTCTGGTCGACATTCTCAATTGGGCTAGCTCGTACTCTTGTGAGTAAAGGGTCAGCACTATATATTCACTCATAAACTGACAAAAAGCAAACATGGATGAAGGGGGGTTTCCCCACCCCGCCCCCCACACCACACAGTAAATCAAATAAAGAAAGAAAGAATAAAATAATAAGTATTGGGCAACAAAATCAAATCAAGATTCTATTAACTCAACGCAATAGCGATTCCTATTTTTGAAACTCGCCCAATAATTATGTACACCATGGAAGAATACAGTTGACACCACTCGTGTTATTTTAACACCACTCGAGTTTCTGCTGTGAGGGTGTGTCATGATCGTGACCCAAATTTGGCTAGCCGTGGACAAACGAGAATACTGAGTCAAGGTTCCAATTATGTACCCCGCGTGAACGATTCATTCGATGTGATAACCTCAAACCGTGCTGTTACCCTTTGAAAACAAGTTTTTTTCAACGGATTGGTCACTCAGTAATCATAACCAAATTAATAGCATATAGTTGAATATAGTGTAAAATTTACTTAGTGTATCAAAGCTAATGATATCGTTTCGTTTTGCGGTAACACTATGTTTTTATCTCAACTTGAGGTTCAGTCATTTTGTTACCACCAGTGCATGGACGGATCATCATGAGCACAGGCCCTGGGCACAAATTCACCACGGGCCCATACACGCGCATAATACTACTAGTATATGGAATTCCATTACTGCCATTTAAACGGCGCATGTATGGCGTGAATGGTTTGGTCCCTAGCCGTTTGCGCCGTCAACGGCGCATAGTCGCGTCGTGCCGTCGCATTGTCGCGTCGTGCCGTCGCATAGTCGCGTCGTGCCGTCGCATTGTCGCGTCGTGCCGTCGCATTGTCGCGTCGTGCCGTCGCGTCGTGCCGTCGCATAGTTTTGTACTGCTTGTATAGGGCCGTCGCATTGTCGCGTCGTGCCGTCGCATTGTCGCGTCGTGCCGTCGCATAGTCGCGTCGTGCCGTCGCGAAGTCGCGTCGTGCCGTCGCGGGTCGCGTCGTGCCGTCGCATTGTCGCGTCGTGCCGTCGCATAGTCGCGTCGTGCCGTCGCATTGTCGCATTGTCGCCCGTACCTGCAGTTTGACTGAATTATCAGTGCTTAACGCCAATAAATGGCGCTGTCACTTGACTTCAGAGGTACTCTCACCTTTTTCCCGCGACGACGAATAAGTCTCAAAGACAAAGTAAAGATGGATGTTATTTTACGCCAGTTGGGTCTGGAACAGCTGATACAGGAGTTTGAAGAGAACGGGGTATGTTACTATGTACTTGTTACGTGTTTATTTAAAGGAAATCGGTCAAAAAGGGTAAAATGTTGTTAAGGCTTAACCTAGGCCTTTCCTAGACGTATGAATGTTGACCGTTAGCCATTAAGGTAATTCCACTAAGACAGTCGTTTTCCCGGTTCCGTATTTTTCCGGTTCTGGATAGCTGCAAATTAAAAATCTATTTAACATGTTAATCCATGTCACTTCGAAAACAATTGATAGTTTACTGAGTTTGCTTCCAAACAGCTAGTAAGAGTTTAAAATTGGGGAAAGAGTGCAGTGGCGATCGTATACTGCACTCTTTCCTAAGTATTACACATCCTAACAGTCACAGAGACCAGACAGTCTGACAGTATTCATTTGACCGAAACAGTCATTGTTCGTGGACTATTGCAATTTAAAGCAAACTAAAACTATCCAGAACCGGAAAACGATTGCACAGTGGTTTAAGAAGGACATTTCGTCAAAAATGTTTTTTAATTTCTATCCTTGGGAGAGAAGTTTTCAATAAACCTTTTTCGACATTCTCAATGCATCATGGAAACTGTTTACAAAGTATATGCCTATGGCGCAACATGAAAGTCATAAAAGTCGTGAAGAGTTGGCGACTTACGTGTAGCGCCGTGTGCTGGTACATAAAACGCTGCTTTCCCGCGGTGCATTGAGGAATATCGAAATTTATTGAAAACTTCTCCCAGATAATTAAAACATTTTGACAATGTCGGTCGCTGTGCAATCGTTCCCGGTTCTGGATGACTGCTGGTTAAATAGTCACAGTGAACTGTTCGATCAAATACTGTCGAACTGTCGTCTCTGTGATGAGCTGTGTACAGGAAAGGTGCGTATGCGATCGTACTACGCTGGTATTTTAACCGTTTGAGCAATGAAACGCTCGGTGGCTTGTGGTATTTATGTTAAAATGGATTTTAATTGCAACACGGAAGGCGACTGTCAGTGGGAATTGCCCTGCAGTGGCTAACGGTCAACATTCATACGTCTGAGAAAACCTGGCTACCTTTAACATAACATTGTTACGCTGACCGTTTCATAAACACGTAACATACATATTGCTCTTCAAACTCTATCCATCGCTGTTCGAAACATCCATCTTTCTGTATTCGTCGTCGGAACGAATACCTCTGAAGTCAAGCAACGCAGGTCGATCAAACTGATCTGGACGAGGCGCGACTTCGACCATCGACGGCACGACGCGACTGTGGGCGGCGACGCTGTTCATGCGACGGCACGACGCGACATGCGACGGCGACTGCATGACGGCGACACGGCATTGACGACGGCACGACGACAATGCGACAATAACGGTACAAAACTGTCGACGGCACGACGCGACATTGCGACGACGGCGCGACAATGCGACGCGACGACAGCGACGGCACTGACGCGCAAACGTACAACGCCATACATGCGCCGTTAAACTTGGAATTCCATAATAATGGAATATGCTATGCTAATGCCTGCACGCACTCACTGCATGCCCTTCCCCCAGATAGCCTACATAGTTTTGTTGCACAATAGCACAGAAACAACCACACAGCATAGGCCTACGTCACGCTGTAGGCTACGCTGTAGGCTACGTGTTGGCTTTATTAAACACGTGATTTACATTCAAACAATGCCATAGTCATACATTTACAAAATCACATTTACTCCAATATTTTTTAAATGGGGGGGGGGGGGCCTTGACATTTAATAGGGACCCGTGGCCCCCCTCCCTAAAAAAAAAAACTTGTTTTAATATTTTTTTTTTGAAAACCAAGGGCCCCTATTGGCTCCTGGGCCCGGGGCACGTGCCCAGTTTGCCCATGCGGTAATCCGTGCATGCACCAGTGGCGCACCCAGGATTTGATTGGGGGGGGGGGGGGGGCTCAAAATATTTTTATTTGAAATCCAATAATGGGGAGAGACATGGCTGACCCAAACCATAGCCGCTGGCGCGGCTGCAGCCATGTCCCTAGTCGTGCTCGTCAGTGAACCTACGGCACATGTTAAATGTTTCCTGGTGGTTTCTAGTCATAAAAAGAAGACATTATGGCATGGTTCGGACTCGTAGGGTTTTACCTTCCATATAATTTCCTCCTCTTGATGTAAAGAACTTGAGCTTGTTTCGTCTGCAAGATTTCTATAGTTAAATACTTTCATTGCGTGGACGTAAAGTTTGTGATCATTCCGGGCAGAGCTAAATTTTTCAAACACTGAATTTGGCAGCAAAACCAAATCAATATTATCCAATCGGTGTTTGCTAAAAGAGTGTCACATAATCTTTGTAAATTAAAACCAATCCTGGGCCATTGTGTACAAACTGGAAAGGTTGATTATAATGCGGGCGTGTTTAAATTTTACGAGTAACCTCAACGACAGTCAACGACCTCAACAAGAGAAACGGACAACCGAAAATGAAAATAAAAGTAAGTAACGCTGCTCCCTGATCAGGGTGCACCATGGCAGGGGGGGGGGGATGTGTAAAAATGCTTGCTATATATACTGGTGGCCCTTCAAGCTTACATGCACATGCATACGCAACGCCGTAAAATATAATAGTGAGTGGAATAAATGGAAAACTTTTGGAGGGGAGCTTGAGTCTCCTGAGTCCCCATCCCTTGTACCACTGCCTATACTCCTTGCCGAACTCCTCTGTAGACAAGACTTGGGCTCAGATTTTGCTCTCTTTCCTGGCTCCTTCTTTAAAAAAAAATAAAACATCAGCGGGCCCTTGGGGGAGGCTCCAGGCCCTCCAAGCCACCCCTTTGGGTGCGCCACTGGTTACCACAGTTTTTAGTTTGAATTACGGAAAGAGAGGATTGGTCACTCAGTAATAATAACCAAATAGTCTAGTTGAATATAATGTAAAATTTACTTAGTGTATCAAAGCTAGTGATATCAAAAATCTTAGTGTATCAAAACTCTTAGTGTATCAAAGCTAGTGATATCGTTTCCGTTTGCGGTAACACCGTGTTTTTATCTCAACTTGAGGTGCAGTCATTTTGGTTAGCACAGTTTTCAGTTTGAATTCAGGAAAGATAACTCTTTTTTTTATTCCACATTAGAACAAGTGTACAAAAAATCTGAATGCATTTTCATATCACGATGTGATATCACAGGTTGGTTGTTAAAAGGGACAATATCGTCACGATTATAGCACCTTTTCAACAGGGCATGGAATCGGTGTCCTATAGTTGAAACTATTCCATGCCCTGTTGAAACGGTTTGCTCTGATCGTGACGATACTGCCCCTTTAATTTTTGTACAAAGCGAAGTGGAAAAAAGTTTAATATCTAATTTTTTAAACAAAGAAACATGAAATAGGTTGGTAACAATTTAGCACCGGAGGAAAAGAGAACTCACGCGGCGGGGACCAGATGACCACGAGAGATAGTAATTTTGGGCCCGATTTGCCAACCAAAAAGCCGGGTCTCTTTCTTCCTTCCATGACGCGACCGACAATGATGGGTCCACGATAGAGAATGTGATGAATTTTAATAATAAATTGTATTAACCTACTTCGTTTTACTCTCCCAAAAATAGTTTGGACATAGGCCTATGGGCCAGCAAAACTTACTGGAACATGATTTCTGCGTTTGCTGGTTAAACTGAATGTCATGGTTTGTTAAACACGATAAGCCTACCTGGTTTTACTCTCTCCAAAATAGTTTGGACACCTGAGCTGCCAAAAATTAGAACATGTGGTTGCTTTCGCTGGCCTGCGACAGGTGTATAATTATAGTACATTGGCCAGACAAGAACTCAGTTAAAAAACGAGTAATACGCTCATAATCTGACTATAAAATGGTCGAAGATTTTCAAACACACAGCGGAGCGTAGACGCCCACACCGCCTGATGATATAATTTAATCCCCACTGTCAACACTCAAATATTGACGAAGAAAAACTGGGTGTTTCGATAATTACTATTCAGGTACACATTTAATGTTGACTCTGCTTTTTGCACGCTTTTCGGCTTTAAAATTACAAACTTTTGGAAATTCTTTTGAGAAATACACTTCTAAAAAAAAAATTAACTTCTGTGGCGATGGATACTTATCAGCAACCTGTGGCTGGCCCGTGAATCTGCCATTTTATATAAAGAGAGTAAGCATACTCGCAGAAGCAGTTCTGCCAAAATTACCAATGCCGTACCTTCCTTTCAATGTATATCTTGATTCAAAGAGAGTAAGCATACTCACAGAAGCAGTTTTGCCAACATTACCAAGTTATACCTTCCTTTCAATGCATATCTTGATTCAAAGAGAGTAAGCATACTCACAGAAGCAGTTTTGCCAACATTACCAATGTTGTACCTTCCCTTCAATGTATATCTTGATTCAAAGAGAGTAAGCATACTCACAGAAGCAGTTTGGCCAACATTACCAATGTTGTACATTCCCTTCAATGTATATCTTGATTCAAAGAGAGTAAGCATACTCATAGAAGCAGTTTTGCCAACAAAATATCACATTCCCGGCTTTTTCAGATCAAAATTCCACATTTAAAAATAAACTTTCAAATGCGTGGTTTGCCAAATCTAATCTCAATTCACGTTCACTCTTTTCTCGATAACTACACGTCATAAGCTGACATTTTCACAAGATGGTTGTTAAAGTTTATTGTAATCGTATTTAAAAAAAAAAATAATAAAGCAAGTTTACCAGTAGAGAACAGTTTTGATTAACATTACCAATGTTAAGGACCCAGTGGGAGGGGGGGGGGGGGGGGGGGGGCTTCACTGGGTCCTGTTCCCCTTTGGTTGCCCAAACAATCTTCTTGAAGAATGAAACAATAATATGACGTTTTCGACAAAGCGACTGAAATTTCTCTCCTAATAACCGGTTTGGTGAAGTCTACGTTGGAACAAATTGTGGGCCGATGATGACGGGCCTAGTTTTGCAAACATTTTCAGTTATGACGCAAAAAAAATCCAACAATCTGGACCCCCTCTTTTAAAAAGTCTTGGATCCGCCCCTGAATTTCCCTTATAAAATTCCATGCGCTGATTTTTACACATAATATTATTTCATAAGTGCATTATACATTTTTTTTACTTAAGCCCTTTTCACACGACGAAAAAAGGCCAACATTCCTTGAGATATTTTCTCAATGTTTGAGAAATATTACAAAATGAGCTTCGTGTGAAAGGACACCAATGTTTGAGATGTCCTACATTCCTTGCGAAATTTTCTCAAACATTGAGATATTATAGGATATACCATGGGAGGTCCTCCATGGATATACACAGGCCTTGATCAAACACTAACTCCCTTAATCCCTACACTTTGGCTTCATGTTTCTGTAAGTCAACATCGGGGGTTAGGGAAAAAGTGCAAACAAGTTAGTGTCTCACAGAAAGGCGTGTACAAAGGGTAGATTTGACCAAGTCGCCGATGTATTCTGATCCATCACTTTGGTGCAGCCGTTGTCTTGTACCTTCATGCCGAACCTAGTACACTCAGCCAAATCGAGGCTGGCCCCTTCAGTTGAATGTATTAATTCTCTCACACTAATAACATGTAAAAATTTAATTCATCTTTATCCATAAAGCTTTCAAGGGAAGTTTAATACCCTTCACACGCCCAGCGTTTTATTTTTATTTTTTATTTTTTTTTCATTATTATTATTATTTTTTTATTATTATTATTATTTTTTATTTTTTTTTATTATTTTGTTTCCCTATGCTATCATTGTATATTGTTTGTATTCATGTTTTTCTTTGTTTCCGCGCCTTGAGCGTCCAGCAGGGTGGATATGTGCGCGCTAAAAATCTTTATTATTATTATTATTATTAACGAGTATATGTTTAAGAAATATTGATTATTTACGTGTCCATAGAAATCATATGTAAATGCAAACATTTATTTTCTTCTTAATGCCATGCATTATAGTAATGGGTTGCTTATATCAATCAATCAATCAATCAATCAATTTATTGGAGTTACACTTTCAAATCAGTGGCACACGTCAAAGACGGTGCATCCTTAAACATAATACAAAACATAAACAATAAATATAAACTAAGACTTAAAATACAAAACACTAGTACAAAGTACACAAGAATAAAAAAAGAAAAGGAAAAACAAAAAAAACATGCAGCGTGACATATAGATAGAACAGAAAACTTGTCAATTAATTCATCAATTTATAGCATTCAACAACATCTTACACTCATCCCAAAGGTTGGTCAAAAGATTCTTACATGATGTATCAAGAATGTTTCCAAGTGTGTTATCGAATTCATACATGTTACCCAGCATCATGTATAGTTTTAAGTCGATATTGCCTGAAATAAATATTTCCCAAAACAAATCCATATTATTACCAAAAAGATTATTTTCAAGGGCTATGAATTACTTAATACAGTGAGAGGGATTGGGGGATATCTTATGTGCGGCTAACGGTGTCTCAATTGGACTTGAGTGGACAGATGATGACGGGTTGTATGGAAGGATAGGCACGGGGGATCTGTTGTTCTTTATGGTGTGTCAGACCATAGAGAAACGTGGTTCTTTCTCTATGGTCAGACAGACATATACTAGGCCTATATGTGATGTGATCTGGGAAAAATCCTTCACATGGTGAAATTTGTAATTTTTGTGTTTTATACACCAAATTAATAGGACACTATGCTCTTTTCAAAACTGTTTTATTTATGATTTTAGGATGTCTATAACTTGAGTTATCGTCCGCTCTCAGCAGGAAATTCGAAAAACCAGCTGACCTCGTTTTGAGAAATCAAACACAATGAAATTGTATATAGAGAATTAGCTGTTGCAAAGTTATGCAAACTGTTTACCAACCTAAAGCGACCTGTAGTATAAAATAGTAGTTACTGGCCTTCAAACCTCGCAGGTTCTTTCTCAAAGGCAAAAGGTTTTCGCCTTCAAGATTTTGCCTTCAAGTTGAGAAGGAACTTGCTAGGTTCGAAACGTTACTAGCCGAACAACTACTATTTTACTATGACATTTTACTCAGAACTTTGAAGCTTGATTTCTCAAAACGAGGTCAGCTGGTCTTTCGAACTCGTGAGAGCGTAACTCAAGTTATAGACAAACCTAGAATCAATAAAATAGTTTTGAAAAGAGTTGATGCATGAAAACACAAACATTACAAATTTTACCATGTGAAGAGTTTTCCCAGATCACATCACATCACATAATTATAATAATAATGTGGACTTATACATGTATAGCGCACGTATCCACCAAACTGGTGCTCAAGGCGCATTAATATTATTACCCCTGCTCATCAGGCTCATAAATCATTCCTGAAACCATCTCAGCTCCCTGGGGAGTATACAGCTCAATTACTGCCATTACAGCGCATATAGGGCTAATCAAACACAACAACCAACTCTGCCCTCACAGGTACCCATTTACCCTTGGGTGGAGAGAAGCAATTATGGTAAAGTGTCTTGCTCAAGGACACAAGCACCCCAGTCGCGGCTGGGATTCGAACCCACATTCTGACTACTCCGCCATCAGAACACAAATCCGATGCACTAAACCGCTCGACCATGGCACTCCATGCATTCATATGAATCAAGACAGATTATTTCACTGTATTATTTCAATAAAAAAAATAATGAAAATTGAAAATGTAAAATGAATCCTCCACAAGCCTCCCCCATTTTCCCACCCTTACGTGTGCGCCACTGAAGATCGACCTGTGGCAACAGGACTTAGGGAAGTCTAGTCTTCAGACAAGCCGAGCAGTGACCATTTCGTAGCAAAAGATTAGGAATACCAACAAAGGATATTTGATGACCAAACAGACAATGGAATTACTCTCAGTCTGTAAATGGTTGCGGTATTCTTTGAAGATTAAAATGCTATTATATTATGCTGCTATAAAATATGTAAGGTATTTAGGTCGCAAAGTTCGTCCTTCGTCTTCTAACCACTGACGTGCTTGCATTTCATACAAAATCTGTCGAGTGTACATCTAGCCACATCTGTGACATCATAAAGAGTGCTCTTTCTTAATTACTGCGGTAAAAGAAAAATATTAAAGAAAATAATAATTATTATTCATCAAAGAAGACTTAAAGGTGTGTATGGTAGAAAGTGATTAAGTTTGTGGCGGCACAATGTAACAATCTCTCCTTTGTTGTGTGGTTCTCAGAAGAACTCCACATTTCGGTCTGTACCAGTGGCGTAATTAGGGTCCAATTTTCAGGGGCACTAGGGGTGCACCACTTTTTCTAGGGGGCATGTCAATACTTGAATCCTGCAGTCTCAAATAGGGACCTATTTTTCAAAATTCTGAATGGGGGAACCAGGGGACACGGACCTCGGCTGGGGGCACGTGCCCCCCGTGGACCCATAGTTACGCCACTGGTCAGTAGGCTCTAGCCCGATCTTCTTCAGGAAAATGCCGAACTTTCTCCTGAATGAGATGAGGTCAGAGCACACTGACCGAAACCCATAGGTTCTTTTCAAAAGCACGCACAACTCAAGAGAGATTTTATATTACATGATACAACCGTAAACTACTCTATTTATAATCATCATAACAACAGAAGCCAATTTCACAGAGCTGCTAAGCAGAGAATTATTTTCGCTAAGCATTATAAAACAGACTACCAGCCAATGTACATTCATTTCACGTGCAAGTTTGGCTGGTAACCAAGAAAATCTGCTAAGCAAATATTTCTGCTAAGCAATTTTTTTCTGCTGAGCAGCTCTATGAAATTGGCCCAAGCAAGTAGGTTTTATAAGAATGTAAAACTGTGACCATTTTAAGATGTATCACCGTGTTTTCATTATTCTACAAAAGCCCATTAGTACGAAAGCCTATTAGTGCCATCGCTTTTTTATTTTCGAGAGCACTTATTTTTATTTTCAAGAGCAGTTATTTTTATTTTCAAGAGCAGTTATTTATATTTTCCAGAAAATATAAATAGCTGCTCTCGAAAATAAAAATAACTGCTCTGAAAAATATAAATAACTGCTCTTGAAAATAAAAATAACTGCTCTCGAAAATATAAATAACTGCTCTCGAAAATAAAAAAGCGATGGCACTAATGGGCTTTCGTACTTTCGTATTATTCTACCGATTTTTGTTATTTATTTTTTAAATTTTGATTTTCATCGGCATTTATTTGTATGCACTCTGTGCACTGGCGCTGGCGGTTTAATTGGCATGACTCGCTGAAAAGCGTTTGGGCCTCACTGTGTCCACAAAGCGCGCCCTCAACGTGCAAACGTTGCGAGATGATACATACAAACGCTTGAGGGCGCCCTAAATAACGTCTTATATTCGTTTGTCATCACGGCGTCGTCTATGCACTATAGTAAAAAAAAAAATACCGTAAGTGTCTTAAAGTAATCCATAAAAATCTGTAATTTATGAACATCATCCATTTGAAATATTGAAGAAGGAGATTGAGTACGTTTTTATTGAAAAGATGATTTAGTTTTTATACAAAAATCGTTTTAATTGCAGCGTGTTACTGAACTGAAGAAAGCACGTGAATAAGTCGAAGAAACAATGCAATAAATTTTTGCCGTGCCTATCTTACTGCTGGCTAACGTTAACTTTGGCATTTTTGTAGAAAAAAACTGGCAACCAGTGGAGCCACATAATCTTGATGGGTAGAATTTTGGCATCTAACGTTAGTATTGACCAGTTCGCGTCGGAGGCCGTGTATACACGCAATTTTTTTTTGGACAGCGGATCGGAGAGCGTCTAAACACGCCACAGGATTCTCGGGAATATTTGTATAGATTCCCGGTCGACGCAACAACGAGCCATAAGCATGTGTGTGAGCCTTTGTATCTAATATGCCTGTCATGCCTGCAGCTTAATTGATGCACGCACGTGCCATAACGTCAAATTAGAAGAAACATCTTGTGATTGCGCTGTTATTAATGATCAATGGAAATAATGAAAAAAAGCCTCATTTCATTTCATTTCATTTCATTTATTGATTTCACAGGTAGAAAAACAAATAAACACAAATTTACATTAAATTAACGGAAACAGAAACAAAGGTAGCACCCCTGTACTGTAGGATTACAAAAAAGTAAACTAAATTACTGTCGAGTTGATCTCCTGATGCTACCACTTAGGAAGCAAACAAACATTGAATCACACAAAGAACGATAAATGGCTTTAGGCATACTTTTGAGATATAAAAATAATATTAAAATAAAAATATATAAACATAATACTACACAGTTTGCGTTATGACATCTCCTATGCCAGGGACTAATTAATGTTTTCTAAGTGAATTAACAAATAAAGATAAACTATAAATAACTGTTTCTTTAACATTTGCATTTGCATTTCGAAATTTTCCGGACGCAAATCTATGACTTTCATTCTCTTGGCCTTAAATAAAACTTTTTAGAAGCAGCTGCCAGAATTAACGAACCACGAAATTCAAACCAAAATGTTGAAACGTCGACGTCCGGAAACTGGGCAGAAACGTTTAAAAATTGTACCATAACTTAAAGCCTAAGGTTCTAGGGCCTAGTACCAGGTAGGAAATATATTGGGGATTTTCCCCACCAGTGTGGCACGGACCTGAATCCTGACCTTAGCCACATGTTGGTCCCATTGCCGCTAACGGCAGGATTTTCTTAATTTTGTAAATTCTTAGCACTCAAATTGACGATATTTGTGACTATTTTGACACTAGATACGTTCCTTACATGTTGAACTATCTCGGCGCCCAAACAAAATTGATAGTTCAACATGTAAGGAACGTATCTAGTGTGTCAAAATAGTTGCAAATATATCGTCAATTTGAGTGCTAGGAATTAACAAAAATCCTGCTGTTAAGCTAAGGATTCAGGTCCGTGCCACACTGGTGGGGCAACAAAGCAATGAGAAACTGTGCAGGATTGAGTGCGAAATGCGGGAACATTATTTTAACGTTTTATCAGTTTTCTCAAACCCTATCTGTGTATGACTTATCATGGGTCAGAATCGTTTATTTTATTGCTGTCTGCGACCCGGCACATGAATTTCATGCGCCCTCCAGACGCATGCATGAAGTTCGAGTGCTGGGTTGCAGATGGCAACAAGTGTTTGAAATAATTTTGCCCTGTCAAAAAACATGGCGCATATTACCGTGAAAGGGTTTATTATTGTACTTTAGCTGCCGTATTTCCCAGTACCATGTGTGTATGTATTTAATTTAAAAAAATTTGTTCTGTTTTGCTTCTTTCTTTTTTTATTCCAGATTCAAGATGAATATTCCACCCAATCAGACGATCTACATCAACAATTTGAATGAAAAGATAAAAAAAGATGGTGAGTTATCAAGTGGACGATAGCAAAAGTTATGGAAAGAATGTTGAACCCCAACCCTAAGCGTGTGTTTTTAGCAGACGACAAAATGGCCAACATATCACTGGATGTGCACACATTCATGGCTCAAAATCTCCCAAAGTATCAATTCCAATCCTCACTTGACTACACTTTTCCTCTCCTTAAGTGTCTCATCTTTTAAAGGAAAATCTGGGATATTTTTCATATTTAGATGGATGTTGCTCTCGCAGTCAAAACCAGGCAGTTGACCGTTCAGGGGTCAAAATTAACACTAGTCTGCTTAAGTTTAGGCAATATCAAAAAATTTTTTTCATACACGATATTTCACCAAACATATATCGCGATTTTCGATAGAATCACGATGATTGTTTTTCATTCACGCATGATTGCTTTCGAGCCGATTATTGCTCATTGCGCTACCCATTTGGCAGCATGGGCTGCATACTCCCCAGGGAGTTGAGATGGTTCTAGGAATGATATAACTGGCCCGATGACGGTGGTAATTATGTCCATGAGCGTCAAACGTGGCAGATACCGGCGCAATATAAGTGTCCATTATTATTATTATTATTGGTGAAATTCTTGCGTCGGGAGATAAACAATTGATTTAATTTTACCCTACACCGACGTGTGTATAGCACTTTATGCTCAGTGCTTTCCAAGTGTCTGTGAAAAAACTACACAGGCGACTCGGGCGGGATTCGAACCCACGACCTCCTGCTTACTAGTGCAGACGTCTTAACCTCTCGACCACCGAGCTTGCCCGATGACGATATATATAGATCGCGGAACCCGCTGCTATATAGGATTCTAGCCGGCCAATCGTCATCGGGCAAGCTCGGTGGTCGAGAGGTTAAGACGTCTGCACTAGTAAGCAGGAGGTCGTGGGTTCGAATCCCACCCGAGTCGCCTGTGTAGTTTTTTCACAGACACTTGGAAAGCACTGAGCATACAGTGCTATACACACGTCGGTGTAGGGCAAAATTAAAATCAATTATTATTATTAATTTAATTTCATCCCCTGCCGTTTTTTGACCAGTGCATCCATTTGGTAGACAATTGCTTTGAGAGAAAGAAAGCTTAAAAACGTTATTGACTTTTGTATCCCTAGAGCTGAAGAAGTCTCTCTATGCCATCTTCTCGCAGTTCGGTCAGATCCTGGATATAGTAGCGCTGAAAACGCTCAAGATGAGAGGGCAGGCATTTGTTGTCTTCAAGGATATCAACAGTGCAACGAATGCCCTAAGGTCGATGCAAGGTTTCCCCTTCTATGAGAAACCCATGGTAAGAATTAGGCTTGGGCGATTCCGGCGGGTGTCCGGTTCTACCCGATTCCGAGTCAGAACCGCGGTTCCACTATTTTAAAACAAAAAACAGGTACCCGCAAGAGTCGGTTCCGGAACCAAGTCCTTCAAATGCCCAGTTCCCAGAGCCGCGGCTCGAGTAAAATACCCGAGTTCCAGAGCAAGGCTTTTCCTTCCGATGCAAGGCTTTCCCTTCTATGAGAAAACCCCATGCTAAGAATTATTATTATACATTGCTGGTAATGAAACCAAGGATCCACCAAAAGTACACTTGAGCACTGTAGCTCGCAATCCTGTCAGGCCTGTGATTTCACAGGATTTTTATTTTTACAAGTCTCCCTCTGCCTTAAAATGTTCTTGAAAGAAGAGAAGTAGTAATAATAATAATAATAATAATGTGTGGACTTATATAGCGCACGTATCCACCAACTAAGTGGTGCTCAAGGCGCATTATATTATTACCCCTGCTCATAAGGCTCATAAATCATTCCTGAAACCATCTCAGCTCCCTGGGGAGTATACAGCTCAATTGCTGTCATTACAGCGCATATAGGGCTAATCAACCAACTCTGCCCTCACAGGTACCCATTTAACCCCTGGGTGGGGAGAAGCAATTATGGTTAAGTGTCTTGCTCAAGGACACAAGCATCACGGCCGGGATTCGAACCCACATTCTGCTGCTAACACCAAGTAGCCACCAAGGAAAGCAAGAAGTAGCCTGTATTGTGTCCAAACCTCTAGTTTCTTGTTTGTGGGGGATGTGGAGAGTCTGTAAATCCTCAGGAGGTTCAGGGGGGGCTTTGTCCTCTAGACCCAGGCCCGCTGCCTATTTCTCAGGATTTTTCACTTTAGTCAAATCACACCCCTGACCTGCTATATGAACCAGAAACACCGGGGTAACCCCTACTCTTCCACGATGAGTGTTCTGGGTTCTTTGACGTGCATTACTTTAACCCTCCTACTTCTGGTACCTTTTTCAGTACAAGTTGATGCACCATTTGAAACCATTCGCTTTTGTGGTTTTGAATGGTGAAATAACTGTACAGTATTGATTCCCCCAAATGGTTTTGAATGGTAGGTCAGCTAATACAAAACCTTGTTTGGATCTTTCCAAATGGTAGTACAGCTAATACAAAACCTTGTTTGGATACTTCTAAGTGGTGAATCAGTGGACCCTCTATGCATTTGAATGGATTTGAATGGTAGTAAAGCTTGCTACTAACACTGTTCAAATGGTATCACCATGTGTGTACAAAACCAATGGGCATTTTGGTAAGTTGAAATTTTGAATGGTTTCAAATGGTCAAACAGTAGGAGGGTTAATAATCTAGTACACGGGATCTACGTCTTAACGTCCCATCCGACGGACAAAGCAATTACATGGTTAAGTGTCTTGCTCAAGGACACATTTGCCGCAACCAGCCAGGCCAAGATTCACAGAGGCTTTGAAATTTCACAGAGGCCTTGGCCTCTGTAGCTCCGTGGACTATTGGAAGACTGCCAACTCGATATGTACAGTGAAGTTATCCTTCTGAAAAGTCCACTGCCTTCCAAAAGGACTCCATCCGTTGGTTAGATTTTGTTTCTTGGACATACATTTCATTGTCTAACAATTCCAAATGATTGTTTTTACATTTTAATTTTGTTTGTGTTTTGCAGAGAATACAATATGGTAAATCCCAGTCAGATGCTGTCGCCAAGCTTCAAGGCACATTTGTCCCGAGGGAAAAACGGCCCGAGAAGAGGAAGCCGGAACCCGCACCAAGTAAGTCTAACCCTCCTACTCTCGATGCAGTTATCCAGCGAGTTGACGGACACTTAAAAATGAGTCAACTGTCTGTTTGTGAATGTTGGATAAGCTGTGTAGATAACAGTACCGTGTACAGTTTAGATGCATTCACCACACAGTACCATTTGACAACTGTCTGTTTATGAATGGCGGATAAGCTGTGTAAATAACAGTACCATGTACAGTTTAGATGCATTCACCACACAGTACCATTTGACAACTGTCTGTTTATGAATGGCGGATAAGCTGTGTAGATAACAGTACCGTGTACAGTTTAGATGCATTCACCACACAGTACCATTTGACAACTGTCCGTTTATGAATGGCGGATAAGCTGTGTAGATAACAGTACCATGTACAGTTTAGATGCATTCACCACACAGTACCATTTGACAACTGTCCGTTTATGAATGGCGGATAAGCTGTGTAGATAACAGTACCATGTACAGTTTAGATGCATTCACCACACAGTACCATTTGACAACTGTCTGTTTATGAATGGTGGATTAGCCATGTTAATAACAGCAGGCCTCCCAGCGAAACCTATAAACCTATAAAAACCTTTATTTCCCCCAAAAAACCTATATTTTTAATCTCCTGCAACACATTTTTAACTTCCTCATAAAATCCTTGTGACTTTGAAGAAAAATTGCTTCCTAAGTATAAAGAGATGAAGCCAAAACAGTAGCCAAACTGTAACATGTGTACCGCTCTTAGATTGTCTGCAGGGTATGGGGTAATGTACTTTGTTGCAAAAAGTACTCAGAAGGTAGGCAATTTACCAAAAACTTGTTACTTAACACTGCATAATCACAGGAAATAACCTATTAAAGCCTATATTTTGGCATTTGGTAAACCTGTAATAACCTGTTTAAAAAACCTATATTTGGTAGATTAGGCACTGGGAGGCCTGTAACTGTAACCAGGTTAAAGTATGACTTTTTGTACCTGTTATTTAGATGTTCGCTAAGGCCTAACTTTACGTTGGCCCTGATTAGAGTTTTTCCCACATTTTTCTTCCGCTTTGACTGTCGTCACCTTATCACTCTTAATATCGTCACTCTTTTTGTGTAAAGCACTTGAGCAGGCTTGCTGGCCCCCTATCCCATGGCCTTTGAGTTTGTATTAGTGCAAGAAAGAAGTACTGGTCAGAGGCTTTTAACTGACGGGTCTCTCTGTGACCGTCGGTTGTAATGATCAGCATACAAATACAATCAATCACTGATGACAATATTGGAGATATTCTCATAGATGTGATGCTCATTTGTTCCTTAAAACCCTAACCTTCCAAAATCCTCCAAAATCCTCTTTGCCAAAGTGAAAGATTTTGGATGATTTTGGAGGATTGAGGTTATTAGGCATACTTGCCTTTCCATGGTACATGTACGTCCATGTTTGTTGTAGTGATTGCAAGGTCAGTGCTTGGGTCAGTGGACACTGTTTTATTGCTCCATGCATGCAGTGAGGGTCCCTGGCCATGTACATGTATCACAGATTAGAAACACATGTGCGCATACATGTCATGTGCGCACATGTCATGTCCGCATACATGTCATGTGCTTGCTTTACTACTGAAGGATTTTGGAGGATTCAGGTTATGTGTAAGCAAGTGGGCCTAGGGAGTTAGGAAGGATTCAGGTTATGTGTAAGCAAATGGGCCTAGGGAGTTAGGGAGGATTCAGGTTATGTGTAAGCAAATGGGCCTAGGGAGTTAGGGAGAATTCAGGTTATGTGTAAGCAATTGGGCCTAGGGAGTTAGGGAGGATTCAGGTTATGTGTAAGCAAATGGGCCTAGGGAGTTAGGGAGGATTCAGGTTATGTGTAAGCAATTGGGCCTAGGGAGTTAGGAAGGATTCAGGTTATGTGTAAGCAAATGGGCCTAGGGAGTTAGGGAGGATTCAGGTTATGTGTAAGCAAATGGGCCTAGGGAGTTAGGGAGAATTCAGGTTATGTGTAAGCAATTGGGCCTAGGGAGTTAGGGAGGATTCAGGTTATGTGTAAGCAATTGGGCCTAGGGAGTTAGGGAGGATTCAGGTTATGTGTAAGCAAATGGGCCTAGGGAGTTAGGGAGGATTCAGGTTATGTGTAAGCAATTGGGCCTAGGGAGTTAGGAAGGATTCAGGTTATGTGTAAGCAAATGGGCCTAGGGAGTTAGGGAGGATTCAGGTTATGTGTAAGCAAATGGGCCTAGGGAGTTAGGGAGAATTCAGGTTATGTGTAAGCAATTGGGCTTAGGGAGTTGGGGTTAAAGGGAAAAATATTGTCACGATCAGAGTAGACTTTCAACAGGGCCATGTCCTAGTTTAAGATGAATGCATTGACTGAAAATTATTGGCTCATTCATACGGCAGCAACGGTAACATGACCTTATCGTGTGGGGTATTGCTCTCAGTCACTGAGTTAAACTAAAACTAGCACTCCGATTCCATGCCCTGTTGATCGTGACGATATTGTCCTCTTGAAGGGTTTTGTCGTGCCAAAGCCTTTTCTCCTTCATTCCAATGTGAAATCACTGTCTTTATGAAAACAGTATTTTCATTTTGAAAAATTATTTCACTCGTTTAAAAAAAATTGTTTTTCTTTATTTATTTTTTCTCTCTTAGTCCCGACGAAGAAAAGCAAGAAATTGGAAGCAGCCAAGCAGAATGCCAGTATAGCCGCGGCAGCAGCCGCCGCCATGGGTCAAGGACCTCCCCCTATGATGGGTCAGATGCCACCTATGCAGATGCAACAATCGCCTGGTAGGTACCCTGCTGTCCAAATCCAAGACCATCCGAGAAGAAATGCTCCCTTGCGGATAATTATTATTTTCTGTTTTGAGTGGAATGTTTTCACTTCATCGTTGAATTTCACTCTTCGGATGACAGAAACACATTTTTTAAATTATTTCAGTAAATTTAATTAAGATGCCCTCCAAGGATTCTGAGTGGAATGTTTTCACTTCATCATGGAATTTCACTCTTCGGATGACAGAAATACATTTTTTTATTATTTCAGTAAATTTAATTAAGATGCCCTCCAAGGATTTTGAGTGGAATGTTTTCACTTCATCGTTGAATTTCACTCTTCGGATGACAGAAACACATTTTTAAAATTATTTCAGTAAATTTAATTAAGATGCCCTCCAAGGATTTTGAGTGGAATGTTTTCACTTCATCGTGGAATTTCACTCTTCGGATGATAGAAACACATTTTTTAAATTATTTCAGTAAATTTAATTAAGATGCCCTCCAAGGATTCTGAGTGGAATGTTTTCACTTCATCGTGGAATTTCACTCTTCGGATGACAGAAACACATTTTTAATATTATTTCAGTAAATTTAATTAAGATGCCCTCCAAGGATTCTGAGTGGAATGTTTTCACTTCATCGTGGAATTTCACTCTTCGGATGACAGAAACACATTTTTAATATTATTTCAGTAAATTTAATTAAGATGCCCTCCAAGGATTCTGAGTGAAATGTTTTCACTTCATCGTTGAATTTCACTCTTCGGATGACAGAAACACATTTTTAAAATTATTTCAGTAAATTTAATTGAACTGATAGCACCTGAGACGGAAATATTTCAAGGAATGTTTGATACCGTCATCAATTAGTACACCAAGTAAGTTTTATGTAAAACCAGACTGCGATCATTTCACCCTAACCATCCCAAATCCATCAAAGGGGCACTTTTTTTCGGAAAAATTCAGCACTGTTGGAAACTGGTACTTTCACCTCTTCAAATGGGGCAAAACTACAACCTGGCAAGAAGTACAGGCCATAAGTGCTGAATATGAAAGATCAACGAAAATGCACGGTGCATTTTGAATATAAGGGCATGTTTTCCAAAAGTGCACTGATGGATTTTGGAGGATTCAGGAAGGTTCTTAGCCAGAATACCTAGGGGGTTAGGGTTAAAGAAGGTTCCTAGCCAGAATACCTATAGGGGGTTAGGGTTCAGGAAGGTTCCTAGCCAGAATACCTATAGGGGGTTAGGGTTCAGGAAGGTTCCTAGCCAGAATACCTATAGGGGGTTAGGGTTCAGGAAGGTTCCTAGCCAGAATACCTATACGGGGTTCGGGTTCAGGAAGGTTCCTAGCCAGAATACCTATAGGGGGTTAGGGTTCAGGAAGGTTCCTAGCCAGAATACCTAGGGGGTTGGGGTTAATGTTTTGTAGTACCTTTGGGTGTCTAAATGGACACCGTTTGCCAAATGGACACCCTGTTTTATTTATGATACACATGCTAACGTATTGCGTACATTAACCCCTTGCGTACGGTTGACGGCTGTAACCGCGGCCGGTGAATTAATTGATTTTCCAGCAGCATTTGCTGAGAATTCGCCTTGAATAGAAATCTTCAAAAAGGCTGATAGTTTGGGGAACCATATTGTTCTTGAATGGTAGTGTTATATAATAGATTGGGCATTTCGATAGCATTCTGAATACAGCCTTTTCATGAGCTTTCTGAACACAGCCCTTTCAATTACGCTATGTGGAGACTTCACGTGCGATGAATAGGGTATGCCCGGTTTAGCTTGCCTTCTTATTGTTTGGTCTATACGCTTGGCTGAACAGCGGAGTTGTTCACATGTCCACGACCGGGTTCGACCCGGTGCTCCCCGGCCCAACAGATGTTTCTTTGTTGGCCGCAACCACCTTCGCTCGGTAAAAATAATACCGTACGCAAGGGGTTAAATATTTGGACACCCTGTTTTTAAAGGAATAACGAATTTGGATGCCCGATTTACACATCCTTCCATATACTCTGGATAGATTGTATCTAACTGGAAGTGGTGCAGATAAACCAATAGGGGCTTTATTAACAAACTGTTATTTAAAACTCATTTTTAATTGTGTAACTTTTTTTCCAGCCATACCTCTCCCAGACCAGCCCAACGCTATTCTGTTCCTTACCAATCTCCCCGAAGAAACAAGTGAGATGATGCTCAAGATGCTGTTTACTCAGTAAGTTGAAATTTGCTTCCCCCCCCCCCCCAATATTCGGACACCCAACCGAAACAGTCCTTACCCGGTTCCATTTTTCGGTTCCAGTTACCCGTAAACGACTTGAAATTTTCGTCTGAACATGTATGCCACATAAATGGAAATCTCCGATTTTTTTTTTTTTTTGGGGGGATACTACTCGTTTTTAATGTAGAGGCGAGAAATTGTTACAGTAGCACATTTATTATGACTCTAATAAAACAAGAGAAACTTGTGTTCATATTGGTTATTTTATACATTCAGGAGTGTTTAGTGTTTTTACAAAATTGATTATGGGTACCCGGGTATCCGAAGATTTCCAATTTCAGGTATCCGGTTCCTGAAGAAACCGAAAACGCACAGCCTTACCTTAAACCAATGTGTAACCAATACCTTAACCTCTCTTTTTCTTCTTTTTTATAGATTCCAGGGTTTCAAGGAAGTCCGGCTGGTACCCGGGCGTCACGACATCGCCTTTGTGGAGTTTGAGAACGAGACGCAATCAGGAATCGCCAAAGATGCCCTCCAAGGATTTAAGATCACCCCGACGACTGCCATGAAGATCTCGTACGCCAAGAAATAAAAGAGAGCAAGTCGATGTCGAACCCTCCCCCCTGACAACGACGGATTGAAGTCTTGGAACAGCAATCCAGTGTCGCATGGGTTAGGATTATAAATTATGTATTTTGTTGGCATACTTGAGTCCTGATTGCTGTTGTATGTAATGTCTCTGTGGATACAAGATGTTAAACTGGAAACTTTTGATGATAGGTAGTGATGATAAATGTGGATGTCAGTTTTTTTTAGTTGAGTACTTGGTTTTGTTGGTTAGACCATTTCACACAGTGCTCGGTAATCTCTGTAAAGGTTAAATTGCATATTGAACACATGACGAAGGGATTTTCATCTTAGCCGTTGTTTTTCAACACGGGAAATGCTAGATTTCATTGCGCATTTGGTTAAATCCAATTTGTGTCGGCGACTTGCAAATCATTAACCTCTGATGTGTCTCGAAGCAGGTTTGCCGTCTGTTACAGCTCAAAGTGATACAATCAGTTCGTGTTTTGGTGAGTTGAGTTTCACGTTTTGTGGACATTGTGCGTGAAGTACGTGCTCATTGCATTGTACTGTCACCGACTACGTTAAAATTTATGCCACGGCTTCGGACGTTTTCGTAACAAAATTTGTGTCTGAAATGGTCTAATACATTTGAAAATAAGCTAGAATTGTTGACTTGCGTTGTTTGCAATCCTTGCTTGTGTGATAAGTTTGTACATCGTGTATATATTATTGATAATAAGGTTAAAATAAGTTTGACGGATGGTGGAGTCGTTGCCTAGGACGATTGGTTGGTTCTCAACGGGCATTCTCTGGGGCATTTATGAAATAACATCCAGATTCGAGTTGGCATGGGCTCCTTCGCATACATGTATAACCACTATTTTTTGTAGGATCCTATCATGTAGGATTTGAGGCTTTTCATGGTGGAGATAGATACTTCAGTTCTTTCGGGTGACACCATGTAATGATCTCTTCTTGGAAGAAGTGATGGCTCTGAGAAGAAGCCGGTTGATTTGTTCTCAACGTTTCGACTAGTCTTCTCTAGCCGTCATCAGGAGAATGGTGACGGCTAGAAGCAGACTAGTCAAAACGTTGAGAACAAACTAAACATCTTCTCAGAGCAATCACTTCTTCCAAGAACAGATCATTACATGGTGTCACCCGAAAGAACTGAAGTATAGGATCCCATCAGTTGGTAAGAACTTATCAACTTGTTCATAGAATGAACGTGCCCGTCACTAGGATTTTTTTTTTCTCTTGGAGGGTTCGTATTTTGTTAATTTTGAGCATATGTGAGCATCTTGGTGTGGTGTTAGCAGCACCTTGTGGGCGATCTAAGAAACGAACACCCCAGAAACTCAACAATTTTGATGATGTGAGAGATGTAAAATATGATTTGGAGGTCATGTAATTATAAAAGTTAAAGAACCACAATCCCCCCCCAAAAAAAAATAATAATAATAATTTTAAATTAAACCATAAAACGGGTGTGATTTGTCTGGATTTCCATTTTTTTTTTTACAAATTGCAATGTTGTGATCCTCCGGATATTAAAAATGTAAGCAATAAAGGAAAGCAAAGCAAACGCTCAGAACTATAGATTTCACTCCAGCGCTGTTCACAACAGCGGCCCCCAATACCCCTAGCAAAAACTTACGTAGATTTTTTCAAAACTGCCCAATCACACCCATGATCAGGCATGCAACTTTTCAGCTTTTTTCTTTAATAATAGTGCTATTAGAAAACTGAAAAACACTATACAAAGTTTTGTGTGCTCGGCCATTTCCCCTTTTTTTTGTTTTTGCAATTACAAAGTTGCATGTCTGCATGATAAAAGGGGTTTGTTTGTAACCCAAACTCCCTACCTCCTGGTGACGGGCATGGTGACGAAGGGATGTCAACGAAGGGCTGACGAGTTCATGAAAGAGGTAGCAAGTTATTAAATGTAACTAGTTTATTTTGTTTGGATGTTGATGCTGCATTGCACAGTAGCACGTTGGCGTTCAGAACTTTTGTCTTTCAGTGGGACCACATATGTTGTCTGGAAGGCACTGTACTCCATCTCGAGATTTGCTGCCGTTAAATATCTTTAAGGTGAATATCAAAACATAACATTTAGTAGCATGGGGACAGAGACTTCAGATATAAGACACTGTTATTGTTACCTGTGCTCTTATGTTGACATTTTTGGAGAAAATTGGGAACATTCATTTATATGAGAAGGGTTGTACTTTGGAGAAGCCCAAACAAATTGAAAACTGAAATTGAATAATGATTTTCTTTTTGAAAACATGAAAGCACTTCAGACTGAATAATTTCTCATGGATTGGTGTTTCCTTTTCCAACATTACATCAAGAAATTGTTTTATTATTTTGATAAATCATGGAAATTAAGCGTCTGCCCATTGGACCAGTGGCTTCAATGTATAGGTTTTTTTATATTGTATGGGTTGGGACCATCATGGGCTTGCCACACTGAACAGGTTGCCTCGTTGTCCAGGTTTGCCACAGTAGCAAGTTTGACTGACTTATACTAAGGGACAAGGGCCAAAGTCATGGTACAGCCAAGCCTTTGAGAAGCCCAGCCAGGCCCAGGCTTTTTCCCCCTGCCTACTGGTCTATATAATGAGCTCTGCTTGCCTGGGCTAGGCCCTCCAGAAGCCCAGGTTATGTTGATTGGCAGGTACTGTATTGTTACAGGATTAGGACTCACAAAAGACAATTAGGGAGGCCAGGTAGCCTCGGCCTGGCTGGGCTTCTGAAAGGCTTGGCTGTACCATGACTTTGGCCCTCCTCCCTAAAGTTGTACTCATGGCTTTAAATAAAAACAAAATAACTAGAATTCCAAACCATTCATGGTGATAAGCGGCGATGCTGTGTTGTGTTTTGACGTGATGTTTTCCCGGTTGCCAGTGCGACCTTGCACAACCCAGTGCACTGGCAATCATCTCTTGCAGGGGGGAAAACTTTTACAAACCCCGGAGTTGCTATCAGCTTGGGAGATGGGTCAGTACACCGCGCCAAAGGCACGTGTTGCACAGTGAGGTATGAGAATGATATGTTTGCATGGAAAGGTCAGGGGTGGAAATCAACTTGAATTTTATGGTAGCCCATAGGACTAGTTTTGTCAAAATTTTACTAGTCCGTCCTCATTTTTTAGTAGCCGTGAAAATGTGGAATCTGTAATTTTATACAGTTTAATTAGGTCATTGGTTTCACTACCCCATCGGACTTCCCTACGGTACTCCATCAGACTTTCCTAAACCCTACTAGCTAATTAATTATGTCATTGTTTACACTACCCCATCGGACATCCCTAAACCCTATCAGCTTGTAGTTTCTTTTTTCTTGTACAACCCCTCATCCAAAAGAGTGCAACATTCTTAAACATTGACTGCATAAAAATAAATGGTGCGAAGATCGAAGAACAGCTCTCAAATTAATATAGCTATTTTGTTCACTCCTTGAAAATAACACTTGTTTTTTTTTTGGTTTTTTTGGGGGGTGGGGTAAATATGAAGTTTTTGTTCAAGGTGTACATAAAATCAATTTGATAAGTAAAAAATTGCTACATGAATTGAGGATTTTCCTGTGTGAAATTTTTAGTATTTGTTGTTTCCAGCGGCCAATTTCACAGAGCTGCTAAGCAGCATATACGATGCTAAGCAAATATATTTTCTAAGCAATATAAAACAGACTACCAACCAACATGCGTACATTTTGTATGAATGTTTGTCTGGTAACCAATGAAATCTGCTAAGCAACTCTTTCTGCTAAGCAACTCTATGACGTTTGGCCCCCAGTGTATTGTGACCATTATGTGAAGAAGAAAAAAATCAGTTCTAGGTAAGGTGCTTTCTTGATAATTTATATAAAATTGGTCAACTGAAAATGTTTTTTTTATGTATTTTAATTTTGTTTACATAATTTTTTAAACATTTAAGTATTAAAGTCACATGGAGCCTTCTCATCATGAATTACTTTTTGTACAGGAATATATTAAATTAAAGTTCTCAGTATTGGTATAAAAAATATTAGTGTTGAGGTTGTTTGTGTTGAATTGTTCACGTTCACCCCAGAAAGTTTGTTTGGATCCTGTGATTTCTGAGGATTTTTTACAAATCTCCCTTTGCCTCAAAATGTTCTTGAAAGAAGAGAAGTAGCCACCAAGGAAAGAAAAAAGTAGCCTGTATTGTGTTCTCTTCTTGGAAGAAGTGATGGCTCTGAGAATAGCCGGTTAGTTTGTTCTCAACGCTTTGACTAGTCTACTCGAGCCGTCATTGATTAACTCGGTGACTGATAATAATACCCACATGATAAGGTCGTATTACCATTGCTGCTGCATAAATGAGCCAGTAATTTTCAGTCACTGTGTTCATCTTAAACAAGGACACTAATTCCATGCCCTGTTGAAAGTCTGCTCTGATTGTGATGATATTGTCTCTTATGATTGAAGTTTATTTGTGCGTGCTCACCAAACTCCTGAATGCTTAATCCAATCTTTCAGGCGTACCTTCACACGAGGCAATTTTGCCCCATCTTCCAGTTGGAAAATACTACCGTCTGAATGTTATGGAGGTCGGAAAGTGGATATCTGCTTTCTAAATCCGCAAAAAGCAAATGGAACATTTTGTCCACTGTTTAGCCCCCAAAGAATGTATATGTGAAGAAAAAATTAAAACAAAACTGGTACAGCACAGAATAAAATTATGTACAATGCATCATGCATTTATTTCTAATTAAGTTAGATTAACCATATGGAAAGTGCCAGCAATGACTTCAAAACCAAATCACCAAAAACATTTTAATGCGTCACTTGTAAGCACTCTTGTGAAAAATGTGACTTTTAACCATAACTTCCTAGACATTTTTGCTAGGAACTATCCCAAATCCTACAACATGCAGTAAAAAGGAACCCCAATTGTTGGACTTTGATGGAATTGGTACAGTGGCAAATGCAAAGCATTTGGGTATACACAGACCTGAATCCAACAAAAGCAGCCGGTGGAATTTGATAGATTTGGTACACGGCTCCATTCGCTGGGTTATACTGTGGAGTATTGAATCCATCAAAACAAAGGAAAAGAATTTTGGAGGGTTAAGGGAAGGTACAGCATTTGTAATAACAGAAATCTATTACCAAACATGGGGATATCGAACCCCTCCCCACCCAACTCTCGGAGTCAAATGTGCAAAATATTTGCAGATTTTTTTGTTTTGTTTCTCATTTTAATTACATCTCTAGCCCCACTACTCCAGCCTCTCATTCTTAACATACACACACAAAGTATCCAATCCCAAAAATACACAAGGGGCATGCGCCCCCCCTCCTAAAGACTGTGCCGGGTATCAAAGTATCCAATCCCAAAAATACAGAAGGGGCATACACCCCTTCTAAGGCTGTGCCGGGTATCCAGGTACCCGACTAAAACTGTCTTTAGTATCGGTTCCAATTACTCGTAGACGACTTTTGAAAACATTTAAGCCACAGAAATGGAAGTCTGATTATTTTTTTTTTGGTGTGGGAAATGGGGATGCTATGAGTCGTTTTTAATATATAGAGACGGGGAAATTATGACAGTAATTCCACATGTATTATGACTTTAATAAAACAAGATAATCTTGTGATCATATTGGTTATTTTATACATTCGGGAGTATTTACACAAATGTATGTGTTTTTACAAAATTGTTTACGGGTACCAGGTATCTGAAAATTTCTATGCCATGAATACAACCAATTTTGTTGGGCCACCAAACTTGTTCCCATCCCAATATTTGTTGCCCTTGTGTGTTTTCGGTTATTTTGGGAACTGGATACCAGAAATTGGAAATCTTTGTAAAAACACACAAATACTCCTGAATGTATAAAATAACCAATATATACTACTCAAAACAATTTAGGTAACACCGGATTTTTAACATCAAATAGGTTTGAAATGTTCCATGAACCGGGATTTTCATTTGCAACCCCCCTCTCTCTCTTTCAGTAGTCATGTCATGAAATGTGTAATCACTACATGCATCCTTTATCATCTGTTTCATTGTGCAGTTGTTTCTCAATTATGTGAAACATTGTGTTTATCTGAAATAAATGATCTTGCTTTAACTGAGATTATTCCGGTGTTCCCTAAATTGTTTTGAGTAGTATACATAGCATCCCCATTCACATTTTGTTTTAAAACAAATTTGAGACTTTCATTTGTGTGGCTTGTTCAGTTGAAAATTTTCAAAAGTATAGCCTTATCCCTTCCTTGGGTATACCACTGATCCTCCAAATACTAGCCACAGGGGTGTGATTGGGCAGTTTTGAAAAATCCACATAAATTTTGCTAGGGGTATTGGGGCCGCTGACATTGTGAACAGCGCTGGGGTGAAATCTATAGTTCTGAGCATTTGCTTTGCTTTCCTTTATTGCTTAAATCTTTAAAATCCGTAAGATCACAGCATTGCGATTTGTAAAAATCCAGACAAATCACACCCCTATAGCCGGTGTTTTTTTTGTGTAATATTTTCTTATACATATATAAACCAATAAAATTTGGTTCTATTTAGTACAAAACTAACAAATATTTACTTATCAACAAGTTTGATAACAATTGCAGAAAAGGCTACAAAACAATTGAATTTATAAGGCCATATTGGTAACTTTTTGTATTTGAGAGTTAACCCATTACAGATCAAAAACACTTCTTCCATTCTATCTAGATACAAATTTAATTGCGTTTTTTAAACAAAAACAATTGAAAAATCCTTTGGTTTATCGTTATCTGGCACTACAAACACACACAATAATCCTCAAATCATGTGGTTATAAAAAAACAAAAATAATTTAAGAAGATGTACACTTCGGACAGAGTACACTGTCCGAAACGTTGATGCTATGGTCCCACAGGAATATTTCGATCTTTCTGTCGAAATATATTTCGATTCTTGTTTTTTTTGTTATTTTTAATAATTTCGTCAAAATCTCGTATAAATATCGACAAAATATCTGTTTTCCGTGAGAAAATTTTTTTTGGTAGTATTTTCTCGACAATTTCGATTCATTTTCGATTTTATTTCGACGACTTTCGACTGTTTAGAACATTTCGACTGGCATTTCGACAAAATTTGACTGTTCAGACTGATTTCTATTTTTTTTCGATTAATTTTCGATTGTTTTAAAAAATTTGGAAAAATGTTCCACTTTATTTCTACTGTAACGATTGTTTAGACTATTTAGAGAGTTTAGATTTATTTCGACTGGTTTTCGAACTTTTAGACTGTTAAGACTATTTCGATCTCATTTTCGACAGTTTCGATAAAATGTCGACAAAATTTCGATAAATTTGATCGAAACTTTATCGAAAAATATTGGTCAGGTTTAATAATTTTCGATTAATGATTTTTTTTTTTGAGAAATATCGACAGTTTCGATTTTTTTGTAAAAAATCAAAAATCTTGACGAAACACGATCTAGAGAGTCGAAATCTCTGTGGGACCATAGCATGAGCCAACCGGTTCCTTCGGAACCACACATACTCAAAAGAGAGATTTATTCATCACATGGTGTCACCGCAAACCTTTCAGTTTATATCTACCATGTAAATTAGAAGGGAACAAAATTAATTGGGCACGGTTTCACTATTTGGAAGACTATCATTATGTGTGAGGTTTAAAGGGACAATATCGTCACGATCAACAGGGCATGGAATCAGAGTGGTAGTTTAAGATTAACTCAGTACAGGCCTGTGATTTCTCAGGATTTTTTTACAAATCTCCCCTTGCCTCAGAATTTTCTTGAAAGAAGAGAAGTAGCCACCAAGGAAAGAAAGAAGTAGCCTGTATTGTGTCCAAACCTCTAATTTCTTGTTTGTTGGCGATGTGGAGAGCCTGTAAATCCTCCAAAATTAAACATCCAGGAGGTTCAGGGGGCTTTTTTCCTCCAGACCAAAGGGAGACCCAGGCCCGCTACCCATTTTTCAGGATTTCTGATAAATAACACCCCCGTCAGTGACTGAAAAAAATAGCCCACATGATAAGGTCATATAACCGTTGCTGCTGCATAAATGAGCCAGTAATTCTCAGTCACTGTGTTCAGCTTAAACTAGGACACCGATTCCATGCCCTGTTGGAAGTCAGCTCTGATCGTCGCGACATTGCCCCCTTTAAGACTGCTTATTGCAGTCTGCCCCCAGCTCAGTTCATCCGTCGTATATGAGTTATTGCAATGAACACGTGCTGCTACCAAACCTCTTTTGAAGTCCCCGTCACAACTTCATCACGTCTTCATGGGTGTCTTACCCTTACTGCGATCGCTAAACAAGCTCCGGATCATTATGACTTGGATGAAGAAGGTGACCATCATGACGACTGTCGTCGTGATTGACCAGAAGGACACACGCTCGTAGTTTCGTTCAGCTAGGTAGCGGTCGCGGAACTCGACATTTCGTAGTAGTCTTTGGTGTTGTATAGACTTATGCATGTTATCTCGTACAATGTCCAGGGACGTCTGGGAAGGGTTATAAAAGAAAATCACACACAGTTAAATCTGTAAATGTTTATTAACCCTAACTCCCTAGGCCCATTTGCTTACACATAACCTGAATCCTTCCTAACTCCCTAGGCCCATTTGCTTATACATAACCTGAATCCTCCAAAATCCTTCAGTAGTAAAGCAAGCACATGACATGTATGCACACATGTGTTTCTAATCTGTGATACATGTACATGGCCAGGGACCCTCCCTGCATGCATGGAGCAATAAACAGCGTCCACTGACCCAAGCACTGACCTTGCAATCACTACAACAAACATGGATGTACATGTACTATGGAAAGCCAAGTATGCCTAATAACCTCAATCATCCAAAATCCTTCACTTTAGCAAAGAGCATGTAGCATGTAACCTCAATCCTTCAAAATCCTTCACTTTAAATAGCAAAGAGGATTTTGGAGTATTTGGGAAGGTTAGGGTTAACCCTTCGGTGACTGCAAAGGTCAAAAATCAGTCAAAATGTTGACATACTTGCCATGGTATATCCTGTGCACTTAAAAGGTGAACACTGTCAAACCTTACGTGCAGTAAGTACATTTACAGGTCAAAATGAATTGACTGTTTTTGACTGGAAAAAAGCATTGTCTGGTGTTGTTGATGGTGGTCAAAATGACAGTAAAAACCAGTCAAAAATGCCCCCGGCAGTTGGTTCAACAGTCAAAAAACAGTCAGTGGACTGATTTTGACCACTATTGCTACATGCCTCCAGTGGGAGGGTTCAGAAAATAAATTGTTTTAAGGCCCTAAAAAAGACCTGCGCATCAGCATTTTATTTATTTTAGGTTTTTTTTGGTGCTATGAAACGATGTCCAATTGCAGCCAAAATTCAATCGAAATTCTGCCGCAGTAGTTTATTATGCTGCTCCTCCAAGACCGATCTTTTATCATCACAACATCCAACGGAGCCTGCAGCAGAAAGCGCAAACTACGAAACGGTCTCTCCCAAGGCTCAGTGCTCGCTCCTGTGCTCTTCAACATATACACGGCTGACATGCCCCATGGTGACAGTTCGCAGTACACCTACGCAGACGACTCTGCCCTTGGTGTTGCCGACGAGTCTTTTGAAGCTATTGAGACGACACTCGAGAAAGATCTTGCTACCTTGAGCCAGTACTTCCATCAATGGCACCTCAAGCTCAGCCTTCCTAAGACTGTCTGCTCCCTGTTCCATCTAGCCAATCGCTGTGCCAACAGGACGTTGAACATATCTCTGAATGACAAGAGGCTCAACTTCGACCCGACCCCCAAGTATCTTGGCGTAACTCTGGACCGCAGTCTAACGTTCTCCCATCACGTCAAAACTGTCGCGTCCAAAACTGAAGCCCGAGTTAACCTGCTGAAAAGACTAGCTGGCACTGGTTGGGGTGCCTCCTTCAACACCATGCACACCTCGACCTTGGCTTACTCAACTGCAGAATATGCCGCACCTGCCTGGTGCCACAGTTCACACACCAAGAAAATCGATGTTGTTCTCAACTCTGCCATGAGACTCGTCAGTGGCTCATTAACAGTCACCCCTCTTGACAACCTACCTATCCTGTCTGGCATAGCTCCTGCAGAACTGCGCCGTGACTTCATGAAGCTGAAACTGTCATGCAAAGTCGGTGACCATAGTCTGATCCCACCTCCTATCAATCCGCTAGACCAGAGGATCTCCCGTAGGCACTATGCTGCAGACGTGTCAACACTACTAGCCCAACACCCTTACAATACATCCTGGCTTAGCGACAGATGGGCCGAACAATGGGAAACCTCAACAACTTTCCTACATCAGTTCATCAACAGCCCTTCAACCAAGCCAACTGGCTGTGACCTTCCCCGCAAGCTTTGGATCAACCTTAACAGACTACGCACAGGCGTCGGCCGTACAAAGCACTTCCTTTACAAAATAGGAGCTGAGCAATCCGACAAATGTGAATGCGGTGAAACACAGACCATTGACCATATTGTCTCCAACTGCAAAATCTACCATGCCCCACATGGGTTTGATGGCATAATGATCCTTGATGATGACACGGCAGACTGGCTTTCTTCCAGCCTGCCTGTTTAATCGCCCACTGTACTGACTTGTTGGCAACCATATGAACGAACGAACGAACTTTCATATAGGGGTACGAACGTTTGCCCAATTTGTGAGGCCTCTCTAAGCCACCATACTTTGTGTATGGGAAATTTGGTCTGGTTCCAATAACTGCATGTACATGTTATCATAACATCACTTTAAAAGATAAATCACCAATAAAACCCCAAAAAACAAACAATCACTTCACCGATTTTGAAGCCGACCTATGATCAGAAACTGGGGACTTTTTGGGGGGGTGGGGGGGGGGGCCTACAAGAGGGAGAAGTACAATATTGGTAAAAACTGCTTTGACGAGTATGCTTACTTTTTTAATTCAACCAACCTGTGAAAATTTAAACTTATTATGTTGTGCTGTTGATCAGAAAATAGTGAAAATTGATTTCGATTTTTCAACAAACTCCAGCTACATATTCAACATCATGGAAATTTGATCCAGTTTAAACATAAGTTGGGAAATAACTCTTCTCATTTTACCAAAATTATATGGGAAATTCAACATTGGCATTTAGTCATGTTCGTTCATTTTATATAGTTTTCAAGATTTATATCATAAAACTGACCATCATAATAGATGCTCATGTTTTTTGAGAAAAAGACAAAAAAAATTGTTGCATGTTTCTGTAAGTTTTTGATGTTTTACAAACCGTTGCCGGACGTCACATTTTTTTGTACACCTACCTGTATTTCTTCAAGTCGTACCTCCAAGGCGTCCGTTGTGGCTTCCCCTCCCAGGGCAGTCATCCATGCTGGTTTCTTCAGTTCCGCTTCGTCGTCATTGTAGTCCAGTGCGAGGTCAAAATACACAAGCTGCCATGTAAATATATACAAATTAACAAGTTAGCCGTTTCAAAATGCTTACCAACTTCAACTCTAACCATGCTCAATGTAACAAATGTTAAAAAGTTGTCGCATCTTGTTGCCCTCAGCAGAGAACAAAAGAAACCATTGTTCTAGCTGCTGGATCTTGTTGCATTGAGCCAGCCTGCACACTTTTCTATTGTTGCATTTTGTTGCATTCAGCAGAGAACAAAAGAAACCATTGTTCTAGCTGCTGGATCTTGTTGCATTGAGCCAGCCTGCACACTTTTCTATTGTTGCATTTTGTTGTATTCAGCAGGGTGTCTGTGAGTGTGAAATGCCTGTATGGGGTCAAGGTTAAATGGAAAGTAAAACATTGGTGTTTGGTAACGTACATTAACCTCAATTCCCTAAGCCCATTTGCTTACACATAACCTGAATCCTTCCTAACTCCCTAAGCCCATTTGCTTACACATAACCTGAATCCTTCCTAACTCCCTAGGCCCATATGCTTACACATAACCTGAATCCTTCCCAACTCCCTAAGCCCATTTGCTTACACATAACCTGAATCCTTCCTAACTCCCTAGGCCCATTTGCTTACACATAACCTGAATCCTTCCTAACTCCCTAGGCCCATTTGCTTACACATAACCTGAATCCTTCCTAACTCCCTAAGCCCATTTGCTTACACATAACCTGAATCCTTCCTAACTCCCTAGGCCCATTTGCTTACACATAACCTGAATCCTTCCTAACTCCCTAGGCCCATTTGCTTACACATAACCTGAATCCTCCAAAATCCTTCAATAGTAAAGCAAGCACATGACATGTGTTTCTAATCTGTGATACATGTACAATGTACATGGCCAAGGACCCTCCCTGCATGCATGGAGCAATAAACAGTGTCCACTGAACCAAGCACTGACCTTGCAATCACTACAACAAACATGGATGTACATGTACTATGGAAAGGCAAGTATGCCCAATAACCTCAATCCTGCAAAATCCTTCACTTTAGCAAAGAGGATGTAGCATGTAACCTCAACCCTTCAAAATCCTTCACTTTAGCAAAGAGGATTTTGGAGGATTTGGGAAGGTTCGGGTTAATCTCAACCATCTTGTTTTCAAGAAATATATCATTAACCCTAACCACCCCACATCACACAAAATCCTCTATGAGGTATTGGAGCATTTTGGGTGATTGAGAAAGGATGCTATATATGTTCTGTGTTATTTTGGGTGATGCAGTATGGTACATGTACCAACAAATGACATGACACTTTTACTGCAAAAACACCTGTGTCAATATCAGTTGACTGAGCCAACAAAAAAACAAAAACAAAAACATGTATTTTTGTTCATAATAAAGGGATAAAGGCAAAGGGTACATGTATGTGTGATTTTGTGTGATTGAGGCAGTGGGCACCCTACACACGAAATACAGCACAATATATTGGGTGATTTTGGAGTATTCAGGAACCTTCCAAATTTTATGAAGACATTTTGTAGCATTTTGTGTGATTGAGGATACATCCTACCTAAAAGGGCCTAGGGGTTAGGGTTAAACTAATGTCTGTGAAAGTTTCATCACACAACAGGGGCTCACCTTTTTGAGAAAACAACAAAAATATATCGTGACGACATTGTCACAATGAAACTTTAAAGGTCACTGACTTTTGTTCGGCCAGCCCACTGATTACCTTTTCTGAAATTCTGCTGAAGGAATTATCAAAACAGAAGAGGTAGTCTCCTGTTTCATGGGTTCCAAATCTGCACGAAAAAGAGGAAAAAAACAGCTCACTATTGTACTAAATAAAATTCAACTTTGGCTCTTTTACAAACACCATCTTTTCAAGTTAAAAAAGATGGGCAGCAAAATCGGCAGTAGCGACTGCAGGACATTTAAAAACATTTTGGTTATTTACAAATACTTCATCAAGAATTTTTAATTTATTTTCAGGTAAATAAGATTTGAGGTGTAATGTTAGTGTCTTATTAACCCTCCTACTTCTGGTACCTTTTTCATACAAGTTGATGCACCATTTGAAACCATTCGCTTTTGTGGTTTTGAATGGTGAAATAACTGTGTACAGTATTGATTTCCCCAAATGGTTTTGAATGGTAGGTCAGCTAATACAAAACCTTGTTTGGATCTTTCCAAATGGTAGTACAGCTAATACAAAACCTTGTTTGGATACTTCTAAGTGGTGAATCAATGGACCCTCTATGCATTTGAATGGATTTGAACGGTAGTAAAGCTTGCTACATGTACCAACACTGTTCAAATGGTATCACCATGTGTGTACAAAACCAATGGGCATTTTGGTAAGTGGAAATTTTGAATGGTTTCAAATGGTCAAACAGTAGGAGGGTTAAAAAGAAATCAAATTAAGACATCTCAAAATATCAGATTTGATGGTTTCTTGTCATAGACAAGGGTACATTTTGATCCCGGCGCAGCTGGACGTCATCTATACTTACGTGTAAATGCCTTCTTGTTTGCGTGCTTCTGTCGCCAAAGCTTTATTGGTTGGTGACCTCAAGATAAAATTAATGTCCATGTCTCCTCCTTCAATTACCTGCAGAAAACCGAGGAGAGGAAAGTGTGGTCAAGTGAGGATTGGAAACAATATTTTGGGAGATTTTGAGCAATAAATGTATGCACATCCAGTGAGATGTTGACCATTCTGTCATCTGCTAAAAGCACATGCTTAGACATTGTGCACATGTAGCATTAGTGGTTGGGTGTGACATTCTTTTACTTCTTACTGCCAGTTAGTCAACTCATGCAAGCATGACAAGTGCATGTCGATCGTCTCTGTTCACTGCTGTTATATTTAGACAGAAAAGTGGTGGCAATATTATATGACATAAAATACAATAATGGGGGCCACTTTCCTATCGTCACGTTAGCAGTTTTTCTAATGGTTGTAATTTTTTTTTTAAATATCTGAAACCACCCAAAAAGAATTTCAACATTTGAATAGACATGCATGCTTATCCTAAAGATAATTTGAGTTGATTATTACTATTATTTTTTTAATTACCCTAAAATTTCCATCAACAAATGGACGTAAAAGTGAGGTAACTTTTTCCGTCCAATTTGAGGGTAAAAAAATAAATAAAAAAAATTTAAAAATAAAATAAATCAACTCAAATTAGTTCTACTATAAGCCTGCATGTCCATTCACATGTTGAAACACTTTTTGGTCGGTTTCAGGTACTTAAAAATAAATAACAACCATTGGAAAAACTGCTAACGTGACGGATGCAAAGTGGCCCCCTTTATTGTGTTTTATGTCATATGCTGCAGTCTTTCCATTAAATTTATTGAAAAAGAGGAAAAGGGTAGAATGTCGTATCCGACCGCCACATTTTCTCATTCAATATAACCAATAATGTAATCTTACCTCCCTAGTAAGGTGGACAACATATGGATGATGATGGACATATACTTCAAATTATTTCAGGATATTTATTTCATGAAAAATCAGGCATTTTTAGTATACGATGACTTTCTCAGTCATGTCAGTCTGATCTTGTCAACTCCCCCATTAGTGACCAACACAGTCATTGTACATGCGCAGTGGCAACTATAAATAGGATCCTTCTATTTTCTGAAGGGGAGGATTTTTTAAGAAGGGAAATAAAGTCTGAAAACCATCATAAAAGTGGAATTTTCTGCCCCCAAAAATCATTTTTTAACTGGTTAGTCAATAGTGGTTGCAACAAAAATCAGTCCGGGAAAACTCCAAATACGGCAACCTTGAGTTGCTGAATACGGCAACGTTTCATTATACGGCAACGTTAGGGTTGCCGTACACTGCAACTCTTTCATTCAAACGCAAAAAGGGAAACGAAATATGCAAAATTGGAATAGTGAAAATCATAAAAATATGTTCTTTGGTTCTCTACCCAAATTCCTATCTGCGCACATCAAAAAGTTATCTGTGCATTTTCTTGCAAATGACCGTTTAAAACCAACACTCTAGCACATCCGACGATTAACGTGTGACTCCATTTTTGACGTGCAAGAATACATCCTCAATCAAGATTATTATTTTACGCATGGTTCATGAAACAAAACTTTAAACATGGTTGTTGTTCACTAAAATATAATAATTAAAATTAAACAAATAACATTATTTATGTTAATATGAGTAAACACTTTTTTTTTAAATTGTATTTTAAATATATACTACATTTGAAATTATCAACGTCTCTCTTCGCGGGAAAAGCTCTGGAAGCGCGGGAAACTCAAATCGACGACAACATTTATACAAACAAAACTCAATTATTGGATAAAAATAGAAGTAAAAGAAGACATATTTTGCATTTATACATTGTGATTAAAGCCAGCACCTTTTGACAATGATAAATAGCCTTGAAGCTGACGTTGAAAGTGAGAAAGGACGGCGAAAACACAAGACATGTACCAAGAAATATATTGAGAAACCTAACCATCACCGTTCTTGCTACCACAAACGAAGCCGCAGCATTGTTCTGGCCGTTTAAAAACTTGTACCGTAGGGACTAAATAGGGTATAAATCCCTAGGCCTATGTCCGATAATGTAATTTCATGTGCGTTTGGGCTTTATAACGCTTTTTTATGTGATGGGGGGGCTGTCGGGTAAAGCCAATTAAAAAAAGGTATATACTATATATAGTGATAATTAAAGTTTAAACCTTTGAAATACGAAAGCAATGGAGCTTGAAATTCAGACGAGATGTAAAGTGACACTAAGTATTGAACCTACATGGAAGTGGTGAGAAAGGCTTTGGCCAAAGACCTGGTGAATCACAATCACTCCTCACTTGGCCCGTCCTAGTGACCCGATCATTATATTAGGCTGAATAAGTTGTGGCAGCACCACTTTAAAAATTCAATAAAGGGAAGGTACAAAAACACCAGTAACTTTACAAAGAATCTAATTGAACATTACGAAAGTCATCCACCAAAATATTATTTCCGAGTTGAATTTGCAAATTCCATTGTCAGTTCACTTCAAGTGAGACAAGTACAATAGTACACTTCTCCATATCAGCAGACAATGATGGCAGTGCAAATTTAAAAACAATATTTTATTTTTATCAAAGTTGTACCTTCCCTTTATCAAAGATTGTGTTCCAACCCTGTATACATTTTAAAGTTGGTTTCAGTTTTAACAGTTATAAGTTATAACTTTCATGAACAAAATACACAGTAATTAAACAACATTAACAAATGATATTTTTCTTAATTTGATTTATTTCAATCTTTCTTTGTAATGACAACAAATTTCTAATTTACTAAATATTTATTTTTAATAAGTACTTGATTGCAATCACAGCTTGGTAAATAATGAGTCAAATTCAAGAGCAATATTTATTTTTACAAATATTAATATTTATTTAAATTTCTAATTTACTAAATATATATTGTACTAAGTACGTGATTGCAATCACAATTTAGTAAATGAATCAAATTCAAAAGCAATATTTATTAAAATGGAGAAATTATTTAAATTTTTACAGCAGATCTTTGTGATTATACAAAAATTACTAGTCCTTGTTTTTATAATCCACCTAAATAAAACTACAAAACATTCGCTCTGTCAATACCTTTCTTATAAAAATTGCTTAATATAATTAGCATGTGAACAAATTACTGGAATAATTGAAAATTTTTCTGAAATTCAATATCTGACAATCTTGCCTACAGAGTGCTGTATGTGTTGATTTTTATTCTAACTTGATTTGAACCAATGGACAAAAACAAATATAAAATAAATGGTCTCGTATTTTTTTATTATAAGAGGTCCATATTTTCATTAATAAGACTGTCCATGCTCTTCTGCCAAGTAGATTGCTTACACTGCTGGTAACCAAGCAATCAAGACACTAGCCCCTCTCCCCAATCCACCAATTACACACATATTTCTACTGCCGCAACCTACTGGTCACACCCCGCCCCATCCCCAATCCCCACCCCACCCCACATTCCAAATGACCCTATCCACATTGATTTGAACAATGATTAAGATGTTTAATTAAAGACACAAAACAATAAAAACATCGGTTATTCAGTAGTTTTCTATAAATTTAAGCCCCTTGGCTGTATTTCGCGTTTACACACTGGAAGTTGCATTATTCAGCAACTGGTTGCCGTATACAGCAACGTTGCCGTATTTGGAGTTTTCCCGGACTGAAATTTAAAAAAACCTTAAAAAGTGGCTGTTGGATACGACATTCTTTCCGAGGATAATTTATTTAAGAATGAGTTCAGAAAAGTTAAAAGCCCGTTAAGGCAATTACGCCCTCTACAGGCAAATGTCGACAACGCACACGGGACCTGTCTACTATACTGCCATGGAACCTGTCATTAATTAACGTTACCTGAAACTCGAAATCGAGTGTTTTCTTTTCCTTGATGTGTTGGTGAAAACATTCTCTCCTTCCAGCTGGGACGACGATTGTCAAATCATGCTCTATGCAGAGACAACCTTGTAAAATACTCATCAACAGTATAACCACAAAATGTTTGACCATCATTGAAGTTAAATCAATCATTTTGAAGTTATTTATGAACACGTCTCTGTACATCCCTTACCGTAACGAAGACCAGACTGAAGCTAGCCGCGAATTGGGCCAGAAAAGCCATCCGCAATTGGCAGCCGCGAATTCGCGGTTGGGAATTCCCAACCGCGAATTCACAGCCGCGAATTCAGAAAAGGAATGAGCGACACAATTTACTGACGTAGGTGAAATTATTAACAGTTAATTTTACCAATTACCTTTTATTTAAATGTACTTTTTGTTAAATAATCATAAAAAATATGTCAATGCCCTCACTTCATTCCTGTTAAAGCAAATTTGGCCCACTAATTAGTGTCTAATTAGACCGTGTTTAAAGGGACAAATATTCGAAGGTGTCTGCACTTTTTCAGGCCTTTTCTCATTTTTTGTACGAAAAGGGGTTCACTAAAACAAAATGTACCAAACATCTCTCAGAAATATTAATTTTTTATTTGATAATCATAAAGAACATGTCATTGTCCACACTTAATTTCTGTTAAGGCAAATTGGGCCCATTAATTAGTGTCTAATTAGACCGTGTTTAAAAGGACAAATTTCGAATTTGGCTAAAATTTTTCACGCATTTCTTCTTTTTTATACAAAAAGGGGTTCACTAAAAACAAAATGTACCAAAATATCTCTCAGAAATATTAATATTTTATTTGATAATCATAAAA